>CM019180.2:10296799-10326977 GCA_009739505.2 Apolygus lucorum
TTTGCAGTTGTGGAATTTAACTGTAGTAGTTCTATATATTTTGAATAGTAGTCCATCAAAACAAGATATTTTTTGTTTTCAAAATCAAAAAAATCTGCGCTGACTTTATACCATGGTAACGGCGGTATCTCATGCGGAATTAATGGTTCCTTGGAGTTTTGACGGCAAAATTTAAGACAAGACAGGCAGGATTCAATATAATTCTTTAGATCGACGGCCATATTTGGCCAAAATAATACTCCTCTGACCAAATTCTTAGCTTTTTCTAAACCAAATGACTAGTGTGAACTTTTTCCATTATCACTTTTCGTTGACAAGCGGGAATAACAACACTTGTGTGTTTGTAAACTATGCCATTGTTTACAAACAAATCAGACTTACACGACCAATACATCTTTACGAGGTCATTGACATTATTCTTGTTGTTCGGCCAACCATTATTAATATACTCAATCAAGATTTGCATGGCTTGATCATTCTGTGTTGCTAACTTAATTTGATTTAAAGTTTCATTGTGAATGGGAACACTATTGATAAGAAAATTTACATGAATATTGACATCATCATCAATAATATTCTCAGTTTCAGGCAGTGCTGCTCTTGATAGAGTGTCAGCGACGTACAAATATTTACCAGGCTTATATATTAAATTCAAATTGTAGGGCTGGAGTTGCAAAAACATTCGCTGAAGTCTGGGGGGGACATTTCCTAATGGCTTGTTGATCAATGATATTAAAGGGGAATGATCTGACTTAACTGTGATATTTTGTCCATAAATGTACTGTCTAAACCTAGTACACGCAAATACAACAGCATAAAGTTCTTTTTCTATTTGCGCATAACGCTTTTGACACTCATTGAGGGTTTTGAGGCAAAAGCGACGGGCTTGTTGCGTTGCAATAGGCAAGCACCAACTGCTGATTGTGAACTATCAACAGACAACACAATCGGTGTATCGACATCAAAATGAGCTAAAACAGGTGTTGTTTGTTATTAGGGACTTTAATCTGTTGAATGCGGCTATATGCTGATGCTCCCATTCCCACTGACTATCTTTCTTGATCAAGTTTCTCAGAACTGCTGTTTCCTCTCCAACATTTGGGATGAAGCTTGATAGGTAATTTATCATACCTAAGAACCTTTGCAGTTCAGTTTTGTTGGTGGGAGGCGGCATGTTACAGATGGCTTTAATCCTATCTTTATCCGGACTTATACCGTTTTTGCTAAATATATGACCTAAATAGGTTACTTGCGACTGGCTAAATTTGCATTTATTTTTATTAAATTTGACTCCTTCTTGACGTGCTCTCTCAAGGACTGCTTTTAGACGCTCATCATGCTTTTGTTGAGTATCAGCATGGATTAATAAGTCGTCTAAAAAGACACACACTCCTGGCAAGTCTCCAAAAATTTCCATCATTTTTTCGTGAAAAATTTCAGAGGCTACCGAAATTCCGAAGGGAAGTCTCAAAAATTTTCGTCGACCCCAAGGTGTGTTAAAAACAAGGAGTTTCGAGCTTGGTTCATCCAATGGCACGATCCAAAATCCGGAATTCGCATCCAAAGTTGTGAATACGGTAGAACCTTCTAATTTGGATCTAATAAACTCGAAAGTTGGTAACTGAAAATGCGATCTTTTTAGGGCTAAATTCAAATTTCTAGGATCTAGGCATACACGAAGTTGGCCTGATTTTTTCTCCGTGCAGATCATAGAACTTACCCAATCAGATGGTTCATTGACCTTGGCTATGACCTTATCTCTTTCCATTCGTTCTAATTCAGCTTTAATTCTGGGAAATAGTTTGAAAGGGACCTTACGAGGTGCATCTATGACAGGCTTGATCTCAGGATTGACCACTAGTGTGCATGATTTTTTCAAGCAGCCTAATCCTTCAAAACAATCATTGAATTCTTTCATAAGTTGAGTAGGGGAAGATATGAGTGTTTGAACTCTCCTAATCAAGTTTAGTTGCTGACATGTTTTCAGACCTAGTATTGCTGGACATTTCATATCAATGATATTGAAAGGTATCAAAACATTTCTGTTATTTACTTTACATGGTATGGTTGTGTAACCATAATTTGGGATTCTAGTGCCACAATATGATGCTATTTTTATGTTTGACGGTAGTATATGATTAGTTGGCAAGTTTAGTGAGTCATATTCCGATTTGCTAATGCAATTGACTTGTGCACCCGTATCTAACTGACAATTGACATTTTTGTTATTGATTTTGACCAATAAATTCCAAGTACTACTCACTGATGATGATTGTAGTGTGTCTTTATCCTTGTCCACCAGGCATACGAGGGTATTGTCCATCATCAGCGGTCCGGTAGTTAGTGTTGACGTCTGACCCGATGTCTATCATTCGAACTGATTTACGCGATCGGCACATTCTTGCGTAATGATTGTACGCCTTACATTTGGAACACTGAACACCTTCAGCTGGGCATTTCACACGATGTACTAGACCACAGCGACCACAAGTTCCGTTTGGCGGCTCGTATGGCGTGTCACTGCTCGATTGTAATGCAACTCTCTGACCTGATCGCGGCGTACTGGCTCGTCCCTGCTGATAATGAGGTGTATTCTTGACTGCGGACCTCGTTCGGGAAGTGTACCTGTTATCGGAATTAGGTCGATGAGGTTGACGCTGGTGTATTTGTTTATTCCTGACAACTTTGTTGACTTGCTGCGTTTCAGGAGCTCTCTCAGTATCATGGGCTTGTATTTTTGACAACTCTAGACTCCGGCATATTTTAATGGCCTTGTCCAATGTTAGATCGTCTTCTTGCAACAGGCGTTCTTTCATCTGTAGGTTGTCCTTCCGTAGACCCAAAATAAGGATGTCCTTAGTTAAAGAGTCCTTCAAAGTAGCGAGTTCGCATGTTGAGGCTAAATTTTTCAGAGCTGTCACGAATTCATCCACAGATTCTCCTGTTTTCTGTTGGCGAGAGAAGAAGTTGTGACGTTCAACCGTTAGGTTAGATTTAGGGTTGAAATGGCTGTCAAATTTCTTTATAAGGTCAACTAGCTTGACTGTTTCCTCGTCTAGACCAAATGAACTGAATACGTTCATGCCCTGTTCTCCGATCAAAGAGAGTAAAAGAGCTACTTTGCGTTTATCGCTAACCTCTTCTTCCAATCCGGCGGCTACGACGTATAATTTGAACTGTCTGATCCAGTTTTTCCATTTTACAGCCAAATTTGCGCTAGGTGTGCCGTCTATTTCGAGCGGTGCGATATTTGGGCGAAGACTTGTAGTCATTTTTCTCTTTGGTGGCGACTTGGGTGGAGGAGGCGGTGGAGGAGGTTGTGGCGGCTTTGTCGGACCTGTAGGATTCAGTGGTGAATATCCTGAATGACCTGGTTGATTTAGTTGATCGTCAGGATTAATATTTTGTCGTCTGAGTACCCGATGACCTGGAAAAGTATCCTCACCTTCCAATTCAAGTGTTTGATCGACGCCTGAATCACGTGTTTCCTCCTTTGTGTCGGACGGATGAGACATACACGGACCGAAAACTTTTCAAAATCACTTGTACACGACTTGAAATGACTAAAGACACTTTTTATACTGACTTGACCGACCATTTACACCTGACACCATGTTAATTTGGATGTACAGGGCATTAATTAGGACGATGAAAACGGATTTAGTATAGACTCATTTTTATTACACCAAGACTTGGCAGACATGACACTCAACTCCCATTTCCTATGGTTCCTAAATCATACAAATATCATCTGACATATACCTACTAATTATCAAGTTATCATTGATTATATTTTAATCATAATTATTTATTATAATTTTTATATTTTATTTATTTATATTATATAATTAATATTATATAATAATTTATACAACATATTTAATTAGAGTAAAATATTTCAATGGTATGGGAATGCCAATGTTCAATAGAGGAACCACAAAAAGAGGTTGCTTCTTGAGAAGGACACAAACTCTAAGAAGAATGGTGAGAGCAAATACATACAGTCAAATGAAGGTGACTCATGCAGTTGCTTTCCAAACATTCGGGACGCTGTGGACGAGGGTAACCACATCATTGACCAGGTCGTGCTCTGCAACACAATGAAAGCAGACAGAATAGGATAACGGTCAGAGATAACAAAAATGTTCTAACCAACTTTCCAACAGGAAAACAACTACAAGAATAACACTCATTACTTGACCCATTATTGGCCAAGGATACTGTACAAGAAAAAGAAGAAGTCGGTTGCAGGAGTCTTGGGGCTAAGCCCTGTTGTCGCCACCAAGCTGCAAGGACATATTTACCCCAAAGAGTAGATTGTCCTCACAGAATTAGTACTGTTTGCAGATTAAAAGAATGCGGATGGCTTGGTAAGGTGTCCATGTGTATTACAGTCCCAAAAACATCGTCCTTCTTCTACCTGCCATTCAAGCCAGGAAAAATGAGACCGAGGGTTGTTGACTCCTGACGGATGATGAAGTGAAAGGGTTGGTTTATTACAGGTCAGATCTGCCAGGGCTTTGGTGATTGACTTAAAAGGAGTGGTTCCCAATTCTATACAGGGTTTCAACTATTGAGATGGGCCAAATCCAAAGATCGACTGTACAACTAATTTTTTAATGAAAATGTCTCTTATCAATTTTGTTAACCACTTGTTTTTCCAAGTTTTTTTCAATCTCAAATTTTTTTTTTGTGTTTTTGACCCTGTCACTAAAATTACCATAACTACCCGAATTTACCGTAAACATGAAAAAAAAAATAATAATAATAATAATAAGGGCATTGTGGGAACAGGCGTAAAATTCAATCCATTATCCACTATCATTATCATTTAAATACCTCATCATGACTCGAGTGTGCTATATGCCCGGAAGGGGTGAGATATGGAGGCTCGGCCCTTTCCCCAGCCCGACTCACCAGGCTACCTAAGATTTTGGAACAGGTAGTCGTCTATGTTAGCAGGTATACCCCTCGGGAAATTGGCCAGCCGCATTCTTTCAATCTGCTAACAGTACCTGTACCAACCCGCATGCCCCAGGCTAACGGACCCCTGCCCAGGCATTGCGGAAGGGGACTGCAACACTGGGAATCATACCTCAATTGGGGGCAGACTGGTAGCGCTTTGACACAGTCCAATACTCCTCAATGTCAATATGTATATACATTGGAAGCGCTCACGGAAAATTAGAAAGAAAACTACATGCATTAAAATAGTAAATAATGGGGAGGATGCCCCATCTAACCGACTCTGGTGTTAGGGTTAGGGGATATAGGGGGATGCAGGGAAATGCCTTGTTGGCCAGACCAATCATTCAAGCAAGTTTGAACAAGTCGCAGGTGTTGTCGCCACAGAGCACCCCAGCAGATTCTTAAAACACATAACTCCGCGGCACTTTGCCCCACCACACACCATGCCAGGACACAGTTGAGGCTGATACCTAGATGCTGTTAGCTCCAACTCATTTATGCTTAGCGATCAATCACCGGACATAGATCAAATCCTTACAGATTCCAGGTTTTTCTTCCTTGCAGTTAACTTTCTATTTACGAAAGCCGAGAATGTGTCACCCGTTGTTTGCCCGCCTTTTTCAAATAACCTGGCCAGGAATAATCCCACTGTTTGTACCCCTAAGACAGCCGAACTGCTAAATTGATTTTGAAGAAATTACACCTTTGTAATCAACAAGCTCCATGGCGGGATTCTGTTGATAACTCACTTCTTTCATAATGAACGAGGCTGTCCTCAACAACGCTAATGAGATAAACGCTCCAGTTGAAAAGTGTTTGAAACAAGATAACCGAGGGTCTCAAGGGGAGGAATAGCAGGAATGGCTGGCTGACGGTGCGTAGCCTTCCTTCCTTCCCTCACTCAATCAAAACTCGCTTTGTATCCAACCAAAAATTCTCCAATTTTTAACAGTCTAATATGATCTACCATCCGCAGATTCAAGAAAAATCTAAATCATTCGGCCCATAGAAGCCGTAATATTGGGTGTCCATTTTTAACGAGATTTTAATAACTTTTTCTCTCTTTTCGGTACCTCTTATTTGAATTTTAAATTTTACTTGTTTTACTCTACCTTGGAGAAAGTCCCTGTTTCCTATTCAAGTGAGGAGACTTGTTGACATCTAGAAGAAACTGCTACATAGTCCCATGAGGTATCTTTTTCATTCTGGATGTCAACGAGTCTCCTCGCCTGAATAGGGAAAACTAGCTCCAAGATTGAGTAGAGCAATTAAAAATTAAAATATTAAAGAATAAATAAATCGAGCGAGTAGTTTGAGAATAAAAGAAACAGAAAAGGGGACATTTAAAAAAATAAAAATCTCGTTAAAAGGAAGGGAGGTTAAGGGATCTCAGACAGTCGTCATTAGTTCCTCGTTCCGGGTTAGTATTTCCATAAATTGAAGGAGCTCAAACTTTAGAAGTTGTACCTAAATTTGAAATTTTCAAGGATTTTTGAAATTCATTAGTGCAGCCGTCTAGGGAATTGAAAAACTAAAAATCAAAAATTGCCAGAGAAAAATGGGAAAAGCCTAACTAAATAAACGGATTTTTCCATTTTTCTCTGGCAATGGGGTATTTCAGTGGGTCGGAAATTCAGGTTTTTGACCTCAAATTTGGATTCAGCACCCTTAAAAACCTATATACTCCAACTTTAAGCCCAATGATACTATAACATGTGGTAGAAAAATTAATTAAAGAGATGACACGTTTGAAAAAAAGGGGGGCCGCCATAAATGCACACACACTACGCCGCGAGAGTGTGTGAGTAGTATTTTGTAGTATCCAGGAGGTCCTCCAAGGGTTTCATCTCTTCTCTGTGCATGGATACTTGACAGCTGGCTAGCTACGTCACACCATTCAAATCTTCAACTTTCCTTAGCTTCTCTGATTTTTTAAAAACATTTTCTCGACGAACAGACCCAATTACCGTTATTCCTAAGCCATACTCTTTTGAAAAAAAAATTTACTGAAATACCCCATTATTGTTCAATTTTGATGATTCCAGCGCAATCTTTTAGTTTTTCAATTCCCTAGACTGATGCACTAATAAATTTCAAAAATCCTTGAAAATTTCAAATTTAAGTACAATTGTTAAAGTTTGAGCGCAGGTAATTTACGGAAATACTAACCCGGAACGAGGAACGAACTGCAACCGACTGAGACCCCCTTAAGCGCCATTAGCACGCTGTTCCTCCTCCTAAGTTAACCAGCAATATAGAATAAACATGTTTAAAATCCTGAAGTATTTGGAAAATAATAAAAGGAATATATTTCCTCACCAAAGTTTCCAGAAATCTCGCTGGGAACAGCCATGTAGTAGTTGCAGATGATGTTGTCTTTTCCTTTGACGATACCGTGAACTTCGACAACACCCGTGATGGGCTCAGTGAGGGGAGTCCTAAGTGCGACTGTAACCACTTTTCTATCGCTCGCCATCAAATCAAAGGACGCCCCGGAACTGTTTCCCTGGAAGATAAATGAAACGTCCATGTTATCCAAGATAGAAGCTGCATTTTTATTGTAGTAGGTATAAAGGAGTCAGGCCATTCAGGTGGATTGTAAAAGTGAGAAAATATGGAAGCAAAAAACACCACCAGAGTTCAGTCTCTAAAGTCAAAAGTGAGTCATGGAGGGAAGGGTACTTGAGTATTAAACGGAGGCCACCATTACGAAACATGCCGCGGCACTTATAGAAGGTTAAATTGTTATAGATGTTGTAGTAGAACTATTCTAGTATTGTTGTGAGTCGAGCGTTATCAGATGAGTCATGTGTCTACTTGCAGAATCCCCTCCAAGTAGGCCAAGGTCAGGGTCGTTGACCGGAGCGCGCGCCATTACCTGATGCTTTCAACTCCATCCTGACCGACATTGCTGCGTTCTGGGTTGCACAATGTCAGAACCAGGCATCGGATTAATTCTAAACTTCACCTGTAAATCTGTGTGTTCTTTCCAATTATGTAGTTATTTTTGGTATCCGGTACGAAATATTTCTATAGGTTAGGTGGCCTCCGTTTAATACTCAAGTACCGAGGGAAATTTTGAGCAGGCCACGTAAAGGTGCAGTTGAAATCAACTTCATGGACGCTATAGTGGCAGGCCCCTTGACCAACCGGTGAAGTTGATGAGCCCCAGACCAGAGGTCCAACGCTTAAGCTGCGTCCACACTTGCAACATTCGGCCGCTCCGATCCTCTGGAGTGTTTGGGACAGCAAAACTTCAAAGGAACGAGGATCGGGGCGCAGTCCTATAGCTTTGTTGGAGGTTTTTCATCATGCATCGAAGAAATGTTCGGAGTGCGGTCAGCTTTGTATGGGCAGAGCGAGGTTTGGAGCGCTGCGATGTTTGGGACAGAAGAGCAGAGCAGGTTTGGAGCAAGGATCGGAGCGGCTGAATGTTGCAAGTGTGGACGCGGCTTTACAGACATCTCGGCCTCAGAACAACGTCTTCTCCACTTCTCTGGCACTTTACCTTCTTCAATGGCACCTGAGCATGGTATGTCAAACTGTTCCTACTATTGTATATTGTGAAAAGACATGTTACAATGAAAACTGGAAATAGTGAAAGTACATTAGTCTGATTACCTATCTTCTTACTTGAATTGTGACTCCAAAGAGGTATCATTTAAATAAGTTGAGTGAGCATGAGGGGTGGGCCTCTTAAAGTGTGACATGGAAGAACGAAAGGGTCACTCATGTGTATAAGTGTGCAGCGAGGATAATACAAACAACTAACTAGTATTGAGACCTAGGAGTCCTTATGAGTTATTGAGGCAGCAACGCCAGAAAAAAGTAAGGTACCGATGAAAAGCTGCACTGAGAACTCAGAACTCAACACCCCAACACTAGCAAATATCCCCATAGTTACATGATGGAAGGTGCAAAACTCATGTTGGGTCCCAAGAGTCCTTGACAAACAGCATTAACGAAACATTGTTTTATAGGATCCTCCAGCAGATGAAAGTAACGTAGAAACCTCTAAGTAGGTAGTACCTACTGGAACTCCTCTTACGTTTACCTAGGATGGATTCAATGGGATGATCCAAGACGTTCTACACTTGAAATGTACAGCATGGGATAAGGTGAATCAGGGTCCTCCTTACGGGTTACCGCATCCTAGCATAAAGCATGTACAACCACCGCAGTCGTACTCGGAGAACTAAAGGGCCAGAATCACGGAACATAACTTAACGAACACAAGGATAATGTACGAAAATTGATCAGCACTGGATTTAAAGTCACACCCACCACAGACAGCTCAGCTAGGAGTCCTTATGTAACTCCTGTAACGAAGCAGTGCCTATCAAGTGGGAGCTTAAATGATGTAAACCTCAACTCCTCTTGTTGAATGCAGTCAAGCTTTTGACAAAGGAAACGACTTCGATCATTCAACCTATGCCTAAGAGTAGATTCAAAGGTAAGTGATACTTCTTTCATGCGGAATAGTAATAATAAGTGTAGAAAGGCGTCTTCCGTAATAAAATACCTACGAATTGTAACTAAGATTATTGTATAAGAATATCCATGATAACGAGGATTCTCGACTTACAGGAATTACGGAGCCGAAAATGGTAACAGTCTTTCCAATATATTGGGGAAGAAGGGCTCCATTCACCAAAGGCCTCTCAGAAGATTCCATTTCGATTGTTAGTTCGAACAGCTAACTCCGCAGACAACACTCCGGTAAATTGATAACAGCGGTAACTAATCTTGGACTAATGCACAGAAATGTGTACTTGAATGAGCAAAACGAACTCAAAAGTCTACACGCCGAGAACAGAAACAACGGGAACAAAAATAAAAAATCGCTTCCAGCGCGGGAGTGAATGAGTCTCTATTGTTTATGAGCCTGAATGACGGACACCGGTGTTCATGTAGAAGGCATACCTCGATGGTTGGTTCCTTCCGACTGATAATTCGCATTTATATTCATTAATCAAGTTCAAGTTTGTTTTGATTTGTTTAATCGATTTTTTCTGTTATTTTAGGCGTTCAAAAACATTGTTTTCTATTATTTTGACTAATCATCGATGTGCGACACAAACTGAAGAATAACGAAGGAACTTCGGATATCACGCCCGGAGTTGAAGGTATTATTCAATGTACTTTGGCCTCCTCGATCGGGCTCATGGTTTTTACGAATCAAATGGAATTTATGTTATTTTTCCTTTTCCCATCAAGTCCCTCCTATTTTAAAGTTGATTTTAGAGGCATTTTATGCCGGTAGGTACAACTCTCAACTGAGACAAAAATATCATGATTTCAGACTAGTCTCAATCCAAATCTACAGTACCTAGACATGCTTCACGTATGTCTGTTACTGTGTATGCATGTAATAAAATCTTTAGTGCGTAGCCCAGGCTTCAATTTCCAACCCATTAGTGTGATTTTTTTTTATAACGGGAAGCCAACGTGCATAATCAATCAATTCTTTCTAGTGAAAGGCTCCTTGATGGAAGATTATTCAACAGCCTATTCGCTGGTACTTTCACTTATGAATCAATACGTTTTTCGCTGGTTTGAATGAATCAATACGTTTTTCACATCAATACGTGTTTGCTTTCACGAACAACGTTAAGGTCTGTGGGGTGAATGTACGAGTAGGTAACTTGACGTATTTCCCATCTAACAGGAAGACCTATATTCGTATTATGACTTATCTCCTTACTTATCCTCTCCTATTTTAAACTCCTCCCTTATCGTAATTCCAAGGAATTATCATTTCCACCACTTTAAATGTAAATCCTTTATAGTGTTGTAAATAGATGTCTTCTATTCTGTCACTTGCATTGTTTAGTTCTTTCGAGAATATTATTTTGAATTATTTACTTACCTACTTACTTTCGGCCACCTCCAAGGTAAATTCTGTAAACCCGAATCCCAACTTATTTTCGATGCTGCTTGATGTGAATTCTCAGGATATTACACCAGAGGGTACTATAGGATTCGACTCAGATAATGGGGTATTTCAGGTGGTCGGAAATTCAGGTTTTTTACCTCAAATTTGGATTCAGCATTTGGATTCAGGATTTGGATTCATACAGGAAAACCTATATACTACAACTTTTTGCCCATTGATACTGCAACAGGTAGTAGAAAAATTAAATAAAGAGATCATACCTACGTTTGAAAAAAAGGCGGGCCTCCTCGAATGCACACACACTACACCGCAGGCGTGTGTGCATAGTATTTTGTAGTATCCAAGGCCACGAGGTGTTCGAGACTGCATGGGATCAGTGGAATGTCTCGATCCAAGGTCAGAAAGTTAATCCGTCACAACAAGTTACTACGTCACATCATTCAAACCTTCAACTTTCATTAGCTTCCCTAATTTCTTCTAAACATTTTCTCGATGAATAGACCCAATTACCGCTATTCCTGATCCATGCTCTTTTGAAATTTTTTTTTTTATTGACTGAAATACCCCATTATCGATTAGATGCAAATTGTAGTACACAGCCCAGACCACTACCGTGAACTGGGGTGATACTGATATGCTGGGGTGATACTGATCAACAAGCCTTTTAGCGAATTTTCAAAGAAAATGAAGCTATTGCAATGGCCTCAAAATTTTTAGAATCGACTTTTTCGAAAAATTTTCACACTGAAATCCGTTTTGGAACATTCTGAAACAATCCCTGAAGTTTTTCCAAAAATCATATGTATATATATATGTGTCATTCCGGACGATAACTTGAGTAATTGTTTAAAATTTTTTTTTTAGTTTTTGCCAAAATGTTTGTAACAACAAACCATAGGTCAAGTTCGTTAACCAGCAATTTTGGACAATCCAAAGTGGTCCAAAATTCAAAAAACTCCAAAAAAATGGGTTTTTCCAGTTTTTTGTGGTTTTTACATTGAAAATCATGGTAATATATGGTATATTCGGATTCAGCACAAAATTTCTGATATGAACGCATTTTTCAAAAATGAAAATTGTCCAAAATTAAGAAAAGTTTGTAGCTATATATATATAATGAATACGCGCGTATATTTGTTGTACCCAGAAATGGAGTAGCCGTGTGGGTACTCTATGAGTTCGTAGAGAACATGAATATGGACTCCTAACGTCTTCAAAGCATACCCAGCAATATTTTGCAGCGTATTATTAGCAAATTTTCATGCAAAAATCATGTCGAAAAAAAAAAAAAAAAAAAAGAGTCCTCGTTCAAATATTTTATCGACAACTGCCACCGATAGAAACGTTTAAAACCCAGTGTATTATTGAAAATTGCACGATTTTTTCGTACATATCGCGAATATAACTAAATGTTATCAAATTAATTACTTAGATGCGGTAACGCATGAAGGAGAAAAATGTGTGATAAACAAAAGGTGGCTTATTGTGACGAGGTTGGGAACATACGATCATGAACGCGATCTGTCGCACTCATCTTTAACTACGTCCTGGAGCTTCCACAATCAGAACGCTTCTCGGGCTCCCAGATTCAGCTTTCAGCCCAGTGATTTCACGTCTTCCAGGACGTCGATTATTGGTGTAAAAGTATGTAAAAAAAACATATATACATATATATAAACCAAGAATCGAAAAAAAAACTTTCTACAACAAATTGCAACACCATTGGTCCTTTTCTTAACCACACCTTAAACTGAATGATTTCTTTGAAAATTCGCTCATTAATTCATGCTGCATGAATGGACTTTTTTTTTATTTGTATGCGACTGCAGCGCTCCACACAGTCCGAAATGGAAAGTTAGGTCGTGTTATGTGTTCGTAGCAATGTTTTCTCTGGGGGGATATTGTTCCCGCCCGAAAGTCTAGGTTACCATGGTAGCTGATAAGGAAATGAACAAATCTCAAAATCGGGCCCAGCAGACATTGTGATTGTAACTTCTGTTGTGCCGATGTTGGGTGTTGTGTGGTGAAGTTCTAGCGAAAATATTTTGTTTCTACTAGAGCTAAGCATGAAATATCTGCAATTAGTTTGTTTTTTTCCGTGTTACTACAGTTGGTTATCTGTTAAAAACAAAAACAACTCATTTCCAGGGGGTGATAGTGATCACGGCCGAAATGCCCCGAAACTATCAAAAAGTGATTGGTCCATCATTATTTTTGGCAACAAGTGTTTTAAAATAAGTTGTTTCTTGTCAGTTACCAAACATGTGCCACGAATGGTCTCATTATAATAATAAATACTGAAGAGGATATTACGAGTCTTGAATTTTGGCATTATTCTGATTTATATAAGTTAAGAGTTGGTTTTCATTAGTTCTTCAATTAAAATTGTTCTGAAATTCGTTGTTAGAGGGTTTTTTTTACCTTAGGGTACTAAAAAACAATTTTCAATTGTTTAAGTTCGATTTTTAATTGTTTTTAATATGTTTAAGTTCGATTTTAAATTAGTGATCACTATCACCCCCTATGTGGGGGGTGATACTGATCAATTTAATTATTTTTTTAAATGAGCTTAATTCAACAAAATTTCAAAGTTTGATATAGGATACTGTTCGTAAGATGTGGGAGAATATAAACTATTTTTTCAGATTGTTTTGAATTATTACACTGGTAGTTTTAGAAGAAAAACTGTAGAAATTGATCACTATCACCCCAGTCTACGGTACTAAAAAGTAAAGTTAACTAAAGTTAACAACCATTTCAGGTTGGATTTTCCTCCAACTGCCATTCCTGGCGCTGCAGACGTCATCAGCTGTCTTCCAGAGGGAAGATCAGAATTTGTTCTGATGATTTCGCTCATGGCTTCCCATTGCCTCACCGCCCTAGGTTGGAACAAGGGGGGCAATGAGAGCACGGGCTGCCAAGAAACGCACGCAGAGGTCGGTCCAAAGTCCTCCACCAAACAACGACCTTAGCCACACTGCTGACCCCCAGACCACTACTATGAGAATAATGGCAGTCCATCACATTGAATTGTTGACTTCAAACTTGTAATCTGTACTTTTCAAAATCTTATGGTCTTTTCGGAGAAGCAGTCCGGAACCAGTTCAGAACCAAACTGGAACTGGAAAGGGGGAGGATAGAGGTGCTTGGACTCCTCTGGGCTTCTCCGAATACCTCTGAACCGTTCAGGACTGCTTCTCCGAACAAACCTTCAGTAATTCCAATATTTGTGATAGACTATTGTGGAAAACACTTCACCATTTAACGAACTCGCCTCATGATCATTTCACTAAACGGTTGAAGTTTGAAAATAAACTTTTTGTTGTTACACCAGAACTAAAAATATAATTCCTTTCATAGAAAATGGGAACGATTATGAATTTGTCTACAGTAGGTATGAGGAGGAGATATGAGTATTACCTACTATTAGATAATTACTCAATAATTATTTCAAGTAAAATATCTATTTTCATTTCAGGTGATTATTCTCCAGATTTCTTCAGTCAAATGTCGACTCCTATCAAAGGAGATATCTCACAAGAAACCAAAGAGATTTGTAACAAAATGGCAATATTCAAACAGGTGGGTACGAAAGGAGATTAATATGAAAGTGAAAATACACTAGTATAGCATAATATGCTATACTAATATTATTAATAATATTATTAGGTACCTATGAGGTACCATTATTATTAGGTACCATTATTACCATTATTATTAGGTACCTAATATTATTAGGTACTGTATGAGTAAAAATACGACTTTAATGGTGCTTTCATGTTTCAGAGGTACAAAGAGTACTCGAATAAAGTGAAATCTCTAGAAGAAGCCTTGGCAGTCGTCAATATTGAGCTTTCTCTAACTAAAAACGAAAATGCACGATTGAAAGAAGAAATAAAGACAAAGCAAACGAGTATTGCCAAATACCAGCTGACGTTGAAAGAACTCGTTCAAGTCGAAGGTTTGTAGAGATGAAGTTTGACACAATCTTACTTCATTTTATATTGTAATGTAGACTGTAGACACTACTGCACTATTATTGTTCTCTAATTCGTAGAGCGTGAATTAAGAAGGTATAGTGCAGGAACACACAAGGGAAAGCAGTCCTTCAATGGTTGAAGGACTGCTCCTGTTTTCTAGGGCTTCGAATGGACAATCGGTTGTGTTGGAATACCCACATTGACGAACTGCGATCACAGCTGGCAACAAGTAATTTTGCCCTCCGTCGGCTTTCCACGGCAGTATCTTTCCCTGTCCTGCGCTCGGCATTCTTCGCTCTGTTCATGAGCCGAGTGACATATATGATTGCATTGTGGGGTGGTTCACCAAATTGGATATGTATCTTTAAGCAGCAAAAAGCAGCCATCAGGACCCTGTTCAATTTGGGATATAACGAGAGCTGCAGAGGCTATTTCAGGAAGTTGCATTGCATGACGGTTCCGGGTCTGTATGTTCATAGATGTTTAACAACACCATCTGCTCCAAAACCCAGTTCGTCTGCTGAGTTCGCTGCTGCCCTGCATGAGTCAGTAGATGGTAAAGAACTCCGACAGTGCTCCGAAAGCCTTATCTCATCCCAATGGGTGGATTGGGCTTCAGAGGGCATTGGGGCCCGCGACTACCGGAACTTCCACGCCGTCCGCGTGGCAACACTGCCAACAGCGGTACGGTGTTCAAGGGGTAGTCATGGGATGACAGATACCCTTTGCCGTGCCTGTCGGAGTGGAAATGAACACCTGTATCATGTAGTGCAGCAGTGTCCACGAACTCACGGGGGCCGCATCCTACGTCATGATGCGGTCGCCAAGCAGATAGCAGGTGCCTTGTCATCCAGCGGCTGGGATGTTGAAAGGGAGAGATTATACCGCATGCCAAGTGACCAGGGCAACAAGCCTGACGTTGCCATCAAGCCCGACAGGTCTTGCATTATCCTGGATGTCCAGGTTGTTAATGGCAGCATGGACATGGAGCAGACCCGGCGGGCTAAGATAAAAAAGTATGATAGAGATGATTTACGGCAAGCAGTGTCAGAGCTAAAAGGAGTGGCACCCAACAACATCAGGGTGATGGCTGCGACCTTGTCGCGGCGCGGAGTGTGGTGCGGGAAAAGTGCCACGGAGTTGCGCGAGTTGGGCATCTCAGTAGGTGTACTCCGTGGTGTCACCCGCCGCGTACTGCTTGGCTCATATTTAAACTGGTGGTCATTTTATAGAGGCACTTCCCTTCATCCCTCTCTCCCACCCCCACCTTCCTCATCATCCCTCATCCCTAGGGCCGGCGTCGGGTGAGTCCTGGGCGTCCTCCCCATTATATTTGATTTATTTATTTATTTCGTTTTATGGCGTGCCCCCTCCGTCACAAAAGACATTTTGTCTTTGAGGGGAGATTAAAAAAAAAAAAAAAAAAAAAAAAAAATGTACGTGAAAACTTAAGTGACATTCATTGTGGGTCGGATGTTCATGGCTACCAAACTAGGCATCGTCACGAGCTGCGCCCCCCATCAGTCCGTTTGACTACAAGTCAGAAGACGAACCCGATCCATAATGGCGTACGCTTTTATAACTCTTTACCTGGAATATGGCAAAGTCTTCCGAAAGAGCAACTATCCACACGTCTGAAACTCCTTCTGATCGATGAGGAGTTGTATGATCCGCGCGACTACTTCGGCATCAAATTCTGATCATCATTTACTTGTTCATACAGATTAGATTGTTTATGTTATATACCTACATATTTATTTTATTTATTATCAATGAATTAATGTAATATTGAGTGTATATTGAGCTTGTTATTTTTCTTGTTTGACGATTGTTTATAAACTTTGTACCACAACAATAAAAAACTTTGTAACTTGAAACTTGAGGGACTACCTATAAAATTACCGTTAGCTAAATACTGTTCTCGACAATGATAATTTGTCTCCTACTTTTTGCTGGAACGTACTCTGTACGTGAGATAGTAAATCCAGCAAGTACGACTGCTTCTTCATTCAAACTGAGGATTTCATGGTAGGTACTCACGTTCGCTTTCATGTTGCTGACCCATACGTTCACAACGAATGGAATATGAGCTCGAAACCGAGAGGTCTCAACGGAATAAAATAAATCAATTTCGAGTTTTCATAGCAAACTTATAGTTGCGCAAGGCTTTCTAAATTTGTGGTGTTCCAAAGTACTATCGTATTTTCAGAACGATACTGCAAACTTCTTCAAGAGAAAAAAGACGTCATTAAAGAATTGGCAACGGAAAAGAAGGTAAACATGTCGTAACCTGATATTTTCGAGTGTATTTGGTGTTGACATGATTAGTACTTACATAATTACTTATTACCTGTATCAAAAACCTGCTACAGATTCGCTTGGAGATAGAAAAAAGACACGATGAAGAAAAAAAAGAAATAAAACAGTCAATGCAGGAGGAACTTCGTATATTGAAAGAGGATTCTGAAATGAAGGGTGAGTTTAATCGACTAAAACTTGTTTTCCTCGATAATTAAAAAAAATATTATGACTCCAAATGATTTTTAAAACACGGGAAAGATAGTGATCAAATTTCAAAGTTTTACAGCACATTGCCATGTTGCAACATTGGGCCACACTATCTTCAACTTTTTCAAAAACTCGAAACTTTGATTTTTACAATGGGGATTGGAATCCTTCCGAAACATTATTGTTACGTAAATCGAAAAATTTACTGCACAGAAAACACAATAAATTAGTTAATGTAGAGCACAACTATTATCTACGTACCGTATTGGAGAATCCGTCGTAACCAGCAAGTCGAGTACAGGGGGCGAGCGCTTTCGACGTAAGGATATCATCTTCAGGCCGTCGAGAGAGTACCTACTAAAGTTTGTCAGTCCGTCATTCTATTTATATAGTCTGGGTGAAAGGGAGGTGAAAGGATCAGAAAGGAAAGGGGGCCACGTGGTAACGAGACCACGCGGTGAAAGGTTGTTTGTCTGTCAAGTGAAAGGGAGAGATAAAAAAAACTAATCCTATTTGCTAATTGTACATTCACCACGTGGTCTTCTATTCTAAACTATGAATACATTATAAACTAACTTACGTAGGTAACTAACTTAGGTACTACCTATCTATTTTTTTTTTTCAATTTGTGGTTAGTAGATTACTTATTATTTATTGTTTGAAATCATTTCAAATTATTATTATTATCACTATTATTATTATTACATGAAACATTTCAGTTTCATTTGGAACTCATAATTTCAAACAATAAATAATAAGTAATCTACTACACAAATTAAAAGAAAAAAAAAATAGTACCTGAGTCAGAAGTAAATACAAGTAAATAATTTGGCAGTAAGTTATGTAAGTTAGTTTTTAACGCTGATTTTGGCCTTTGGTAAGAAACCGTTCTTCTGGAGACGAGAGCCAGGTATTGGACATTTCCATGCCCACAAAAAATATCTCTACTTCTTCAGAGTCTTGGAGATAAAACTCATGAAAATTGATATACGTGCCATCTAAAGATAGGAATCTATCATGTTAATGGGGGCTGCAGGATTTTTTTTCCCAAAGTAATACTCCCAGTTTCACATTCCACGAGGGCTAAAGAAAAAAAAATTCTTTGCTTAAATAAGATCGGTACATATTATTGATATTTTGCAGAGGAAGCTGCGACAGTAGAGTATTCACAGACAATAGATGCGAAGAACAAAGAAATAGATAGTCTCAAAAAGAAACTTCTGGACTCTGAGAAAATGGTAAGAAAAAATAATATCTTCACCTGTGTTCTATACAATATCAAACTTAAAAAATTAATGAGATCACATAAACCCTAATTGGACCATGGTGTCACTAGTGTCACAGAAAACATCTTGGGAATTCCGCAGCTGTCCCAAGATTAACCAAAAGATTAACTAGATTTAAATTGCAATTCATTGCAAATTAATGGATAGAGCTGATTTTTCTTTGTAAATTGATAAAAGTCAAAAAATGATGTTATGAAGGAAAATTTTGAAAAATTTCCATCGATTTCCTTGGAAGTGACCTACATCAACCAAAAGCTTCGGGGCACAACTAGACCCTAAATGGAGCCTACATAACAAATTTCATCAAAATCGGTCGGTGCTAAGTGAGGAAAGTGCCGCGTACGACGACGGACGGCCAAATTTTTATTCGATTTTTGGATTCTACGTACCTTGACAAGGTGTCACTAATGTCACCGAAAATATTTTGGGAATTCCACAGCTATCTCAAGGTGTCACCAGATTAACTAGACTTAATTCGCAATTTAAAAATTAATGGACAAAGCTGAATTGATTCAACCATTTTTTGAAAGTTATTAGAAATCAAAAAATTGTTATGGCAAAAATTTTGAAAATTTGTTCACAGATTTCCTAGGAAATTTTTGTCATAACTCTATTTTGAGACTAACTATAAACCACAAAAATTCAGACGTTTCTTTAAATTTGAAATTGCAATTTAATTTTGGTTACTTCGGTGACACTTTAGGAGAGCTGTGGAGTTCCTGAGATTTTTCCGGTAAAACTAGTGACACCATGGGACCATGGACCTAATGGACAATTAGGGTTAAGAGCGTACCTAAAGTAAATTGAATAAAAATATTCAAATTTACAAAATCTAGAAATGATTTTTAAAAAACTGCTCAACTGTGCATTTTGGAGAAATGAGACCAGTTAATTCGTACTTACCTATAAAAAAACATAAAATGAGGAATTTCACCGAATTCTGTTTGCATTTTTCCTGAATAGTTAATGGTGTGGGATAGATGAAAATTGGGCTGATTTCGGAAAATAAGTCTCCTGTTATTTTTGGGAGACAATCAAAATTTTTAATTTCAAAACTAACCGGGAAAACGCATGGAGCGGGAACGCTCGCTGATTGGGCTGTTCGGATCGCCGTCTCCTCCCAGTGTTGCCCATTGGGACGACGAAATCGTGTTTTCTAAGAGAAAAGTTATCAAACAAAAACAGGGGAAACCTAATTTTCCCCATCTTGCTTTTTCAATTTTTTTTTCTTCAGTTTTTCGATTTCGAACTTTACTGTTTCGTGAAATTTTGCATCTGGGGACTATGGATTTCTCGATCTCAGCGCTTCAAGCGGCCATAAATGAACTATTCCAGCATGACGTCATTTTCCCGGTTTTTTTTTAAACATTTGTATTTTCTACACTGTTTTGTTTATTCGTAAATTAGGAAGTTCGGGCTGAAAGTTTGCCTTAGGGGGTTTTGCGAGGTGCTGAATCCGATTTTGGGGTCAAAAATAGGAAATTACGACATGGTGAAATTCCTCATTGAGAAATCATACCTAGTAGGTGTAATTTTGTGGGCTCCATTTTCGTCCCTAATTGGACCATGGTGTCACTAGTGTCACCAGAAACATCTTAGAAATTCCACTGCTGTCCCGAAGTGTCACCAGAATAACTAGATTTGAATTGCTATTTAAACATTAATGAACAGAGCTGAATATTTTGAACCATTTTTTGTAAGTTTTTAAGACTCAAAAAGTGATGTTGACAAAAATTTTGAAATTTGTTTCATTGATTTCTTCTTACATTCTTGCCATAACTCTATTTTAAGACATCCAATAGCCCACAAACATTCTGTTATTCGTTAAATTTAAAATTGCAATTTAATTTTGGTAATTCCGGTGACATTTTGGGATATCTGTGGAGTTCCTGAGATGTTTTCGGTGACACTAGTGTTACCATGGTCCAATTAGGGTTAATCATGTGTTCAGGAAGGATTTCCATCCAGGCGTAGGTACATCCTATAATTACAGATTTGAAGTTACCTAGAACCTACCTACTTGGAATTGTCTCTGTTTATTGAAACATGTTTAATACTTAGTATTAACGTATTTCGCCAGAATGAAGAAATGTCGATTTTGAGACAAGACTTGAAGCATGCACAGAAAGAAATCATCGATTTGAGGAGAGAAGCAAGCAACAATAATGAACCGTCAATAACGAAAGAGATTCTGTCGTCAAACAAGAAAATCGATGAAGATAAACTCAAGAAACCAGACGGAAAGAGGGATTCTACCTTGGAAAATGAGAAAGTAAGCTTTATTTGCTAGAATTTTGGGGCTGAAGACACAATAGGGTAATCAGTACGATGGAACTTGGCGTTTTCAACCTCAATTTTAATCCCCAGCAAAAATTTCTATTTACGAAATTGAGCATAACTTTTGAGTAATATTATGGTCAGAAACAAGAGATAACAGGCTGAAAAAGGGATGATGATTCCTCTTTATCTGACATGTACGAGAACTGCTTCTTTTGCTGCGTTTCAAAAAATCTTGAGAGGGAAGATTCAAGCTGCGTGTACACCTTGGCCCAGGCTACATACTTTCCATGTCCCTGGCAACATCTCCACCATAGCGCTGGTTACATATTCTCCATGGCCCAGGCTACAAACTTTCCATGTCCCCGACAACATACCCCCATGTCCCTGTCAACATCTCCACCATAGCCCTGGTAACAACTCCACCATAGCGCTGGTTACATTATTATTCTTCATAGGCCAGGCTATATACTCTCCATGGCCCTAGAACAACTCTAACTTAGCCCTGGCATTATACTCTCCAGTCCCTGGCAACATACTCTCCTCCATTGGCCTGACTATATACCCTCCATGGCTCCACACCATCTCCAACTTGGCCCTTGCAACATACTCTCCATGGACCAGGCATCATCTCTACCATAGCTCTGGCTATATACCCTCCATGACCCTGCAACATTTCCAACATGGCTCTGACATTTTATCTACCATGACCCTCGCAACAGCGGCACCCTTACAGTCCCTCCTTTTTCAAACTCCCAATTTCCTTTAAGAACAGATCCGATAATATTGTTATCCTCTTCGATTCTTGATATTAGTAAACTTTACAAGTTATACAGGTGCCAAAAAGCTGAATTCATAATGACTGATCTAGACAATGGTGGATTCTGGTGGAAGAGAAACAATAGTTAGGTAACTATCAAAAAAACAATCATAGGTCAAAGGGGAAAAAATATTAGTTTTCATTAAAATATCAAGCTGGATTTTAACGTGAAGCTGGCTGATTTACCGACTTTATATTAGTTAGCTTATGCTGGCTAACCTGCAAACGCCACAGTTTTTTTCCACCCATTCGCATTGTGATATACAGTAAAACTCCTTCTTGGTGAGGGAAGTAGGGGTGAACTGTTGAACTGTTGAACCATAGATTCAATATAATGCAGGATCTGTTTTTTTTTTTAATTCCAATCTGGCATCGATGGTTTCTTCCCGAAGTTCGGGAAATAGTGTGGAAAATACGGACTTGTATATTCATCAACCTTCCAGGAGATGCCAAATTCTAGGGGTGGAGGAGTCAATTCGGTGCAATAATGCTGGATTATTCTTATTAACGCTGATGCTACGAATAACCCCCGCTGCAGGGGCTCTGCAAGCCCCTAAGTAGAAAGATCCGCAGGGCAGTCTGTAGTCGCCCTTCATGAAGTGTTGTAGTTCGTCTTAAGGATTCTTGTGCATTATAATTCAACTGTTGTGAATAATAAGTTTAAAAAAATCATTCCCCCCACACAACAACTAGAAAACAATATCCTTGATAACCAACCAATTCCTATTTTGGCAGGATCGGATCCCCTGGTATATTATTCAATAATGACCATCGGTAGGAATGAATGGAGTAGAAAGAGAAATTGGTGCCTGAACTGGCATTATCAGGAGCTTACGAAGGTTGATCTAGTGTTGATCAGATCAACACTAGGTAGAGATGGATTTCATTCACACTTGGAAAGAAACATTGTCTAAAAGAACCTGAGTAGTCTTTCAAGATATTTCATTCCTAGAACAAAACTAATTTTGTTCCGGCGGAAATGTGGTAAATATCGAGATCTATGCGTACTGAGATGAGACAATGGTCTCAAACCGAGTCTGGTTTTGGTTTTGTACCAATCTGTGTACATTTCCGTTCCAATCTCACTCTGGACTTTACCTCACATTAAAAAAAAAAAATTTTTTGAAAGAGATGAGGCAAATTCCCTATTGGAGCTCCTAAGAACTATCTATGTAGATTAATTTAATAGGCACTTACCTAATTAATTTATTGTATTTTATGTTTTACATCTTTTTTTTTAATAACAGGGCACATCAAACGGTTGGTCCGGAATTCAAACAGAGGAAACCGACGTTGTTCCAAACAAGTGCCTCTCAATTTACAAGCAACCTCTTCACCCAATGCCTGCCTCCCATTTCTACCAAGTTGGCATGTGCTCGCCGAGACATTGGCCCCTCTCGTCCGCTTCTCTGCTGTCTGGCTCTGTCAGAAGCACTAAGTCAGAGTCCTTGAGAAGTGCAACGAGTGACTCCCAGCAGATGTCCAGCCCGAAAAAAGTTTCGAACCCACTCGAAGTTTTCCGGTTGCCAACTAGACCTGGTAAGAGGTCTCCGGTCAGAAGAAAACGAAAACTGTACACAAGAAGTGATGACACCTTATAACAACAAAAAAAAACTGTTTGGGAAATCATTAATCATGACTACTTTCAGATAAATATATATCCATTCACCAGTTTACGTTCAATATCTCAGTAGATGGATGGTAGATAATTTTTCTAATACTAATTTTTTAAAGAAATGTTTCTATTACGGTAAATAAATTTCCGTGTTACAAAACGCTGCACATTAAAAGTGAAAAGTAAAGAAAGTTGAATTTCCGTCCGACTGCCATTCCAGGCATTGTGGACGACATCAGCTGCATCCAAAGGGGAGATCAGAATAGGTTCTCACGATTTATTACAAATTTGATTATATAATTTATAACGAATTTGAATTGATTTTAATGATTTATCTCAAATTATTACCACAGAAATCGACACACATACAAGGTGACTTGTTGGGATGTTTCTGAGAGAACGCGATCTGTTGCAGTCCGCTATAACTACGTCCTGGAGCTCCACCAATCAAAACGCTTCTATGACTCCCAGCTTTAGCTTTCATCCCAGTGCCCGAGACTAACCTTTCTATTTATAACAGTACATTTTTTCATTGTCGATTGTCATCAGGGGTATTCATGGTCTGGGAGATTCGACGTCGAATCGTCGAATTTGGAGATTCGACGGGAGTCAATGCGCATGCGCACCGGCAAATACGATTCGATTTACGACGGGCTGAAGGCGTCGAATTACAAACCCTAGCGCTAGCGGCCGTTGTGCGAAGCAACTATCATAACAACAACAAACAGATCTTCTCGTCCTTTCATTTTGAGTTTTTATTTTTTCGTTCGTGTACTAGGAACTTTGTTAATGATTTTATTAGGAACCTCTGGGGTATTCTCACTTTTTAACTAAAAGAAAATTAATGAACATGCGGTTCTTTTGACACTGACTTGGTTATCATCTGATGCTGCAAGGAGCGCTACTCACAATTCGATTTTCGACGATTCGACGGGAGAAAATGTGGGACCCTCATGAGACCCTCGAGTTTACGACGATTCGACGATCGAATCAGACCATGAATACCCCTATCATTTGCCAACCGTTACCAAGGCAACATAACTTAAACAAAGCGTGCCTTCAGCACTTCGCATCACTTGGGACGCCATTGACAACGGACCAACATCTTTTCCAGCAACATTATTGCGCACTCTAGGTTCCCAGGCTCATTGAGCTGACACTGCCCGTTGGCTGCAAAAACTCTCTATTAACTTGCCACTAGTGACAGTGAAAATCTATAAATATAAAAATGTTATGTTTATAGATTTTCACTGTCACTAGTGGCAAGTTAGGATTTAATCCTAACTTCATGTTAAACGAATGTGGGGGTCTCAGGTTCGATTCTAGGCTGAGCATCAATTTTTTTCACTTATCAAGATTTGTTTTTGCCTGGTTTTAGCAGGCTTTCCAGCTAGTAGGTACATAAACATGAGCAAATTCAGTGCCTAGAGCACCAGGGTAAACCAATTTTTTGGTTATTTTTTCAGAAAATAATATATTTCCTTCATTAGGGGTCTGGCTCTGTTTGTTAGCTGCCGTTGAGCCCTGATGAAGGCAAGGCAATAACAGCGTTTCTTTCTGGATGACCCCAGTCCCGATATTTGACGAGAGATAACTTTTCTATCAAACAGATGCTAACAAATTATCACGAAAATTCAGCCCGTGGGGATGTAGAAACTAGCCTGTACTAGAAACTGGCCCACAACTGAAAATAATGGGCACCCTTGAACTTGGGGTGATCTCTAGCGGCTTTTCTGGCACCTTCATGCTTCTCGTATTGCTAGGATTTTTCATCAACTGTCCCGATTAGTTACATCGGTAGTGAATGGATTAAAAATCATTTATAGAAAAAAACGAGAATGAATGTAAAATAATCTTTTTTTAAAATTACATTATGGTAAGTACCTGGAATATGAAAGGAGATATTTTACAACTCTTTGGAAACTTGTCAGTTCATTTTGATGTACGCTCGTGTGATTTTGACATCGTCGACTGGTCGGTCATTTTTATCTGTCTCAACGAGACCGATGCGCTTCACGACATTCATACCAGCGTACACCCGACCTGGAACAAACCCGCAACCGTGAGTATTGAAACGTTTCCATTATAAATGGATAGCCAAAATATCAATAATACGAATCCTTCTTCCACTCAACTAATTGTGCTACTAAACAAGGGTGTAAGAGATGGATGTATGAGTATTATGGAAATTATGATTTTTGAAGAAATACATTAATTCATCATCATTGAGAATGTACAGTAATGAGACAAATGACACATGGTGTTTCCTCCATGCACAGGGTACTGGAGACAAGTTATCAGAGGAGAAAGCTAATGTTAAAATGGTGTGCAAGCATTTTTGAGGCTGCCTCAGTTGCGACATCTACTTTCAGCTAAGGAACTACTATGGAAACTGAAGTGGTGGGGGGGAGGGCCTCCCTGGGAGGCCACACTCTCTTCATGCTGCTTCTCTTCAAATCCTTTGGAATGACCAGAAATTGATAATTTTTCATTTCATCATCATTTAGATTTGCAAGAATTACTTAGAAAAACCAATGGGGTATTTCGGTGGGTCAGAAATTCAGGTTTTTGACCTCAAATTTGGATTCAGCACCCTTGAAAACCTATATACTCCAACTTTTAGCCCAATGATACTATAACATATGGTAGAAAAATTAATTAAAGAGATCACACGTTTGAAAAAAAGGTGGGCCGCCATAAATGCACACACACTACGCCACACGTGTGTGTTAGTAGTATCCAAGAGATTATCCAAGGGTTTCATCTTTTCTCTATGCATGGATACTTTTTTCAAAGAGTTTTGGCTAGCTAAGTCACACCATTCAAATCTTCAACTTTCTTCAGCTTCTCTGATTTTTTAAAAACATTTTCTCGACAAACAGACCCGATTACCGTTATTCCTGATCCATATTCTTTTGAAAAAAAAAAAAAAAAATTGACTGAAATACCCCATTGTTGTTGTCCCTATTGCTAGTAGTTGAAATGTTCAATCAACAACTGGCACCCATAGAAACATTTGAAACCCAGTATATTATTGAAAATCGCTCGAATTTTTCATACATATCGAGAATATAACTAAAAGTTATCACATTAACTACATAGATGCGGCCGGTAATGCACCAAGGAGAAAAATGTGTGTTAAACAAGGTGACTTGTGGGGATGATGTTGAGAGAACGCGATCTGTTGCCATCCGCTATAATTACGTCCTGGAGCTCCACCAACCTGAACGCTTCTAGGGCTCCCAGTTTAGCTTTCAGCCCAGTGCCTCCATGTCACTTGTGACAACCATAGGCATGTAGCATCCATACAATCGTCCGGAAATGCTGTGAGCACATCGTGACGACTCAGATGGCGAGCTCGGTTGTCAGGGTCAATGCCAAATTCCCACTTTTGATGCCGCTCCTTCCTGGCACTTCTATTAGTCTACTTACTATGAGGCCTTCGGATTTGAACTACGAGAGTAAGGGTAATGATCTCAATCCCTGAGTTGTGACTCAATCGAACGAAAGAAACTGTTTCATTAAATCACGAATCAGGTGTCAGAGCAACCGTTGCTCCGTCACACATTTTAACCGAGTGACGACACGAGCATCCCCGAGAGGGCAGTAAGTGATATTGTTGGATTCTAAAAACGCTGCAAATTATTACATATCGGTTTATTATTTTTCTGTATAGATCACTATCGTGTTCATTATGTCATAAACTACCTATCAGAAGGTTATCTGGGTGTTAGAGGGAAGCCCAACTCTATTCGTAGGAAGAAAAATATCGCATTTTATCGGCTGAACTTAGAACGGAGATATGATCTTCCTTCAGTGAAGATTCATTAGAAATTCACAATCGTGTTTCTGCTTTATCATTCGTCCCAACTTAAGAATTCATAGTAAGCGAAGGGTTTGTTCTACTGACCTCCAGGTTTCTCATTCGATTCTAAAAATCCAATGCTATTTTAAATCAATGAACAAAATTGGTATCTTAAGGTTCACATTTTTGAACTACAGCATTTTGAAATTATTGTCAACCCTTAGAAGTGATTGACATAAACCACAACAAGCTTCGGGCACAACTAGGCCGCAAATGAAGCCCATACACCAAATTTCATCAAAATCGGTCTATAGTAACTACTGACAGAGTTTTTCGATGGACAGAGCTTACAATAATTGTTGGAAGTAGATCAATATTTGTGGAACTTGGGAAGTAGATTCTGAACGCCTTCAAACTAATTCCAAAAACGACCAAAACCAAGTAAATGCTTAAAAAATTGAAAATTTTAAAAGTTCCTGTTATTTTAATTTCAAATTACGTTCTTGTAATTAAGTGGAGTCTCCACTGTGGAAAGTGTAATGGGGGGTGTGCCTTGATTTTTTTAAAGATTTTTAATCGAAAGTAGACTACATCCTGAGAATTTTGGCACCAACCGCGACCTTCTAGCGTGAGTAGATCTGTTTCTATGATTTTTCAAAGTTTCGACCGCTTATGACGTCACGCGCCCCTCTGGCCTGGGCGGGACCCCCCAGCCCATTGTGACGTCATAAACGGTCGAAACTTTAAAAATTCATAGGAAAAGATTTACACTCGCTAGAAGGTCGCGGTTGGTACAACATTCTCAGAATGAGGTCCACCTTATAATAAAAATAACAATAAACAGTTTTTCCTACCCAGGCGCACACCCTATTACAGTTAGGATCTCCGAATCAGTACAAATACCATAATGAGAACTTAGTATTCGTACTTGGCTATTGACTTGGCTCAAAATAATAAATAATTGACTTGAAAAGTAGAAGCCCTTCCTGGTTTATGACTTCATCAAGTAGCCTTGTCGGGTCAAAATCTGCGAATCTCTTGCGGTTAGCCACAGCCACACGAATGTGAGGCAGAAGGTACCAAAACTTACCGAAAATAGCGTGTTTTCCATCCAGCCACTGAGTTGGTGCAAGGGTGATGAAGAACTGCGATCCATTCGTGTCAGGACCAGAATTGGCCATAGAAAGAATGCCAGCTCCTAGAGAGAAAAAAAAATCATCAGAAACCTCATGAAGCTGAGTAGGAACTCATCATGTTATTCACCTAACCTCGTGGATGAAAGAATTACCAGTGTGTTTCAAGTCTTCGTGGATTTCATCAGCGAATGTTCGTCCGTAGATAGAAGTTCCACCTTTCCCTGTTCCAGTTGGATCACCACCTAAAAGAACAAAAGCTTATTAGATTCATGTTCGAAGAATTTCGAGATATTAGGGAGTTTATGCAGCCCTAAGAAAACTGAGTCGTGGTACTATTTGCCACTGTGCTATATCAGCCGCATAAAGAAATGCCACGTAAGAACATCAAAATATAGACCACTAGTTGAAGAAGTCGATCTGATCGAAGCTAATCCGGAATATGCTCTGATAAGAAGGCAGGATGGGAAGGAAACTGCCGTTTCCTTGAAGCATTTAGCCCCTTCAGAGGACGAATCTATCTTCGGGCAGGAACAGCAAGACAGCGACACTGATCCTGCTCAAAAGTGCAAGCACCTCAGATTTTGCCAGAACCTGATGATTCCATCCTCCCTCTTACAAGAGTCGCATTTCGGAATACTGCAGACCCTAACTGTCAGTCTACGAGTCCTGAGCTGAGAAGATCCCAAAGATCGAGAAAATCGCCTGCTTATTTTCAAGACTATGTCCTAAATTGAAGGGGGGGAGAATGTGCTATATCAGCAGTTGTTATTATTAGATATTGAATGAGCATACGGTTGTTAGGGATACTTGAATACGTTAACCATTCTTAATTTCGATTCCGATACTGTACTCTGTTCTAAATTATGTACGCGAAGTTTAGCGAATTAAAGCCTTAGTTCCAGAAGGTTTACTTTATAACAGCCACCATGGAATGATAGAGCATAGGAACGCTAGTGTGGAACACTCACAAACGAATTTCACACTATTGTAATTTTGTATCAGAATACTCTCTAGTACTTTGCCACTCTATTGTACCCTACTAGCCCTTGGTGCCCATACTGATATTGAATTAGTCAAGCAACTCCAAATATGCTCCAAATCCTAGTTTGTCTGGTGAGTTTCCTGCTGTACTTCATGAATCGGTAGATTGAAAAGAACCCAGACTCTGAGGTCACCATCTTTTCACATCTCAGAGGACATTGGAGCCTGCGATTTCGGAAACTTTCACGCCATCCAACTCCCTAGCCTTCCTGGTGATGTTCGTAGAACTAATGGTGGCCACAACCTACAACATAATGCTTTTGCCAAGCAGCTAGCAGGTTCTATGTCATCTAGCAGCTGAATTGATGGAAGGTAGCGCTGAATAACCAGGGCAAGAATCACGATATTGTAACTGTGAACCCTTTTGGATCTGCCATAATCCTGGATGCTCAATAGCATCCTGAACATGGAGCAGACCTGGCGAGGTATAAAGCGCCCCATACACTATACGATTTGTCTACAGGCCGTCGCCTCAACAGGCAAACGTCCGGCCAAAATTGCAGAGCAACATACACCATCAGTCAACTGCCTGCAGGCGGACGTACGATGAAGTCCTCACTTGCACACACACACACACACACACACACACACACACACTATACGTTAAGGGCCTGCAGGCGGACTGCCACCAGCTGCAAGTAGTGGACTGCAGGCAGCCCAAGGCCAATATTAGTGGTTGGACGGCAGGCCAACAACTGATAATGTGTGGCGGGGAGCCCTTTTGAGATCGTGGTCTGACAGTCCCATGCCTGTCGTCAATCTCACGTCCAATCCTCGTCTGCCCTGTGGCCACACACGATTTTCACGGACTGCAGTTCATGGCCTTCAGATTTAACTGATAATGTG
>CM019180.2:10327077-10632036 GCA_009739505.2 Apolygus lucorum
AAAAATTCAACATAATAATTATTTTGGTGTCAACTTCATAACTAATTTTAATAACAAAATATGTGTATGCATCTACAGCATGGAGAGTAAAAATAACAATAATTAGTCGAATAAACTTATGAGCAAAAGATATTCTCTATAAGTAACAATAAATTATATTTTAGTAACAATAATTATTGCTCACTACAAAACTGTTTTTTTCCGTTGGTCCGTACCTTGATAATACTCGCTCATGCAAAAAGAAATACAGTAACAGAAGGATCCAACGGAAGAAAGCAGTACGTAGAAACTGCAAATATGAAAATCTATGTTCAGACAACAATAAAACACAGCGCGTGACGTAATGCAACGATTAAGAGCAGCAAAGTTAGATTACTGTTGTACCGCCAAGGCAATACCAAGGTTAGTACAACTGAAGAAAACAGTTCATTGATTTGAGACATATATTTCATAATGTTTTCCCATAGAAGTGATTTTGTTAGTAAGAAGAAAGTTTCAACAAGAATTGGGGGAAAAAATTTTCAAATTTTGATGAAAACTAAGGATTTTATGGCTAGAAACACAAAACCCTCATTTTCTCAAATTGTCTCATTCCGAAGTTACTGCCTTTCTCCGTTGGACGGCAGTGTAGTCCTTAAATTGTGGAAATGAGGGACTGGCTGTTTCAAAGCCTATAGTAGTTTATATTTGGTATTTTACCTTCTAATAAGTATTGTAAATTTTTATTGCATCATCTGAAAAGGTTAAATGCCGCAGAAAGCGAGGTAATATTGTTATTCAAGCTGGTCCCTTATTTCACCTATGAGCAGTTGGTTTATTTCAACCGAATAGCAGATGGTTTATACATGCACCTGCAGTCCTCAAATTGTGGAAAAGAGGGACTGGCTGTTTCAAAGCCTATAGTAGTTTATATTTGGTATTTCACCTTATAATTAGCATTGTAAATTTTAGTTACATCCTTTGGAAAGTGAAAATGTCTCAGAAACTGAGGAATCATTGTTTTTTCCCTGGTCCTCTGATTCATCTACTTTTGAAAGAAGCCGCCAGACGGCAGCACCGATAGTCATCCAAGTTGGAAACAAGGGACCAGCTGATTTTAAGCCCATAGTAATTTATATTTGGTATTTCACCTTCTAATTAGCATTATATAAATTATCAAGGAGTAAAACACGCAGAAACTGAGCTAATGAAGTATTTTTTAAATGTGGTTTCCTGCTGCTAGAATGACAGGTTAGTGTGGTTCCTTGCCACCAGAATGCGGGTCAGTCTGGTCCCTTTTTTGATAAGAGATAAGGCAGGTTAGTGTGGTCCCTTTCCGCCAGAATGCGGGTCACTCTGGTCCTCTTTTTGATAGGAGATAAGACAATCAGCTATTTGGAAATGAAGGACCAACCTTTTAAAGCCTATTGTATTTTATATCAGGTATTCCACCTTCTGATTAGCATTATATAAATTATCAAGGAGTAAAATGTTGCAGAAACCGAGCTAATGAAGTATTTTTCTATGTGGTTCCCTGCAGCTAGAGTGCAGCACCTGCAGTCCTTAAATTGTGGAAATGAGGGACTGGCTGTTTCAAAGCCTATAGTAGTTTATATTTGGTATTTTACCTTCTAATTAGCATTGTAAATTTTTATTACATCATCTGAAAATGTTAAATGCCGCAGAAAGCGAGATAATATTGTTATTCAAGCTGGTCCCTTATTTCACCTATGAGCAGTTGGTTTATTTCAACCGAATAGCAGATGGTTAATACAAGGGCATAAAAAGGGCCTAGAAAGGGCTCTGGGCGAGACGTAATATCCACAAATGTCGCGTGAAGTCGAAGAAGAAGTCTGGTTCCTCAGTTCCCCAGTTACTCTGGTCCCTGTTTTAGTGTCACCCCTTATGGAGGCTATAAAATAAAACTTCTCGCCGTGGAACTTCGGGTCCCGCCGTGTTATCACAGTTGTTTTCCATCTTCTTCTTCTTTTTCTTCTTGTGGCCATCCGAAGCAGTTGTATTTTGTATTTCTGTGAATGTTTACCTATGTTGGCTGTGCAATCACATTCAAATAACGACAACGTATATAGAGTCCCAGTGGAGTCCATGTATTGCAACAACGTCTTGGCAGTTCAGCTAGGTAGGTACTATGGTACTAGTAGTTATTATGATGTCTGTGAATGCTGGGTTGATAGTTCTGTTGTACCTACGTATGAAGGGTCTTCAAGTACCTAATGATTGTAGATAATGATAACCATGTCTTTTGTACTTAACACCTCAATTGCAAAACCCCTCAGGAGTTTGAACTGATATCAGCTGAGAGGTTGCTTGATTAGTTACTATTCATCATCTTCAAACCTCTTTTTCCCACTCCATGAGTCTTGGCATCCAGAGTTGCTTTCTCTTCTATGATCTATAAGTCCAAAAGTGAGGTCAGTTTCATGGTCAGAGTAAGTAGGTAGTATTTTAGTAAAAGTTACTACTTTAGTTACTATGTATTGTTATGAGTTATCATTTATCATCTTGGTGGACCAGTGACCGGTCTTTATGTGTTCCACGAACAATCATCAAAAGTAAGTTGATTGTTACTTCTATATGCTATATTTTCATGTTGCGAATGCACCCAAATATATTGTGAATCGTATTCATGATTTACATTAATTTGAACTACGAATTATTAGTACAAGAGAGCGGTCAAAAGTAAGTTTAGACATTTTTTTAAGGATTTAAATTTAAAAAAATGAGGTCTCGTAGCATACTTTTTACACTGAATCTTGGGTGCAGTGTTCACGTGCGTTCATAAAACCAGCTGTAATTTGAAGTTGAACCTAACCATTTGAAGTTAATTTTGTATAAAAAAGGTTCACTCAATGAATAAAATAATATGGAGTGTACTATAAATAATACCCAAAGAAATGTCACTATTTACGATTTCGATGAAATTTTCAGGGATTATGTAGATTAGGTTGTAGATGGTCCCCTATGAAAATCATCTCCCCCAGCTTAACACGTTCAGTGCGGATGACGAACACCCTTCGTCATGGCAGACTTTCTCACCAGGCGGATGACGAAGGGTGTTCGTCATCGCTCTCCTTCTACAAAAGTCTTGTACTTTCATCAAGCCTGGCTCAATCTGGCGGTTTTTCGTGCTAAACACTTCTTAGGTACCTGAGTGAACCACAGATGGCGTCGGGGGCAGTTCTGATGTGTTTTTCGGTGTTAGATGGTGGGTCAAAGTTTGATGTGCCATGTGCGGTTTTCTCGTGTTATTGTCAATGTTGAGGCACCTTTACGTGTTGTTCCTCGTTATTCGACGTGGATATTGAATCAAAAAGCAAGGTAAGGTGGTACATTTCGTAATTATTATGTTTTCATACTGTTAGTTCATGAACAGAGACCTTCAAATGCCACATTGCCACGGCGCCACACTAAAATGCCACATTCTGCCCATTTTTCGGTAAAATGCCATATTTCGTTGAATATTTCGGTAAAATGCCACATTTTGCCTTATTTTACTAAATTAGTAAATAGTATTAAATACTTATTTTTACTAACGCCCGAGAACGCCGAGAAAAATATGACGAATGGATGTTTGCTAATACCAGGTAAGATTAACTTATCACCACAGGTCAACGTGGGTCTTCGGCTGTTGTTAGGGTCTCATGTTCGTTCAAAAATAACTTTCCTGGTCGCGGATTAGAAATTCCGATGCAGGATCATAATTGGAAGTGCATGTGTACCTGAGTAGGTACATCTATTAGGGTCGGGGAGCACCATTCGGTATATATATCATTTCCGTTCCCCACGTCCTTCATACCAAGCTGAAGTTTCTTACTGTAAATATCGCGCTCATTTTCGTTTTTCCTCAATCTTCAATATGCCCAGAGATTCTAGTTTAAACGTGACTCTTTATAAGAAGTGTATTACTGGTGACAGCAAATTGTTTTATAATTGAATTTAACATGTTGTAAATACATGTAAATTTGTTGGAAATACTTGTAAATAGTTGATATACATGATAAAGTAGTTGATATGCTTTCAAGTTTCTTGATTTATTGGTTTAACATCCCTAATATGGTGGGGAGGGGGTGGAAATTTGAAAAAAATAAATACCACATCAGCTGAAATAAATGCCACATTCGGCCACAATAAGTGCCACATTGCCACATTTTATAAAAATAAGTGCCACATTTTGAAGGTCTCTGTTCATGAAGTATGATTGAAACTTTTGTTCCCTCTCACGAGTTGAACTTGTATCACCAGCTCGTTCTTTTTGCCGACTGACGACTATTGTCAGTCAGTTTATCATAATGTAGAATTTTTCAATGCTTTTTCACCTTATAAATATCGAATAACTTTTTGTATTCTCTCATGTATAAGTTTGTTTTTATGGTTTTATTTTGACAAATAAAAACTGGATTATTTCAAATTCCCTTGCAATTTGGTTATTCATCGTGAGAGTTCCTCTACCTACAGTCACAGAGAGTGAAGGAAAAAAGGGGTATGACGACGCGTATTCGTCATCCGCCTGGTGAGGGTGCTCATTGCCGGGAGACCCGCAAAAAAGAACGTGTATTGCGGGTCTCCCGGCAATGATCACCCTCACCAGGCGGACGACGAATACGCGTCGTCATGCCCCAAAAATGGTCAAAAACTTGAAATTTCGCAAAATTTCCTGTGTAATGTCATTACTTGCATGCTTTTGAGCCTATTTAACGAAAAAAAGTGTTCAGGCTGGTAGGACCCCCTCCTCTTGGTGATCCGCACTGAACGTGTTAATAGCAGTTGCTGCGCATGCGCAAACGTGAATTCCTTGTAACAGCCATAACTTCCACATTTTCCATCCGATTTCAATGAAATTTTCAGGGATGTTGAAGATTAGTATTTAGATGGTCTTCTATGAAAATCACCACCTTCGGAATGGCAGTAGCCACTGTGCATGCGTAAACGTGAATTTCCTTGTAACAGCCATAACTTCCACATTTTCTACCCGATTTCGATGACATTTTCAGGGATTACGCGGATTAGGTTGTAGATGGCCCCCAATGAAAATCAAGGCCTTCAAATTTACTGAAGCCTCTGCGCATGCGCAAACGTAAAATCCTCGTGACAGCCATAACACTTACATTTTTCATCCGAATTTGATGAAATTTTCTAGGATTGTCCAGATTAGCGTGTAGATGGTCCCCTATGAGGGTAGTAAAAGGTACTTAGAGATTGGTGTTTTGAGATTAACTATTGGATCATCTATATAATCGGGTTATGGATACGAGGAAGCTATGTGCCACACCCACTTGGCAGACGTTTTTTATTTGGCCTTCGACTTCCGTTTCATGGATTGTCTCTTCATGGATTTCCTCTGTGCTGTAGACTTTCTTTTGCCGCCTGTTGATGCTCTGCTCTTCCTCTTCATTGACTTGCGCTGCTGTCCTCCAGCCTTCGACTTTCTTCCTGAACTGTTCGCTTTTTCCTTCTCCAGAGGCTTTTTGCTGCTGTGCTCTCGTCTGTACTGCTCCATTTTCTTCCTCTTGATGAAAACGAATTTCGATATACCTTTGACGTCTGGGTAAATCTTCCTGAAGTACCTGAAGAGTAAATTCCATTGATACCTACCTTCATCTTGTTCAACAGCGGCTCAATGTCAGGTAAAGAGGGAAAATATAAGTTATATGGACTTTATCTTTTACCTATAAGAGGTCAACTTTCGTTCAAAATTGCAATTTAGGCCAAGTTTTGTCAAATCTGAATCATATAAAATGTAGTGATGGTCGCAAATGAGTCTTCAAATTTCAAGTATTTTTCTAAAGTTTGAACAAAATAGGGAGAGTTTTTGCCTAAAAGTTTGCTTCCGAGTCTACCAACGTCACAGAAGCTTTGTTTTCAATTTTCAAGATTGAAAAACAAATGTTCTCCAAAATCAAAATTCCCACTCGCGTTTTACTTTTCAGTCCTGAGCAGTTTTGGATCTGTGTCTGTCTGTCATGAAATTCTTTCAACGGGCATAACTATAGGAGGTTATAGTCCTATTTTGACGAAATTTTCAGGGATTGGCGTGTAGATGGTCCCCTATGAAAATAATCATCCCCGTACTGATAGAAGCGACTGCGCATGCGCAAACTTGAATGTCCTTGTTACAGCCATAACTTCCACATTTTTCATCCATGTTTGATGAATTTTTTGGAGCTTGTGCAGGTTGGCGTGTAGATGGTCCCCTATGAAAATCATCGCCCCCGGACATATTTTAGTTGCTGCGCATGCGCAAACGTGAATTTCCTTGTAACAGCCATAATTGCTAAATTTTCATCCAAATTTGATGAATTTTTCGGGGATTGTGCGGGTTAGCGTGTAAATGGTCCCCTATGAAAATCATCGCTCCCGCTGTGTAGATGGTCCCCTTTTAGAATACTGATAGATTGATGTTTAGAGATAAGCTACCTACATAAAATCGGATCGTCTGTGCAATCGGGTTTGCGATACAAGGAACCTATGTGCTACACTCGACAGATTTTGTTTCTTCGTTTCCGATCGATTTTAGGCATTTCGGTGTGATTTGTAGACTTTTTTTTGTGTGACGTGGGTGTTGGCTCCAAGAAAAGAATGTGAAACACTTTTGGTGTTTATAGAAAAGCAAATCTATGGTTACTTCAGAATATCTGTGATCTACGTTGAAAGGAAAACTTTGGACAGGCTGCCCAGTGGGTCTCTAACAGAATCCAACCGCGTATTTTACACTTATACTTGCCTATCGAGGAAAGTAAAAGCTGGAGCTAAGGCCAGCTGCAGTTAACAAACGTTTGTCTAGTGGGTGTGGCACATAGCTTCCTCGTAATCATAACCCGATTTTATAGATGATCCGATGCATAGTAGTTATTCTCAGAACATCAGTCTCAAAGTACCTTCCACTACCCACATAGGGGACCATCTACACACCAACAATATATGAAATTTCATCAAAATCGAGCTATAACTGCTTCCTCTACCTTGGTAGACTCGGAAGCGAAATTGGCATATCATTCACTGTCAGAAATAACGTAAAAGTACCTGTCCAAACTGTCCCACCTCCTAGTCCAGAGTGTCCCAACTGAAATGACACATTTGACGACATTTTTCGTTTTTGTTAAATCATCGTTTTTGGGTAATAGGAATTTCATGAGGATATGTTACGCTTAAATCAAGTGAGTCTTCTCAACTCAAAAACTCACAAAAATAGGGTTTTTTTTACTAAAAGGTTTTTTAGAACATCAATATGAAAAAAAATGTCCGAACCTTCCCCCCACCCTTACCTATAAATTTAATGAACCTCCTATATAGGATTCTATTTATCTTACTTTTTCCAGTTTTATGCGGGTTAGTTTACAGTTATTCGGAAAATTTGGGAGTCCAACGGTGATCGAGAAGCTCCTGACCAGCGCCTTCTATACGAAAAATACTCTGCAACGTTGTACTGCTTGGAAGGTTTGCGTGATATGTTTTGAAGGAGTTTATCACCTCATCGTAGTTTCACACATAATAGGTAGTTAGGTAGGGCATCAATTGAAGGTTAATACATTTCCTACACGTATAATACTTCATGTTTCTTCATAGGATGAATTATTGGGCCGATATTTGCTCTGAAGGTTTACTAAAACCTTTTCGTTAACAATTTTATGGAGTCTTGTGTATTTCTTTAACTTACTCGTACACAGCTGCGTTTGCGCTCACAAGGTAGCAAATTTAATCTTCTTCAAGAATAATAACAGATAGGTACACTTCTTTAAGGGCCTTCGTGAGTCAATGTAATTTTGTATGATCGTTGATGTACCTTTTCTCGACAATCACTCGAGGTAATTTCATGATTTTTTTTTATTCTGTACAGTCACATCCCCTCTCCAAACTGACATTTTTTTGCCCTTTCCACTCAGCAATTCAATTTATGGGACGAAGGTTCCCACACCCTCATTTTTGAATTCACACTCATTTGTTTTGAGGTTAGAAAAAAACCGGATTTGAGGTTGAAAAAATGTCAATCTATTCAGCAACTGTTCCTCTAAAGAACAAAAAAAGAATCAATTCGATAAGTTGAACACAGCCGAAGAAAATGTTCCTAACCTGCGCGAAAACATAGTTTTGATAAAACGGCGAAAGAAGTTACCTACCTCGAGTCTCTGATCTCAGCTCTGGTTTCTTATCGCAGCGCGCGCGGCGTTGATGCCGAGATTTGTTCTACTCATTGCTTTTCATCAACTTGTGAATGAAAATAAAAAGAAGAAGAAGAAGAAGGATAGGTTTCAGAGGTTCAGGTAGTGATAAATTGCAGTTACTTGATATTTTAGCGTGACTGCATTCCTTGTGTTTTCGCATTTTCATTCCGTTACTTTTGAAGATCGCTACTGTTGTTTTCATCCTCGTATATTGACTTTTCCGTGTTCTCGATTAGGTATAACAATATCATGCCTCGAAGTGGTTCTAAAGTTTTCAAAAAGAGGCAAAAACGAAGAAGTTCACGAAAAAATCTGGATGAAAACTTCAAAAAAGTCGATGATAAAGCTGGCCCTTCCTACGCTTTTGGTGCGCACTAACTTATGACAATGACTTTCGTAAATATTTTTGCCTTTCACCTCTTGTATGAAGTTACCAAAATTATAAATAATTGATTTTTCAGAAGTGAATTTTCATTTCCATGTTCGTGAATCCCACCCTGTCAGGCAGTAGGAGGGTTAGGCATCTAGCGCTCAGCAGACTGCCCAGCTCTTACGGCTTATTACTTTCAATTTGGGACCCCTTTGGTTTCTGGAACCCCATAGTGTTGCATATCAAACTGATCTGTACAAAACGGAGATTTTAACAGTACCAAAAAAAATTTTTTTTTGGTCAACCTATTTTTTGACTCATGAAGGCCCTTAAAAACGGTAAAATGTTGTTCATATTGTTTAGTTTTACGGAAGTACAACAAAAAGTCGAAAATTTTGTGATTTTCTGGCTTTACGCCGGTCTAGCAGTTTTTAAGGGTATTTACGTGGGTGAATATTACTGGTAGGTATCCATCCTAATGACATGTAAAAAACGTCTGCCAAGTGGGTGTGGCACATAGCTTCCTCGTATCCATAACCGGATTGTCTAGATGATCCGATACATAGTAGTTAATCTCAAAACAAAAATTTCTTCCAAAAAAGTATCTTCCACTACCCTCATAGGGGACCATCTACACGCTAACCTGAACAATTCTGAGAAATTTCGTCGAAATCGGATGGAAAATGTATAAGTGACAAGTGATTCACGTTAACGCATACGCAGCAGTTACTATCAGTCTGGAGGAGATGATTTTAATAGGGGGCCATCTGCACTCCAATCTGAACAATCCTAGAAAATTTCATCAAATTCGGATCAAAAATGTAAGTGCTATGGCTGTTACAAGGATTTTACGTTTGCGTATGCGCAGACAATTTTAAGGCCTTAATTTTCACTGGGGACCATCTACAACCTAATCCGAATAATCACTGAAAATTTCATCGAAATCAGATGAAAAGTGTGGAAGTTATGGCTGTTACAAGGAATTTACTTTTGAGCGTGTGCAGCGGCTACTATAAGTCCGGGTTTTATGATTTTCATAGGAGATCGTCTACAACCTAAGCCGCACAATCCCTGAAAATTTCATCAAAATCGGATGGGAAATGTAGAAGTTAAGGCTGTGGCAAGGATTTCATGACAGACACGGAACCAAAATTGTTCAGGAAGGTCTAAAACGTTAAACGCGAGTGGGAATTTTGATTTTGGAGAACTTTTTTTTTCAACCTTGAAAAGTAAAACAATGCTTCCACTACCTTGGCAGACCCGGAAGCAATATTGAAATGTTTTCACTTGACGAACAAGTCATGTCCACCAAAAAGTAGGTTTTTGAAACAGTTTTTGATTTTTAGATTCACTCTCTCTGCCAAGTCTGCCAAGTGAGTGTGGCACTTAGTTTCCTCGTATCCATAACCCGATTGTGTATATGATCCGATGCATAGTTGTTATTCTCAAAAAATCAGTCTCTAAGTACCTTCCACACAATCCCTGAAAATTTCACCGAAATCGGACAATAACTTCGTATAGTTATGCCCGTTACAAGGATTTCATGACAGACAGACACGGAACCAAAATCGTTGAGAAAGGTCTGAAACGTAAAACGCGAGTGGTAATTTCGATTTTGGAGAACTTTGCGTGCGTCTGTTATACAGTCAACAAAATTTTGCGGTGAAAACTGCTCTCCCGACTTGGGGAAATTTTCGGTCCGCCCCTATCAAGATGTAGACTTACGACGAATCAATAGCATCTGCCATCGGTTGCATGAAGCGGTCCTTGGAGCGCTGCAGAGTAGCCCCTTGTACCCTTTTGAGCTTCTCTTCTTCAGTGAGGTCTTCAACCTTCTCACCAGGAAGAAGCAATTCCTCTATCGTCACCGGTGGCTCAGGAAAAAAAGCCTCGTTACTGAGAGACTTAAGAACTGAAACGAAAATTCCATTATTTAATATTATATTAAACTTTACAACATTTTTAGGGATCACAATGTGATACCTATGTCATACCTAGGTATGTCATACCTATTACCTATTTTTTATCTAAGCAAAAGAACGTTATAATGAGAAAATTGTTCTCATCTCATGAAAATGGTGTCTTACTTTCAGGATCTTCTGGGACCAACTGTTTGGGTGGTAAAAACCTGTCAGAAATCCGAATAACTTCCACCATTGGCTCCTCCCAGAATACGTCTCGTATGATTTCATAAGCCAGCCGGTCGGCGAAACTATAAAATAATTATCATGATTATTCACACATTTTTTGATCCTGAAGATCATGTTTCACATTAGGGATTTATTAGTTCTCTAATCGAAGCAGTAATTTTGGCATCAAGTTCATGTCATTCTTCGTGAGAAACCTAAACATACCTCTTATCACGGCTATATAGCATCGTTTTTGGTTCATTATTATTAATGAACCCTTGGAATCGAGCAAGAAAAATGTAACCCGTTGGTAAAATCCAAAAATCGAATACGAGTGTGTTACCGTACGCGGCACTTAGCTCTGTTCCCTTGGACCAAATTTTGATGAAATTTTGGGTATCGTCTTAATTTGGGGTCTAGTTGTGCTCCGAAGTTTTGGTTAGGGATGATGTTCTCAGTCACTTCTAAGGAGTTAAAAGGGGGGTTACAAATTTTTCGAAACACCCTATCTCGAAAACCTTTGAAATCTGGTATTGTTTTCGACCAAGAAAAAAAAATTTGAACACCCCCTCAAAATTTGTTGGTTTACGTTTCAATATACGTAGAATCCAAAAATCGAATAAAAATTTGACCGTCCGTCCGCCGTACGCGGCACTTTCGCCACTTAGCATTGACCGATTTTGAAATTTTGAAATTTGGTATGTAGGAGGCTCCATTTGAGGTCTAGTTGTACCTTGAAGATTTTGGTTGATGTAGGTCACTTCTAAGGGTTCCAAAATCAATTTTGAAATTTTGAAAACACCCTAACTCAAACAATTTTGATATGAAGGTATCGTTTTTCCATCAATTCAAGTACGTACGATAAATCAGAAACACGAGTGTGAATCGCATAAGAGGCCGAATCTCCGTTCAAATGATGGCTGACCGAAATGCGATCAATATTTTGCTTCATGTTCATTTTTCAGTATTTCGGTTCCTTTACTGCTTATTTACTGTACCCATGCTATGAAATTGAGGGAAAATTCTCATTATACCTCCGGATTTTCATGAATTATTCGCTGTACCACCATGGAACTAATAGTGGTGCCACCATGGTGCGAGGACACCATAAACCGCATATTTCGTGGGTTTTTTTTTCGTGTTTCACCTTGAATACGGGTGTGAACCTCGACGGATTACCTACTGAAACTAGTGGATGAAAGCTCAATGTTTAGACGTATTTCCGCTTTGGTGCCAGACTGGCACCATTGGTAGTGGTTTGGTTGGGGGTTGGGGGGGGGGGGGGTGAACTCGAATTCGCATGTTGGGTATCGTAGATCATGCATTTTAAAATGCTCTTCAGATTCGAGGCTCCCATGCCGCTAGAAATGTTATGGTGGATAGTGGAGAGGGGGGAGTCACTATTTCTTGCCTAAAGTAATAAATGAATTACATCGAGTGAAGCAGTTTATCGCTTACCAACTGGTTTAAATTGATCTACCGCTTATCCAATGGGACGTCCCCTGGAATGTATGTATTACTAAACAATATGTTTCTCCTTCAAACTTCCACTCCTAGTTGTAAAGCCAATTAGCTTCAGAGTTACACCAAGGTAGCGGAAGCATAGTTTTAACTACCTATCAAGGTAAAAGAAAAAAAGGTTTTACAAAATCTAAATTTTCTGAACAATTTTGGTTTTGTTTCTGTCTGTCCGCAAATCCTTTAAAAGGGTGATGACGGGTTACTGTCCGATTTTGAAGAAAATTTCAGGGATTGTGTTGGCATAGATGGTCCCCTATGGAAATCATGGCCCTCGAATTGAAAGTATTTTGTGCGCACGCGCAAACGATAAATCCTTGTAACAGCCAAATCTTATGCATTTTCCATCCAATTTTTATGAAATTTTCAGGCATCATGCGAATTTATGTGTAGATGGTACCCAATAAAAAAATCATCCCCGGGTTAATGCTAGCCACTGCGCATGGGCAAACGTTAATTTCTTTGTAGCAGCCATTCTTTTATAGCTTTAGGGATCATGCAAATTGATGTGTAGATGGTCCCCTATGCAAATTATTGCAAGAGATTGTTGAAAATATGCAATGGTGATGAATGTAAGTGAACCAGCAACAGATGTGCCATTATTTCTTATAAGAACTCCTCATCACATCATAAAATAAATAAATCGGTCGGAAATCGGTTTTTGGAGTCTCCTGAAAATTAAAAAAAAAAATGAGTTAGGTCATGATGCCACTTCACCCTCGTAACATTTATTTCTGGATAAGTCAGCTCATTTTGGTAGGTACTTGTTAGATCTTTGCCTTCTAGTTAGTTATCATTTCGGCGTCTTAGCTCTTTCTCATCAGTTTTTGAATGGTGGAACAGGGTATAAAGCAGATGTGAAAACAGGGATGGGGTGGAACCTATACGCCTTTTTTCATAATTACCTGCCAACTGAAAAAAATAGCTACGAGGGCGTTGAATTGTGACCAATAACAATGGCATGGAACTCCCATTCGCCTTATGAGCCATCCAAGAGCTATGACGGCCCTTTGAAGACGGACGAGAAGAAGACAATGCTGTTTACGGGCGTGCACATTGCTTTCCCCTTTTGAACCTCTGAACTTTCACACACCCTCATACGCCTTGTTCCTCTCATATGCCTACCAACTATAAATGCAGTACTCACACGTCGTACAGTAGTTGAGTCATAGTCATCAGATCTTTCTCGGTTATGGGAGGTGGACCCGGGTCAAAGAATTCACCTTCTTCTTCTCCGTATGCTTCTTCCTCCTGTACTTCTGCTTGAAGTTTCTCCTTTGAAGTTACGCTTTGTTTGCTTTGTTTCTTCTTCGTTTTAGCGGCTTGTGGTTCTTCTTTTGAGACATCCTGAAAACTGATACTCGTAGTCTTCCTTCGTTACTCGAGGTGATTGGGAGCTAGTGGATAAAGGTAGGGGCGGATGCAGACATAGATGTATCCGACAACATTCACGAGATGGTTGAATAGCTCTGCACTATGGGGAAGCTACTCTCTACAAGAGAATGGGATCCGCGGGGCTGAAGAAATGACAGAGAAGAACAATGTACCTCCCATACTACATCCTGGTCTTGTGATATGTACAAAAAGGGAATCCTCTCATCAATCTCCAAATTACCTACGCGAAAGATCTAGATATATGTTCTCACGAGGAGAAAATGGAACCTGCTCAAACATGAAAACAAGTCATTAGTAAGGAACAAATTAACGCGTGTGGGCTTATCCAAGCCAAAATGTGTATTTGTTGAAGAATGACCGTTTTCACAACTTTGTTACATGCCAACATTATGCTCATTAGTCACACAATGTTACAATAAGCTTTAGTGGGAAAAATTCACCAAATAAAAATTAATATGAAACATCAGACATTGGTACTTATCACAAGGATACAAAATCACTAGAACCGGAACGAAAGAAGGTTGCCAACTTCTGTAACAGCACCTCAAATGTCACATTCCATCTTACCTACCTTTCTTTTCTTTCAAAAAATTTCGAAAGAGCAGGACAACAATCACAAAAACAAGTTACAGAGAATATCAATTAATTTCAATTGAAACGACCGGGGGAATCTGAAAATAGGATTATTAGCGACTTAATTCATTACCCGGGTAGACGTCCGCTAGGGAGAATGGAGCAGCCGTCTACCCAGTTAGGCACTTGCGTCGAAAGTATTATCGCTTATGTAAATAACATTTTTTTTAAAAATTAAATACAGTAAAAATCGCTAATTACACCGTCGGATGTAACAGCAAACCTCTTACAGTAACGAATTTCCCAGTGATTGGTTTGCTCGCAATACTTCAACGTTGAAATTGTATCACTTACAACAACGTTTGATCAGCCGGCAATATCGGTTATAGCAACGAAATTAAGGACGAGAAATGTCCTTATTTGTTACTCAGCCATATTTATTGTTTATTTGGCTCCGGTGTTCATCTCTTTGCTTCGTACAATACGATAATATTTTGCCTCATAGTACAATCTGGTTTGCCAGTTCAATTCCGATGAAATTTTCAGGGATTATGCTGATTGGTGTGTAGATAGTCTCCTATGGAAATCAATGCCTCCGGAATGATAGTAATCACTGCGCACGCGCAAACATGAATTCGTTGGAACAGCCATAACTTCTACATTTTCTACCCGAATTCGATGAAATTTTCAGAGATTGTGCTGGTTGACGTGTAGACGGTCCCCTATTAGAGTAGCGCAAGGTACTTAGAGATTGATGTTTTGAAAATAGGAGGAAGGTATGTGCCACACCCACTCGGCAGAAGTTTTGGTTTATTATTTTCAATAATGAACCTTTGGAATCGACCAAGAAAAAAAAATTTTAACACCCCCTCAAAATTTGATGGTTTACGTTTCAAGGTACGTAGAATCCAAAAATCGAATAAAAATTTGGCCGTCCGTCCGCCGTACGCTGAACGCCGTACGCGGCACTTTTGCCACTTAGCATTGACCGATTTTGATGAAATTCGGTATGTAGGCTCCATTTGGGGTCTAGTTGTGCCCCAAAGCTTTTGGTTGATGTAGGTCACTCCTAAGGGTTCCAAAATCAATTTTGAAATTTTGAAAACGCCCTAACTCAAAAAATTTCGATATAAAGGTATTGTTTTTCCTTCAATTTAAGATTCTATAGAATTTTTAGAATTTTTTGAGACCACGCCGAGCTCTGTAGGACAAACCGTTCGCTCCCTACGAAAATTTAAGGGTTTATATTGAAATATATATATATATAAATCAAAACACGAGTGTGAATCGCAAAAGAGGCCTAATCTCCGTTCAAATTAGAGCTGACCGAAATGCAATCGATGGTTGGTGATTTTGATTTTTTAAAAATTTTTTTTTTATTTATTTTTTTTATTTTTTTTTTTCTTTGTTTCATATTGGATGGTTGGTGATTTTGTAGACGAGTGATCTATATAGAAAAATTATGAACCATTGTGTAATAATTTGCAGCGTTTTTATTCTAGCATAATAGTCATTGACTAGTCACACTAGTTATTTGTCTCTGTGACCCTTGAGATTACATTTTTTAAAAATATTTACAAATTTAATATACAGGGTGTACACGAAAACTCCCCCCCCCCCCCCCGGCTAAAATAATCCAGATAGTGGTTAGTATTTTTTTTGGAATCTTCATGGTTTTCCCCAAGGATCTCAAATTTAAGCAGGGTGCGCATTGCGCACGAGCGCAATTCATTTTTTTGAATGAGACCCCCATTTTTTTAATTGCAAATTCGGATTCTACATGAATTTTCATGAACATTTCACCCTTCAACCGATTTTTTTTATCGCACGCAATCCGCTCAGCGCGCGCTCAAAGTTGCGCAAATATCATGTCATGATATTTTAGTATTTTTTTACGCTGAATCACGTGGTGATGTTAGTTTCTTAATTTGACTGCATTTTGATCAAATTATCGAAAAAAATAAACTTTTTAAAAAAGAAAAATTTTTTTTTCTTCTTTAGGGCAAAACCATTCTGTCTATCAAAAAAATGTTTCTAAGATAATCGGAAAAAGATTTTGACCATCGATGCCTTATCTTCTCTCGAATAAGGTTGAACAGGATGACACGAATTTCGATTGACTGAGCTCGTTTGATTAGGGTCTGAATGCCCCTGCAAGCCTCTGATGTGCCTACAAGCTCGACTTTCGACTTATCATGAGATAACACGACCTTCTTAACTAGTGGTTTGGCTGTGACAAACATACGTAAGTAGATTAAAAATGATTGTTTATCACACTGGACTCTTTACTAGTAATTTCATAGGACTCTCTACTTCTAATTTCTCGAGGGAAAACCATCCTGTCTACTTGAAAATCTTTTTCCGATTATGTTGGAAAAAAGTTTTTAAGTAGACAGGGTGGTTTTGCCCTTAAAAAGGCCATTTTCTTTTTAGAAAAGTTTATTTTTCGTTGATAATTTGATCAAAATGCGGTCAAATTAAGAAAGAATTTTCCCAACATTTTTCTGAACTTATTCTAGATCGTTCAGGTCGAGAAACAAAAAATGCAATCTTGCATTCCCTCAAGTAATAGTTCTAATCCTTGGTTGGCCAAAGGTTTGTTGAAGAATCAATCAGAAGTTTCAGCATAAATAACCAGGACACAGAGTAATGCTTGATTCTTGAGAAGGTGGAGAGAGCCTTGGATCAGACCTTCTTCTTAGGCTGTATACTGACAAACACATATTCACAACGCGACAAGACTTACTTTCACGACTGCAGTGTAATACACGAAGAAGGCGTTCACATCTTGCTTCTTCAGCACGTCGCACGGGTTTGGGATGTTCTCCGACCCTACAGCTACCATCATTCTTTCAGCCTCGAGCAGCATTTCCTCCAACAGGGAGAAAAACTGTTTGCGAGCTATAGGCGTCACTATAAAATTCGAATACACAAATCTAGAATATAAACAATTAGATCAGATTATACGATTAATAGGCTCGAAATCACAAGTTTCTGATGCAAATATGTATAGCGTGAGTAAGTATTCTAAAGTACTGGTTTTTTGAACTCTAAACAAAATTAATTGTGAAAGAAAAAACATTCCGGCTGGTTAGGGAAAAAGACTAACATTGGATTTGTTTGAGTGTGAAGAGAAACCAATTGATAGTGTTGACTTGATTGACTTGGCTCATTCCCTGCTTTTGAGCGGCCACGAGCATCTCTTGGGTCACATCTGCCATCCAGTAAGAATACTTGTTCCTGGTAATGTCAGTCAGCCCCAGTATCGATGCAGCTTCTCTACAGCGGTGAAAATAACGATTGAAAATGGCTGTTGAGGAAGCTGTTGGCTCCTGTAGTAATTCATTGAGTAGTTTTTTCGCCCACAGTTAGGGTGTCTCGAAGCGTCTTAAGGAGAAAGATACATACCTACTATGACTTGATAGTCTTTCCAACAACTCTGGGTGGTAAAAGAATTTCTACTGTGCTTTATGTGGGGATCACTGAGATAAATTATATGAAATAATATTATTATGGGATAAATATATATTTGATGAAATGTTTTCCATTATAATCGTCTTCCTGACAGACGCTCGTCGTTGGAGATCACCTCTGACCATCGTACCTGAAAAATATGCCTTAGACATCGGTTAACAAAAACCGATACTTTGGTTCGGGCTTTTGTGATCTTCCTCGTTTCGCATTCATACAGGACTTTATTAACAAATTTACTTTGTATTTATTCGAATTATCATGGTCCATTGAGTGACATTTTTATTTATTTCGTCACACTATACGAACTCACTGTTTGTCTTCCTTATTCGACTGTTTATGCCACCATCAGCTCCTCCCTGGGCAGCAACGTTTCTTACCAGATACTGGAAGAAATCCACTTGTTTGTCGACACGGTCTGTCACCTTGAAAAGCTCTCGTCTGGTAACGTTCATTCTGATCTCTTTCCTCTTAGTTTTATTCTACAGACCTACCATGGAGGTAATCACTAAGTTTCTCCAGCCCTAACTCCTTGTCCCGCAGCCTCTGAGAAACCAGAGAGACATCATCGGCCTAATCGAGATTATTGAAACCATCTTTCAGGCCCCATTGAATTCCTCGCTTTCCATACCCTAGAGCTCTTCTCATTACGAGATTCAAGACTAAGAGGGAGAAGGAGGGAGAGATATATATGTGGGAGAGAAAAATGTATGGGGCACCTGCTGACGCTCACAATTCAGGAGATTGGAGCAACAACAAAATTCCATCCTCCATGTTGGTTAATACAGACGCCTCCGTTTGTCAGCAACGAAACACTCACATTTTATCCAAATACCAGAACACGTTTATCATGCGTAACGAGGACCAGTTCAAGCCTCTCGTCGCTGATGGATTCACAAGACTGGAAGTACAGCGACTAGAACGACCTCACTACATTATGGACATGATAACTTAACACCTAATTTTTTTTAGCCCAATATTGTCACCATATAAGCACAACTCCTACCTACTAATTTGTATTAATGAAAGCATTTTAATGTAACCTCTAAAGTGCTACTCCCGTGAAAAGTAGCGTTGTACAAAACTGCTAGTAAAGAACTGCTATGAAAGAACTGTTATTCAGTTATTGAGATATGTTTATTGTGAACGGTCTCATTGAATCTAATAAACAGAAAAAAAGGTGGGATAGAGCTGGGTGAACACCAGTGTTGATGCGTACGGGAGAAGAGAGGGCATCTACTCCTGTTTCCTGTCCCGAAAATGAACATCTGAAGAAAACCTGGCGCGTGGGGCATCCCGGGCACATTCACAATGAGTAGAGCTACTGATAGTGGGAAATATTTCACCACTACAATCGATGGTATTGTACATAAATATTTACATCAGCACTTTTAGCACTCAGCAGTCATGCCCATCTGGCTGATTGGTATCAGGGTCCGAGATTCGACCTCGGACATTGGGGTGAGGGAGGAGGTTGATTCACCTTGTCCCAGGAATGATGGAGGGAGGATTGTGCCTCTTCTGGCTATGCCATCAGCCGACGCTTCTCCTCCCCATGGAGTTCGTGTTCAGCTCCACGTCAGCCGTCGTGTGGCCGTAGCCCTGAATGTAGATGAATGATCCTACTGACTCGGGTGGTCATCCTCTCTAAGGCTTGTTGTACAGTCAAGAGAGATTGAGGAATAAGACCTGTACTGCCGCACTAAAGATTCTGTACAGATTGTTTTGGGCCTGAATGGCCCCCTTTACAGCATTCGATGTTTCTCAATATTTGAAGTTATAGTGAGATCTCTACTCCAACAAGCTTCTTATTTCATAATAGATCATCAATATCATGTCATGACTGACCTCTAGATTCTTTGAAACTGGCATAAACGTGCGTACAGAAGGGACAGAAGCAGAAGGTACTGGGAGCGTTCCTTCATCAAATCATTCTCTGAGAGCTCTCGTTTACAACTTCCTCCTGTTATATTTGTATACTCGTACCTGATAAGCATAAATAACTCCCAAAATCTACGTTCAAGAATACTGAGAGCAACTCAAAATTCCATACACAGCTGATCTGGGCGTTTTGCCCTGAATCTGGGAGTTGGTTCTTCCTCCTTACTAAACACTGAAATAACTCTGTAAGAATGTAATCTTGAGGGCCTACTTGATGGTGGCATCGCTCGGTTTGCCAGCGAACTCCCCGATCGCCGTAGAGTCCGGAAGGATGAACCTGAAGTTGAGAGGGAACGACCTGACGATCTCAGGACCGACAATGCCAACGGAGACAAGGTCGACGGCAGCAAAGGGCTTCTGAGGGACAGCCACGCGGATCACCTCGTCCGCAATGTTCACCTCCACCACTTCTGTCTCTTCCTCTTCTTCATCTCCGTATTCCCCCTGTCGATCACCAAATAGGTCGAGATTATGAGATTTTCTGCTTAAATTTATGTTATCACTCTCAAAAAGGGAGTCGCAGAATAAAACTCTCTTTTCTCTTCAAGCGCTTTTCAGAGAAACTTTCTTTTTTCAAGATTATCCACTCTCCACTACTTATTCATTTATTTACTCCACGGGAAAGCCCAGTAATATTCATTAAAGGGGGGAAAAATGCACGAAACAGATTCAAAACAAATTGAGTCAATAGGAAGGTGATCTAATTAATATAAATGAGATATTTAAATGATTACGGGTATAATTAGCAGAATTAGTAGAGTGTTCGAGTTGTAAATCAATGTTTTCGATGTTGACAAAGAGGATTGGAAGAAGTCAGAATTCTTGATGCATAGTTAAAATAAGGTAGCTAGGGAGAGGTAGTCTTTGGAGGAGGAATACGTAAAGAAGTAGTGTAATAATAGTGGTGAGCTGACAGAGATACGTAGTACCTAAATAGCTGTCTTTGAGAGCAGCAATGGACAATCAATGTTTTTTTGTTTAAACAATTTATGAAGGGGAGTAAGCTCTGAAGCTTTCGTGTGATCATAGTTGGCACCTCTCGCGAGTCACCTTGTAGACCACATCGGCTGAAAATTTAACCATCTTGAAGACCACTCACCACTGGTACCTGTTCTGCACACGCTCCAACTGGTACTTGTTGTTAGCATAGGATGGAGACCAAACAGGTGACCAGATACAAGGCCTTTGTCTCAATGGCAGTGACGCTCGTAAATTCTCTGGTGTTCCCCTCCAAGATTCAAAGACTGAACAGATCAAGAACATCACTAGGCCTTTCCAGAGGGTCACCTTCAAGGATATAGACAAGAACGACTGGTTCGGTCCTTCGTTGAAAGATAGTTTTGAGGGATTTGGGACGATTCAACGAGCACCAAGCTTCCAATTGGTTATTTTCCCTCTGCAAAGATTCATAGTCGGAAGACGACTCAATGTAGCAGAAAATTAGAGGTCATCAGTGAAGAGGAGCGATCGCATATCAGACCCAAGTATGCCCACGTCCGCACACTACTATATGTACCATGTATGTACCAAGATTTTCTCAAATGCATGAATAATTTAAGAAACCTCCTCTTTGAAATCCAATTCCTCTCGAGTTAGTACCTACTTCCTCAGACTTGCAGAAGATGGATGTGGCGTTGGAGACTCAGCCGATAGGAAAGCCGGAAAGATACGATTTACAAAAAAATAAATTATGAAGTTGAGAGAGAGAAGGACAAGACACTAGAGGAGGAAGCACAGGGGAAGGTTATATTGGTCTTGCAGTTTTATATAGTCACAGATGAAAGGGAATTTAAAGTCAGGGCCAATCAGATTGTTGCAAGGGCATCAGAATCCCATTAGCTCAGAAAAGTGAGAGGGCCGGGCAGGATCAACCAATGACAATCAAGGCAGACAAAAGAAAAGGGGGTAAAACGTTGGTGAGGGCAACTTTGTGAAGACAGAGAGAAATTCGTCGAGGGATCACATCATTTAAACTCTTACAAGACCTATCACTTCCTACTAGGGGGAGTTTCCCTCAATAAGGAATTTCACTATGTCAGAATTTCCTATTTTTGACTGGGGCAATTATTTTCTTACGGGACCATCTAAACGCCAACCAGCATAATCCCCGAAAAATCATCGAAATTGGGTGAGAAATGTAGACCTTATGGCTGTTGGAAGGATTTCATGGCAGAGACACAGACAGACAGACGCGGGACCAAAATTGTTCAGTAAGGTCTGAAACGTAAAACGCGAGTGAAAATTTTGATTTTGGAGAAACCAACCTTGAAAAGTGAAAACAAAGTTTTCGCTACCTTGGTAGACTCTCGGAAGCAATAAATAATCGTCGACCATTGATATTTCTTTTCTACTATCATGAACAAGCCTGCAAGTCCTTCACGTCAAGAGACTGAGTGAAAATTTGAAAATTAAATGATTTTGTTTTAATCAAGTACATTAATTATCTTTGAATTACTAACTGAAGTATTCATTAATTAAATTAATTGATCAGTCTATTTTTGATCCAGTATCCCAGGCATATTCTGATACCTACAAAAATACCCCAAAACTCAGTTTGTGAGTAGGGAATTTTTTCAATCTTTTTAATTTTTGTTTATTTTCTGGGAATTTCCAAGATTTGGTAAAAATATCGATTTCAACGCAATCTATAAATAGTAGTTTTTGCACAATTTTAGTACTTCCCCGTTCATGTAACCTTGAAAAGAACAAAGAAGCCTTTTCACCTAGGCCAACCTCGTGCTCACGGTTTGGTAGTTTCAAACTTGCCAATATGAACAAACGTAAAATTGATGATGAGTTTGACTGAAATTCCGCTCACCCAAACTTCTTCGGCCGTTGAGTCCGTCACCGTTTCAGACGCGGCAGCCATAAGAGGACCAAAATACTGAAATATTCGACGAACTTTTCTCGTTTGATGATCTGCAACGTCACTCACAAAACCAGGAGGCTCACTGGTTTTCGATAAGGCTCATGGACGCAAAATAAAAAAATAATGAACCAAAAAAGAAAGAAGTTCAAATAAACAAAGGACGTTTTATGATTTAGACTGGGAGCTCTTTTCGAAAATCGCTACCAGAACCACGAAGACAGTGTTTTCACGATTTATAAACATTACGCCTAGCAATTCAGAGCTGATTGTGGTAATGTCTTCTGTATAAGGAATTCGTAATAAGTGAAAAAAATGCCTTGGTAGGTTATTTGTTCGATTTCGATGAAAAATTCGGTGTTAGTTTTGCTTGAAGAAAATGCAATTATTGTTGATGATCTTTATTAGAGAATCAGCCGTAAGCAACAAGGCGACTACAGGAAAAACACTTAATCATTCATCTCTCCACCAGGAGGTTCTTCCCTTTCTAATCCTTTCACTTTATTTCGCCCAGAAGTTTTAATTAGGATCACATTACTTTGACTTGAATAGTTTCTGACAGCCTGATGATGACGTCAAATAAACAAATTCTAATAAGAATAATTCCTTAAATCGCGCGAACAGAAATGATATGATTTTTCGTGGTTTTTAGCACGTCCCACAGTAAGACTTGGGCGTTTTTATGCGATTAATCTAGGCAGAAGTTGGGCAACACTCAACAGAAAAAACGCTGCAAATTATTACACAAAGGTTTATTACTTTTATATGTAGATCACTCGTCTGCAATGAACACGGCTTTGCCATTGTTACCACCAACCAACTTGAAGAATAACCCGAAACGAGGAACGACAGGCTACCGACGACCCCCTAAAGTTTGGAACTTAATAAATCTGCTCGGATTAGAGAGAGGGAATTGTTTGTTTTATCGACTGTATTGTGCAAAGTTTTTGTAGTTGAGTCTACCGCGATGAATAGATTGAGTTTTGGAATTTGATATATCCGAAATGAAGCATTTGAAGTTGTGAATTAGGCCGATGGAGAGGACTAGAATCATACAAGACATTAAGAAAATTTTAAGCCTGAGGATGCTGGCGAGTTGTCCCAGCGAAACTGTAGCTAATAATTATACAACTAAAAACCAACATTCTTTTTAACACAAAGAGGACCAAAAACCCGAGTCGTTTCGACCAATTGAGGACATATCATCCGACTTAAAAACCAGAAAAACAAGTTTCATTACTAGGGCTCGGCATTTTGCATATTTGCATATTTTTTTGCGATATGCCCAAGCTGTAAGGAGCCCAAATATGCCATATTCAAGCCATTTTGTCGCTCCAAATTTAAATTTATCGTGCATATATTTGCATATATTCGCAGTTTTTGGTATAAGTGCATATAATGGGCATTTCTTGACAACAGCCATATTTTCCAGCTTTGTCAGCTATTTCCTCTAATGAGGAGGCGTTATCATGGCCCGGAAAAACAGGTGAAACCGTTCGAGAAAAACGCTGCAAATTATTACACAACGGTTTATTATTTTTATATAGATCACTCGTCTACAAAATCACCAATCATCCAATATGAAGAAAAAAAGGGGGAAAAAAAAAATCAAAAAATTTTTTTTTAAATCAAAAAAAATTTTAAAAAATTAAAAAAAAATCAAAATCACCAACCATCGATTGCATTTTGGTCAGCTAAAATTTGAACGGAGATTAAGCCTCTTTTGCGACTCACACTCGTGTTTTGAATTATATATATATATTTCAATATAAACCCCTAAATTTTCGTAGGGAGCGAACGGTTTGTCCTACAGAGCTCCGCGTGGTCTCAAAAAATTCTAAAAATTCCATAGAATCTTAAATTGAAGGAAAAAAATACCTTTAAGTATATCAAAGTTTTTTGAGTTAGGACGTTTTCAAAATTTCAAAATTGATTTTGGAACCCTTAGGAGTGACCTACATCAACCAAAAGCTTCGGGGCACAACTAGACCCCAAATGGAGCCTACATACCAAATTTCATCAAAATCGATCAATGCTAAGTGTCAAAAGTGCCGCGTACGGCGGACGGACGGCCAAATTTTTATTCGATTTTTGGATTCTACGTACCTTGAAACGTAAACCATCAAATTTTGAGGGGGGTGTTAAAATTTTTTTTTTCTTGGTCGATTCCAAAGGTTCATTATTGAAAATAATAAACCAAAATTTGACCGTCCGTCCGCCGTACGCCGTACGCGGCACTTTTGCCACTTAGCATTGACCAATTTTGATGAAATTTGGTATGTAGGCTCCATTTGGGGTCTAGTTGTGCCCCGAAGCTTTTGGTTGATGTAGGTCACTTCTAAGGGTTCCAAAATCAATTTTGAAATTTTGAAAACGCCCTAACTCAAAAAATTTTGATATAAAGGTATTGCTTTTCCTTCAATTTTGGATTCTATAGAATTTTTAGAATTTTTTGAGACCACCCGGAGCTCTGTAGGACAAACCGTTCGCTCCCTACAAAAATTTGAGGGTTTATATTGAAATATATATATATAAATCAAAACACGAGTGTGAATCGCAAAAGAGGCCTATGTGCCAAAGCAGGGACATGAAAATGTCAAAAACATCCATCGCATTTCGGCCAGTTGATATTTGAACGGAGATTAGGCCTCTTTTGCGATTCACACTCGTGTTTCTGATTTATCGTAAGTCCAACCCTTAAGTTCTCGTAGGGAGGAAACGGTGGGTCCTACAGAGTTCCAGGTGGTCTCATTCGATTCGTTTACTGACAAGCATTTTTTTGGTACTACATTTAGGGCTTGTGCGTATTTTTCGTCATTTCCTTTATAATGGTGGGAAGGTTGAATTTGAGTTGGATACAATTGGATTGTGGATACGAGGAAGCTATCTGAAAACATTGCTTCCTCAACTTTGATAGACTTGGAAGCAAAATCGATTTAGAAATTAATTGTCGACTAAGTGAGTAGTCGTCGATAGGTCAGACTCTAGAATGTTTTTGTGTGGTGGTGGAGGTAGAGGGGGGGGGGGTGGTTGGATGGGGGTGAGGCTGGAGGATGACAGCGGAAGAGAATCGGAATAGAACGACGTTTTTCCGGGAGTGAATTCTCTAAAGCGGGGGGTGAAATAAGGAAGGGGTTGCATTTAGGGGGCGGTGCGGAAGGGGGAGACATTTAGGGGGCGGAGGAGCGGGCGGCGGAATAACTTCATACAATGTAACCTCCGCGGAAGCGGGGGCGGAAGAGGGGGAAGATTGGGGGTACGAGAGAATTGGGCAGACATGCACCCCCTTCGAGGGATAAGGAAGGTGGATGATGGGGGGGGGGGGTGTCTAGACCATATCGACCAGTCTCTCCCCCTCCGTCTCATCCGGTCTTCCGCGAGCCTCTCCGCCCCCGTCTTTGCCGCCTCCCAAACAATCTTAGGGCGCTCCACTTCGGAGGAGGAGGGAAGAAAACCACCCTTAGCACGTCCTAGATTCGGAAATAGGTCACAAGAGCTCCCATCCCCCCTCCCCGCCCTCTCGCGACCTGTTGCTAAGCTACGGCCGTTTTCTCACCCCCACCTCCGTCAACCTCAGTTTTCCTTCTAAGTTCCATCACAAGAGAGAAGGGAAGATGATAGAATGAGAAAGAGGAAGTCCACTGTAATGTGTGAAACACCCTGCAAGTGTACGTGTGTGATACTCCCTCCCTCATAATCTACCCTCCTTTTCATCAACCCTTCCGCTCTCGACTACCTTCTAAAATTTCACACTACCACACACTTCTCACAGATGTTTCACACGCTTTTCCAACTACAAAGCGCGGATGACAGGTTGATGTTGCGAAAATCTTTGATTACTGACTCAAGAAATGATTCTTTGTTTTGAGCCTCAAAGTCTAAAAAGATGCTTTCAGTTTTGATGCCTCACTTTGACTCACTCATAGCCTCACAACTCGTGACGTCATCAGTGCCTACTCATCCACTTCTCCATCGAAGCCATAAAAACTGGGTGTGGCACATAGCTTCCTCGTATCCATGAATGATCCGATGCGTGTTAATCTCAAAAAACCTTGCACTTCCCTCATAGGGGACCATCCACACGTCAACCCGCACAATCTCTCAATATTGAAGGAAAATGTAGAAGTTGTGGCTGTTACAAGGATTTCTCGTTTGCGCATGCACACAAAATACTTTCATTTTGGAGGCCTTGATTTTCATAGGGGGCCATTCGCAGAATTCCTGAAAATTTCATCGATATTGGATGAGAAATGGTGAAGTTATGGCTGTGGCAAGGAAATACGAGTTTGCGCATGCGCAGTCGCTTCTATCTGTCTGATTTTCCTAAGGGGCCATGCAAGCCAACCCGCATACTCCCCGTGAATTTCATCAAAATCGGGTAAGCAATGTATTATGGCTGTGGCAAGGATTTCATGCCATTTTTTTTTCAAGGATTTTTTTTTTTTTTTTTTTTACACAGACATACAGACACGGAACCAAAATTGTTCAGGAAGGCCTAAAACGTAAAACAAGAGTAGAAAATTTCGTTTCAACCTTGAGAAGTGAAAACAAAGCTTCCGCTACCTTGGTAGACACAAAAGCAAAACTTAAGGTGAATGTCTGTGCGTGTGTGTGACAAAATCTTGTGTACCCTGCCCAGGCCTTAGTTTCCGATTTTCGTGGTTTTTGCTTTCGAGTCGACCTATCTTTGAACTGTTTTGCGATTCTCAATCGTGTTTCTGATTTATCGTACGTCCAACCCTTAAATTCTCGTAGGGAGCGAACGGTTTGTCCTACAGAGCTCCGAGTAATCTAAAAAAATTCTAAAAATTCTATACTATCTTAAATTGATGGAAAAACAATACCTTTATATCAAAATTTTGCTTCCGAGTCTACGAAGGTAGGGGAAGCTTTGTTTTCATTTTTCAAGGACGAAAATAAAAGTTCTCCAAAATCAAACTTGTCACTCGCGTTTTGCGTTTTAGACCTTTCTGAACAATTTTGGTTACGGGTCTGTCTGTCTGTCTATGTGTCTGTCATGAATTCCTTGTAACGGGCATAAATATACGAAGTTATTGTCCGACTTCTAGGAAATTTTCAGAGATTGTGCGGGTTGGTGTGTAGACTGTCCCCTATGAAAATCATTATCCTCGGACTGATAGAAGCGACTGCGCATGCGCAAACGTGAATTTCCTCGTAACGGCCATAACTTCCACATTTTCTACCCGCTTTCGATGAAATTTTCAGGGATTAGGCGGATTAGGTTGTAGATGGTCTTCAATGAAAATCAAGCCCTTAAAATTTACAGAAGCCTCTGCGCATGCGCATACGTAAAATCCTTGTAACAGCCATAACATTTACATTTTTCATCCGAATTTGATGAAATTTTCTAGGATTGTCCAGATTAGCGTGTAGATGGTCCCCTATGAGGGTAGTGAAAGGTACTTAGAGATTGGGGTTTTGAGATTAACTACTATGCATCGGATCATCTATACAATCGGTTATGGATACGAAGAAGCTATGTGCCACACCCAGCTGGCAGACTTTTTTTAATCTCACATTATTTCATTACGCCTGAATTCGGTGGAATACGGCGATGCAATTTTTACAGCTTCTTGATAATGGTCAGAACTTTAAGAAAACAAATAATTTAAACCAACGGAAGGCGAAGCGTGGGTTTTCCACGCCTCTAAAGCAGTATTTCGCTGTAAAACCCCAAATCTGGAGCTAATTTTTAACCTATAATGTTTTGAAAATATTATTCATATTTTGTATAGATACTGCATATACACTTCCAACATTATATAATATTTAAAAATTTTTTTGAAACACATAGAAAGTGGTAGGAAATTTTCAAAGTTTCGTTTGTCAAAGTGCTTAAAATCTCGAAATATCAGGTGAAAAATATTTTTAACCACCGAAGGTTTTTCACACCCTAATTCTACAAGTAATAAACTTTGAGAAAACCACATTACATTTCATTTATAGTCACTTTGCAAAAATGGATTTTTTTCCTCTCCCGCCCCACTGTGCGGCGTACGGCGGACGGACGGAAAATTTTTTAATCGATTTTCGGATTCTACGTACATTGAAACGTAAAACGTCAAATTTTAAGGGGGGGGGGGGGGTACATTTTTTTTCTTGGTCGATTCCAAAGGTTCATTATTAAAATTAAAAAAAAAAACGCGTAATATGGGCGGTTTTAACGAATCCTAGAACTTTAGTAAAATACTTGCGCGGGCGGTACGGAGCGCTCAAAGAGGGGACCTCCCGACTTTGACGGTTGATTACTTACTATTGAAGCCCTCAAAAAATAGTTGGCGTGATTTCCGCGTAAAGGTAATTGTAGAAGGAGAATACCCGGAATCCCAGGAGTTATTAAAGAGTTAAATGCTCTTCAAATTCGAGGCTCACGTGCAGGTAGAAATTGTATGGTGGGTTAAAGGGCGAGGGAAGGGGGAGAGACCGCTATTTCATGCTTAAAATACTCGTACTAAATAATTCCCATTGAGTGTAACAGTTTTATCGCTTACCTACAGGTTTAAATAGTCCTAATACTTATCCAATGGGACGTCCCCTGGAATGCATGCATTACTCAACAATATGTTTTCAAAAGGGGAAGAACGTTTGTCAGTGCAGAAGCATTATGGAAATGAGTGTTCAGGAATCGGTGAGGCGCTCGTCAAACCTCGGACGACCTTCTCAACTCCGATTTAGGGGCGACAAAGAGTCGGTTCTGGAAAACCAGCTCCGGGGGATGCTGGTCTTTGCACATCCTGTTCCAGATAAATACGGGGGAGGGCAAAAACGATTAGCAGGGTGGAGTGACCCTTGCCAACGGAAAAAAGGCCTGTTGTTGGCCCTCAAGGGAAGTCAACCGTGGGTGAGGAGAGGGTTCTTCACTCTCCGTACTGGGTGTTGAGTACTGGATACTTGTACTGTGTACCGTTACTGGATACGGTACTGTTGTACCGTGGTACTCAGCACAAGTTTTTGGTACCGATGCCTGGTGAAACAGCCAGCTGGTGAACACAACCATCTTGAAAGATGAAAACTAGGGTTTTGGTTTATTATTTTAATTAATGAACCTTTGGAATCGACCATGTGAAGAGGTATTCCTCCTCCTCACCTTTCCTCGCCTATTTCTTGTGACCTTGATCTAACTCCTGTTCTATTCGGAGATAGATTCGATGAAGGATCCACATGTCAGTTAGTTCGATCACTGCCCTCAAGGTGAGTCCTTTCTCTTTGTTGAAAACCATATTTTCCCCTTGCAAAATAGTATTTCTCAACTTGATAATATCATCGTAATTATCTGACATTAACTGTGTTAGTCAGTAAAATTTAATAAATTGCATGTTCACTTGGTACCAGAGATGGGCGTATTCATAAATACGATTATGAATACAAATCATATCTGCGATTTTATGATTATGAATACAAATACAGGTATGAATGTACTTTGAATACGAATACAATCGTATTCATACTTTGAATACGATTTTCCCACGTATTCGTATTTTGAATACGATTTTATGATTTTTTCTATGATTTCCCTAAAAATCATACTTTTTAAATGATTTTCTCCCGAACTCTGGACATATTTATGACCTAACATTGTCAAAATAATCAATCAAAATTCGAAACGCTCACAAATTCTTGTAGGATTTTTCACGCAGAATCGAATGAGACCAACCCCAGGTCGATACGACCAACCAAATAGAAAGTACGACGACATTTCCGCTGAAAATCGTATTTTTTCAACAATTTGCAATGAAAATCATGGAAAAATTATGATTTTTACCGGAAATTTCGTCGTAGGTACTTATAATTAATCAATAATAAGTAATCAACTAACCACAAATTAGAAAAAAGATAGTACCTAAGTTAGAAGTAGATATAAGCAAATAATTTGTAAAAATTGTATTCTTATAACTAGCGGAACTAACCGAATACGTCTAAGATCAATCTCTAACTACCCTCATAGAGGACCATCTACACGTCAACCCGCACAATCTCTGAATGAAATGTCAGGAATTATGCGAGTTGGGTGGGGATGGTCCCCAATGAAAATCATGGCCCCCAAATTGAAAGTATTATGTGCGCAAAATGTAACAACCGTCACTACATTTCCCTACAATATTCTTCCCTAAAATTCTCCGTCCGTCCGCCGTACGCGGCACTTTCCTTAGTTACCATGGACCGATTTTGATGAAATTTGGTATATGGACTCAATTTGGGGACTAGTTGTGCCCCAAAGCTATTGGTTGATGTAGGTCACTTCTAAGGGTTGAATTTTTGAAAACACCTTAGTTCAAAAATTTCGATAGAAAGGACTTGTTTTTTCATCAATTTAAGATAGTATTGAATTTTCAGCATTTTTTGAGACTACTCGGAGCTCAGAACTTAGGCTGGGCTTAGGGTGAATCAGAAACACGAGTGTGAATCGCAAAAGAGGCCTAATCTCCGTTGAAATTTCAGCTGAAAAAACGCTGCAAATTATTACACAATGGTTTATTATTTTCCTATATAGATCACTCGTCTACAAAATCACCAACCATCCAATATGAAGGAAAGAAAAAAACTCGGCGCTGCGCGCCTCGGCGGGGGCTTCGCCCCCTGCACCCCCGGATGATTTCCGCTTAGAGCCTAATGGCTAAATGTGACATACCTTGAAAAGGTTTTTGCTCCCTCTCCCTCTTTATCTTTCTTCCACTGTAATATTCAAGATACCTCCTTATTCATAATAACATCAGGTTGTCAAGCATATTTGTCGTCAAGCATATGATAAATCATAGCGCTACTTTCCTGTCGCTTTTTACTGTCGATTTTTCCTGTCGTTTTTCGGCGGGGGGTCCCATCGCTAAAACCTTCTCAAGGTTAAAAAATCAAAATCACCAACCATCGATCGCATTTCGGTCAGCTCTAATTTGAACGGAGATTAGACCTCTTTTGCGATTCACACTCGTGTTTTGATTTTTATATATATATACATTTCAATATAAACCCTTAAATTTCCGTAGGGAGCGAACGGTTTGTCCTACAAAGCTCCGCGTGGTCTCAAAAAATTCTATAGAATCTTAAATTGAAGGAAAAACAATACCTTTTTATCGAAATTTTTTGAGTTAGGGCGTTTTCAAAATTTCAAAATTGATTTTGGAACCCTTAGAAGTGACCTAGATCAACCTAAAGCTTCGGGACACAACTAGACCCCAAATGGAGCCTACATACCAAATTTCATCAAAATCGGTCAATGCTAAGTGGCAAAAGTGCCGCGTACGGCGGACGGCGTACGGCGGACGGACGGCCAAATTTTTATTCGATTTTTGGATTCTACGTACCTTGAAACGTAAACCGTCAAAATTTGAGGGTGTGTTAAAATTTTTTTTTTCTTGGTCGATTCCAAAGGTTCATCATTGAAAATAATAAACCAAAAATACGAACGTTTTTCGTATCTTCTTCTTCTACAACAAATATGATGATCGACCCAACATACAATGATCTGTCAATTGATTGGAAATGAGGTCCTCAGAAATAAAACACCTCTTTTGCCGAGATTTCGGTAAATTTACCACCTTCCTCAGGGCTCGAAGGTTGTTGTCATGTGTCAATCAACAAACCAGTAGTTAGAGATGCCACCAGAACTGGTGGAAAATTGTGGAACTGGTGTTAATTTAAACAGTGAATTAACACTGTTTTCCCAAGGCCGTGCTTCCTGATATTTTTACTCAATATTTTTAGCTGAAATGATGTTTTAAATCCCCCCTTGTTTTCAATTTACCTACAATAGTTTCAAATTTCATTTCCCACTGGTTATGGTGGCATCTCTAACTACTGGTTTGTTGATTGACGCTGATGTGATGTTCACACGGTAACACATTCTTCGAGCTGTCACATCCTGAGGAAGGTGATAAATTTACCGAAAGCTCGGCAGAAGAGGAGTTTTATTTCTGAATTCAATCTTCTACTTCCCAGTTACCTGTCGTGGCCGCAACCATGCCGATCTTCGAGTTGTCTTCAGTCTTGCGTCCTTAGCAACCAGTAATCAAATTTCCATATGGAGGCACCCACAACTCTTCATTTCTTCAAATCGAGTGTGATGCGTTTATTTCTTCCAAATAAACTTGATTGTGAATTAAGTATGTTGTAAATAAGTAGAACCTATTGTTGGTACCTAGGTACTGACAATGGCAAAGCCGCGTTCTTTTCAGACGAGTGATCTATATGGAGATAATAAAACTTTGTGTAATAATTTGCAGCGTTTTCAAAACGATACACTCTGCTCCAAAAGTCGACATCCCCAAAGATCAGTCTCGCCCCATCAATTGGATCTATCCAATAGCATCCAATTACGCACTACACATTACGGACATTACGCACCTATGTGAACCTAGCTTAACAGCCATAACTCTAGGAGCTATTGACATTAGAATTTTAAAATTTCACACTGGTTGGTAGTAAATGTTGACATATTTTGACTGGAAAATGAGTTACTTTTGGAGGATTGACAAACGAGGTAACTGCCTCCAATCTTATCAATATTGACTTCGTTACCAGCTTGATACTATTCAAAATCAGCACAATATGAATGCTAGAAAATTATTGGTGAATATAATTTTTGTCAGCCGATTCATTTGAGAACTGTTCCTCTGCAGATAACAGTGAAGAGATTGTTCGCATCCTGATTTTGTTTTGGCGGAACTGCACCCGCCTATTGTAAATTAACTCGGCGCCGGTTTTCCCTATAGGAAAAAGGTCTTCCTATCTCAGTCGAAATAGCGCAGGAGGAACAGAGCTGACAGAACGGCTATCTGATAGTCCTGTGCGAGATTCTCATTCAGCTTCAGAAGCGTTTACAATCGTCACACAGAGCTCCGTGCAACGAGGGTGCAGTTTGGGGCAGAACGGGAAAACGGAATTGACGTTAGTGAACTGTCACTCCTCACTTCAACGTGATGTACAGATATCGTCGCCCTTCTGGAGCCCGAACCCACGAATTTCGGAGCAAAGGTGAATCTGGCAGTTCTGCGTGGGGCAGGGCTATCCGTGGATGACGAGAAAGGTGTGACTACCCAATGACTGGGATTATTTCATCGTTGGAAGATACTCAATAAGGTGGAGTGGAATAGTCTGAAAAGCCACACAGATTGACACACATAATACTAGGAATTTCGGTTGTTTAGGTTAATATTTTCAATAATAAACATTTGGAAACGAACAAGAAATATTTGTTTTAAGCCTCCTCAAAATTGATGGTTTACAATTCAAGGTAAAGTAATTATTTCACAAAGGTTTATTATTTCCCTGTATAGAGTTATGGCTGTTAAGCTGGGTTCACATAGGTGCGTAATGTCCGTAATGTGTAGTGCGTAATTGGATGCTATTGGCTAGATCCAATTGATGGGGTGAGACTGACCTTTGGGGATGTCGACTTTTGGAGCAGTGTATCGTTTTGAAAACGCTGCAAATTATTACACAAAGGTTTATTATCTCCATATAGATCACTCGTCTGAAAAGAACGCGGCTTTGCCATTGTCAGTACCTAGGTACCAACAATAGGTTCTACTTATTTACAACATACTTAATTCACAATCAAGTTTATTTGGAAGAAATAAACGCATCACACTCGATTTGAAGAAATGAAGAGTTGTGGGTGCCTCCATATGGAAATTTGATTACTGGTTGCTAAGGACGCAAGACTGAAGACAACTCGAAGATCGGCATGGTTGCGGCCACGACAGGTAACTGGGAAGTAGAAGATTGAATTCAGAAATAAAACTCCTCTTCTGCCGAGCTTTCGGTAAATTTATCACCTTCCTCAGGATGTGACAGCTCGAAGAATGTGTTACCGTGTGAACATCACATCAGCGTCAATCAACAAACCAGTAGTTAGAGATGCCACCATAACCAGTGGGAAATGAAATTTGAAACTATTGTAGGTAAATTGAAACAAGGGGGGATTTAAAACATCATTTCAGCTAAAAATATTGAGTAAAAATATCAGGAAGCACGGCCTTGGGAAAACAGTGTTAATTCACTGTTTAAATTAACACCAGTTCCACAATTTTCCACCAGTTCTGGTGGCATCTCTAACTACTGGTTTGTTGATTGACACATGACAACAACCTTCGAGCCCTGAGGAAGGTGGTAAATTTACCGAAATCTCGGCAAAAGAGGTGTTTTATTTCTGAGGACTTCATTTCCAATCAATTGACAGATCATTGTATGTTGGGTCGATCATCATATTTGTTGTAGAAGAAGAAGATACGAAAAACGTTCGTATTTTTGGTTTATTATTTTCAATGATGAACCTTTGGAATCGACCAAGAAAAAAAAAATTTTAACACACCCTCAAATTTTGACGGTTTACGTTTCAAGGTACGTAGAATCCAAAATCGAATAAAATTTGGCCGTCCGTCCGCCGTACGAAGGTGTTGGTGGTGGGGGGGGGGGGAGTGGAGAGAGGGATGATGGGAATTGCCTCTATAATAGAATCTATACAATCTGGTTATCGTTGTGTTGTCGTACATTGTTTTGAAAATCATTAGGTGAGGGGAGGAATCACGTTGGCTCTCCTCTGGTTAGAAGTTATTTATCGTTCAGTCGAGCTAGCCTTGCGTGGCATCATCTGGACTTTATTGCTTCCGAGTCGACCAAGGTAGCGGAAGCTTTGTTTTCACTTTTCAAGGTTGGAAAATAATGTTCTCCAAAATCAAAATTTCATCTGATGATCCCCAATGATTGACAACTTGGACATCCAGGATAGTGCAAGACCTGTAAGGTTTGACGGCGACGATGTCAGGCTTCTTACCCTGGTGACTCGGCATGTGGTACAGTCTCTCCCTCTCAACATCACAACCGCTAGATGACAAGACACCTGCTATCGGCAGGTAACAACCACAGGTACTACCATACTACATACCACCTTCACAATCAAGTTTATTTGGAAAATAAAGGCTTTACACTCGATTCGAAGAAATAGGGAGTTGTGGGTGACTTCATATGGAAATTTTATTACTGGTTGCTAAGGACGCTAAGGAAACGAATTGCGATCGCATTTTAAAGATAAAATTTCAACGGAGATTAGACCTCTAATCACCTCTTCGGTGATTCACAATCGTGATTCTGATTATCGCAAGTCCGACCCTTAAGTTCTCGTAGGGAGCGAACGGTTTGTCCTACAGAACTCTGTGTGGTCTCTAAAAGTTGAACAAATTAAATATTATCACAAATTGATGAAAAAACAATACCTTTATTTCGAGAGTTTTTGAGCTAGGGCGCTCTTAAAATTAAGTAGACTTAGTACATAAATGTACAAAGGAACTTTGACATTGGTTGAAAATTGTGAAATGCTTCACGTCATAGCATCAAAAAATGTTTCGTGTTTTGTGAATACAAGAAAAGCATCCTTCATGAAGAGGCTGCAGTATTATCTACATTTTATGAAATGAGTCGATTTCGTTATTGGATGGCGGTGACCTCACCAGAACGATTCCAACAGCTTCATTACGCTTATTTATACAGCTTCATTCAACTTATCCGGAATCTTTTGTTGAATATAATATCCCGTACCTTTATGCCCCTCGTAACTGCGCACTCCATAATAATACCCCCCTTTCGGTCCGTCCCTTAACTGCGCTGACTATGAAGAGATCACCGGAGGGAATCCTCCCTCTTCATATTACGTAAAATCTTCACAATGTCCCTTTCGGCAAAGCCCGACATGGCGTACTATGGGACGTCGTGTTTCCCTAAAACCATTCGGTCGGGTCGCCGTAATGTAAATTCGCTTACAATGGGTCGCTCGACCCATCAGGTCTCAGGAGGATAGGTACATATACATAAGTAGAGCCATACATAGTGTCTGAAAGGATACGTTCAACAAGCTCATACGACGCAATTTCGCTCGGCCACATCTTCCCACATAATAAAAAACACTCAAAATTATTACAAAACGGTTCATTGGGATCATCAGTTATTGGGATTTGGCACTATTATCACACGACTGAAAACGGTCATAACAATATGGAGGGTTGAGTGACCATCACCATTTTTTGCCAGATGTGTGCACAGAGCACACAGATCGGAAAAGGCTTCAATAAGCAAAAAGCAGACTGTAGTAGAAAATCACGGATTATGAAATGACAGGGCTGACTGCCACCGCAGTGTGTTCCCCCGGCTTAGGGTGTCTTTCCTGTTCTGAAAGATCCGCTGAAGGAGGAAACCGAGCTTGTTACTCGACTAAGTTCACAATGCGTGTATAAATTGTTAAATAATGTTTGAATTTAACGTCTGAAGCGTAGTCAAAGAAAATAATTATTGAAATTTTGAAGAAGTTTACAATGGAAACTGCGAATCCTATATCGACTCCGTTGAATGTGAATGTAAAGTTTGAACCAACAGAAGCGAGACCGAGTGAAAGGGACAAATATCCTTTCAGAAGTTTGATTGGGTCCCTCATGTATTTGGCCATTGGTACTCGACCAGACATAGATTATGCTGTAATCTATCTCAGCCAATTTAATAGTTGTTACAGCGAAATTCACTGGAAAGCAGCCAAACGTATTCTGCGATATCTGAAAGGGGACGATGGATCGCAAACTAGTACACTCCAGAAACAAGGACGAACTGAAAAGATACACATATGCTGATTGGGGAAACTGTAGGATTGACCGCCATTCATTCAGTGAATACATTTTTACATTGTCAGGTGCAGCTATTTCGTGGACGTCGAAGAAGCAAAGGACAGTTGCTTTATCGAGCATAGAGGCTGAACTGATGTGTTTATCCGAGGCGTAAAAGAAGCAATTTACTTGGAGAAGGATTTCCTATGAAGCTGCCAATGGTTCTGTATAATGATAGCCAGGGGGCGCAAGAACATATCAAAAATCCTACCTATAGGCCAAGAACGAAGCACATCTATGTGATGTCTATAGACATCTGGAACCATTTCATAAAGCAACATCTTCAAGAAGGCCTGATCAATTTGAAATATTTGGCAACAGAAAATACCGAAGAACAAATTGGACTTCTGTTCGAGCCAAGCAGGAATCCCAGAGGAAGTTTGAACTTGAGGGGGCGTATTGGAACGTGTTGTTAATTCCAGTCCGAACTTATATTCGCCAAGTCATGTGTGATTGAAGTTGTTGTTGTGTTGTCAAATAAAAACGTTAGTCTGCGCTTGAATATAAAACTTACATTCACTCGTAATTTACATCATACTTGTGGGTAACCACTTAAAATGACTCTGAATTAGCGGTCTAAGAGGGGGAAATTAATGATTATTGACAATTAATTTCGCCAAAACTTAACGATAAAATGGCGGCAACGCACAAGGAGTTTCGTGGGACACGAGAGGACCAGAAGAAGTGAAAGAGGGCTAGGCTACTCAGGTGGGGGAGGATGTGATTAGACCGATAGCGTCGCCAGATAGCTGCATTTAACTGGTATCTACCGCTGTGGCTCGAACACAAATTTTAATTTTTTACCCAATTTTTTGCCAGATTTTAGTGTTTCAGATAACATATAAGCCTCCTCTACTTGCTAGAATTATCAACTTCTAGATTTTCGAAATATAAAGGGCTCAAAGAACCCTTTCAGTATCCCCACCCACTGCCTGAATACCCTCAAAATTGTGGCCCAGAACAATCAGGTCACCCTTATATGGATCCTCGAACATGAAGAGCATGAGGGTAATGAAATTCCTGATCGTCTTGCCAAAAGAGGATCAGAGTCTCTGCCAATAGGGCCAGAACCGATCTTGGGAACCACCAAAAGTTGTTTACAAAACGTGGTTAACAACTGGGAAAGAAATGAGCGAGTAAGATACTGGCAGAACCTCCCAGGTCTGAGACAGGCAAAACTATTTTTACGTCCTCAAAGATATAGGCCAGCGAACTCGTAGCTATGCCTACAAAGGACGTCAGAATACTCGTGGGTCTGTTAATAGGTCACCGCCCACTTCTCACTTCAATATCACCTAAAGAAGATGGGCAAACTAACAACATCGGACATCTGCCGCTTCTGCGATATGGAAAACGGAAGATGCCGAACACATCGTGTGCTATCGTGAAGCACTGGGTCGAGCTAGATACACAATCCTCTGTACTGATGTCCTGGCTCCTAACAACATCTTTAAGGTGACCTGCACCGATCTTCTACGCTTTTCTAAAAAGTGGGGAGAAGGGGTTTTAATAAATCCTTCCTAGTAGGCTAACATAGCCTGGAGGCATTCCACAGTAGACCTCGTTAGGTCGCAGTGGAAGGAGTTCGTACTTCGACTCGACAAAAACCTCCTAAGTACTTAATTTGAAAAAAAAAAAAAAAAATCCCCACCCACCTCTTTTTATTCCCATTTGCATTTTCCTTTATAAATAATAAAGGACCAACTATGTGCCTGCCTTTCTCGATAACAAGGTGATACCGTATGCCAGTGAAGCGAAATATCTTGGAATGACGCTGGATGTCAAACTAAGGTGGAAGTCCCACGTCAAGAAGAAAAAAGCTGAGATTTTGATTAAATTCGGAAAAATGTGCTGGCTGATGGGCCGACGGTCAAAATTGTCTGTTCACAATAAGCTCATACTGTACAAGCAAGTCCTAAAGCCTGTCTGGGCTTACTGTGGACAACTGTGGGGGTGCACAGACAGCCCAGAGCAACCGCGACATAATTCAGCGCTTCCAGAATGATGTACTGTGATGCTGCGTTGATGCATACAGATACTTTAGAAATGACAGGCTTCACTACGAGCTGAAGATTGAATCTGTCGATGATGTCATTCGCAGCCAAGCCATGAATCACCTTTTGATGCTCCAAGATCATGTCAATGAGAATGTAGTTCAGCATCTCAACACAGATGATCAGCTTAGAAGACTAAAGAGAACCAAGCCACACGATCTAATCCACTTAGTGTGACCATCATGAAGTGAAAATTTCAAGACAATAAGAACTAAGTGAAGTATCTTAGTTTTCTTAACGTACACCAACTATTTATCAGAAAAATGTTGCTTATAAGTTGTAACTTGGTGCAATAAAACAAGTCAAAAAAAATTATTTGAATTCGCCTGCCTGATTATTTGAACTGCCAGGAATGGCAGTCGGACGAAAATCCAACCTGAAATGGTTGTTTACTTTACTTCGTTTTACTTACATTAGTTGAATTGAAGGCCGAAGTGACGACTTTGTATTATGGTAATACGTTGTAGGTACCCAAAAAAGGTCACCCACACTTGGAACTCCACATGTAGAGGAATCGTCTGGATAATTTTTGGGACCAAGTAGACCCAAATGGTGTCCAAGTGCAAAATTTCAGATTTTTTATTATTATTCTCAATAATGAACCTTTGAAATCAAGAAGGAAAACAAATTTAACTTCCCATCAAAGTTTGGCAGTTTTACGATCGTCGGGATAACCAGCAGGTTTCAAAAATGATTGCACGTGAATTTCATGGAGATTAGATTTGTAGGAACTTTACTCCATACTCTGAAGAATCGATATAAATTTTGAGAAATTCTCGGCCATTAGATGATCATCTAACCCAAATTGTGCCTGACATTTCACCAAAATCGAACATTATTTCCTACTGCTTTCCCAGGGACAAGGAATTGGACGATTTTCAATATCTCAAATATGTGAAACATTTCATAGAAAATTGTCCTGGAACCTACACCCACATTCCGAAAATTTGGCTATGAGGAGCTTTGAAACTGAGACTATCAAGAGACTTATCTTGCACATTTCCAGAAAAATTCATCAAAATTGTACCGCAATTTTGTCCAAATTTGGCCGTAAAAAGGGACAGTAATTGTTTAAAAAATCAACACATTTTCAAGATGTTTTTTGAGATATTTTATCAAATTAGCTCTTTTTTGCCATATTTTGAGTAGTAGCTATGAGACTTGCTATATCAACATTGGAAACTCTCTCCATTATCTTCGATGTGTTTTGAGGGAAAATTACAACGAATTGAAAATCTTTGCGGAAATTAAAATCTTAGGACTGTTCAAGCCTCAAACTCTCTATGATCGTTCCTCCTAACGAGCTCTGATGAACTTCGAAATTAGCCTTTCAAAAAGTACTTAACCCTGATTCGGTAATCTTCAAGTAATAGAAGGTGAAGGGAAAACCGGGGGTCCACATCACTGATGAATCTTCAGTCGAAATCGAATCACGATCTAATTTCGTGCAGTTAACTCGACTTCCTACTTTGCGACAACCGGTAGTGACCCTACTAACAATTGAGCTGATTGGATCCCGAATTCCCTCCGTTGATTTTCTTCTTTTTTTTTCGAAGTTACTCAATGAGTTTTTCACCCGTAAGGGTCGTCACCGGAGATTGAGAAAAACAAGAAAAAAATTAGGTATTGGAAAGTTCCAGGAGGTGAATTTCGAGAAACGAAATGACGGAAAGTACAACTCGCTCATTTCCTCTGCTTTAAAAAAATCTTCGGTTCGTAATTCAATTATTGAGGGTCTGGGGAAGTCAAAAACCCCGTATTGAATATTGAATTATCAAACCGGTTAATGATCTCTACTCGATTTTTTCTTTTCCCTGAAGGTTGTTTATAACAAGTCGTGGCAAATTAGAAGCCGCACATAGCCCCTCCACGAATACATAACTTGTAAATACTTAGATAATTTTTTTTTTACAAAATTAAAAAACATTTAAAGTTTTATAGGGTAGAGAGAACCGAATATTCTTTCTTCTTCTTTTTTAATCCTTTAAACTCCTTTGAGAAAATGGGCACATACAAGGGTTTTAAATTCAGGTTGGCTGGTTGCCACTCTCTTTGCTTCACTCCAGGATCTCCTGCATCTCCAGGATCTCCAGCAGATCTTCCTAGGCTGTCCTCTTCTTCTTCCTTTTTCCTGGGGGTTCTACTGCAGGGCTGTCATGAGCGCTCCCCAGAGCTGGGAGAAGAGTCAGGCCGAATTGTAAAAATGTAGGAGCGCACTCGTTTCGGTTGGAAGGCAACAAACAAAAACTGAGAGAGAGAGAGAAAACTTTTATTCATTAGAAAAATATACCACAAGAACATACCACAAGAAATATACCACAGGTAATTGAGTTTGAGCATGTCTGCACGAACTTTGCAAACCTAACGCAGTACAAACATTGACGCCCTCTGAACATCCACTGTCAGGTCAATACACTTTACTTTGAGGTCCAAAAATCTGTAAAATCGGCTTGATGAGGCAAGCTTTTGCCGTTTCCATACTTGAGGACATCCCTTTCTCCTGCAACCTCTCCAATTGCGTCTTCCACTCATCGAAATCTGCGAAACCTAATTTTTGTGCAATTGTAGAGTTGCGCAACTTAGAGCGTTCAAAAAGTCAGGTTGCGCGCAATAAAAAAAGTTGGTTCGGGTATGAATTTGTCATGAAATTTGACGTAGAATTCGAATTTGTGATAAAAGGGGGGGGTCCATTTGAATAAATGAAGTTGGTGTTAATTGCGCGCAACTGCACGCAAGTATTTCAAATAATCGCTTCCGCCATTCAGCACACTGTTCGACTATCCTCTGAGTGTTGATAAGATCTGTGCAACTTTTTTTCTCAGCTTTTCATCAACTATCTCTTAATTCTCTTGAGGATTATGTGGTGAAGAACCTTTCTCAGGACTGCGGCAGCTCCTCCACTTGATGCATTCGGTGTTTCAACTCTTTTTTTGGATTGTCACGTTCAGTTTGCTTAACCATTGCAATGACAAGCCGAGTATTTAGTCGCTTTATGTCTTACACTACCATTACCTTCCTACCTTTTTTTCATAATTATACCCACCTCTCTTCCTACTTTAATCTTTTCATATCCCAACTTTTGTAGAGGAATTATCGTAACAAGGACTATTCTACCAAGTCTAACCCTTCAGAATGTTGCTTATCGTCAGCTTGTAGCAATGAACGTCACTGAATTTCAAGGTCATTCCAGACGGGAGTTTAAAGCTGGTGAAGTTGGAGAGAGGTGGAGTAATTAGCGCTCTAGGTGAAAGAAAGAGTGAGATGGTGACACAAGGTGAAAGAGAAGAGTAAAAAAGAGGAAGAAGGATTTTCCTCCTTTTTTCGTCTTAATAAGCTTGGCGGACAGAAGTGGCAGTAAAGGACTCGGGAGAAGACAGGTGGAGTGGGCTCCACTTGAAGGCTCAAGTGACCAGGTGGAGTCCTGAAGGGTACGGAACAGAGTGGCTGCTGTCTGCTGCTGATGTTGAGAGTATTTCAAATCGCGCCAAAACTAAAACTGCCAACTAGTTGTTGATGGTCAGATTACCATCTTCATAAAGGCAGAAACGTGGATAGGTCGTTTGAATGATGAGATGTTTGTTGATGAGATTTTTTAAACAGATCTTCTCTTTTCAACAACATTGATGAAAATTATTATTCAGATCATACGAAAGTGAGTTTTGTTAAGTTTTTTCATCAGCGTTAAATTTCTATAAATTCTTTCTATCTGATCATTCAATATCTAGATAGTTTTTCCTATCTGTTCTGCAAGATTCATGATGTTAGTAGCACTTGAATAATTTGGTAACTTTGATTATCTACTTCTTATCATCAGCTACGCCTAAAGTTCAAGAGACTAAGGTTCCCATGAACTTGAAGAAAGAATGCAAAATCAAGTCTATTAGAAAGAACTAAACGCTTCACACTCGATTCGAAATCATAAACTCAATTTTAAATGCTTGCATACGAGTCTGCAACACATTGGGACATTTTCATGTCAACCACTACACAACAAGGTAGTGAAGTAAGGTTGTTAGTTACCCAAGCATCAAAGTTTTCGTGACGATTTTTCAGTTCATGTGCCAAAGCAAAATGTAAGGTTGTTGATTGTTCTCTACGCAACACAGTGAGTCTATTTTATTTATTGGTCGCGTGAGCAAGATTTGCTTAGCTTCCATGACGATTTTTCAGTTCATGTGCCAAAGCAAAGACATGAAAATGTCAAAAATAGCGAATTAAATGATGTGTTAGCATACCAGTTAATGTATTTTGTCAATGAGAGAAAGTGGCCACCATTTCTTTTGATGTTATCACGGAAATTTATAGGAACATGAAAAATCTGCCAAGTGGGTGTAGCACATAGCTTCTTCGTATAGATAATCAGACGCGATGGTCTTAATTAATTAGAGGTGATTCTCACTCAGGGAGGTTTTCCGAAGTATAATAGCATCCAACTTAACAAAGTCATAGTTTCTCACCCATGGAAGTTTTAAGCATGGAGGTGGAAGAGGCGAGGGTTTTGTTCTAGACATGAAAGCTTCATTTTGTGCCGGATCTCTCTTATTCAAGTTATACCGAAGTTGAAATATTTGAAGATCTCTTCTCCCCAGGTAGACAGAAAAAACTCCCAAGATTGCAAATGATCTCGACTTATAAACCAAATTTTTTACGGTTAGATCATCTTTCGATCCCTGGTCGTCCCATAGAATTGATATCCGTGAGATGTGATCCCTCAATGAGCCGAGGGTATTTACTGGTTGAACCCCTCAGAAATGAGAGTGCTGAACCCTTTTGATCCTTCGTCCCCCTTTTTCGACTTCGGAGTTGACAATACGAGCAGTTTTGTACAACATTGGGTTCGAGGGTGCAGAATCAACCTTGGATGGTTATTTGTGGAACTTCAGTTAATACTCTTGGGAACTTAAGAAAACGATTCTTGACACATTTTTTGGTGTGAAGAAGGGTCATAATATGGGCTACGTTGAATTATATAGGCAATTCATCCTGCTATCTATTGAAATTTGGAGCTATACGTATCTGTAGGTCTTCAGGGAAGAATTTAGGATCCGCAGCTAGAGTGAGCCACTAGAATAATTACTTACCTGTTTGTCCTGGAAATTGAAACTGAGTCTTTGTTGAACTGCAGAAGACTAGTTACGAAGTTGGACACTAATTCGTTCACTTAATCATGGACGATGTTCGTAATTCCGCTTTGCGATGCGAGGAGCACATTTTTTGGGTGGAATGAAAGTAAGTGATGGATCGCAATCCAAATAATTTCTTCATTAAATGGTGTTACTGAAAATGATGGTTGGTGAAGTTGTGCTTGAGACGGAGTAGGTATGTCATGATCACTTTCGTCCGATTTCTGAAAACGTCGAGAAATATTACTTCTGTAGGGGGAAGGTTCGATCCCATCAAGGAGTTGTTTTACCAACTTGTAAAGCTGGAAAAATCTTTTAGGTTTTCTCTTCACATCAAGTTCTAGCTGTTGCAGAGGCCAAAGAATGACTCACTTCGGCTGTGGAAAACTATTTTTATTGGTAAAATACTTCCAGATGAGACGCCTGATTTAGGATCATGGGAGTAAGCTGGCTGATACATTCGGAAGGAAGAGCAGGATACGAAGGTTTCTAGCGAATTTTGCAGAGTCTGGTAGATGCTATGTTGTGTGTTGTGCTATGAGCGTGCAGCGAAACTACCTGAAAAACTAACTCAGTTCGGCTTCAGTGGTTTTAGACGAATCCGATTTCCCTGACGCGGCCGCGGCCGGCGGCTCGTCTCGGCGGCTACATGGGCCATTCCGGGCGGCTACATGACAGCCGCGGCGCGGCGGCTGCGACCCGACTGGTCCAGTGAGTAGTCCAGCCGCGCTGCCTTCGCGCCTAGGATATGCAAACCCGCAGTGCTTTTAAATTTTACTGTGAATTACAGAATTAAGCCTGGCGTGTATGCCAAATTCAGACTCACATGAAGGTAATCAATACCAAACCAACGTTTTTTCTTATCATAAATATAAATCCGTCTGAAAAGAGAGACATGTTTATGCATTAACAGGAATAATGTATATAATAACAGGAATACCTACCTATTATTTCTCACACTAAAAACTTAACTAATTGGGTGCAGCATATAGCTACTTCATATCAATAACCCGATTGTTATAGATGATCCGATGCATAATATTTATTCTCAAAAATGCAATAATTTACTCCATCTCAATCCTACAATCCCTGAAAGTAGGTACCATCGAAATGAATGGATTTATGTGTACTTAATGATTATTATCTGTGTGAGTTATGATAATTAGGAATAGATTTTGTACGTTGGCGTAAGCGCAGTGGCAAAATTAATGATCGGATGAAACTCACAATTCCTGAAAATTTCATATAATTCGTACGGAAAAAAATGTAAAATGTTTGGTTGTTATGAGGTTTTTACATTTTCACATGCGGAGAGGTTACTATTAATCTGAGGATGATGATGTTCATAGAAAACTTTCAATCTACACAAACTCGAACAATCCCTGAAAATTTCATCGAATTTGGACCGTAAGTAACTACAGTTTTGCCCATTACAAGCAGTTACGGACACACAGACCAACTACAAAGTGACAGGGAACCAAAATTGTTCAGTTCTTGCTGAAAACATCGGTGAGTGAGGCTTCCTTTTCATCAGCAATAGTTCCTCCTCTTCGTCCTCATCCGCCAATAAAAGGGCCACAACCATATTCTCGCGAGACATGATCGAAACTGAAGCTGCTGGCAGAAGGAGGCCACGACTCTAGTTTTTGTGTATCTTCGTAGTTTTCCGTTTCATTCTGAGTTGCACTTCATATATAATAATTTCATTTGTGTTGCGTTTTGCCAATCGTGGAAATATTCTGCGTCTAGTAAACTTCTCACGGTACGAAAAATATGTAAGTTTGGTTTATTCTGAACTTGTAGGAGTTGGCAAAATGAACAGGAATCACCTACAAGAGTACATTTCTTATGGAATTCTTTACTCAGGCGTTTCAGAAAAAGGAGACAAATCTAAGCTTTATTTTTCCTTTTTGTATTTCTCTCTCCGTTTCCTCCTCTTGACTAAATTCACAGGCTGAAGAGAAATTCAACATCTTCTGATGGAAAATTAAAACTCCGAGGGACGTTGGAGTGTGAACGTCTTCTCTTTTGATGTCGAGGATCTCCAGGGCGGAGGAATAAGGCGTGAATGTAAAAAGAAAAAAAGAAGAAAAAAACAAAAAAAACAAAAAAAAAACAACGTGTTTGCCGGGGGCCTTCGAAAAAAAATTATTTTGAGCAAGTAGACGAAAAAGTGGGACGCGAAAAATTCCACTCGCTTTCATGTGACGTGTGTCGTTTCGTGTTCGGAGATGAATGAGGGTGAGAGCTTTAATCCTCACATTATACGACGCAAGAGGGTTGGAACCACGGTTTTGTTTTTGTGTGAGTCTTTGATGAATCTTAAGAACAAAGAGCGGAATTTCTGTTTTTGCTAATCGCCAGCGGGTTGAGCCTGCAGCTTCGATTTTCAATTTCATTTAGCTTTACATAAGTGGACAGGTTTATGGATGAGTAGTTGGCAGTAAAATAGTCAAATAGAGTTAATAGTAGTAGTAGTTGGAGAGTTAGAGTTGTTAGAGCTACTTAGTAGTTTTTATATTTTGCTCTCTGTCCACCAGGAGTTTTGCGGAAGGGGACTACCAAGAACGGTTGGTCTCTAGATCTTGTAGGCCCTTCAGCAAGATACCTACTCCACATGACGCTCGTATGCGTCTCGAAACGTTTTGGTTGTGGTCATCACTCTTAGTTCACGAACCGTCAGTACCTCAAATTTCCTAAATAGTTCCTCAGTTGAATGCTTACTCTTTTTCATTAGGATTTTCAAAATTAACTTTTGCACACCTAATACCGAGCCCAATAATTCCCCCGTGCATCCTCCCCATCCTGTTATACCTATCCTACTATGTAGTATAAGAAACTGAACCGTTGCGTAATAAAACATAAATGTATGTGTATTTATGTGACAAAATCTTGTGTACTCTGCCCAGTTCTTAGTTTCCAACCGATTTGCGTGGTTGATTATGGTTAATTGTTTTCAATAATAAACCTTTGAAATCGACCAAGAATTTGTAAAAAATTTTTAGAATCCAAAAATTTAATAAAAATTTTGCCGTCCGTATTTTGCTGATGTAAAGGTATTGTTTTTTCGCCATTTTTAAATACTTTTGAATTTTTAGATTCAAATGAGACCACCCAGAGCTCTGTAGGACCAACCGTTCGCTCTCCAAGAGAACAGGTTTGGACTAACGATGAATCAGAAACACGAGTGCGAATCGCAAGAGGCTAAGTTCCGCTCAAATTTTTGCTGACCAATTGTTGTTCGTTTCTTCGAGTTGAACTCAGTTTTGCGTCCTTAGTAACCAGTAATCAAATTTTCTATTGAAGGCACCCAAAACTCTCTATTTCTTCGAATTGAGTCTTTCTTGATTGTGAAGGAGTTATGTAATAGGTGGGCAGTACCTATGGTTGGGGACATTGCAAACGCATCAAGTTCTTCAAAAATGTGCTAAATGAAGGTCCATTTAGGAATTAAAAGAGAGAATGAAAACATGTTCCGAAAAAACTTCAGAGAGATGCGAGCCTCCGTATCTGTGTTGCTATGTCAATATCCCCAAACCTCCCCCACTCCCGAAAAAAGGGGCTTCCAAAGCGAGGGGTCTGGGAAAAAAGTATTGAAAAAAGAGGCGCAAAAAAAGAAAACGAAGAAAAAAATCAATCGAAGTTCACCATCGGCGTAATAATATCGTATCGACGGTTTCCGAGGAGGCGGGCTGGAGGTGCATGCGCGGGATGGCCGCCTTGAAAGGCAGTCTCTGAAATCAGTTTGTAGGCCTAAAGAGAAGTGACCGCAAATCGATGGTAAAAGGTCACCATGGCCTCCCTCTCTTCACGTAGGCCTATCCTCCGCTGCGGAGTGTCTCCTCGCAACGAAGTTGCCATCGAGGAAGGATCTTAAAAAGGTGAAACAACCGAACTGACGTAGTTACAGTTTCCCTGAAATGACCCAGATGACAGTCATTTACGTTTCCTACAACTCTCCTATAACAAAGGGGGGAGGGGGGGGGGAGAGAGACATTTGGCAACACAGCATCAAGCAGGCCCTTAAGGATTAGTTTTAATTGGACAATCGACCTGAATTTTGAATTCTGTTCATAAAGCTCCGTATACATTGACACCAATCAAGCAATGTTCAAATTTGGACGAAAAACTCGGCGTTTCGACGTACGTCATTTGTTATTTGACCTCAGCAGTCTCAGAGGGGCTAATTGTGAAATTTCAGCTATGTGGGGCGACCTGGAGCGAGTTTAGCTCACTCAGCTGATCAGGGAGGGGCATCGTTTTCATTCGAACTGTGGGGTTCATTACTGTTGCGATATATATCAATTATGTTGTACTATAAATAATATAGTATTTTTAAGTATAGGTATATAATATAATAATACGTATTTAAGTATAGTAGTGGTGAGTTAGTTTGTTACCTGATGGTTTCTTGCCTATCAATATCTGGTTGCCTGATGAAGGTGGTGGTTTCTGGCCTGTCAATACCAGGTTGCCTGATGAAGGTAGTGGTTTCTGGCCTGTCAATACCAGGTTGCCTGATGAAGGTGGTGGTTTCTGGCCTGTCAATACCAGGTTGCCAGATGAAGGTGGTGGTTTCTGGCCTATCAATACCAGGTTGCCTGATTGGGGTGGTGGTTTCGGGCCTGTCAATACCAGGCTGCCTGATTAGGGTGGTGGTTTCTGGCCTGTCAATACCAGGTTGCCTGATAAGGTAGTGGTTTCTGGCCTGTCAATACCAGGTTGCCTGAAGAAGGTAGTGGTTTCTTGCCTATCAATATCAGGTTGCCTGATGAAGGTAGTGGTTTCTGGCCGGTCAATACCAGGTTGCCTGATGAAGGTAGTGGTTTCTGGCCTGTCAATACCAGGTTGAATGATGAAAGTAGTGGTTTCTGGCCTGTCAATACCAGGTTGCCTGATAAAGGTGGTGGTTTCTGGCCTGTCAATACCAGGTTGCCTGATGAAGGTGGTGGTTTCTGGCCTGTCAATACCAGGTTGCCTGATGAAGGTAGTAGTTTCTGGCCTAACAAAACTAGGTTGCCTGATCTAGGTAGTGGTTTCTGGCCTGTCAATGCCAGGTTGCCTGATGAAGGTGGTGGTTTCTGGCCTGTCAATACCAGTTTGCCTGATGAAGGTAGTGGTTTCTGGCCTTTCAAATGTTCTGCCCTTGGGCCTGCAAAAGGGTTGATGTACCTACTCCTCTTCCCTTGTCGGCGAGTACCCGGTTTTGGTTTCGGTACTTGGGTGGGAGAGTAGTCCAGGCGCCTCTCAAAGCTCTATTGTTGAAACCGTCGCCCTTTGTCAAGTGAGTACCGACTACACTCTGTTTGGAAATACAAAATAATATCGTGATTGGAATAAACAACATTGTGTGGTTGTCAAATAAAATGAAAAACATTATGATTGAAAAAAAAGATGTTGGAACTCAATAAACACGTATAGTCTCTTCCAATGCCCAAGTAATCTAAAGTGTACAGTTTTGGGACGGTGCTATAATTTGTGGAGCATGAATCATCCGGAAGTTTGTATTCTGGTGGCGAAATAGCTCATTCGATAATGAACTAGGGCGCATATTCACGTATTATCATTCTGAAAACTGTGACTGTCGGGCAACAGAATGTTTGGGGCAGAAAAGGAATGGCGGAGGGATGTTTTTTAATTTCAACCCCCAATATGCTCCAGACTACCCTTCCTGCGCATGAAAAAAAAACAGCAAAAAAAATTCCAGCTATTAAACTTGTCCAAAGAGCGGTGGTCGATGGTACAGTGGGTGTTTTTTTTCACAATTGTTTGAAAGCAACAACAGATAGTGAACTTTTCCTCCTCGAAAACCCGTGAGAAGGTTAAATTTAATTTGCTGGTTAGCGAGAGCATGTACCGGCGCAAAGTACAGTCCAGTATTGCACGAGGGGGGCAGTAACGCTAAATTAAAAGCTTCGCACGCTTCGGCGTTCTTGCGGCTTGACCCGCCGTTGCTATTCGGAAAAAACGACGTATCAACGACCGAAAAAACGAAACAAAAAATAAAATAGACATTTTTCCCACTGCAGCGCTCTGTTATTTATTCCCCAAAGCGAGGGAGGAAGGAATGATGGTCATTTCGAAAAATATTACCTTTTTTTGCGGTTGCTCGTGTGTCTTTCTATAACTTTAATTTTCTACCTGTTGATTGAAAACGAATTCAAATGCACGCCCTCATTTTTTGAGCTCAATTGAAAGGAAAGAAAAAAACCTTTTGTCGAATTGGAACGCAAGTATGCAATGATAAAATTGAAATATTTTTCATCGTGTCAGTTCGACTGGGAGGTGGCTCGCTGTTTCATGATACATAATAATTATCACGACATTTTTATCAATACGGCGTTCTGTCAAACGACTGTTTGTCATAGGACGTTCGTCAACTTTCAAACTCAACTTTGTCCTAAGCTGGTGCTTAGCCTGAGAAGGCTAGTTTGCACACGCTTAGCTGATGAGACCCGAAAGATCGAAACATAGAACCAAACAAAACGATCACCACTGAAAGCGGTCTTTCGGATCTACTCAGCTGGCAAACAGTCATTTTACAGAACGTCGTATTGATAAAAATGTAGTTGGTCAAAACTCTTCGGAAACAAGCTTTTGAGCTTAAAAAAAGCGATTAAAAATGATTTTTTTCGAGGCGACACTGCTCCTTTACTTGCAATTGAATGAGGTATTCGTGGATATAAAATATGGGTCATCCAAATGTGACCGTCCATGGGAAAAGGGACCTTAAGTTAAAATGGCAAAATGTTCAGGAGAGCAGTTTTAAGAAAAAATGCAAAAAAAAATCGATTTTTGGGTTTTGATCGATTCTGATGCAGCAACTATCCCTCTTCATGGAGATACAGGCCGTTTGCAAGGTTATATCGATTAAATAATCGAAAAATGGAAAAAATCGAGAGAAGGTCAATCTCAACAAAAGGGACCTTAAGTTAACCACCCCCCCGCTCCATAATTCATATGGAGCGGAGGAGGGGATAACTTAAGGTCCCTTTTCCCAAAGCAGTGTTTCCAACAGTTTCCAAGAGATATTATCTCTTGTTTTTCTATGATTTTTACGAAAAACCGAAGGATAAGGCTTTAGTGTAGTTGTAGATCCCGAAGATATGAATCACTGCCCAGTGGCATCCAAAAGATAACCTCTGTAGAGGTTACATTGGCGCGAATTGGTGTTGCTTCGTTTTGTTGATTGATGATGGACAATTGTGATAGAATTTTGCAAATTTTGCAAAGTTATGATGTGGCAGACATGCCCGACGATCTGCGACAAGTTTGTGCGGATTATTTACTGCCGATGAGCCAGATACTACGTCGGACGATGATGAGCCACCTGCCTATCCACTTCCGGACATCACTGACGCAGTGGTGACAATTTCTCCCGAAGATATACCTTTATTGGTGAGTAATATTGCAATGATAATAATAGTACTTAAAGGGGGGGATTTCGAATCACCAACATTCGTTTGGTAAACTACAGTAACATACCAACCTAAACCACGTTTCTAGGCTATGTTTATACTCTTATTCTTGGTTGGTGCTTTCTTGTTTGTTATTGTACCTACTCTTAAGATCCATCAAGTACCTACCTACTGCTAATCTTTCGGTTCATTATGTTACAGGAAGGCCTAGAAGGGGATGGAGATGAGATATTAATCATTGAGCAGGAACCAGTTCTGCTTTCACCGGAATCTGATGACAATTTACAGCAAGTTTGGGAAAACTTGGTTGATGAAGTGGATCAGTTTCCTACACCTGATGACTACAACAGTGCAATCCAGCTGAAGGAATCAGGATGTTGTACACGTAAGTGTGTAGAGAAATTCACAGAAGACGAGCTAAAGTTGTACCGACAAGAATCACTTGATTTAGACTACTATACTGAAGGAGCTAACATCTTAGATACTACAGTTATAAGCAAGATGAGGATGGTCTTTAAGACCAAAAATGAAGTGAACGTAGGGAACGTTGTGCATGTTAGAGAGAGACAAAGATATCGAGCTGTGTTCATATTAGGAGGGGAAGTTGTTTGTGAGAAATTATTTTTATTTTCTCATGGCCTAAGCATAAAACGTTTTAAGAGACTGCAAGGCCTATTCAAAATGCACGGCGTTCACATGCCGCTTCATGGCAACTGGAACCGAACGCCAAAAAATACTATTTCACTTGTGCAAACCCGGAACGTCGTCAAATTCATACGAAATTATGCTGAGGAGGCAGCTTTGTTCATGCCAGGGCGTTTGGCAAACAAAAAGACCATCGTGAAGCTGTTGCCCTCTTCAGATTCGAAAATTAGTTTACATAGAAAGTATGCAGCAGTATGTGAAGCTGCAGACGAAAAGTGTGTGGGACGGTCCATGTTCTATCAAATTTGGGATACGTGCTGCGATGACGTTTGTATCATGAAACCAAAGAGTGATCTATGCACAACTTGCCAAAATAACTATGTAAGCCACAGCCAGTTGAAAGGAAAAAACGATAACGAAAAAAAAGAATTTTTTCTCAAGTGTGCTGCACATTTAGGTAAAGTAGATAAAGAGAGGACCCACTACCGAGACATTATTAATTAAACCAAACGAAACTATGATATGAGTAAAGTCATACGTAATGAACATGGTGGATGTGTTCCCAACAGTTATGACGGTGAGATTCACTACTCCTTTGATTATGCACAGCAGGTTCATGTACCCCATGACCCCCTTCAGCCAGGGCCAATCTATTTCCTGACACCATACAAGATCGGGATTTTTGGGGTAATGAACGATACAGAACGTGTGCAGCACAATTATCTCATCCCCGAGGCGGTGAGTGTTGCTAAAGGTAGCAACGCTGTCATCAGTTATCTGCATCATTACTTGGCAACACATGGAGTAGGAGAGAAGCACATCCGTCTTCATGCGGATAATTGTGTTGCTCAAAATAAAAATAATTTTATGATGGCCTACTTATGCTGGAGAGTTATGACTAACTTAAACGATACTGTGACTATATCGTTCCTACCTGTGGGTCACACGAAATTTGGCTGTGATTGGGCCTTTGGCCTTTTTAAAAAGAAATACCGGTGCGAATCCGCAAGTACTATTCAGGACGTAGCTGAGATAATTACTAAGTCGACGCCTCTCTCAGGTATGAATAAGTACGTAATAACAGGGACAGAATCAGGCAATGTGTTTGTTCCAACATGGGACTGGCAATCATTTTTTGTGAAACAAAACTGTAAGGCTATCCCAAAAATCACCAGTTATGGGCATTTTGAGTTTGAGTATTTAATACTCTCAACATAATAAATGGATATTTTCATCATCATACATTCTATGTGCATAAATATTATAATAAAACATTGTTTTCCCGACTGACCAATATTGTTTTATGCACAACATAGTAAAATGAAACATTTTAACCTATTATAAATAGCTGTAAAAATGTGTAAAAAATTTTCTTATTTAGTACAATTTTATAAAGATTGAAAACTTTAATTTACTTCAACTTTTCAGTTTAAAAAAATCTCCAAAATCAAAATTTCCACTCGTGTTTTACTTTTTAGACCTTCCGGAACAATTTTATGTCTGTCTGTCACACAGGTTTATGTGTCCTCAGATCCGTTGTAATTGGCGAAACTACTCGTATATGAAGTTATTATCCAAATATGATGACATTTTCAGGAATTATGGGGTTTGACGAGTGGATGGTCCCCTATGAGGGTAGTGCAAGGTACCTAGCGATTGGTGTTTCGAGATTAGCTAGTATGCATCGGATCATCTATTCAATCTGGTTATGGTGCAGTGCTTTGTTTTTGAAATTCTAATCGTTTGATAAGGGGAGGAATCACGATGACTTTCCTCAGGTTAGAAGTTATTTATCGTTCGGTCGAGCTAGCTTTCGCCTTGCGTGGCATCATCTGGACGCTTTATTGCTTCCGAGTCTACGAAGGTAGTGAACGGTTTGTCCTACAGGGCTCCATGTGGTCTCTAAAAATTCAATACTATCTTAAATTGATGGAAAACCTTTACATTTTCATTTTCCAAGCATGAAGCTTTTGGTTGATCTCGGTCACTTCTAAGGGTTGGTATTTTTAAAACGCCCTAGTTCAAAAAATTTTGATATAAAGGTTTTTCCATCAATTTATGATAGAATTGAATTTTTAGAATTTTTAGAGACTACGCGGACCCTGAAGGCATAACTAGACCCCAAATGGAGCCTACATACCAAATTTCATCAAAATCGGTCAATGCTAAGTGGGGAAAGTGCCGCGTACGGCGGACGGACGGCCACAATTTTGGTTTATTATTTTCAATAATGAACCTTTGGAATCTACCAAGAAAAAAAATTTTTAACACCCCCTCAAAATTTGATGGTTTACGTTTCAAGGTACGTAGAATCCAAAAATCGAATAAAAATTTGGCCGTCCGTCCGCCGTACGCCGTATGCGGCACTTTTGCCATTTAGCATTGAACGATTTTGATTAAATTTGGTATGTAGGCTCCATTTGGGGTCTAGTTGTGCCCCGAAGCTTTTGGTTGATGTAGGTCACTTCTAACGGTTCCAAAATCAATTTTGAAATTTTGAAAACGCCCTAACTCAAACATTTTTGATATAAAGGTATTGTTTTTCCTTCAATTTAAGATTCTATAGAATTTTTATAATTTTTTGAGACTCGGCGGAGCTCTGTAGGACAAACCGTTCGCTCCCTACGAAAATTTAAGGGTTTATATTGAAATATATATATATATATATATAAATCAAAACACGAGAGTGAATCGCAAAAGAGGCCTAATCTCCGTTCAAATTAGAGCTGACCAAAATGCGATCAATGGTTGGTGATTTTGATTTTTTTTAAATTTTTTTAAATTTTTTAATATTTTTTCTTCATATTGGATGGTTGGTGATTTTGTAGACGAGTGATCTATATAGAAAATAATAAACCATTGTGTAATAATTTGCAGCGTTTTATTCGATTTTTGAAACGTAAACCTTGAAACGTAAACCAACAAATTTTTAGGGGGTTAAAAATTGTTTTTTCTTGATCTATTCACCACAGTTTATTATTAAAAATAATATTATTGAAAATTGATTTATTATTGAAAATAATAAACCGAAATAAAATAAACACCAGCTTTGGGAAAAACAAAACAATCAGGCAAATACAAAGATGTATCACAGCAAGAGAGAATAATAACTTCACTTAAAGTGTTTGACTGAGAAAGTTGGTATCATTTTATTATTGAATAATTAAAATAAACAAGTAAATTTTTTTCATCAAAAATTAGCTCAAAGAGATGTTTGATGTGAGATTGAAGTAGCATGTGAGGAGCGGGAAGCAGCTTATTCCTGGTAGCTGAAGGGTGGCTGAGTGGAGGCGGCAGCGGAGGCGGCGGAGGTCGGGATGTGTTGTAGTGGGGGGGGGGGGCTCTGAAACCCGTTTTGGGAGCCCAACCCTTCCTCTTCCAATCCCGCGCAAACCCCCGTCAACCCTCCGCCTTCGGCTTCCTTCCGCAGGCTCCTTACAATAGTCGGATCGATGAGTCTAGACTTGGGCCTCTTCTTACCTGGAGGGCTCAGGTGGCCTACCTGCCGCCTCCAGCCTATACTCTCCCTCCCGAAACGACTTCCTCGAGCGGACTTCCATCCCCGCCATCGCTCCTCCATCCACCTCCACCCCGACAAACCCTGCTATTCCTATATTAGAAATTTGATTCCTCATTTCTCCAAAGTTCCATCCAGTTCGCTTTGGAAAAAATCGACGTTAATAATTGAATTTAAATCTTTAGAACAAATACAGATATTGGTTATTGCCGGTTACTAACGAAAAAAACGCTACAAATTATTTCACAAGGGTTTATTACTTTTGACATTTTATGTCTTTACTATGGCACATAAATGAAAAATCGTCACGCAGGGAGCTTTACGAGGGGAGCGAAATTTCTGATGATTTTCACGTACAACCAATCGTTCCTAGGGAAAACTAACTTCCTCATTTTCCACCTCACAAAAATCGTTCACCACTCATCGGAAAGCTCTCAATTTATTATTAAACATAAGACATAAAATGTCTCTCGTGGTTGCGTACTTGTACGAAAGCTGTATCCACTGTTCTGTATAGATCACTCGTCTGCAAAGATCACAGCTTTGCAATTGTCACTATTTTTCTTCCGAGTCTACCAAGGTAGCGGAAGCTTTGTTTTCATTTTTCAAAGTTGAAAAAAAAGATCTCCAAAATCAAAACTTCTACTCGTATTTTACGTTTCACACCTTCCTGAACAATTTCAGTTCCGTGTCTGTTTGTGAGTCTGTCATGAAATCCTTGCCACAGCCATAATGTCTACAATTCTCACCCGATTTCGATGAAATTTTCGAGGAATTGTAAGGGTTGGCGAGTACATGGTCCTCCGTGAAAACCATCACCATCGGATTGATAATAACCGCTGCGCATGCGCAAACGTGTATTTCCTTGTTACAGCGATAACTTTCCCATCTGATTTCGATTAAATTTTCAGGAATTGTGCGTGTTGGGGTGGAGATGGTCCCCTATGAAAATCATGGCCCCAAAATGAAAGTATTTTGTGCGCATGCGCAAACGTAAAATCTTTGTAACAGCCATAACTTCTACATTTACCAAAACTATTCAGAGATTGTGCGAGTTGACGTGTAGGTGGTCCCCTATGAGGGTAGTGGAAGGTACTTAGAGACTGATGTTATGAGATTAACTACTATGCATGGGATCATCTATATAATGGGATTATCGATACGAGGAAGCTATGTGCTACACCCACTTGGCCGACTTTTTTTTTAACCTACCAACCATAGGTAGGTACTATTTACCTGCTACACATACTGCCTTCACACCTTTACAATCAAGTTCATATGGAAGAAATAAACGCTTCATACTCGATTTGAAGAAATGGGGAGTTGGGGTGCTTTCATATGGAAATTTGATTACTGGTTGCTAAGGACGCAAAACTGAGTTCAAATCGAAGTAGGGATGTCCGATACTTCAAATGTATCGATATAATATCGTATCGGTACATCTAGAAAGTATCAAAAAGTATCGATACGATACTTTCAAAAAGTATCGATATTTTGAAGTATCAATACTTTTCAATATTTTCACAAAACGCTGCAAATTATTTCACAATGGTTTATTATTTTTCTATATAGATCACTCGTCTACAAATCAGCAACCATCCAATATGAAGGAAAAATAAAAATAAAAAAATAAATAAATAAATTTAAAAAAAAATAATAAAAAATTCAAAAAAACAAAATCAAAATCACCAACCATTGATCGCATTTCGGTCAGCTCTAATTTGAACGGAGATTAGGCCTCTTTTGCGATTCACACTCGTGTCTACATAGGAGCCTACATAGAAAATTTCATCAAAATCGGTCAATGCTAAGTGGCAAAAGTGCCGCGTACGGCGGACGGACGGCCAAATTTTTATTCGATTTTTGGATTCTACGTACCTTGAAACGTAAACCATCAAATTTTGAGGGGGTGTTAAAATTTTTTTTTTCTTGGTCGATTCCAAAGGTTCATTATTGAAAATAATAAACCAAAATGGGTGAAATTGTCGTTTATGTTTCTCTCTATCAGTGTGAAATCTCCCCGTCACGAGGATAATAATTAATATAGAATGAACAAAACAATAAATCACTCATTTTGTTATTTAAAACTTGTTCTCGTATTGCACTTGTTTGGGTTAACATTTTGGTGGTCCTTCCTCGATTATGGAGGACAGCAAGTTATCATAGAGAGCTGGAGGTGGTGGTACATCATCTTTGTTTAATTTGTTGAAGTTTCTTGGTCTCCCAACAATCTTCGTAGAGATAGAGGTACTGTCAAGTAGGTACCTTCAAGTAGTAGGTGTTGAAACAGATAAAATGTGAGATATAAAAAAGTATCACCAGTATTTTCAAGAAATAAACGCTTCACATTCAATTCGAAGAAATAGTTAGTTTTGGGTGCCTTCATGAGGAAATTTGATTTGGAGAACAACTCGAAGAAACGAACAACGATCGCATTTTGGTCAGCTAAAATTTGATCGAAGATTAAGCCTCTTTTGCGATTCACAGTCGTGTTTCTGATTTATCATAAACAAACCCCCAAGTTCTCATAAGGAGCGAACGGTTAGTCCTACAAAGCGCTAGGTGGTCTCATTCGATTCTAATTATTATATTCTTTTAAATTGTTGAAAAAACAATACCTTCACATCGAAAGTGTTTGAGCTAAATCATTTTGAAGATTTCATCCCTTGTTTCTCATGAAATCAACCAAAAGCTTCGGTGCACAACTAAACCCCTTATGGAGCCCATGAACCAAATTTCATCAAAATCGGTCCATGATACTTATGTAAGGAAAGTGTCACGTACGGCGGACGGCCAATTTTGTGTTCGATTTTTCGATTCTACGTACTTACCTTGATATGTAAACAAAAACATTTTGAGGGGGGTTAAAATTTGGAATTCTTGGTCGATTCAAAGATGATAAATCAAAATGTCTGAACTGAAGTCCATAGTAACAGTACATGGAAAATCCAATAATAGGCAAATGAAGTTGCACTCCTGTTGTTGCCCTCCCCCTTTCAGCTTAACTGTATTTTGATGCACAATTTGCTCTAACAATGCAGCTTCAACCATGAATTGATGGGACAATCCATGCAGGTTCATCCTCCGGAGGCCTCAACACCGGCGTTCGTGAGGAAGGGCGCCTAGGAAACGACTACGAAGGGCCTGTCTAGCATCTAACCATTGCGGGTTTGCCTACCCGACGCGCGGGCCGGAATCGGACGCCAGCTCAGACCCGACTGAACCCCAACCAGCGTAACCCTTCTCTGCGAGAGACGTTCATTTACATCTGAATGATGCGAAACTGCACCTGAATTGTCGTCCTGTCGTCCCCGGTGTGACATCCACGAGGGGCACTTGCGTCCTATCCGATGGGAAGCCTAAAATACTTCGACCCCCCTTTTCCGCCCTCATTCAGAAAAGCCCCGTCATTGTGATATATCTATGCAACCGCTCTAGATGCATCCCATCGATAGTATGCAGCCGCTCCATCCCATATGCATATATCAACACAAAAGTCATATTCCTTTTCCGTTCTTTGACATGGTTCCCCTGAATTGAGAGTAGACGATTCTTTGCATTTTTTTCCTCCTATAGATTGCCATTATAGGAGAGCAAAGCGGAACCTAAATGCATTTAATTTGCATTTCGAACTTCCTCCTTCAACTGAAATGTAAATAGTTTACCTTACTTTAAGCGAACAAGAGATAAGCCGTCGTGGGCACAGGTCACCCTTTCAAGTCGACGCAGAATTTCAGTATAATGACATGAATTATCTTCTACCATGGTGAAAAACAGAACGAGGTTTCGTATGAAAAGGTTGGCTTTAGCACACCTCAGTAATACCTGTGAGGTATTATAGTAGGTGGTAATTAATTCCGATTTATTTGCATTTGAGTCGGCGAGCCTATGCGATTTTGCTAAATAAAATAAAATTGAATGGAAGAAACTTCCAAGTGTCGTAATGGCATGCAATCACGATGAAATAAAGAGGAAATCTCCAAAAAGTCACGTTCTTACAACCTTTTAAGTTTCAGAAAAATAACAAATCCCCTAAGTAGAAGGCAACGGGCCGTAAGCCCAAGAGAAATTCAACAAAGATTGGATATTAAGGATCGTAATATGCATTTCATTTCAAAAGATGAGTACAGTCAATTAACTTACAGGGCGACACAATAGTAGTTCTCTGTTACACATTAGACGTGTTGACAGGACGTGGAAGAGTTACGGAGGTACTGCATCGTTTCCACCACAGCGACAGTTCTTATGTACAACATGACGAAGATACAACAACTACAACAAGATGTAGACGAAGTGGAAGACTGAGAAGACTTCATGTTTCGTTGTGAACATTTAAGGGGGACATCGAAAAGAAAAAAAAATTGCTGCAAATTATTACACAAAGGTTTAATATTTTTCTACATAGATCTTTTGTCTGCAAAGAACACGGCTTTGCCACTGTTACCACCAACCAACATGAAGAAAAACATCGATCGCATTTCGGTCAGCTAAAATTTGAACGGAGATTGGGCCTCTTTTGCGATTCACACTCGTGTTTCTGATTTATCTCCAAGTCCAACCATTGAGTTCTCGTAGTGAAAATCTCTGAATATTGTTGGAAAATGTAGAAGATATGGCTATATACGATATGGCTAGGAAATATACGTTTGCGCATGCGCAGTGGCTACTATCAGTCTGGGGGCGATGATTTTCATAGGGGACCATTTACACGCCAACCTGCATAATCCCCAAAAATTTCATCGAAATCGGGTGAGAAATCTAGAAGTTATGGCTGTGGCAAGGATTCCATGACACACACACATACAGACAGACACGGAACCAAAATTGTTCAGAACAGTCTGAAACGTAAAACGCGAGGGGAAAATTTGATTTTGGAGAATTTTTGACATGGATATGTCTTAGTTCTGGGGGTCATTCCAAAATTTTCGACACACAAACAATGCAACGTTTTTTTCTGATGCTGTTGAACGTAGGAAGCTGAAATTTGAGAGGCAGGGTCAATCGATACATACTTCTATACATCATCAAAATTGATGATCACTGATCAACTGAGTGAGCTCCAAGGCCATTTCCTCTCCTGTTGAACGCAGGAACTAACTTCCTCATTTTCCACCCCACAAAAATCGTTCACCACTCATTGGAAAGCTCTCAATTTATTAAACACGGTACATGGTCCCTAATATGAATGTACCTGTTACATATAGGTACATTTTTTCAAGCTTGATTCCATATTTTCATTATTGAGAGTATTATCATAACCATGATTAAAATACTCGTAGACCAAACATCTCAGGTAAGTTCCATACTCGTATATTTAGAACCTAATTCTGGGAGCTGAAGAGCGCGAAAAAATGTCGTTTCTTGTTCGAAGCGATGGAGAAAAAACTATAATGGACTTCACTCACCATCTCTTCACATCGAAATAGTCAAATTAAAATGGAGTCGTAAAAACCGCGGCCTAGGTACGACAAAATCAGGACCTCGGGATATTTCATTTACTTTTCTGTTCCCAACTTGAAGCTCTCCTGTCCCGAGGGAAAAAGTCTGGATTTTTTCTCCTTCTCAACATTTTATAGGCAGTAAAACTAGCTTAGGCGGGTCAGAGAGGGCGAAATGAGGGGGCTTGAAGGCGAAAAAAAACATCTCCGTACCAGAAGTACCAACCCAGAGGTAATCCGAGGATTAAGACTTGGTGAACAATAATTAAGGTTTTACCCTTATTCCGTGCAAGTCTTTTACTCCTTGATGGAAAGGCTGCTTGTTTCCAAGTTTTAAGTTTAGAAGAGAAAAAAGAGGCGAAAAACGATGTGTTTTTTTCGTTTTAACATTTTTTACACACAAAAGTCACTGACTGCCCCGGGGGGTACTGGTCTTGATGGGAAAGAGGCGAAGAGGGTCGTAAAAAGTTTAATAGAATTTATTTAAGAAGAGGAGACCAATTATCTGGCCCTTGTTATCACTAGCCACTGTATACCCTGCAAATGGAAAGTTAAAAAGTCTTGTAGAAACAACAGAGTTACCTGTGATGTTGTGGTCTCGTGGGATTTGAGGATTTTTTCTAGGCAGCAGCTGCTATAAGATGTGATGTAAGTGTGAATTCTTTCGCCAATACATTCTTACCTACTTCATAAAATCCAATAATTCGCTCACTTTTCAGTGAAGTTTTGAAGAATAAGTGAAAATGTGTGGTGGGGCAAGTGCGTGTAAAAACGCGAAGAAATTTCTCCCTTAGAGGGAAAAACAATATGTCATGGATATGTCTATTGTTGTAGGTGTAATTTGAAAATTAAAATAATGAATAAAATACACACAAGATACGTACTACCTACTTACTTTTTTAATGAATAAACAGAACCATAATGTACCATAATGTCAATACCATAATACCATAATTAAATAAAACAATGTTAATACCATAATTTCAAAAACCATAATGTCTTTCATTTGTCCGCATTGGTGTTTTCTATATCCCCTTTTAGGTATCTGGAAGGAGGGTGGGTGGTAGTGATTGATGAGGGGAAGGGGGTGGAAGTTACAAACGTTCCAAAATTACGATTTTGGCTGAGTAAAAACTGTTTCTTTTTCAGGAACAGACCAAGAATATAGTTAAGCAATGATCCTGTTCACACTGTTGACAAGAAGAAACTGATTGGGACTGATAGTTCTTCGAAATATAGTGAGATGTCACTAGTGGAAGCTCTTGAGGTTTTCTTCCAAGAACAGCTAATCTGTACTCTCAATAAAGTACGCTCGGTCAAAGAACAATGCACAGTTCACCCACCGTATTCCTGAATGAAATCAGGGCATACCTTGATACCATGAGAGTCCGGGTACTCCCCTGCACTCGCAAAGAGGTGTTACTGGGAGACAAAACCTGATGTGAGGGACCGTCTGGAACGGGACAATAATGGGATGGGAGGACAATAATGTTGTTACAGTCGCGTCTAATGCTAAAGGAAATTTTCTCATAGTACCGTCAACAGGTACATCACAGGAGAAATACGTACAGGTACTTCAACCATGTGCCATCAGTTGGTAGTAGAAACAAGCATATAAGGTAGGCTGTGATAAGATGGACCAGGACGAACGCTAAAAAAAACGCTGTGGAGTGATTTTGACGTGGCCAATTGAACTAAATTACATTTTATGGGTAATATTGATGTTCTGTGCCTTTTCATGGTTCAATTCCTGAATAAATACCAGAAATTCTTGAAAACCTTCGTTTTGATACATTTGGAAAGTGTAACGCCGAGCGTGTTCATATGGACACGGCCCTTCACGACGACCAGATGCTTCGGGGATTTAAAAAAATTATTTTTCTGGGCTCACGTTGAAGCTAAATGGTCAGAAAACCATGAGGGTTCAAAATTCGGGGATGAAAAAAATTTTCAGCGTTGCAGGTTAAAACTAGTCAACTTGTGATGCCTATCTATAAAAAATTTTACTAAGATTTCGTTGATTTTCAGATAACTAATTGCCTGTATGTTTCTGATGTTTTTTCCTTGACAATTTATGTAACGAAAAAGCTGTACACTGAGTTAATAATAACTAATTTTTACTCATGAACCTTCCATCAATTATATAAGTGGGGACTAATGAATGACGTCAGGAATCATAACTTCCATCATGATAGGTTCAAGTGGAAGTTGTGATTCTCATGTTTTGGTCATTAGGTTGTGGTATAAGCAATGGTCCTTATAAATTTTCCGTCCCCCATCGTGGTTGTGATTATTATTGGCTGTACTGATTGTTATCGATGATTTGTTTCCCTCAACCAGCTTTGGAATCAATTTTCCGATTCTACAGGAGGAAAAGTATCGAAAGTTTTTCTATAAAAAATAATCAATTTTTTAAAGAATCGATACTTTTTTGCCATCTCTGTGCGGCATCTTTCTCAAAATTTTGAATTTATCGAAATTTGATTTTCGCTCAAAATATGGAGAGGTGTGAATCTAGTCAATAATAATAATCGAACCACGTTGTCTCCACAATTTCTGAAGGTATACAAAATTATTTCCCATATTTTCAGCTTCGTAAAAGCCCACGTTGAATAAATTGAGTTTTTTTGTGGCATAACATCATCTTGTTGCGGAGAAAAGGGACAAACGGATGGCCAGGTATTGTTCTCACACGACGTGTACGGTTCCGAGGACTGCATAGAAAACCGCCTTTGTATAGTGGCCAACTCTACCGGACGTAAAACGACCAAAAGGTGCAAAAAACCAGAGCGAACGGAATGACATATGGCTCCACCTCTCGCCATTTTCTTCCACCTTTCCTGTGCCAAACTGAAATTCCGTTATTATCTCTTGCGACAGAACAACTGAGAGTATTATTATAAAAAGTTGTCAAAGTTTGACAATACTCGGTGAAACGGTAGCGACAACAGACGATCAAGTTTGTTTTCGTCTTCATAATTATGCCTATTTCACGCACCTTCGGTAACTTAGAGGTTTTTGGGGTGTCAAAAGTTGCGCAAGGGGTAATCTGGCGCTCTGAGAAACCGGTTCTTCGCGCTTTGTGCTCCGATCTGTCAGATGTCATACGTGACTGGGAGGCGTCTTCATGGATTCCGTGTGACACGTCATAACTTTCTCCAGTTTTTGTTTGCGAATACAAAGATCGCCAAAGTGTGATTGTACTTGGTAGTCAGTTTATGTTAAACATTGAAAAAGATTCACAACCTATTGTTCTTTTAGTGCATTGTTGTATTGAACTAAATGATGGATCAGTGCTTTTAAGGTGGTCTCAGTCGGTCGCCGTTCGTTCCTCGTTCCACATATTTCAAATTAGATATTCAAATTCTAACAGTTAGAATTAATATTCTAACAGTTACTGTCACTATATTGTGAGGATGGAAACAGTCCACGAAATTATCGCAAGGTACTCAAGGAGGCACGAACAACGCCTCCACAATCATGAGAACCTGGAAATGCTCAACGTTTGGGACAACGAAGATGAACTCCGGCGACTCAAGCGAAAAAACGCTGCAAATTATTACACAATGGTTTATTATTTTTCTATATAGATCACTCGTCTAAAAAATCACCAACCATCCAATTTGAAGAAAAAAGAAAAAAAAAAAAAATAAATAAATAAATAAAAAAAAAAAAAACAAAATCACCAACCATTGATCGCATTTTGGTCAGCTCTAATTTGAACGGAGATTAGGCCTCTTTTGCGATTCACACTCGTGTTTTGATTTATTTATATATATATATATATTTCAATATAAACCCTTAAATTTTCGTAGGGAGCGAACAGTTTGTCCTACAGAGCTCCGCGTGGTCTCAAAAAATTCTAAAAATTCTATAGAATCTTAAATTGAAGGAAAAACAATACCTTTATATCAAAATTTTTTTAGTTAGGGCGTATTTTGGAACCCTTAGAAGTGACCTACATCAACCAAAAGCTTCGGGGCACAACTAGACCCCAAATGGAGCCTACATACCAAATTTCATCTAAATCGGTCAATGCTAAGTGGCAAAAGTGCCGCGTACGGCGGACGGCGTACGGCGGACGGACGACCAAATTTTTATTCGATTTTTGGATTCTACGTACCTTGAAACGTAAACCATCAAATTTTGAGGGGGTGTCCAAAGGTTCATTATTGAAAATAATAAACCAAAACCACTGGAATTAGTTAGTGCTGTTTAAGTGCAATTATAGCTCAGTGTTGAAGATACTGTTATGAGAAAGGGCTGGGTTTAACTGTAAACGGGCTCTCAAGGAGTGTAAAAATGATATGTAATATTGCTAGATGGATTGTATTTAATATTCAGTTGCAATAATAAATCACGTAAAAAAACTATATTGTACATGAGGGTGAGCAAGAAGCAATCGAAATCGGCCCATCAAAATGTCTTAAAATAGCTGACTCCTTGTATCTGGCATATTCTGTATATTGTTAGTTGAAGAAAAGCGCATACAAAATAACAAACCTGTTTTTCCAACAACAAAATCAAAACTGGTTTATTTAGCAAAATTTGCTAAATAAAAAATTTGCTATTTGCTAAATTTGCTATTTGTATTTAATACACAACCTACCTATCAGAGCCTTACTGGAAATTATGTAATACAACCTATACAAATCCTCACTGTTCTGACTCCAAGGGAACACAATTTGACTCAGGACAATTTTGTTACTCCTCCCCCTACTGGACTACTCACTACCCTGCACGATTAGTGCATCCAAATTGGTAGCGAGCAGTCAAGTGACGTCAGCATTCCAATTTGGAGCTACTATTAGTTAACTACCGGCCGTTGACTGGAACTGACTCGAGGAAGTCTCAATTCAATTGCCGGTAGTTAATTTCGTAGTTGGAAAGTACAAGTTGTAAGGTTGATAGGAACTCACTGAACGACGTCTCATTTCAACCTCACAACTTGTTCAAAATTGAATTTACTTGAGCAAATTACTATTTACTGGTCGGATAGCGATCAGAACCAAAAGGACGTCAGCACTTCCTTCCAGTAAATAGTAATGTGGGAATATCGATTTTGGTAGTAAGCAGTCTTATAAGGTTTGGAGTAAGCAAAGATTTGACTTGGGAAATCTTGAAAGAAAAACTTCAATTTTTTCAGAAAACATTTCGATCAAGATACTGGCAGAATAGGCGGTTTGTAACTGGCTGAAGGCTAGGAACTTAGTGAATTGAATGATGCCTCAAGGGCCGGAGTACTCCCTTATAACGAAGGGGTAGTTGCGAGAGGGGGTGAGTCCTCACTCGAGGTAACCCCCTTCCTACCCTGGAAGGGTTGTCCCTGAAGGGAATGGGTCCTCCTATTTTGCCAGGACCTCTTTCGTTATTTTTATTGCAAAAATACTATAATAAATAGTGGTTCACCACACTCACAAACAGTTGTTTTCCCCCTGAGTCCAGAAAGTGGCTGTGTTGATGCGGCTGTAGCTGTAGGATGGGGTGCTGAACAGCAAATACTCCTTGTTATGGCACTCTCACCTGCTTCACTGCTGGCAACTAGACTTCAATGAACCAATTAATTATTCAAACAGAGTAAATTAACTTGAAAAGCTGGAAGGTGAGCATTTTTGTTACCCCAACAGTGTTGGACTCTTCAGCATTGGGCCTACCAATTAAAACCCCACCCCCTTTGCTAAGGACTCGACCCGGAACCACTTGTACAGTATTACTTCAGGGTGAGCCCTTTTTTTGTGCCAAAAGGCTGCTCCTACTTCTGCTCTCCAATCTGGTCTCTCCTTCAATTCTATTCCTCATCTTCTTCCTCCCAGCTTTTTTGCTTTGAGGACTGCTTTGACAAATACTGCCATTGCGTCCCAGCTCGACTTGTTCTTAATCATCTCATGTATGATTGTCTGTGGACGCAACGTTCCAATGACCTCTTCCGCACTCCTCCTCAGTGTGGCAGACATCATCTTCTTCTATCCTACAGTATCTGCACTCTGGGTCAGTGGCTTTCCCAATCTTTACCAAGAAGGAACGGAAGTATCCATGCCCTGAGAGGAATTGACTAATGTAATAGTTCACCTCACCGTGTTTTCTCTCCAACCAAGCCTTTAGATCGTCAATTATGAGGGCTGTCCACCTTCCACGGGTTTCACAGACAAGATCTGCTTGCCACCCACGGATGGTCTCCTCCCGCTCTTCCTTTTTTACTATGGATATTGCCTCTGGCTTCCTCATTCATATCCTTTTACGCTCCAGTGCCTGGTGGTATATTGGAATAGTTCCCGCTATCACTTGTGATGCTGGACCTGAGACAGTTCTAAATGCGCTACAGATTCTCAGAGCTCCTCTCCTCTATACAGCTTCCATACGTGCCCTGTACTTTTGGAATCTAAGGGAGTCTGCCCACACTTCTGCTCCATACAACATAATTGCCTCTGCAGTTAAGGTGAAGAGCATTGAACAGTGGTTGTTGATTCTTGGGAAGAGTATGGATATGTTATGAGAATCATGTGTTATTAGTGTTGTTTATGTTACCAAAGTGGGAAATTCTTGTTCGCTTCGATAGTGCAAATACGTTGGTCGTTTGATCTGCGATTTGGACTAAGGGATGAATATATAGATCTGCCGCTGTTTAGGTAAACAACTGAGGGTTATTGTAGTGGAGTAAGACTAGAAGGATCCGGGCGGGGGCGCTTGCACTGTCAACCAGAATGTTAACACGCTAATAGGATTTCACTACCTACCATTTGATCGGCTGAATAGTGACAAATAACTGAGTTATATTTAACTGTTGGAGATGGACTCCTTTGAGGAAATCAATGGAGTTTGTACGTACTATAGAGGTTGTAACAAGTCGACCCTTTCTCTGGTAGGTGGAACCTCCAGAATCCGCTGGAGGTCTTGTTCTAACAGAGATGGTATGGTAACTTTAGTACCTTCAAGCTACTCTAGTTATGCGGGGATGACAGTTCGGTGGATTTTGTGAGGCCTCTATCAAGATATAAAGGATGCCAAGATACAATCTAGATGCGGAGCTCTAATTGTAGACAAACAGGAGCTCCATTATGGGAACTGCAACATAACAATCATGCAAAATGGAAAATATTAAAGTTATTAATAGAAGAGCATTAAACCTGGGATACTTCGATGGTCCAATCCGGAATAGAAGCTTCGAATGGGTCGGACCCGACATAGGCACTTCACCTTTCTTTCAATTTTGCTTCAAGGTAAGGTGTGCTTTACTTCCCCTCACCACAATTTGTCAATGACCTCTGGCAGAGTCTTGGAGGTGGAGGAAGAATCAATAAAATGAATAAAAAGCCCCATACTTTGCTGAAGAAGAAGAAGAAGAAGAAGAAAATACGTTTATTTAACAAAAAAAGTAGGATAACAGAAATAAATAATCAGTACATGATACAGCAATGTGCTTGACGCCCGTCAGCCCGGATGACCCGAGCCAACGACCATAAGAGAAAAACGAAACGCTGCAAATTATTACGCAAAGGTTTATTATTTTTCTATAAAGATCACTCGTCTGCAAAGAACTCGGCTTTGCCATTGCCACTACCTACCAACCTACCACGTACCTACAGCGGTCGCATTTCGGTCAGCTAAAATTTGAACGGAGATTAGGCCTCTTTACTATTCACACTCGTGTTTCTGATTTATCGTAAGTCCAACCCTTAAGTACGAATAGTTTGCCCTACAGAGCTCCGCGTGGTCTCTAAAATTCCAAAAAATCCAATACTATCTTAAATTTATGGAAAACTACCTTTATATCAAAATTTTACGGGCTAGGGCGTTTTCTTAATTTCAACCATTATTTTTCAATCCTTAGAAGTGACTGACATCAACCAAAAGCCCGAATGGAGCATCAAAATCGGTCCATGTGAACTAAGTAAAGTGCCGCGTACGGAGGACGGCGGATGGACGGCCAATTTTTTTTTCGATTTTCGGATTCTACGTACCTTGAAACGTAAACCAACAAATTTTGAGGGGGCTTAAACTTTTTTTTCTTGGTCTATTCCAAAGGTTTATTATTGAAAATAATAGTTGAGTTAAATATAGTTAATTAGTTATATATAGTTCTTTACTACATTATTAGTAAATATGAATACAACTAAGAGCTTTAGTACATTCGCTGTAAATTATTGAACTTAATTAATTAATTAATAATAATAATTAATAATTTTAATTATTGGTTTTGGGTAATCACCAATTAAATTTTATTATCAGGAATTCTCGATATTTCCAAGAATTTTAGGCAAATTGTGCCACCGCCAGCCACTTTTCCCTATTGTCCAACAGGTGAACCTCCCGATCCAGAACAATCGCTCCCAGGAAGCGCATCCTGAATTCCCGAAGTACAGGACAGGTCCTGATTTGCTGATTGTTTATCCAAGGTTGCTCCTAATCATACAAAATTGTTGGTTATGAGGGATTTGGAGGTCTCCTATAGGAGACGGGTTGGAACCATAATTTTGCAAAAGTCTCAAATTGTGTCAGCAGATAAGTAGAAGGAGAAGGCAGCTACAGAAAAGTGGAATTTGAATGGGATAGGAATCAAAGTAGTTAATTCTCACAAATATTTGGGGTTACGTTGACATCTGATTTGCCATATTATAGTTATGCTCAATGAACTCCTGAGACAACCAAAACAAGACCATTTTGGTACAATAGAATCAGTACCTAATTCACAATCAATAATTCGCAGATGTGCCTTAAAGGTTCTGAGTATGTTGCTTGAAAAGAACTGGCCAACAGCGGAAAGTAGTAACCGCGCATATACTTGGAACCGCAGAAGCTTTGAGGATGTTGACGTTGAATCCTACTGTCGCCAATTCCTCATGGACTTACCGATACGAAATGACGTCTCCAACGATTTTCATTCGTCTTCGAGGCTGAACAACGCAATAACCCTCCACCACCACACCCATTAAGGAGGACGTACCATTCAGAATACAAAATCCTCTCTCGCATTCATTATAATAACGGAACGGGGGAATATAATCAGTAAAGAGGTGGAGGAAACAACAGAAAACACCGCAAAACAGTTGGAAAATCAATCTCTGCCGTCCACTTGAACTCGATTCGTTTCCTTCTGGTTTTGTTCGCAAGAAAGAACTTGAAAATAATGTTTGGATTTTGTAATGCTATTTGGATTCATCAATAACCAGGGTGTATGAGAGGTTATTTGGCAGCAGTCTCATGTATAATTAATTTTCTGTCTTTCACCTCGACGTTTCGAATATGAATATTACCTACAAATATGAATATTACCCAAGGATGTCAACATTCAAGTCAAGGCGGCGGCCTTCCTTGGTTTTGATCTCTAGGGATAGTTTCGCTTCAGTATTTGGACTTCTGTTCCTTGTTGGAAGTGACATTAGTTTTGCTTCAAGTTTTCGTTTGTGAACAAGGCCCACAGAGTACCGGAGACAAGTTAACTACCCCCCCCCCCTACCCTAATGAATGTTGGTAAATTTTAACTATTATCTATTGCTACGGGTGGAAAGTACGTAAATATCAAAGTCAGATAAATTACTCATGAAAAAAATGTTTTTTTTTCACGCCTTTTGTAGCATTAAACTTATGCTACTTCAACTGAATATTAATTTGTTTTCTTTACCAACCTAGTTCCCAGCTAATTCAATTTTGGTTCATTATTTTCAATATTGAACCTTTGGAATCGACCAAGAATAAAAGATTTTTATCTCTCCCTCTAAATTTGTTGGTTTACGTTTCAAGGAACGTAGAATCCAAAAATCTAATACAAATTTGGCCGTACGCTGTACTTTTCTTAGTTACCATGGACCGATTTTGATGATTTTGGTTTGGGCTCTATTTGGGGTCTAGTTGGGCCTCGAAGCTTTTGGTTGATGGCAGTCACTTTTAAGGGAGAAAAATGGGGGTTGACATTTTCAAAACGCCCTAGCTTAAAAACTTTCGATATAAAGGTATTGGTTTTTTCTCAATTTAGAATAGTATTGAATTTTTAGAATCGAATGAGACCACCCGGAGCTCTGTAGGACAAACCGTTCGCTCCCTATGAAAACTTAAGGGTCGAACTTACGATAAATCAGAAACACGATTGTGAATAGCAAAACAGGCTCAGTCTCCGTTGAAATGTTAGCTGATAGTTGTCCTTGTTAGCTGAAATGATCAAAATACGATTGCTTCGAGTTGTCCTCAGTTTTGCGTCCTTAGCAACTGGTAATCAAATTTTCAAATGAAAGCACCCTATTCCTTTGAATTGAGTGTGGAGCGTTTATTTCGTCAAAATAAACGTGATCGTGAAGCCAAAATATGGTTGGTAGGTAGTGGCAAAGGCGAGTGATCTACAAGAAAAAATAATAAACCTTGGTGTAATAATTTGCAGCTTTTTAAAAATATTTTTTGATTGTTTGTTGCTTTCCCAGTAAGCCGAACGTCAAACAAACAAGCAAAAAATTAGATCTTTCAAGATCCAAATTCACATTTACGTTTTGCGTTGTAGAGCTTTCTGAACAATTTCGTATCCGTGTTTCAATGTCTTTGTCCTGGGTGAAACTGTACAAAACTATGTCCTAATTTTGATTACATTTTCCATGCGTTTTATAAATTAAAATTTCTCTGTACACGTATGAATTTTAGTTCCTTTGAAAAACAATTTCGAACGATCTAAAGGCCCCATTGCTAACAAATTTGGGTGGTAATTTTGGGTTAGTTTCAAGATGATTGCTGATTGTTTCTATATTGTTTTAATCAGTATTAAAATAGCGAAAAATCATCAATTAAATTATAACGATCACGATGTTGTTCACGCTTTTCAGGAAACTAGCAGATACGAGCGACACGAGCATCGTGAACGAGACATAATTATTTCTTTCAAATTGAGAGGAAATACTTACTTCTCTAGTGGGGAGCTCAGGATTCAACGATCTTTCGATCATCTGCAGGAGCAAATATTCGTATCATAGCCATGACAATCAGAATAACATGTGTTATACGTTCAACAACCCTTGAAGATGAAAGTGATTCTCTCCTCCCCTATGATAATGTGTAATGGAAATTGAGTGGTTTGTGACAAATAACCATAGGGTGTTTCATTGTTTGACATCTCGCAAATTAGAAAGCCTAACTACTGTAGACGACGATGCTGTCAAGACCAAAAGTCGGAGGTAAATTCCACCATGTTTGGGATGAAAGGGAAAGAGAATAGTCAACTCCTCATCTTTGGTAGCCTCGGAGGGAATTCCTAGCCATTTCACCAGCAACCATATGAAGCAGCCAATAATCGCAGTTTGAATTCCAACCCTCTCCCCAGAGAGATCACAAAGCTTTGTGCTGGATCCAAACAACCCCGAGGACGCGATTTCCATCAGATAATGGGATTTAATACGGTGAGGGGGATCTTCTAATCATCACAAAGGCGTCAACAAGTGGTCGCAGACCCCTGATATCTCGTAGGTAAATATTATAACTCAAATTGATGTCTGAAGAGAGGGGAGATAATGGAATATCGAATGAACTGGAAGGAAGGAGTTCCAGATGTTCTGACACTCCTGACTTTGTAGGATTGGGTACTGTAGGCAGTCCATAATCATACCAAAATTGTTGGTACCCCAGCTGCAAAAGTGCTTTAATGTGTTGCGTAATGACAGACATTTAAAATCATCTATCATAAGAGCCCATACTGTGCAGTTCTGCTCTTAGAGAGCTGGGCGATAAGAGTTTTTAAAAAGCAGAAGGATTGGGAAAACGCAGCAAATTATTACACAATGGTTTTAACATGCTATAAATAGAAAACGGTCTATCTATGTCATTTACTCGTAATTTGAACCCTAATTAATGGAGAAAAAAATGTACACAATTTTGTCTCTTTGCTAATAATAGGGTTAAATGTATGCACTATTTAACTAATAACTCCAGATTATTGATGAGAGTTTAGTTGGTGCCGCAATAACCTCCTAGGTATGAAAGTGATGATTAGTATAATAGTGAGTTAAATGGTGGTTCAGGTTGTTTTGTGATTGAGTTGTTGGTAATTAACTCATCAAGGCGATTCCTACCCTTCATCACTAACTTACGATGGCGTTATTAAATTGACAGTTATTAATGTAACGAGTAGCGCGGTGGCGGCTGACGGATAAAACACATCGATACAGGCGGGGAAAGGCGGGAACGGAAGAGCCAGGCAAGAGACGTGATCCTCGAGGGAGTTGGGACCTTTGATTAGGATTCATTCACGAACCGAGTTCGTCACGAACTGGGTCTTTAATGGCACTAGTCAGATCTGGCCGTCTACCAGTAGGTACCCACTTCACTCCACAACCCCCAGCGTGAGACCATCTTCCGGTGGAGGAAAATCTCCTTTGAATACCTGAGTTTTCGGATTTTGAAAATGGTAGCAGATATGCTTACTTCGTTCAGAGAATAGTAAGTAAAGTAAACAACCATTTCAGGTTGGACTTTCGTCCGATTGCCATTCCTGGCGTCGCGGACATCATCAGCTGTCTTCCTGGGAAGATTCGAATTGGTTCTGATGATTTCGTTCATGGCCTCTCATTGCCTCACCGCCCTGGGTTTTGTCGAGGGCTGAGTCCGGGACGCACGACAACATGCCCCCGCGGCGAGATTTGAACACACCTTCCTGCAGTAGCCGGTCCAAGAATCGTCGCTAAAGGATGCGTGCCGCAGCGAGTGCAGTCACAGCTGACCCCCTGTTTAGTAACGTTGTAACGTAGTAAGTTAACCCACCCAGAGCAGCAGTCCCCTTCTGCAGTCTCTTGGTAGGGTTCCTTGAACCAGAGCCAGCGTTGGCCCTGTGGCCTGGATTCTGGCATGTGAGTTTTGTGAATTGTCAAATACTCGGGCGCCGACCTGCATAGTCGGAAGCACGAGCTACAACGAGCGCCTCTACCTGTAGGTCATAACAGGGGCCTGCTATTAAGCCGGGGGATTCACAGGACTCCTTAAACCGACTTTCTTTGGAAGGAGGAAAGACATTCATATGACCCCCTGTTTAGTACCGTTTAGTACCGGGCCTGTGACCAGTCATGGCCTCTGGGGAGCTTGACTGTGCTAGTCTTACGATTGGTATATGGTCAGCAACCAACACTGGTACCGCGGGTGGGGGAGCCCTAGCCTACCGGCACAGCGACAAAAGTCAAAGTGCCACCAGCCTACTCCCCAGTTGAGGTTTGGATTCGAGGGGGTCGTGGTTTAAATTACCCAGGGCTGCAGTCCCCTTCTGCAGTCTCTGGGTAGGGTTCCTTGAACCAGAGCCAGCGATGGCCCTGTGGCATGGATCCTGGCATGTGAGTTTTGTGATTTGTCAAAAACTCGGGCGCCGACCTGCATAGTCGGACTGCGAGCTAGACATGCGTCTCAACCTGTAGGTTATAACAGGTGCTTGCAACTATGCAAGGACACTGATTGTGTGAACAATCCCTCACAGGAGGAGTTTTTCCCTCGCTGCTTGCAGCAAGGGGGGAGGCTGTAGAGTTACCTCCAGGAATCCAAAATCGACCTTCATCTTGAAGGGAGAACCCAGACATTCTTGTCCCCCTGTTTAGAGCATACACTCCTTAGTGTTATGCTATTTGCTTGTTTTTACGGAAACAACTGATTTTCACTGTATGCATCAACACAAATTACACTAATCAAATACAATGGTTTGTTTCGTTTGATTCATCGAAGTTCTTCTTCCCACCCCATCCCACCTGTCGCAGAAATGAATGTCTAAGGAGTTTTCGGAATCATTGTTTCGGTTTCAAATTTAAATTGACGTTGTTGGCAATTCCTAGCTAAATTGAGAGATGAAAGTTATCAGGTGTTGAGTAACAACGTTTATGTTCAAGAAGTTCATTCAATACAAAGTATGAAGAACACGAAACACAAATTTGAATCCAGTATTAAAATAACAGAAAGAAAGAAGAAAGTAGGAATCCACCAGCCTCCACCACACAAACCTTCCATGGAGGGCTAAAACTTAACTTTCCAAAATTTCTCGCTACTCATTTTTCTAATTTCCCTCGGTGTCCTTGATCCCACCTCCCCACGATCGGCTAGACTTCAACTTTCTTCAGTGGGCCAATCCACCACCCCTTTAAAGGGCTAACCCTCCACATCACTTGCCATGGATATGTCAAAGTCAATCCCTACAAATTTGCCCGAGACCAAATTATCAAGATTCGTCAGAGGTTTGTACTGTAGATTTGATGATCTAGACAAAATGACTTCTTGATCATCGAAAAAAATCGATAGTTAATTTTATCTAGCTAACCAACATGTTGAACAACATGAATGTGCTCCCAGAATGCAGAACATAAATTAGGATTATAAATCTAGAAATAAGAACGAGGAACAACTTTTCACAATCCACCGACGACTCAACTCTATATTATTTTTGTATCCAGTCTCGAATACAACAAACTCCAAGAAATACAATAATAACTAAAGGAGGTACGTTGCAATTAACGTTCAGAATGAGGAAAATTAATTAAAAAAGACACTTACCACGTGCGTCGAGCTCAGCATTGTTGTTTACTTTTCACCCAAGTAAAATACAAACTGAAAGTATATCAAGCTACTGAAACCATCCTATTGTACGCACAACAGTAGTGTCTAAGTGAATGGTTACCTACTGGCGTATATTCAAACGCCACATTGCGACAGATGGTCGCCTTCTTTGTACAGAGCTTTTTCTCCGTGCTCATACAAAGCAATTTTACTTGTCAGGCGGGTCGTGTGACCAACTGTCATGAGACCGCTTCCTTCGTTTCGTTTTTTTCCCACTTATTTTTTTCAAGTCGTCGATAAAACGAGATGCAGTGTTTACTCTAATGGGTGAACGAAAGGATGCGGTTTTTTGGGGATTGAAAGTGAAAATGATAGCTCCCATCACATTACTGGTTTATGACCAACTAGACTCACGAAGAAGAATTTGTAATGTTAAACTCTGTCTATCACTTCTGAAATAAGATAATCGCATAATTGAATGTATAAAAACATTCAAGTGCCGTCGGATAGGAATTGGTAATAGTGACCACAGTAGTTTTCATATCCCTCATACCAGGAGTTCAATTGAATATAAATAATGTGTTTCTTGAAAAGAATAAAATAAATAATGTAAAATAATAATGAAATAATAATAATAATAATAAATAATAATGAAATAATAATAATAAATAATAATAATAATGAAATAATAATAATGAAATAATAATAATAAAATAATAATGTAAATAAATAAATGATAAATATTAATACAAATAAATAGGTAAAAATAGTAACAAAAAGATAAATAAATAAATAATAATAATAATGAATAAATACAAAATAGCGATAAAAATAAATACGAAATAACAATTCAAAAAATACAAAATAATAATAAAAATAAAAGAATAATTACTAAATAATAATAAAACATTTAATAAAAAATAATAATAAAAATAAAACAACAGGAAACAAAAATACATAATTCACTAAATGGTCTCTCCTAAACGTTTAAGGTTCATTCTTGAAGTAATTAAGAAGGGTAAAACGCTTCGATCGGAAGTAGTAGGGTATGGTAGTCTGCAGCTTCGAGGATTATAAAAATAACAATGTAACCTTCTTCTAAGTTCTTGGGTTCATTCTTGAAGGGTAAAACGCTTCGATCGGAAGTAGTAGGGTATGGTAGTCTGCAGCTTCGAGGGTTATAAAAATAACATTATAACCTTCTTCTTTATACCTATATAGGTATAACCTAGGTATAACCTTCTTCTTTATACCTATATGTATTTACCTTCTTATGCCTCTATAGGCCCCTGGCTACTCCACGTAGCATGGTGAGCAACAATGCGTCTAGTGGCTACTAATTTCAATTTTCAGGGCTTCAAGTTGAGAAATTAGATTTCATCTCTGTAGTTGGTCTCATTGGACCGGAAATTTTATTCAGTTTCAAACATGTTTTTCCCGAGGGTTTTTGGTTAATGAATTTTCAATAATGAACCTTTGGAATCGACCAAGAACCTTTTCTTTCTTTTTAACCCCCCCCCCCTCAAAAATTTGTTGGTTTACTTTTCAAGGTACGTAAAATCCAAAAATCGAATAAAAGTTTGGCCGTTCCTAAGTTACCATGGATCGATTTTGATGAAATTTGGTATATGGGCTATATTTGGGGTCTAGTAGTGCCCCGAAGCTTTTGGTTGATCTCAGTCACTTTTAAAAGTTGAAAAATATGGGTTGAAATTTTCAAAACGCCCTAGCTGAAAAACTTTTAAAATAGAGTTGTTGTTTTTTCATCAATTTAAAATAGTATCGAATTTTTAGAATGGAATGAGACCACTCAGAGCTGTTTAGAGTTAACTGTTCGCTTCCTAAGGTCGTGGACTTACGATAAATCAGAAACACGAGTGTGAATCGCAAATGAGGCCTAATCCCCGTTCAAATTTTAAGTGAGCAAAATGCTATCGCTGTTCGTTTCTTCGAGTTGTACAATGTTTTCCGTCCCTAGCAACCAGTAATCAAATTTCACCCCAAACCCCCTATTTTCTCGAATTTAGTGTGAAGCGTTTATTTCGTAAGAATAAACTGGATTGTGAAGCAAAAATATGGTTGGTCGGTGGTGGCAATGGCAAATCTGTGTTCTTCGCAGGCGAGTGATCTATACAGAAAAATTTCAAACCTTTGTGTGATAATTTGCAGTGTTTTTGGTTTGAGAACAAAATTTGATGATTTTTTGGTCTAAAAATGCTTGAAACTAAAAAGAAGAGGATTTTGTAAAAACAAATCGGTCAAATTTTGGTCTGCGACCCCTTACGTGAGGTACGTTCGTGATCAGCTAAAAGTTTTCTATAGGATTCTGGGGAAATCAGGATTTTAGCAAATTGTTTTTCTGCTACTAGGAATCAGATTGGTCATTGAATAACGCGGTTGAATTTGTACTTTGATTGAACTTTCAACTATAACTCTGAGTAATAAGAATGTAAAATTTGTATTCTTTTGCCTGAAATCCAATGATTTAGTTGCATGGAAGTAAATTCTGTACGTAATATAGACAACTCCAAGTGAGTTGAGTTCTGGAGTAACTCATATAGTCATAGTAATTCACATGGACACTGGAAGCTTTGGCTTCTGGAGGAATATTGCGGTCACTAAATTCTGCCTGAACCCATCACACGAGTAGGAATATTGTGATCAAAGTTAACAGGTGGTCTTAGCTCCAGAGGATTATTGCAGGTTTTGAATGCCACTTCAGTTGGCCACCTACCCCCACAGCAATTAGAAGTCGATACAGAAGCGATTCCTGCGGTTGTAAGGGGCGCTCTAATTGGAAAGGACAACTGGGAGCTTCTGCAATGGCGTTGTGTTTCTTGCAGTACCTCCTGTGGAAAACCATTCTCGAGGATACCTGAAATTGAACTAGTCCTTGGTTGTCAAGAGATCGCACCATATAATTGTATCTGAATTCATGAGTATGTTAAGGTTTGCAGTGTTTGTATTATTTTTCTGGAGAATATCCATCTCTCAATGTAAAATTGTCGCATTCATGTTTCGTTCGTGGACGAGCTGGATGCTGACCTCGACAGTGTTTTCAGGAGTCGCCAGACAGCGTTGAGCAACCACAAGTTATTCCGTGAAATTTACATTTGGGACATATTACTCCCTTATCTTAAGTGACAGTATCTTTTTCAGTTCCCATAATATTGTATACTAGGGCAACTATTGATTATCTGGGAGAAATATTTCATCTGTAGACACCCCAACCGCTGTTTTATTTATTCTACGCCTTCTGTTCTATGTATTTTACTATACTATACACGGCTCATATTATTGTCATAATTTATCATCTTTTGTGTGAATCGCTAAAGAGGCCTAATCTCCGTTCAAATTATAGCTGACCGAAATACGATCGATGTTTTTCTTCATGTTGGATGGTTGGTGGCTTTGCAGACGAGTGATCTATAGAAAAATAATAAACCATTGTGTAATAATTTGCAGCGGTTTATTCGCTTTTCGAATTCTACGTGTCTTGAAACGTGAACCATCAAATTTTGAGGGGGTGTTAAAAAAAATTTTTTCTTGGTCGATTCCAAAGGTTCATTATTGAAAATTGTTCGGAATCGAAGTTTAAAATTCCCGCCCAGAAACTTATAGTTATTTTTGTTAATTATTATATTAATTATTATTATAAATAAATATAAATATAAATAAATTATTATATATTATTATTATATTTGTTAATATTTTTGTTATTTAATTCTTTCGTTAATTCTAGTTGTTAAAAATATCAATTTATTTGAATTGGAGTTTGAATTAATTGTTAATTGTTAAAATTTGTGCTGGTTCAAAACCACTGCCTTCTGGAGAAAGGCACGACCCATGTTTTTTTACAAATGGACGTTAGTCAAAGTTTTGCTCGCAACACCACCCCATTTAATTCCCAAGTGTAGTAAAAGTTCTTCGCGAGTTCCGGAACCTACTTACACGATTCGGGAATACGGACTTCCGGGAAAAACAGCAGCATCGCCTGGGCCCAGGTAAAACTACGCCGGCCGGCTTCGTAAGGTAAATGATAGTTCCCTAAATTGAGTTTAAATATTCTGGTCACTCGAGCCAAATAAATGAACCAGCATACAAATCTTATTTATCTATCAGAGTGTACTGATCTGTGATCGTACTCTTGCTGCTAAAACTAATATATTCATTAATTTAAATTTGAATCTCAGTCCACTTCGCTTCTCTGTTCTTTGTAGCTAGTGTGAGCCTCTGCTCACTGGGGTATCTTTCCAGTGAAGAGGCTAGGTTAATTCATTAACTTCCTTCCGATCCGAATATGGCATAGTCACCTGCGACCAGCATTGTTCAGATTCGGATCCGTGGTCAGCTCAGAGGTGACGTCACCTCCCCCTCAACTTGAAGACGCCGTCTCCAGCCAGAGCGTCCCTCCCTCGGCGGGGGGAGCCAATCAGAAGACTCCACCTGGCAGGCGCCTGTCCGTCGAGGGAGCAGAGGGGGACCATCCCGAACAAAACCAGCGAGTTGCCCCCTCCACAGGCAGACCCCCCCTAGATATTCAGTAGAGTCACCGTGAGCCCAGCAGCCCGTGAACTTGAGCCTGTTAGAGTCAATTGTCCCCAAAATATCTTCGCGACGCAATTTGGTAAGATCCCTGACCATCCGAATTGCCGTCCTGCATCAAACTATCTGGTTGCACAGATCCCTTGGAATCAACCGGATGCCAACCACAACCGCCAACACATCGTCCGATGCCACAACCACCACAACCGCCACATCACATCTGGAAGGATACCTCAGGGCCCTGACACGTGTGAGTGAACTAGTAACTTACCTTTTAACCATTGGCCAATGCAATTAGGACAGTGCGTAGAAGTAAAGCAAATAACGTTAAACAGAATCGTACTTTGAGAAGTTGTAAACTTATAGCTAATACTTACCTGCAACATAAAGTTAACCTATACTTACCCATACTCACCTTTGTTGAAAACCTGGAACTTTGAACTGATTCATTCTGGAAACCTGAAACAGAAAGTTAAAGTGGAGTTATTAAATTGCATTTGTACATTGAACAATTTACTTGAATTTTCATGCATATTTGATGAACTATATTGTGCCATACTTACCGTTATTGTTCCGCCCATCAGGCTTCTTTTCGACACACCGTTGGTGTGCCTAGTCAGAAAACTTGAGCGCTTATTTAATAAATTTACCTTTTCTTGTTGTAACCTTGCAGTTGCTATTTTCGCATTTACCTGGTTCCTCAGTGTGTCACACGGAGCTTGGTGACTCGTCACACTCCGCCACATCTTCCGAGATTTCCCTCAGAAATCATCGTAGGCCCTTCCGGCAGCGTTCACATTCGGTGTTCCGCCCTTTTCTTCCTAGGACGCCCTTAAGGCTAAACATTTCAGCTTCTTCATCCCGAGATTTCCGACTGGCCGCTTCACCGCCTCGTCACAGGTAAATACCACACGCTACCCTTGTAACTTTAACATTTCACTTTGTTTCGATATTTGTTTGTTTTCCCCCTCCCACCTGAGCTCGCCACGTTAGGTCTTGCATCAATCGGGGAACTTGGAATCGGCACGTGGCGTCACAACCTCGGGCCGCTACCAATTTCACCGCGAATCAAGACCTCAACCCTGTCGAACGAACCTCCCGTTTACGACTGGTGTGACGATCGTCACAACCGCCACGAGTAAGCGGGACGCTACCTCTGTGGTCACGACACAAGCCGCCACAAGTAGCAAGCCTACACTAGTATATTATTTGTTCCTATACAATCAGGTATACTTACCAAACGCTTTTCTTTGTTATTCATCTTAACCTCTATGAATCATCAGATGATCGAAGATCAGATTCTGATCTTCGTTCGTAATCTGTTAGCGGAGATATCTATTGTTGTTTACCTATTGAACCTAACTTCTTATCTAACTTTATCGCTTCCGATCCACCTAACAATCGTAAAAATACTTTATCATCTCAAGTGTCACACGCAATTATAATGAGTATACGCCGGCCGTTGTTATAACTCGAGATCGATGCGTGCGGATGTTCATTCGTCAAATCAAAGCCCTAGGAGACGAGATCAAGACGATCCGAGACAAGGGACTTGCTGCTGTTTCTTCAGCCGCTGATAAGAATCTTTTCAGCGGAATGTTTGCCACAGTAGGTAGCACCTACGAGAGATTCTTGGCCAAATGGGAGGAAACCATTATGTATTGTGAGGAAAAGGAATGTACCCCGACCTTTCCTGATACAAATGAAGAGAACTATTTGAGTGAAATTAAAACTTATTATTATGAAATTCAATCTTATAAAATTCAAATAGAGTCTAAGAAACAGAGTCCTAGGTCTAGTAATATAACAGATTCTTCGTTTCTCGGCGATCAATCTGCCGTTGTCAACACTCAAGGTCACAAAACTATATTACCTAAGATACCTATTAAGATATTCGTTGGTGACGTCACTCGTTGGCCTACCTTTAAACAACTGTTCATCTCATTGATTAAGGATGATCAGTCCCTAACCGACGCTGAGCGTTTTCATTATTTAACTAGTTATTTAGAGGGTCCAGCTCTGGATAGTATCAGACATATAACGGCCGTGGGCGAAAATTTTGAACACGCGTGGGCAGCACTCCTTAATCTATATGATGATCCTAGGCAGTTGGCACGTACCTATTTGGATCGTTTTCTAAACTATAGGCCTCCACCTAGTAAACCCTCGGTAGATTCACTCCAGTCGTACCTATCTAGTGTAGCTGAGAGTATTTCGTCGATTCGAAACCTACCTATTCCAAACCTTGCAGAGTATCTGCTTTGTGAGCTCGCTCTGCGTAGCCTCGATCCAACAACAAGGGAACTGTTTGAGACTTCAACGGTGAACACAACTTTGAACACAAGGAACACAAGGAACCAGAGTCGTTTCGACCACCAATCAAGTCTATATCAACCGACTCAACCCCCTTCAACAAACACAACTTTTCCCAATTTACCTGATCTACAGAACTTCGTCCAGCAGAGATGTTCTGTTCTTAGTCATACACAGGGTATTGTATCCAATATGGTGGCTGCCTCGGACACCAATCTCAATAGTAATACCCGGAACTCGTTCAAATCTCCGAACCGTTTCCTATCCATGCCTAATAGGAGAGCTCTCATGGCCCATGGGTCTAACCTTACACGGCCTCGCGAGGAAGTCTCACCATCGCTCAAACCCGTTAGTTTTATATACAAAGGGGATCATAGACTCCAGCATTGTTTCAAATTTGTCGCTGCCACACCTCCGGAACGTCTCAATATGCTCCGACGTTTCCCAGGTTGTCGCAACTGTCTACGGAGTGACCATGTATCCAGGGTTTGTTCTTCATCACCTTCCTGTCGGGTTTGTGGAAAGTGTCATCATTCGGATCTCCATCTCCCAGTCCCGGATTCTCTCCCTCCTAGAAATAATTCTAGTGCCCTCGCACAACCTGGTGAACAAGCTTTGACTACTGGTTTTGCTGGTGCCAGTACACATGAACGTGCAGGTGTACTCCTTGGCACGGTAATGGCTAAAATTCAGGACTCGCTGGGGAAATCTCATACTTTCCGAGGGGTGTTGGATCCAGGATCCATGTTCTCATTCATCACCGAGAAAGCAGCTAAAGTTCTTCGTAAATCCACCCGACCTTTCCGGGGAGCGATTTCTGGGGTTAGTGACTCACCTCTTCAGAATGTCAAGGGGCAGGTCAACTTGTCTTTCCTGGCTCCTGCTCTCATAGACCCACTGAAGACAGAAGCTATTGTAGTGCCTAATATAACGCCTCCACTCCCGCTAGAGACTCTTCATTCTGTTACATGGGTGGACTACCGGACCTATCCACTCAGTGACCCTAACTTTACAGAACCCGGACCTATATCATTCCTCATAGGGGCAGATTTGTTCGCCGATGTGGCTACTGGAGCTCCCATTACTATACACGAAGATGGACCGCGTCTGTTGCCAACTATTTTCGGATTTTCAGTTATTGGTCGCTACGTCATTGAGTCCCCTTCTAAGAATGGAGTATCCCTTCTTACTCACGCTACTTTGGATTCACTGATTGAACGTTTTTGGTTGATTGAAGAGCCGAGTATTCCGAAAGTCTCTTCTCCTGAAGAGGAACAATGCGAGCAGCTGTTTCTCCAAACCCACCATCGGAGTGAGGATGGGCGTTATGTCGTATCCCTCCCATTCAAATCAGCCCCACCAGAGTTAATCCCTAGCACTTCGAGAGTTCTCTCTCATAAATTTCAATTGAAATCGGACAATAACTTCGTATAGTTATGCCCGTTACAAGGATTTCATGACAGACACAGACGCACAGACAGACACGGAACCAAAATTGTTCAGAAAGGTCTAAAACGCAAAAGGGGGTGAAAATTTTGATTTTGGAGAATTTTATTTTTTCATCCTTGAAAAGTGAAAACAAAGCTTCACAAAAAAGCTTACCAAAGCTTACCTTGGTAGACTCGGAAGCAAAATATATTCGAGTGAAAATTATAGTAGTGGTAGGTCGGAGTGGTAATAGTTTGGCTGGTCAGTCATTGGAACCGAATCACCAAAGCCACCTCGACCTAACCAGATAACACAAAGGTCTATCTACCTTCGACAAACGAGCGTTCGAACGAGGAGGAAATTCTTGCGAAAGACTTTTTCCATAATTCGTTCCCATCGAAGGACGAGGCTGACTAATAGCCGCCCAACAGGCATCTCTCCTCATCTTTCACGAGTCGAAAAACTATAAAAATTAATTGGAGAGCACAGTCGATGAAGGCAGTTCATCTCACGGGGCCTTTTACAAGCTGGATGATACTGGAAGTAGTGCGGGGTGACCTCGTGAGATCTGAAGGACACCCTCCTTGTAAAAGAGCGTATCGTTAACCTGTAGATCCACCTGTGAATATGGTAGACTGGTGTATTCAGGATTTCAATTCTTATCGATGATAATAACCAAATAGCGGGGCAGTAAAAAATAGTGGGTGTGGCACCTACCTTCCTCGTATCCATAACCCGATTGTATAGATGATCCGATGCATACCTAGGTGTTAATCTCAAAAAATCTCTAAGTACCTTCCACTACCCTCATATCTGAACAATCCTAGGTATAAAATCTCGTCGAAATCGGATAGAAAATGTGGAAGTTATGGCTGTGGCAAGGATTTCATGACAGACAGACAGACACGGAACCTAAGTTGTTCAGGAAGGTCTGAAACGTAAAATGCGAGTGGAAAGTTCGATTTTGGGGATCTTTTTTTTCAACCTTGAAAAGTGAAAATTAAGCTTCCGCTACCATGGTAGACTCGGAAGCAATTATAATATTCGGAGATATGTTGGATACAAAACGTAATAAACTGTTGTGTAATAATATGCGTTCTCCCCCTGTCTCAACTGTTGACACGTAGGGCTGAAATTATTAAAATAAAAACAGAGATACCTTGAGTAAATGTGATATATATCCATAAGTAGGTTCAGGTTCAAAGTTCTACCAAACCAGATCCTTCTATAGCTATGCAGTTATAATGTGAAGTTAATGGAAATCAATGTTTTGCCGATTGTAGTACTTTCCTTTCTATATTTTGGTTGGAGATGAGAAAGAAACATACGTGTACTACTACTAGAACCTCACGCTACCGACTGCAATGAAATTCGTAGGGGATCTTCTAGAGGGTGTGACCTTAGATGTATGGACCAACATCACATCAACAGTTTGATGTAATAAAGGTCGCTCGATGAAATGGGTAACAGTACTGCCCATCCTGTATTCTAAGCCGATTTATTATAATAATTAAATAAAAGGGGGAATATTGTTGCAAAAATGATGAAATATTATATTTCTAACAATGATAAAGCCAATGAAGAAGTTTCTGATCTAAGAATCGGATTGAGCATCTTCAATAAGTTCTCAAGTATTTTCTCTTTAGCTTCGTTACTGTTCCCCGTTTCACATTTTTCTGGTATTTTCCGACCTTTCATATCGCATATTTTTAGAAATCTCATAGTTACACCTACAATTTGGAGGAATAATGAAAAAGCACGACCATTTCATATTATTTCAGAACTCTCGAGTAAACCGTCAAATTTCGATGATTTCAACGTTCATTCTTGCCTTTTTCGAACAATCGCAGGTGAAAACAAGCCTTTGAAGTGATCATTTCTCTCTTGAGTAAACTAACAAGTTTCGATGATTTCAACATTCATTCTCGCCTTTTTGAACAATCGAAGGTAAAAACAAGCCTCTGAAGTGGTCGTTTTTCTCGAGTAAACCGTCAAATTTTGATGATTTCAACGTTCATTCTTGACGTTTTCGAACAATCGAAGATGAAAACAAGGCTTTGAAGTGATCACTTCTCTCGAGTAAACCAACAAATTTCGATGATTTCAACGTTAATTCTCGACTTTTTCATACAACCGAAGGTGAAAACAAGCCTTTGCATTTCTAGTGCTTTTTCATTCCCAAATGTCCTTTAAAACCTGAATTTTGAGAAATTATGGTTACATTTATTTAGATTTTAATTCATTTAGAACCCTGGAAAAAGTCGGAAATTGACCCTGGAAGAATTCAGGGAATTTGTTTTCGGGGAATCGCTGTATTTAGCAAGATCATAAATACCTCCTGTTTTCTCCTCGGAAAACCCTGTGATTTTTCTGGATTTAGGAGGCTGACCAATGTTTTCAAATCTCAAAGACATCTTCAGGGCTTCATCAAAGGTGGGTCGCAATCCCATCCCACTCTTATAACAGGGTCTCGAACACCTCTAACGAAATTATAGTCAGCCAAGGCCTCCAGTTCATTTGTTATTGCTGTATCTTGCGATGCAAGTCTTGTCATTGATAGAAGGTAGTCCTCATCTAGTTAAGTCGGGTTGTTGCACTCTTAGTACCAGTTGGGTCATGTAGCTTTGGGATTCTTGTTTTGATCAAAATCGCCTTCCCAATGCACCAACTAGTTTTTCAAACGTTCTAGGTGTTGTCACTTCCAACAAAACATCAAAAGCACTGTCAAAAAGAACTGGTGGTTTTATGGATTCGTCCCAACCATTTGTTATAGCTGTGTCTTCAGTCAGGATTCTATAAGCTTCCCTGTTCCATCAAATGTCTTCAGTTTGCTTCTCTGTTTGCGAAGTCGCTTCAATTTGCTGCTCTCATATGGTGGTGGATTTTGAAACTAAACTCGTCATTCTGATTCTTCCACTTCTCCTTCGAACCTTCAATTTCCTCGATCACCTGGTTGAAAAACCGGATAAATTCGCATCCGGAAAAACGGCTGTTCTCTAGTGCCCGACCGGAAACGTCTGGAGACTGAAAAAAATTACATCGTCCTGGCTGCGGTGGGAACGATGGTGGTGGTCGGAAGAGGAGTGGAGGAAGGGTATTTTAATTCTGAGGTTGTCGAGGAAATGGGGCAGCGTGCAAAACTTCATTAGGGTAAAGTGTGCTGACCTAATTAGGGGGCCCAAGAGCTCTGGGTGGTGTGAGGGATGGAGGGAGGTGGGAGGACAATTTTATATCTCCTGAGATCCACTCGGTTCGTGGAGGGAGATGAATATGAAATGGCAAGGGAAGACGGGAACTAAGGACCTTTTCTGCACAATTTATTTTGGATCATTAATTCCAAAAATGAACGTACGAAATCGAGCAAGGGAAAAACTGTCCAGTATCCACCTGTGGTTTTGTTAATTTTACTGTAGCTGTGATGATACTTTCAATAATAAAACTCTGAAATCGAGATGAAAATATCGTTTTCCACAACACGATAGCGCTGTTGATAGTTTATTTTTTGAGAGACAAAATATAAAGAATGCAGGAAATGTTTTTGAATATCGAGACAGATGATCAAAATTTGGGAATGTCTTCCGAAAATAAACATAATGAATGGTCTCCCTAACAAATCAGATTCAACTGCAGTGGGAATGCAGTGTATTTTTCCTCCATCTTTAATGCAAAATTTAGGGATGCAGAAAGTGTGAAACATGATAGTACTGAGGAGATCTGTGTGATTTAGTTACTAGAATAAATGTTAATAGTTTCTTAGGCTGGATAGCTTTCTACGGTTTCCTAGTAACAACGCTAGGGCCAATATATGTGAATGTGAACTTTGAATAATTTGTGCTTTTTTCGTCGAGACGAATCTGACGTACAGGGTTGAAGGGGGTTGAAAGTTTTTTGTCGAGACGAATTTGACGTAGTCGTTTTTCCTAGCAGGGAAGGGGCTTTTCGTTGTGATGTATCTGTCTTACAGGCCATGGGCAGAGAGCATAAAAAGAACGATTTTAGTTTTAACGAGAACCAATAGCTAGGTAACACCTAAAGAATTTTAAGGGACGAAAAGTGGTAACCACCTTAGAGGGTAGTAGGCTCATACAGGGTTTACCCACTACCCCTATCTGGGGTTTTGCCTGGCTGTTGGTTCTGCACTTTTATTGATGAAATATGTAGACGAAATGATTATAAATTGGTAATGGTGAAACAGTTAAAACTATTAATATTCTATTGTATTCTATCCACCGGTACTATATGTTTGGCTGAATACTCTTCTTGATGGATACCAACTCAAGGGAAAGGGATATAAGTAGTATATGAAAAACATATATGGATGTAATGTATCCTCAGCTCTTCGGTAGTACTTGCAATTAGGGTCTGTGCTGGGGAAAGTCTGCGGATGGAACACCGAGGTGTACACGTCCGCATTCTCTCGGACAGCCAGGCTGCGATCAAGGCTTTAGCTGCTCCCTCCATTAACTCAAAGTTACTGTGGGACTGCTTCCAAACTCTCTGCTTCCTGTCGCAACACAACAGAGTCTCTCTGGAGTGGGTGGCAGGACCCAGCGGAGTAATGGGAAATGAGAAATAAGAAAGCAGATGTCCTGGCCAGAAGGGTCTCACTAACCCCGTTCATTGGTCCAGAGCCAGCCATCTGCACTCCCAAATCTTCCTTTAGGGCGACCATCAACCGGTGGATCACCAGTGGAACAACTAGTAGACGGTCTAACCTTATAGGGAATACTCTAAGTAAGCGCATGGTGGCCAAACCTGACCCCAGCGCCACTGAAGAGCTGCTGCGGATAAGCCGCAAGGAAGTCAGGTTAGTGGTTGGCCTGGTAACAGGCTTTAATCCACTACGATTCCATATCAACCGCATTGGGGTAATCCAGGCTGAGGAGAAAGCCTCCCACATAATATTCGATCGCGAAATGCTATCAAATCGCAGGTTTCATTTCCTTGGGTCATCTACACCCATGGAGGCTTTCCCTGCACAAATCTAGCCAACCGCTACTGGCCCTTACCAAAGCGCTGGGACTCTTTGACTAGAAACAGAATCCGCTGAGTAGCACAATAAGCCACTAGGCTTCAGCGCTTTGGGCTTCCACCCTGTGTCGCAGATTCAGCTACAATCTACAATGTATCCATCAAGCCTAATAGGATAGTCATTATTATTGTACTAAGTATATGCCATGAGGCTTCCAGGGGAAGAACCAATAGATATTACATATTATTTCCGTTGTCTCCCTGTCTGTATCCATGAGTCGCGATTCGATGGAACGTGAGTTAGTCTGTCACGTTTTGTGGGTGGATCACCAGCTATACTAGAATCCCTCATCTAGCCCAGGCGATTACGATGTTGATTATTTTGTATACAATTCATTCTGAGAGAATCTGTTGTATAAAAACATCAACATGAAAATTGGGGAGGTACATACTTTTGGAAAAATAACACAAAAATTACTCCTAGCGCTGACAATATAATACGTGCCCTCTTCTCAACACCACCATTCCAGGGTTAATCATTTTCATGGTGACAGTAAGCGAGGGAGCTTAACTGCCCACCCGACTTGGAAGGCGTCTTTCACTCTACCTACCGGCTGATATAAGTAGATGAACTGCAAAAATTGTTCAGAAAAACAGGTTATTATCGCAGCCCGTCGCTCACGAGGGATGAGGGACGTGTAATGACTCTGATGTGCGGTACAGGATAATCTTGGTTTCCCATCTTTTCTCATCTTCTATCTTTTTCATCTCAACTGCCAATCGAGATAGAATAAGAGGATGGTTGGTGGAGGTGGTGGAGTTTTTTTAATTTTTTTTAACTGAAAAGCGGTGGTTTTGTCGGGCGTTGTACTGCAGAATCATATGCATGTGCGCTACAGCGGTGGGTATTTTGGCTTGAAGCCTCATCCTCCCTTCTCTCTCCACTTCTATAACCACAAACTCATCTGTGAGGTCCCCTCTCTTTTCTTGGCTGCTACTCACACTTTTTCCGAACTACCAACGTCTTCAGAGCTTAGTTCCTCAGAATCAGAAATCCTCCTCTATGCCTCTAGATCCTCAGAATCAGAAATCCTTCTCTATGCCATCTTCTTCCTAAGTGACCTACGAGTTGGAAAGTAGTGACTTTTTTGAAAAAAACCTTCATTTGAATTTTTGTCAACGCCCAAGAAAGATAACATCATACTTGCAGGTATGTTGTCAGTCAATGGTACTCTCCGATATCATCTGAAGCAAGTCCAATCCATAACGGGCATCTGACGGTCCTGTGAGACAGAAATTAAGAATTAAGAGCATATGAGTATCAAGAGCAACTGAGAGGCACTTGGTCTCAACTTTGTTAAGAAGTGGGGAGAAAAGGTTTATGGTACGTTTTTTCCTGGGCTTACCTTTTGTTGAGCAAAAATTTGAACGGAGATTGCCTCTTTTGCGATTCACCCTCGTGTTTCTGATTTATCGGAAGACCAAACCTTAACCCGTCAATTCCTAAGAACGCCCTGGACGATTTTATCCAAATTTTTTCCTATTTTCAAGTTTATTTGTACTCTAATAAAATTCTATGATAACAATTTGGTTGAAAAAGTAAGGAATTACAGTTCAAAAATAGTTGGCACCCCCAGGTGTTGTTCGGAGACAGTTGCCTAGAAGTTGGTAATAGGTGGGTAGGAGCAGGGTGATACAGGGTGCAAAATCAAGTACAGTGTTCAGGTCGAGTCAAAGTATTCGGGAATTTGGAAGAATTCGGGATTCGGGAATTACCGGCTGATCGATTTGGAAAGAGCGTGAAGGAAGTATTAATTGAGGCTGAATTGTACACTGTTTTGGATTTTTTTAAGTTGGAATTTTGATACTACTCATTTGTTTTTGTAATTATTTACATGACAATTGTGTTTTATACTCCTTTAATTTAGTATTCTGACTATTGTAATGCCATCTAGTAATTGGTTCTACAATGAAAAACATTTTGACTTTGACTTTGAGTAGGACTGCCGCCGAAAGGCACCTACAGGTGCCACCAGTTCATTCAGGTGGTATTTCGGCACTACGATAGACTCACATGCATTGAAAACCACATTACACACTTAGTACAAGTATTAATTTTTGGAAATAAGCGGAATTGGAAGAATGACTTGCCTTTGTTTATCCATTTTCACTAAAAAAAATCGGAGCGGGGTTACTGATGGACGATTTTCTCGCAAGAGGTCAACTTCGAACTGTTATTATTCTCACGTAAACACGATTGGAGGCGGCCTATACCAACCTACTGAATCTTTAGGTCCAGTAGATGACGCTAGATGCCGCCATACCTCGAAATACCATTTTTGACGATACCAGGAGCGATAGACATAGTAGCACCTGTAGGTGCCTTTAGGAATTGACGGGATCTCATAGGAAGCGAATGGTTGGTCCTACATAGCTCTGGGTAGTCTCATTCGATTCTGTATATTCAAACCTATATCAAAATTATGAAAAATAAACAATACCTCCATCTCCAGACTGTCCTTCATACGACTGCTCTCTAAAGATTCAACACCTCCTCGTAGAATGTCCTTCATTCATCAGCCGATCCTCAAACCTTCCAAAAACATTGCTACTCTGCTAGGAAATTAATCAAAACATATCAACGAAAAGTTCCTTATCTGGAAACAACAATCTCAACTTCATGAAATTTAAAAAAATATCTTTTAGTTAAAATTTGTACAGTTTGGCGCAAATTTCCAATTTATTGATACGTATAATAAAAGCAAAAAAAGCTATTCGCACTCGTGTTTCTGATTTATTAGAAGTCCCAAGCCTTCATGGCCTTAAGTCTTCATGTATGACTTGATCAGACGTACGACTAGAGGAACTGAAATCTACCATTGTAGATAATGACCTCCTTCCAAATGTAGTTTTTAATTCTCTTTTCAAACGAAAATCTTCCTTCTTGAAGTACGGAATCTTCTTCTTTCAGAGTTCTAACAGGAAATGAAGCCTTTGGATAATAATTTGCAACCCAACGGCGAGATTCGGGCAGGTGGTTCCCCAAAGCCGGCTTCTCCAAGGACGAACTGACCTTCCCCACAACTCCTGGGGGAGCCGAGGTCGTCGCTCGTCTTACCCCCCCCCCCCCCCACCCAGTACTCAATTTGAACTCACCGAGTTCGAGAAGATGAAAAAGTTGGGGATCTCCTCCACCGCGACCGGTACAACGTTGGGATACTAAAATGCAACTAAAATTCTGAAACACCAATGAAGACACTGTCTGAGCTGACCGAAACATTTGGTCTGAACTAAAATGTTGGCCTTCATGACTTGTTTTTAGTAAGGACATTTCCAGGACATTAAAAACACGAACAACCACAGAATTTCATCCATATGCAGAAGATATGAGGAGAGGATATACCGTGTAGACCACTTGGAAAACTCCTTAATCCGTACGTTTCTCTGCCAATTTAGGTTCAGTTTGTTGTATTTTTCTTTTTTCTTGATACTTTAGAAGCACTGGCTATTTCAAATGTCAGTGGGCTGATGCAGCCCATCTCTGAATCCTCCTCCCTTCATGAATTACGATTGTATAAATGATTGACATCAGCTGTTACATGTACTCGAACTAGATCTCCCCTTCATTGCAAAATCAGTTGAATGAATCGATTATTTAATGTCCGATTGCAGGAAAAACTGACTTCACAAGTGAAAATCCATTGCTTGATAGGACTAACTTATAACTGGCAAATCCTTGTGCCCTTCATGTGCTAAAGGTTTTGAAGAAATAGATTCTACTCCGGTAGCTCCTGTTCCCAACATTTTTACAACATACCAGGTTCAAGTTTGCTGGGTTCAAATCAGGCTTAGTTGTCAAGACCAATCATGTTCAAATTTTGAATAATATCCCATAGAAGTAATGGGGTTTTCATATGAAAAAAAGCATTTACAGGTCAAATTCAAGATTTTTCAAACCAAATTCAAGAGATTTCAAACCAAATTCAAGCTTTTCCAAACCAAATTCAAGATTTGTCAAACCAAATTCAAACTTTTCCTAACCCAATTCAAAAAAGTGTTCAATTACCTTGTCTTTCTTCAAGCTCAGATTCTGTTCGCCAACATTTTTATCGAGTCTATACCAGGTTTAAGTTTGGATTGGTAATCAACTAGAGCCTAAAAATTGGGATAGGAAGTTATTTCACAATGTATTGGAGCCAATTCAGACTCCACTTCCACCTGCTTCAGAAAAGTTCCTTAATACTATTTTTTGCAACAGCAAAAAAGAGTGTAGTTCAAAATGCGGCTGCAAAAAAGTAGGCTTAGTTGTCAAGGCCAATCATGTTCAAATTTTGAATAATATCCCCTAGAAGTAATGGGATGTATGAATGAATGAGTAATGTACTATATGAAATATATTTATAGAGAGTTGACAAGTAAATTTCAGTGTGAAGATCACTTATGTTTCTATCGGTGACCGTCGCGACGCGTCGCCCGTAAAATTCAGGACCTACCTGTCCCAATTTAAAGTTCTGTAATGATAGAATCCAAGAATTCCTAATGTTCGTCCATCCTTTCTTTACACGCGTCTCTTCCGAGCGCCTGAAGGTTGAAAACTATCGATGTAGTGTTTTGTTCTTCTCTTTTAACGAGTTCAAGGCATAGAGCATTCCTTGGCTGTTAGAAGGAATTCAAGTTTGCACATGCGCAGCAACTGCTATTCGTCTGGGGGAGATGATTTTCATAGGGGACCATCTACACGCCAATCCGAACAATTATAGAATATTTCATCAAATTCGGATGAATAATGTAAGTACGTGTTATGGCTGTTACAAGGATTTTACGTTTCGCATGCGCAGAGGCTACTGTCAATTTTAAGGCCTTGATTTTCATAGGGGACCATCTACAACTTAATCCGCATAATTCCTGAAAATTTTCATCTTTTGGCTGTTACAAGGAATTCACGTTTGCGAATGCGCAGTGGCTACTATCAGTCCGGGGGTGATGCTTTTCATAGGGGACCGTCTACACGCCAACCCGCACAATCCCTGAAAATTTCATCGATATCGGACAATAACTTTGTATAGTTATGCCCGTTACAAGGATTGCATGACAGACACACAGACAGACATACACGGAACCAAAATCGTTCAGAAAGGTCTAAAATTTTACGTTTTAGACCTTTCTGAACGATTTTGGTTCCGTGTATGTCCGTCTGTGTGTCTGTCATGAAATCCTTGTAACGGGCATAACTATACGAAGTTATTGTCCGATATTATTATTGAAGTGGAGGTATTTTGAGTGGAAATTTCGATTTCGGAGAAATTTTTTTCTCCACCTTGAAAAGTGAAAACAAAGCTTCAGATTATCTTGGTAGACTCGGAAGCAATAAATAAATTTCAGCAAAACCATTCTTTATGCCATTAGTCACTTGTTTGAATGTTTCTGTGAGATACTCTCATAATTTCAAATGATTTAACACTCCTACCATAAATTTATTTCAAAGTCCAAAACGAGGCTTTTTTTTGGTGGAAATTCTAAGTTTTGTTTTCAATCAATAGAATTGTTATTTCTTAACCATAACAACTTTTTCGTGAAATATTTCTGTAACAAATGCAAAGCGTTAGAATGGTACAAAGACATTTTCAAGAGAAATATTTAGTCAGTGAAGTCAGTGTACCATAGTCACCCCGCAACACGGGGTAAGAATGGTAGGTACATTTTTGAAAAAATATTACTCACTTTTAACTTATCCCAAAAAAATATTAGCCACAATGAAGAAGCTCGTTGATAGATGGAGAATTCGAATAAATTATAATTGAAACAATAGTAACTTTTTTAATGTTGGAAAATTCAAAAACCTCAAAATTTCTCTTCATTCTCACCCCAGTTTACGGTGATCATGATTCTACGCTCAATTCTGTCATCAACATGTTCCTATCGTGTGGACTTGACCAGTCAAGCTAAGGGAGTGATTATTTTGACTTTTATCTATCATTAAATTAGTTTAGTCATTATTATTATTTAGGTCTAAGATTTTGTAGAAATTTAGTTACTAAATTAGTAAGCTCACATTGTGAAACCTATTTCCCCTTTGTACAAAACAGACCGAACTCTAATTTTCGACCATTTTGAAGAGAGAATCCAGACATCCTTGTGCACAACAGACCTGAGGATGGTGTACAAATACGTCGGAACGTCTGCCTTGTGAACGGTTTTTCATTCTGACCAACCCACCAACTACGAGTATGATCCAATAAAGGGAAACTTATTATCGAATACTTGATAATCTTTCTCGTGATAGTAAAAGGTAAGCCTATGTTAAACATTCATGTTTGTGTGGTATCGTTTTGTGTGTCATAGAACCATCCTCTCCTACCAAATCTGAGATTTAATGACCTACACGCGCCTAGACGAGATTATCTGAGCGCCTGGTCGTTACAATGGCACCGCGAAGGTTTTCGTTCCGAAGGCGAATCTATCGGTCCGCTAGAGTCTTCTAAACCGTTAGACAGCCTTGAGGCTCTTGGGAGTGCTGGCAGCCGAGTTTTCCCTTTTACTTCCGCAAGCATCATCATTCGCGACCGACTGCCTCGACGAATCGGAGCCCGCTATTACTCCGAGCTCAGATACCTACGACTGTTGAAACGACGGATTCTTGAAAACGAAAATCCGACAAACATCTTTATAAACAACTACATTTCGAATCACCGTGCGTTGCACGGGCTCACATGTATTCGTATGCTGTATTTAAGATGGTTAGATTGATTCTCAGGCTCTTGCAATTTGCTTTCATGGTATAAAAAATAGTTACCGAGGTGATCTGACCTCATCCCGGTGGTGTTCCTTGCTCTCAAGTGCACCAACTCAAGAATTGTAGACAAAAGTTTCATTCATCGTTCACATTGGATCCGACTTCTGTACCATCACTTTTGACATGGATATGTCCTAGTTCTGGGGGTCATTCCAAAATTTTCGACACACAAAACAATGCAACGTTTTTTCTGATGCTGTTGAACGCAGAAAGCTGAAATTTGAGAGGCAGGGTCAATCGATACATACTTCTATACATCATCAAAGTTGATGATCACTGATCAGCTGAGTGAGCTCCAAGGCCATTTCCTCTCCTGTTGAACGCAGGAACCTGAAATTTGAGAGGGCGGGTCAATGGAGAGTGCTGAAGGCGCCTGAGTGGTCACTGATCAGCTGAGTGAGCTCATCATTTAAATTGCCATCATAAGACATATCCATGTACAGATGTATCTGCATGCAGTGTAGGTACTCTTTAGATAAAAAAATTTGTAATAAAAGATAAAAGAAATTTTCTTTTCCCGTGATTTCAGAGGTCCCCAAGGGTCTGCATTCAAAATTTCAGGTTGCTATGGTAAACTGGGAGGGGGTTCGCTCCATCACTCATTTTGCGGATGTATCTTTCTCCTGTTCACTTTTAAGAAGTCTCCAAGAGGCTGTTTGCCGAAATCCACCATCCAAGGACGAAGAGGAGAAAAGTGGGTTTTATCGCTCTCACAGCTGAACTGGCTCCCTTTCAATGACTTTTCAGAGGTTCAGTTCAAATCTCTCCAGCTGATGAACCGAGCTGATCTGACCTCATCCCGATCACGTTCCTTGTTCTCAAGTGTACCAACTCGAAAACAACAGACAATAGTTTCATTCGTCGTTCACATTGGATCCGACTTTTGTACCTTCACTTTTTAGAGGTCCCCAAGTGTCTGCATACAAAATTTCAGGTTTCTGTGGTAAACTGGGTTGGCTTCATAACTCATGTTGCTGATGTTCACTTTTAAGAAGTCTCCAAGTGACTGTCTGCCAAAATCCACCATCCAAGGACGAAATGGAGATAAGTGGGTTTTATCGCTCTCACAGCTGAGCTGGCTCCTTCCATTGACGTTTCAGAGGCCATTCAGGCTGACTTTTGTTCTATCTCTTTTTAGAGGTGTCTTGTATACCAAATTTCAGGTTTCTATGGTAAACTGGGTGGGCGTTGGCTTGATCACTCATGTTGCTGATATGTCCTTCTCCTGTTCACTTTTAAGAAGTCTCTAAGAGGCTGTTTGCCAAAATCCACCATCCAAGAAAACGAGATTTTATTGCTCTCGCAGCTAAATTGGCTCCCTCCCAACGACTTTTGAGAGGCTCAGTTCAAATCTCTTGTTCTGATGATCCGAGGTGATACAAAAATTCTTCATCTCGTTTCAAGTGTACCAACTCCTAAATTACAGACGAAAATTCGCTTCGATCAAACATTGAACCTGACTTTCGTAACATCAGTTGCAGGTACCCAAGAATTTGTGTATCAAACTCAGTTTTCTATAATTAACGAGAATGGCTTCGTCACTCATGTTGATGATTTGACCTTGTCCACTTCGCTTCAGAAGAGTCTCCAAGATGCTCTTTGCCGAATTCCACCATTCAAGGACGACGAGAGAGAATTTCTTTACCAATTCCACTATTCAAGGACGAGAAGAAAGTTATCTTCATAACTTTCCCAGCAGAACTGGCCACCTCCAAATGCCTTCAGATGCTCTGTATCAAATCAATCCACGGAAACCAGAAAATCTGGGCGACCCAACTCGAAAAACCTATTTGGTCCACATTTAAGCAACATGAAAATAATTGGAATTTTTCGAACTTTCCCTATCTACGAAGGTGTTTACTTGATGAATATTCCCCAGGAAGGCCACTTTTTGACATAGGAGGAGCTTTAGGACGTCAAGAGTCCTAACAATTTTATGCTAACATAAATTTTTGTCTGTTTAACATCAGTGTACTTGTTCTTCCGGAATCGACGACAACCGGAACACCGGATATCCACGAAATTTGGTTCGTTTGTACAATGCATCTGCCGGAATATAATTATACTATTTCAGTATATTATGCGCAGTGTGCCATCGTGCATATTTATTAAAAGCCTGTACCAATTTTAATGTAAATCTTCGCAACACAATCTCTTGAATACAGGATCCCGACAGAATCTATTTTCACTGTAATAATTACAATTCCCAGTTGTGCACTGTAAGTTGTAATTGTGTAATAATTACAATTATTGTGCACAACTGGGAATTGTATTTTGAAAGGAATAGTAGCGATCGGATCAAAGATCATCACACAAATTGCGTCATAATTAAATTTTATCCGTGCGTTGCCCGGAATGAATGACCAGCTCGTCCGAAATTCACGAAATTTGGTAACTGTGAGATGTACGTTCACGAATGGAAAAAGAACAGGCTACGTGTGAGAAGTATAATCTTGCGAGACTACAATCCTGCGAAACAACAACATCGCTCGCTTTACAAGTTCATGCTGATTCACAATAACTACTTACTGCCCGGTAGATCTATTATACTCTCCATGAGTACCTCAATTGTAGCGATTTTGGATGAATATGAATGAAGTTGGCTGCATCGCTCGCACAACCGATCTGCCTTCCTATCAATCAATTCCAGTTGCTAATACAACCTAAGAAAATAAAAATCATAGGCAAATGGTGACCTCTGGACGATCACTTGAAGTTAATAGGAACTCTCCTCTGTTTCTTGAATGGTTTTTTGGTGAGTTTCTCCGAAAAGTCCTGATTCGTGAAGTAGTTTAATTTTTTCTGTCCGTCTAAAAAGTTGAAAAAGCAATAGATACGAAGGTATACACGTAGTGGAATCGGCAGGGAATTCATGATCATACTTCCTCATAAATGGTTGTTTGAAGTTTTTACATTTATTACGTAATTTTCGAACGGACTGCACGCGGAAAAGGGAAACTTATAGCGGGTGTTTTGGACTAACTGATGGAGCGGATCTGCTACTCTTCCAGAGCGTGGGACCATCCACCCAATGGTTACGTGCGACCAGAATGCAGGGTTGGCAACAAGTTAAACGAGTGCGTTTGCTCAGCGGATCATAATCATCGACCGTACGACCGACCCAAGGCCCTAGAAGAGCGGGAGCAAAAAATATACATTGCGAGAGAGGATGATCAGTTGCCCAACTATACCAGGTTACACGACAAGGACGAGTCATGAACCTGATCATCACATAGATATCTCGAGTCTGTTTGGGAAGTAGTAAGTAGCTGAGCAGGAAATTTATGATTGGCTATCGAGGGCGAGCGCTTTCGACCTTCTTAGCAGTCTTCCTTGGATCCTACAAACAAAAATTTTTTCATATTTAAGAACTTCTTGCACATCACATTGCTAGCAGACAAAAACACAAACAACCAAACAGATTCTTCATTGCACTAATCATAATTATTTTAATAATGATAATAATGATTCTTTCATACTTTTGCTTACGAGTCTACCAAGGTAGCGGAAGCTTTGTTTTCACTTTTCAAGGTTGAAAAAAAAAAGTTCGCCAAAAATTTCCACTCGCGTTTTACGTTAGGCCTTCCTGAACAATGGTTCCGTGTCTGTCTGTCAGGAAATCCTTGCAACAGCCATAACTTCTACAATTCCCATCCGATTTCGATTAAAGTTTCAGTGATTGTGCGGATTGGCGTGTACATGGTTCAATTTGAAAATCATCACCCCAGGACTGACAGTAGTTGCTGCGCATGCGCAAACCAGGAATTCCTTGTAACAGCCATAACTTTTACAATTTCCATCCGATTTCGATTAAATTTTCAGGATTGTGAGGGCATGTAGATGGTCCCTTATGAAAATCACCGCCCCGGACTCATAGTAGCCGCTGCGTAAGCACAAACGTGAAATCCTTGCCACAGCCATAATTTCTACATTTTCTAACAATATTCAGAGATAGTACGGGCTAACGTTTAGTGTTGAGTCCCCTATGAGGGTAGTGCAAGGTACTTATGTATTGATGTTTTGAGATCAACTACTATGCATTAGATCATCTACAAACGGGTTAAGGATACGAGGAAGCTATGTGTCACACCCATTTGGAAGTCGTTTTTAATTGTAAGCTGAAGGGATCCACCAATGAAAAATTAAAAAATAAAAAATATACAAAAATTTCAAGGGGGAAGACGTTTAGGATTTGCCCGAGGCTAGGTTTCCCTTGGGATGAAGGAAGATCAGGATGGTGGGTGTAGGAGAGAGGGATGAAGTGCCCCTATAATACGACCCCCGGTCTAAGTTTGAGCCAGGAAGGACGCAGGCGATGATACTACCGAGATGCCCAACCCGAGTTACTCCGTGGCACTTTTTCCGCACCATACCTCGCAGCAATTACCCTGATGCTGCAATTCCTCCACTCCTGCTGATATTGCAGCCATGAGTGTGTATTGTCATCGTTCTTGATCTCCTTACAAAATTGTATTTCTTTTCCTTAATTAAATGGTCGTAAACCCCTATGAGAGTACATAAAGTGAAGGAAATACTTGAGAGGATGGTGAATATGGCTGGCAACTTACGAAAGGTTGGAGTTGGTATTGTTTACTTTGGGAGTCTACGACGGTTCAAGAAGAAGACCACACAAATAGGAGGAAACTATGAATCCATGAACACAAAAGAAAATACCTAGACATATTTATGTGATGGAACAGGTAAAAGGTAAGAAAGGATGAGACCAAAAAAATAATACCAGTAATCAGTGTTGACTTATTATAACATTGAACATCTACCCAGTATCAGGAAATTCATGGACGACAACCTCTCAAGGAAATTATATTTGAGTTCTCTCCAGGGAATGTAGATACTTATTTTTAGGATATAATATATTAGACGATATTTTCGTCTAAGGATACTTGTACTATACGCGTACATTGGTTACCTTTCAATTGGAAGTATAATGTCTCTAAATTAACTTCAAAATACATTTCTACTGTTTTCAGATGAAAGAAGTCCTTGTAGCTGAAACATCCAGTAAACATCATCTCAGTTCATCTCATCTTCTTCAGTAGTTATTATTGGCTGCTTAATTTGAAATGTCTCTGTGGGAGTTTCCAAAAAAGTGTATTGAGAGAAGTCGGTACTCAGTGAATCATCGTAATCTCATCCAAAAAAGACCAAAAGCACCAAAAAATTCTTCATTTCTACCCATGCATTTCTGCAAAGTGGTTTTTTAGGGTGCTGAATCCAAATTTGAGGTCAAAAATATATTCTTCTATTTTGATCAGCAGTTGAAAAAGTATTGTTTTGCAGGATCTAGAGAATCTGATTAATTAATGAGAATAATTTAATCGTTGCTGTATTCTACCCCTAACGAATTGTGCGTTTCGTTAGAATACCTATTCCTTGGTGGAGATCAACCTAGGACTAGGGATGTTAAATGAAAGATACAAATTGAATTAGGAAAGATAAATAGATATATTATCCTATAATTAATGGGGCTTGTATCTATGTATGAGGGGGGAGGGGGTATCAATCGAGTTTACCTATTAGATTTTCGGATTTTAACCACAAGGGTACGGGAAGTGATCTTGTACGCAAGTAGGTACTTACAGATCGACTTTCACGCCATCCGCGTGGCATCTTTGCCAACTGCGGTGAGGTGTTCAAGAGGTAGTCGCGGGACAACCCTACCCCTTTGCCGCGCCTGTCGGAGTGGAAATGAACATTTATATCATGTAGTGCAGCAGTGTCCTCGGACTCATGGTGGCCGCATTCTACGTCATGATGCGGTCGCCAAGCAGATAGCAGGTGCTTTGTCATCTAGCGGCTGGGATGTTGAGAGAGAGAGATTGTATCACATGCCAAGTGACCAGGGTAAGAAGCCCGACATTGTTGCCGTCAAGCCCGACCAGTCTTGCATTATCCTGGATGTCCAAGTTGTCAATGGCAGCTTGGACATGGAGCAGACTTGGCGGGCCAAGATAAGGAAATATGACACAAATGATTTACGGCAAGCAGTGTCGGAGCTAAAAGGAGTGGAACCCAACAACATCAGGGTGATGGCTGCAACCTTGTCATGGCGCGGTGTGTGGTGCGGGAAAAGTGCCACGGAGTTGCGTGAGTTGGGCATCTCAGTAGGCGTACTCCGTGGTATCACCACCCGTGTCCTGCTCGGCTCATATTTGAACTGGTGGTCGTTCTATAGAGGCACTTCCCTACATCCTTCTCTCCCACCCCCACCTTCCTCATCTTCCCTTATCCCTAGGGCCGGCGTCGGGTGAGTCCTGGGCGTCCTCCCCATTATATTTGATTTATTTATTTTTTTTAATTTATGGCGTGCCCCCTCCGTCACCAAAGACATTTTGTCTTGAGGGAGTTAATAAAAAAAAAAAAAAAAAAAAAAAAAAAAAAAAAAAAAAAAAAAAAAAAAAAAATCTGGAATGAGACTGGAGAGCAATTCCTGAGTTGTGATTTGGGGGATCAAAGGAACTGTTCCATCAAATCACCAACCAGGTGTCAGAGCAACAGTTGCTCTGTCACAATTTGAAAGATCTCTGTGGGAGTTTCCAAAAACGTGTATTGAATGAATCATCGTCATCTCATCCAAAAGTGACCAACAGCACCAAAGAATTGTTCATTTCTACCCATGGATTTCTGCAAAGTGGTTTTTCAGGGTGCTGAATCCAAATTTGAGGTCAGATATATTATATTCGTTTATTTTGACCCTTTCAGTTATATCGTAGTAAGTAGAGACTTTGTGAATGATTTCAATATGAGTATTTTCAGAGAGAACTATGGTCTACAGTGTCTCTCATGGTGGCTGAGGGTTTACTTTAAAACAAGTACCTTCTGTCTTCACATTGAACAGCCCTATCTCGTGGCTCAAGACTAATTTGAACAACCACCATCATCTCTGACACTGGACTAGTGCTGTTCCTGGTGACTCCACGCAAGTTGGATCCCCGAAAAAACGCCGAGTTGTTGTTCTGCTCAGCGAAGGGAGTTGCGGTAGGTTGCGGTCGCGGTATTTTCGGCTGTCCTTGGGGCAGGTCAGGGTACCAGACGGTCCCGGCCGATGAACCCACCCGGCGGGCCCCTTCTCCTTAACATCCCGCCAAACGAGACCGAACCTTTTTCTTTTCTTTTTCTTCTTCTTCTTCTCTTCGTCTTCTTCTGCCTCCTTTTTTCCTTTTTCGTCGTCTCCTACTTCTTCTGCTCTTTCGCGAAACCCTCGCGAGTTTCTCCTCTTCCTCTCCTCCTTCATCCCGTTTTTTCTTTTTAAATTTATTTTCTTCTTCAGATGGCCAACTGAAAGAGGGCCCAGGACCCCGTGGAGTATTTTTAAACGATTCTAAACTTCTCCGAGATTCGCGAGAGCGCGGTGCGTGCGTACAAGGGACCTCATCCTCTCCTCAATTCTAAGAAAATCTGGAAGAATCGATATGGGAACCTGATAAAATTGAAAAAAACTGCAAATTTATGTTGTTTATGGATATTTAATGAAAACGTTTTGGAGTTTCAGGTTGATCTTGTTTCTTTGATAGGTGTATGGAGTGATCATATTGTTGAATGAGAAACTTGGAGTCTGTTTTTTTTTTTTTCGTAAGTACATGTTTTGGGGTTGGAAAACTCGTTGGAAAGCTCTCGATTATTCGGCCATAAAAAATAGGGAAATAAGTCAAAAAATTTTGGTTTGCCAACAAATTTCGGATTTACTTCAGCTATAAGTCATATTCATGTCAAAAAAGTTTTCCCATAAAAGGAAAGGAAAAAAAGGAATCTATCTGTCAGAGAGAAAACCTACTTGATACTAAACCAGAAATGGAAGGGGGCTATGTTAAACAGCGTGTAACATACCTACCTACCTAAAAATTCATGTAAGATAACAAACAGTACAATAACAATTGATTTTTTGTAAATTGCCGATTTAATGTAATTGTGCGTAATCAAAAGTGAACGTTTCTGTAAAATTACTCACAACACGGGCCAAACATAATGTCGGGAAGGGAATCTGAGCCAGTCTCATCAGTATTCCTTCATTTACTCTGGTGGAACTGTTCTGTCGTCTTCACCAAATTAACCTTTAATCCGGAGGGAGATTCAGCGACTCAGCTAGAATTCTTTGAATGGTGTGCGGGGGCCTCAACGGTACCAGGGCTCTGCACGGTAAATTGAGGTTACTTTGCTCCGCTTTTTGACCTTTTTTTTCATTTCAGGTTTTTGGTGACTTAGTTTGCTTCAAATGAGCTGATTTTGGTTTATTATTTTCAATAATGAACCTTTAGAATTGATCAAGAAAAAAAGTCTGCCAAGTGGGTGTGGCACATAGCTTCCTCGTATCCATAACCCGATTGTAGATGATCCGATGCATAGCAGTTAATCTCAAAACATCAATACCATCCACCATAACATCAAGTACCATCCACTACCCTCATGGGGGACCATCTACACGCTAATCTGAATAATCCTGGGAAATTACGTCGAAATCGGATGGAAAATCTAAAAGTTACAAGGAACTCACGTTTCAAGGAATTCACGTTTGCGCATGCGCAGCAACTACCTACTAGTAGTCTGGGGGAGATGATTTTCATAGAGGACATCTACTCGCCAATCTGAACAATCCTAGAAAATTACGTCAAATTCGGATGAAAAATGTAAGTGTTATGGCTGTTAAAAGGATTTTACGTTTGCGTATGTGCAGAAGCTACAGACAATTTTAAGACCTCAATTTTCATAGGGGACCGTCTACAACCTAATTCGCATAATCCCTGGAAAATTCATTTAAATCGGATGAGAATTGTAGAAGTTATGGCTGTGGCAAGGATTTCATGACAGACACACAGGTTCAGGAAGGTCTGAAACGTAAAACGCGAGTGGAAATTTCGATTTTGGAGAACTTTTTTTTCAATTTCATGGAAGTGAGAGTGTAAGGCAGTTACAGTTTATTTCTGTCTGCTAAAAAGCTTTGTACTAATTTGTTTCAAGTAAAATCGTTTTGAGTTTGTAAAGTCAAAAACCTGCATTAACCTGTTGTCCCGGAGTTTTTACCAAAACTTGGAAAAAACAATTATAAACAGGAGTCCCTGGGACTCCTCCCTCCGTCTGGGAACCTGTCACATCCCTCCGGATAGAAGATTAACTTCTGTCTATCTAACTTTCTATCTACCTACGATCTACGATACCTCGTATCTATCGATACTTTCCCAGGGGTTCGGGTTATAGAAGTCAGTCTATTAAAAAAAAAAAAAAAAATGTCAAAAGAGTATGGCTCAGGAATTACGGTAATCAGGTCTGTTCGTCGAGAAAATGTTTTCGAAGAAATTAGGGAAGCTAATAAAAGTTGAAGATAAGAACGATGACAGCAGGGTGAGTCGGTTGCTCGCCTTCGGGCGTTCAGGGAGGCCCGCCTTTTTTCAAATGTGTGATCTTTTTAATTAATTTTTCTGCCACATGTTATTGTCACATTGGGAAAAAAGTTGGAGTACATAGATCTTCAATGGTGCTGAATCCAAATTTGAGGTCAAAAACCTGAATGTCCTTCATTGAGCTTGCTAAGCACACCGTACGCACCTTGATTTCTTAATTTTTGTTTATTAAGTATTTTCAATAATGAACCGTTTGAATCGAGCAAAGAAAATTTTAACACCCCCTCCGAAAATCGAATAAAAATTTTTCCGTCCATCCGCCGTACGCGGCACTTTCTTTAGTTCCCATGGACCGATTTTGATGAAATTTGGTATTTGGCCTCCATTTGGGGTTCAGTTGTGCTCCGAAGCTTTTGGCTGATGTCAGTCACTTCTTAGGGGTGAAAATTAAGGGCTGAAATTTTCAAGAGTGCCCTAGCTCGAAAACTCTCGAAATAAAGGTATTGTTTTTCCCCAATTTTAAATAGTATTGAATTTTTAGAATTTTTAGAGACCACTCGGAGGTCTGTTGGACGCTGTTCGCTCCCTATGAGAGCTTAAGGATCGGACTTTCGATAAATCAGAAACACGAGTGTTAATCGCAAAAGGGGTCTAATCTCCATTCAAATCTGAGCTGACCAAAATGCGATTGTTGTTCGTTTCTTCGAGTTGTACTCAATTTTGCGTCTTTAGCAACCAGTAATCGAATTTCCTGATAATAATTATCAGGAAATTCGATTACTGGTTGCTAATTATTAGAACAACCTCACACCCTGTTTCTTCTGTGAGTGAAGCGTTTATTTCTTCTAAATAAACTTGATTGTGAAGTAGGTAGTTATGTGGTAGGTAGATTGCAACTTTGGTTGGTAGGTTGTGACGTTGACAAAGCCGTGTTCTTTGCAGACGAGTGATCTATATAGAAAAATAATAAACCTTTATGTAATAATTTGCAGCGTTTTTAGATTCTGACCATGTTGATCTGATATTTGGTTAAAAATTGCCATGTGGCGGTTTCAAAGGGTGCTGAATCTTAATTTGAGTTCAAAAATACCAAATTCCAACTCACTGGAATACCACATAACGAGCTGCTGAACACCTCAGAACTCTTTGGAGAGAATTGAAGAACAAACTTGAACCCATCCAGATCCCCACATGGGCATGTCCGTGGAAGGACGATGTGGCAATTATGAGCTTGAATAAAAAGAATCCCAAAAAACAAAAGTAACTTTTCAAAACGAAAAAAATCCAAACTGGCAAAAAGTCTCATCTGACGAGGGGGGGGGGGGGGGGGCAGGTGCAGTGAGCCTAAAATCACTTCAAGGTTAGCGGGATCGACGGTCCGCGTTTTTTCGGCAACCAACTTGAACAAAGGGGGGAGCCGAGTAGAATCGTTGAACCCGGACGGCCTGCGTGTGCGGGGCCAAGTGGGAGGATGTTGTCTGTGGCCATGGCCACAACTCTCGGGACAAAAGTCGCCTCTCAAAAAAACCAGACCGTGAGTGGAGTTCCATGAAGTCTGGATGTAGAGCGTGGCACTACTTTCCTTTTCCGCGACAATTCGAGAAAACCCGCCGTTTGACGAAGAGTTGATAGTGAGGCACGAAAAAGTTGGTACCAAAGAAAGATCAAAACGCTGCAAATTATTACACAAAGGTTTATTTTGTATATATAGATCACTCGTCTGCAAAGAACACGGCTTTGCCATTGTCACCACCAACCAACACGAAGAAAAACATCGATCGCATCTCTGTCAGCAAAAATTTGAACGGAGATTAGGCCTCTTTTGCGATATACATTCGTGTTTCCGATTTATCGTAAGTCCAACCCTCGACTTCCCGTTGGGAGCGAACCGTGTTCTCTAAAAATTCTAGATAATTCAATACTATCCTAAATTGACCGAAAAACAATACCGTTTATCAAAATTTTTTGATCGTTTCAAAATTTCAACCTCCATTTTTCAACCCTTAGAAGTGACCCACATCAACCAAAAGTTTCTTGGCACAACTAGACCCCACATGGAGCCTATATACCAAATGTCATCAAAATCGGTCGATGCTAACTGAGGAAAGTACCGCGTATGGCGGACGGACGGCCAAATTTTTATTCGATTTTTGGATTCTACGTACCTTAAAACGTAAACTAACAAATTCTGAGAAGGGGTTAGAAAAATTTTTTTCTTGATCGATTCCGAAGGTTCATTATTGAAAATAATAAATCAAAATTGCTACAAGACATTTTTTGTTGCAAATTAGTTATCGAATCGTTCCCTCGAGGGAATGAGATCTATCTAGAAGACAACCTGTTTATATGTAATCAACCTTTGTGTAATAATTTGCAGCGTTTTCTCAACCTTTTGAAGCGAAAAAAATGCTTTGCTACCTTGGTAGACTCGGAAGCAAAACGCTGCAAATTATTACACAATGGTTTATTATTTTTCTATATAGATCACTCGTCTGCAAAGCCACCACCCATCCAACATCAAGAAAAACATCGATCGCATTTCGGTCAGCTATAATTTGAACGGATATTAGGCCTCTTTTGCGATTCACACTTGTGTTTCTGATTCATCGTACGTCCAACCCTTAAATTCTCTTAGGGAGCGAACGGTTTGTCCTACAAGGCTCCGCGTGGTCTCAAAAAATTCTAAAAATTCTATACTATCTTAAATTGATGGAAAAACAATACCTTTATATAATTTTTGTTTTGAGTTAGGGCGTTTTCAAAATTTCAAAATTCATTTTTCAACCCTTCGAAGTGACCTACATCAATCAAAAGCTTCGGGGCACAACTAGACCCCAGATGGAGCCTACATACCAAATGTTATCAAAATCGGTCGATGCTAACTGAGGAAAGTGCCTCGTACGGCGGACGGACGGCCAAATTTTTATTCGATTTTTGGATTCTACGTACCTTGCAACGTATTCTGAGAAGGGGTTAAAAAAATTTTTTCTTGGTCGATTCCGAAGGTTCATTATTGAAAATAATAAACCAAAATTGCTGCGAGACATTTTTTGTTGTAAATTAGTTGTTGAATCGTTCCCTCGAGGGAATGAGATCTATCTAGAAGACAACCTGTTTATATGTAATCAACCTTTGTGTAATAATTTGCAGCGTTTTCTCAACCTTTTGAAGCGAAAAAAAGCATTGCTACCTTGGTAGACTCGGAAGCAAAACGCTGCAAATTATTACACAATGGTTTATTATTTTTCTATATAGATCACTCGTCTGCACAGCCACCAACCATCCAACATCAAGAAAAACATCGATCGCATTTCGGTCAGCTTTAATTTGAACGGATATTAGGCCTCTTTTGCGATTCACACTTGTGTTTCTGATTCATCGTACGTCCAACCCTTAAATTCTCTTAGGGAGCGAACGGTTTGTCCTACAAGGCTCCGCGTGGTCTCAAAAAATTCTAAAAATTCTATACTATCTTAAATTGATGGAAAACCAATACCTTTATATAATTTTTGTTTTGAGTTAGGGCGTTTTCAAAATTTCAAAATTCATTTTTCAACCCTTCGAAGTGACCTACATCAATCAAAAGCTTCGGGGCACGACTAGATCCCAGATGGAGCACGCATCCTGTATGTTGATAATCAACCTTTGTGTAATAATTTGCAGCGTTTTCCATCCTTTTGAAGTGAAAAAAATGCTTTGCTACCTTGGTAGACTCGGAAGCAGAAATTAAATTATCTAGGAACTAGGTTGGTGAAGAAGAAAAATTAATATTCAGTTGACCTCATACATATACAAGGATGATGATCACGCAATACTGCAGAGGTCCCGAAAACCTTCAAGACACCTGGACAGACTCGGAAGCCAGAGTGTGCCGAGTATGAATGACTCGCGTAATTGAAACGCCCGTCTCGATAGATCGTTTGAGCCCGTCAGTAAGTAGAGTTCATCACTCAAACTCAAGTTGTGATAATGACCTGCCATGAGTGTCTGCGGAGCACAAGTTCACAGATACAGAAGGATTCATCTTTTGTACAAATGGGCGTCATTCATCTTCGGGAGCCCGCCAGACGTGATGTTGCGCGTGAGGCTCGTGGGAGCGTTTACTGCCCCGAAGAAAGGAGAAGTGAAGTGAGCCAAAGAGCGAGCCAAATGATTATTTCACCGACTATTTGTCAGCTAACGACTACCTGATGGGATGCGCCTCCTGCCTACGGTCCGCTCCTTGAAAATTCAATGCACAGTAAATACCATGACTTACCTTGAAAAAAAAAAAAAATAATAAAAAATAACCACACACTAAGTAATCCGTTTTGGACCATTCTGAATCCAAATCCGCGAAAAACCATAGGTGCATGTCTGTGTGTGTGTGTGTGACAAAATCTTCTGTCGTCTGCAAAGGCCTCAATTTCCAACCGATTATCGTGTTTCTGTTTTGTTCGACTCAGAAATCTCCCAAATTGCACACTATTTCACCAGAGTATCAAAATTCGCATGGGCAGGGGGCGAGTGGGGGGATAATATTCACAAAATATCCAATTTTTCAACATTTCGATTTGTTTATAACTTAATAGTTGTACCCAATCTTTGAAATTGTGGAAAAATTCTCATTATACCTCCGGATTTTCATGAATTAATCTCTGTACCACCATTTAACTAATAGTGGTGCCACCATGCTGCCAGGGCACTATTTCTTTTTATAAAGTGAAAGTGAAATTTCGTGTTTTTTTTCTGTGTTTCACTTTTACTACGGATGTGAACTACTACGGACTGCCTACGTATTTCCGCTTTGGTGCCAGAACCTTTGGTGGTGGTGGCGGTGGTGGGGGAGGGGAGGGAGTAACTCGAATTCGCATGTTGTGTATCGTGGATCATGGATTTCTAAAAGCTCTTCAAATTCGATGCTTCCATGCCGCTAGAAACGTTATGGCGGATATGGGTGAGGGGGGGACACCACTATTTCTTGCCTGAAATACTAAATTACACCAAGCGAAACAGTTTTATCGCTTACCAACTGATTTAAATTGACCTATTGCTTATCCAATGGGAATGCATGCATTACTAAACAATAAATTTCTGATTTAAGGTAAGTCCAACCCTTTAGTTCCATTGGGAGCGAATGATTGGTCTTACAGAGCTCTGGGTGGTCTCATTTGATTCTAGAAATTCTATGCTATTTTAAATTGATGGAAAAAACAATACCTTTATATAGCAATTTATATAGCAATTTATTTTTTATAGCATTTTTTATAGCAGTTTATATAGCAATTTTTTGAGTTCGGGCGTTTTCAAAATTTCAGGCGGCGGACGGACTGCAACATTTTTATTTGATTTTCGGATTCCACGTACATTGAAAAGTGAACCAACTAATTTGGGGGGAGGGGGAATTATTTAAAAAAATTAAATTTTTGCTGTGTTTTAGGATTTTACGTACTTCAACAAGTGAACCATCAAATTTTTAGGGGGTGGTGGTTACTTTTGTTTTTGCTCTGTTCCTAAGGTTTTTCACTAAAAATAATAAACCAAAATGCAGATGCAATTCAGACAGATTCTAATGAGTGTTTCACATACAATCTATTTCCTTCCATTAGGAAAACTTTTCTTTTATTGGTATTGAAAGAAGTAAAATGTTTTAACGAGCAGGAAGGGGATAATATTTGAACACGCCGTGATTACTGTGATTCAGACGAAGGAGATCCGATGGTCACTGAGATGCTCGACCTGCCAGGTGGGCGGAACTCGCCGTAACCGCGAGGGGCCTTGAAAGGAGGTCGAGGAACCGCGATTTCGGCTGTGGAAGAGGAGGTTGTGAGGGGGGGGGGGGCTCCGCCAGACCGATCCGATGATAATTTCGGAGCTCCCGACCTCGGCCAACACCCCGAGCGTTGAGGTACCTACAGGTCCTCCGTATTTCTCGAACGATTCAAACGAAACAGTCCATTCACGCAGTATGAGTTCAATGAGCGAATTTTCATCAGATTTCAGATCTTCAAAGCTATGGTTAAGAAAATTGAAATATTAGCTAATACAAAGTGGGGACGTCGGATACTTCAAAAGTATCGATGTAATATCGTATCGATACATCTAGAAAGTATCAAAAAGTATCGATACGATACTTTCAAAGAGTATCGACATTTTGAAGTATCGATACCTTTTGATACTTTCACAAAAATGGGTGAAAATGTCGTTTATGTTTTTCTTCTTCAGTGTGACATCTCTCCTTCGCGAGGATAATAATTAAAATAGAATGAACAAAACAATAAATCACTATTTTTTTCTATTAATATCTTTTTTTGTTTAGGTATTTGTTTTCGTATCGCACTTGGTTGGGTATACATTTTGGAGATCCGCAGGACAGCAGATTATCATAGAGAGCTGGAAGTGGTGGTACATCATCTGTGTTTAATTTGTTGAAGTGGTTGGTCTCCCAACAATCTACGTAGAGATATAGGTACTGACAAGTAGCTACCTTCATGTCGTAGGTTTTGAAACAGATGAAATGTGAGAGATAAAAAAGTATCGCCTCCGATACTGGAAAAAAGTATCGATACTACGATATACAGGGTGTCTACACTTAATATGGGCATAACTTCAGGGTTCGATTCTACAATACATTTCCAACAAAAAATGTCTCATAAAAATTTTCTTTTAACCCACTCAAAATTCTTTTTTTTTCACTTAAAAGTTTTTTTTCGCGTTTTCGACCTTAAGGCACTGATATGGTCATAACTCCCTTATTTCTCCTGAAAAATCAAATCTGACTACACCGTTAGAAAGAGCGTTAAATTCCTAAGCTACCTAGTGCAAAATCAAAATCTTTCAGCAGTAAAATAGTTTCAAAAAATTAAATCAAAAAGTAAACTTTACAATTTGAAACTTGACTTTCTTCGACCAAAGTTTTCACTCTAAATCCCTGCCTATTTCGATGGGCGCTCTTCGAAGAAACATGCTGAATAGTCAGCTTTCCGACGGTTTATCAATTTTTCTATTTAACATTAAAATTGGAAGAGTAAATGAAGTTTGGCTGCCAAAAAACGTGTGTTTTACAGGAAAATCCACTGTTTTAAGCGGTTTCTGAACCCCCTTGATCTCAAGATGGCTTGACGATTTTGGAATCATTTTCTACGTAATTTTTTACGCTGAATCACATGGCGATACTTCCGAATAATTCCGACTGCTAGAAAGTGGATTTTTCGAAGAAAACTTTCGTTTTTCGTACATAAAATACGCATTATTCGTAGATATGGTAGTGAGCTTCAATCAACACCTTTCTACTCAAAAGCTTCAATCGGCGAGAAATTCGGTGTTTTTATTGAGTAAAAAGGTGTTACTTTATATTTATTGGGTTTTTTTGGTGTTTCACCTTGAATACGGATTTGAACTTCGACGGACTGCCTACTAAACCTAATAGATGAAAGTTCAATGTTACCACGCATTTCTGCTTTGGTGTCAGACTGGCACCATCGGTGGCACCATAGATGGTAAGGAGGGGGGTGGGGGTGAACTCGAATTCGCATGTTGGGTATCGAAGATCATGGATTTTAAAATGCTCTTCAGATTCGAGGCTCCCATGCCGCTAGAAGTGTTATGGTTTATAATGGTGGGGGGGGGGGGTCACTATTTCTTCCCTAAAGTAATAAATCATTTACATCGAGTGAAACAGTTTTATCGCTTAACAACTGGTTAAACTGATCGAATACTTATCCAATGGGACGTCCCCTGGAATGCATGCATTACTAAACAATATGTTTTATTTTTATTTTTAACTTTTTAGTATTTTTGATTCGAGATTTACTACCACGTAGTTCGTGGTAGGAGGGTAAAATCATATAAGGGTAATCTCTGGATTTTCTCATCTGCCTGCCGAAAAAAAACAGACTGAACCCTAGACCACAATACTACCGAGGATTGAAAATACTGAAATAATGACCAAACCAGCAGCCAGATACTTAGGAGTCATGTTGGACACCAAAATCACATTTGGAGAACACATAAGAAGAACTGCAGATAGGGAAGCACAAAAAAAAAAGCTGTCTTATTTCACCTTATGGGAAACATGAATGGTCCCAAACCATGCAAGAGACGACTGATGATGACTGTCGTGCAATCAATTCTGTTGTATGGGGCGGGAGTGTGGGCGGACATCATGGAGGTAGGATATCTCCGACAGCGAATGGTCGCAGTTCAACGTCGAGGAGCACTTCGCATCGCCTGTGCCTACAGAACAGTCTCAGAACCAGCCATACTAGTCCTCGCAGGGGTGATCCCCATTCATCTCATGGCCACAGAAAGAAAGATAATGTTCAACAGGAGAGTTCAAGGAGAGCGATCCCGTATTGCCAAAGAGGAGAGAGAGCTCACCATGGAAAGATGGCAGGATATATGGTCAGGAGAAACCAGAGGCAGATGGACTGCGAGGCTGATCCCTCAAATCAAGACATCGCTACAGAGGAAGCATGGAGAGGTAAATTTCAGGGCACGGACCTACGCCTACCTACATAAGATGGGGAAGGTGAGGTCCCCAAAATGTCCCAACTGCCAAGAGAACAAGGATGACGACGCATTCCATACATTCTTTGAATACATGCGATGGACAGGGGAGAGGAAATGCCTAAGGGAAAAATAGCATCTCGCAGCACAGGACACAACCCCAGAGGCGGTCATAGGAAAGATGCTGGAAAACGAGAAAAACTGGACCACTGTGGCAGATTATGTGGAAAACATAATGAACAAAAAAAATCCTTCAAGAACGGGAGAGGCAGCGAAAGGGAACCATGGACCGGCCCCTAACAGAGAACTAAGAAGACTCCCAGAACTCAGCCTGAAGTAATTGAACAGTTCCAGGCTGAGATTCAACGTGGGGTAAGGAGGTGAGGTTTTAGTGGGTTTGAATCTCACATAACCCGTGCGAGCAGTTCCCTCGGTTATCTTACGAGATAAAATTTCAACCCCTGGGTCTTAAAGATTTCCTCACCCCCTACAAAAAAACCTTCCAAAAGCTTTTTTTTTTTTTTTTTAATCAGGAACTCAAAAATTGCTAATTTTGGGGCATGACTAGGAAGGCCAAGGAACTACAAAAATACATTCATTACACCTCGTAAAATATATTTTGAACTAGTTTTTAACGTATCTCGGAACTGCTCTAGTAAGAGTAGGGGGTAGATAGTACCTGTTGAAATTAATTTTAGGGTTATTTGTGGCAGCGAGGTTTCTCAACCCAACGAGCGGCCACAATGGTTCCCCGCAACCCACCGATCCAGAATTTTCCTTCAGAGAGACTAATGACCAATAAATGAGGGAAATGACGCTCGATTCGTTTCCCGAATAAAGAGCTTCACGCCGTTTTAAATACCCGATTGGATTTAATGCTTTCCCGCACCTCTCGAGCGTCGACAGACTGCTGCCGAAACACGGGAAAATACGCGAAAGGACCGAAAATTCGCTTTTGTTCACCGCGAGAGGGGGTGCTCGACGTGGTAACCGTGTGCTTTGAAAGGGTGGAGCTGCAGGGGGTGAGTTTCTGGCAGCTTTAATTCAAAGGTTGCCGACACGCGGGTTCCCCTTTCGCGGATTTATTCCCAGTGTTTGTCCAACCTGTTGCTCCTTCCCCATTTGATTCGCCCAATAGCCCGGAAAGTTTCGATCACCGACGGCTCTCGTCGCACCTTCGCTTTCGTACCTTCGACGCGCCTCTCGTCGGCTAATTTTCAACGAAATTACGCCGCTTCGGGGTCGACCGCCCACGCTGATTTCTCGTATCAAGTGGTTCCCGTCATCCGGCTTTCCATCGGTACTTTTCAAGCACTTACGTGACAAATCCAAAGTGTATGTTTCAACCCCTTTCAACCCCAAACTTTTACATTTTTCATCTGAATTTGATAGGTTTTTCAGGCATAGTTCAGATTAGGGTGAAGATAAAGAGTTTTCTTTCAAACGGGCTTATATCCATTTTTTTACATTTTTTTTTCACGGATGGTGAATCTTTGGGATAGTGATCTCTTAGGATAGTGAATCTTAGGCCTATCACCTCACTAGTTGAATTCCTCCCTAAACGATTTGTATCCTGCTTTAAAAGCTTGCTAAAAATCGTTTTTACCGACAAAACGGCTTATATGCATCCCATTGTTTTCAATTGACACTTTTTAAATTTTTTTTCTTCGGTTTTCCTGTTTTACATACCTTGAAACGTAAACCATCAAATTTTGAGGGGGTTAGAATGTTTTTTCTTGCTCGATTCCAAAGGTACATTATTGAAAACAATGGGTAAACAAATTTTCACCCAACTCTCGGGAAAATCGACTAATAGGTTTCGTGGCGAAATAACTCTTTCACGGTGTAATGACTCATTTACTCGTATATGTTAGTTCTCCAATAAAGGACACAAGGGAAATCCTGAGTGACTCATCATGCCAGGTAGGTAAGGTGAGGTACGGGGGACGAACACGTCACTTGACGTCACCTTCCTCCACTCTCCATTTACCTTGTTAAAGTAGTATAAAAGGAGGACTCAGGGCTTCATCTTCATGCATTCGTCTACAACAAATAGACTTGATTATTTATTGCTCTCCCTCGTCACCTCTTGGATGCCCCAAGTTCCACGGAGGTCTCGGTAGGCTCATCGCGCCGGCCTTCGCTCCCATTTCGCCTAGGAGTTGTCTTCCTCAACTAGGACCTAGGTAAATGTACCGCCACCCTCAGGTGAGCGAGCAATCGCGCCGATGATCGCGGCTGAGCAAACGTTCTATGCACTCCTGCAAACGGTAGGCTGAAACGCGCCGGGCAGAAAGTGCTATTCCATCCTTCACCTTCGTAAAAGAGAAACCATCAAGCCATCGAGAAGACCATCGCCTTCACTCGACGACACGCCAACATAACACACTGGATTATTTTCCTCCTTTTACCAGAAGTAAAGGTTTTTCTTAAAGGAAATTAGTAGCAGAATCGATTTCTGGAGTCAAAATTAAATATTTGTGAGTGTAAATTGTCAAAAAAACGGTGTAACATTTTTCTATTCTTATCTTATTTACATTTAAGCCAGATATACTAAGCCTTGAAGTCGTATCTCGATTCTGCTAGCACTAAAAGTCGTTTCTGTGATTGATAAGAGTTTACACTCTCGTAAACCCTAAGTTAATCCTATTCTGTTACACGACCATGAGACTTTGGGATGCAAAGCACATTTTAATTCCTGAAACTTTATAATTATCTTTGAATCAAAAAATCGTTTCGCTTCAATTATTTTGTCATCTTTCTTGGTTAAAAGCCAATCATATTTCATATAATATATGAAATAATGTGTTATAATGAAATGTGTTCAGAGTATAAGAAAGAACAGCTGAATCAATAAATAAACGTTTATTCCAGTACCTCAATGAACATCTGAACATCCAGTACCTCATTATACATCATTCTCATCTTTCCTTCTCGTAATTAATTGAAACATTGTTTCAAAGTTATTTAAAAACATAAATATCCTTAGAGGTAAGGTTACTAAAGTCACAACTAAATGCTGAGTTTTAGGGGCAAAAAGTCGTATTATGCCGATTCAGAATGCAAGAAGTCGTATCGTCGAAGTACTAAGGCCGATTCCCGTATCAGTGTCAAGATACGAGTTTTCTTCTTCTGAATCGCTCTGATACGACTAGTCTTAGCGGAATCAAGTTAACTCGCGATCATCGGGTGGCTTGTTTGAGGCATTTCTAGTAGAGATACGTAGAGATAGTAGAGATACCCTAAAACTCCAAAAATCGATAAAAATCGACACCCAAAACCTCCTGGTACTAATAACTCAATTTGGTCAAATTTTCACGTTACGACATTCTGGATTAGCGCAGAGTAGTTTACTAGTAGATTAGTAGTTATTGGCCTCAAATCCGAATCGTCCTCAGATACGTAGGTTAGCGGGCGGGCATTCATTGTGGCCTCACAATCAAAAAGCAGCATTTCCAACTCCTCCTCATCCATTTCCAAAGTCACTGATGACTTTCCCAAAGAGTTATAAGCATTGGCTTTATGATATCAATAAGTCGTTTCCACCAGCCTCCCCAGGACCAGAAAGAGAGATTAGACGCCATTCAATTCGTTCTGTGGTACAGAACTTTGATAACATGTCGCAATAAAATCAGAGTAGATATTCCACAAAAAGGATTTAATTCAGTGGGGACGGTTTCTCGAAAATCAAGTTATTCACTGTCGTTATCGTTTTAGATTTTAGTGAAAAGAATTTCTTTAAGAAAATTTATACTGAAGAAATCGCCGTGGCAAGGAGCTCCCGACATTACGGAATTGGCCAAAGGTGGGTCCGATGATAACCTCTGAGAAATTCTCTCGTAAAATGCGTACTGCATGTCTGCGACTTTTCACAAACCCTTCAAAATCGCCCGTTCTGGGATCCCGACCTGACGGAAGTGGCCGATCGTTGAGGTGGGTCGGTATCCTGAGGCTGTTCCGTGATCCTCTCAATCGGGGGAAAAAATTACCGCGGGAGCCATCGAAACTTCTTTTATACGAAAACCCGCTCGCCTTGGGCGCGGGGATTCAGGAGTTTTGGTAGATCCAAACTCCGCAGTTCGAAAGGCCATCGGCATTCCTCGGCATATTCGCTTGGGTCGATGTACGGGAATGGGATTGATCCCCTCACGCAGCCCGCCAGATGTATTTAAGGGGAAAAGTCCCATTCGTGCAGCATGAGTAAATGAGCGAATTTTCGAAGAAACATTTTAACCAATTTTCAGACGTTTTGGTTTGTTATTTTCAATAATGAACTATTGGAATCGAGTAGAAAAAAATTTACCCCGCCCTCAAAATTTGATGTTTTATGTTTCAAGGTACGTCGAATCTGAAAATCGGATAACAAATTTTCCGTTCGGGACTTTTCTTAGCAAGCAAGGACCAATTTCGTTGAAATTTGGCCTAAGGACTCCATTTGGGGTCTAGTTGTACCGCGAAGCTTTTGGTTGATGTCAGTCACTTCTAAGGGGATTTTCGGTCCGGGCGCACAACAACTTTTTTTCCAAAATTAGTAAAAAGAAAAAATTCCGGAAATTTCAAAGAAAAAAAAACTAAATCCGATGAGCTCCAAATTTGGGTTGGAACCAGAGAGTCACTAGTGCTGGGAGAGCTTGGAAGCGGTGTAGAAGGAATGATGCACAGGCTGAGATTAATTTATTTAGTAGGTATAACACGAGCTAGTCAGCCCAATAAGAGAAACATTAATTGAAAAAAATGAATTACGACGGTTATGTTGTTTACAAACACGTAGAGAATACCCACGAAGTCATGAGAAAGTTGCATTTATAATACTTCTTCACAGGAACAGGGAACAGGAGATAAAACAACCTTTATTATAATAAGTAATTATTTGACGGTATAAATTATCAACTCAAATTTCAATAAAGGCCGGACTTTCTTTTTTTCTTCTTGAAAATACGCGTAGATTTCGGCATTGAATGAATTGATTGCAATGATTGAAAACTTCACCACAACACTAACGCAAAAACAAGACGAGCTAGAAAGCCAAGTAAACCTTCTCACGGGCTATCATTCTTTGAGGTTTCGATGCTAAACGATGTATTCTATTCGGTATATATCGAAGTTGAACTATCGAGAGTTGATACCGCAATTCCATTGGTTGGAAACAGCCAGGAACGGTCATTTAAATTTCGATAAACCTGACCGCCCTAACTCGGCCGCGCGTTTTTGATTCACCGCTCTCCCGTAAAATTACGTTTTTGAGCTTATTTCGACCTCGTTATGCAAATACCTGGTAAGCGACAAAAGTCGATTTTGAGAAAAACGCGTCCAAAGTTTTTACGAGTATACACGTTGTTTTGGTAGTTGGCGTGGGAATTAAGAGGTCAAACATCGTCTCTGGGTTTTTTTGGTGTGTTCTTTCCAGCTATTCGGTCAAAATGTAAGAAAAATGTCTGCAAGTATAATTTTTATGCTTACCTGGTTTTTGAAAAAATCACCAAGAGCAGAAACCTAAATTGCAAAAACCAGGTAAGCGCCAATTTGTCGCTTACCTGGTTTTTGCAAAAATCACCCAGAGACCAAATCTAAATTTTGAAAACCTGGTAAGCGCCAATGTGTCGCTTAACTGATAATTGCGAAATTAATTGAACAGAAAATAGAACATTGATAACAGGGTAAGTGCCAGTTGGACCCAGTTAAGCAAATACCTGGTAAGCGACAAAAATCGAAAATCGAGTTTTTGGTATCGTTGGATTCAGCTTGTCAAGATCTACGATTCTGGAGTGGTTTCATTCAGTTACGTTTATTAAAAGTAATTAAATTATTACGTCAGGTAAGCGACAAGCCTTGTATCCGCGGTTTTTTATTTTGCAAAAACCTGGTAAGCGCCAAATGTTGAATTTTATTTCGCAAATACCTGGTAAGCGTCACTAGGTTTCATTGCAAATACCAGGTAAGAACCAATTGGTCACTACAGTAGTAGTGGGAGCTCTAGTCCGTGGATTGTGGCGAGCGACCGGTTTTACGTACCTATAGGTATTACATAGTTCACGAGGAACACGATTTAGCTATGCCCTGACTATCACAAAACGTATCAATCGAGGGAGAGGGAACTATATCAATGGCGTTGAACCTGTTAGTTATAACCAAATTTATTTTGTTATCATCTACTATGTTTTTATAAACATTTTCAAGTAAGTACAAGTACTTACATGAATTCGGTGACCATCATGCTTTCTTTTTTTTCGTGCACCCTCAGTAGAAGGTTAGGAGTGACATTTTCCTGGTAAAGTCTCTGTTCTTTTTGATGTGACAACAAACAGGAAATCGACAAACAGTTTGTCGATAGAAAACAAATTTTGTTCCTTTTTCTCAGGAACTAATCATCCGATTAGAACCAAATTTTTAGAGGATGTTCTTCTAGTATGTACCTTTAATTATGATGGAGGGTTTTGCGAAATAACGCCATGGAGCTTAAATATGAGTGTGTGAAAATTCAAATTATCGCTGAAATTGTTTAACCCTCATACTTTTTTTCTGTGAACTTTATAAAAAACTTAGTTAGTCATATTTGCTTCACTTAGTATACTGATGGTGTTGTCAAAAATTTCAGACCAATAGCTTGAGTATTCTGAGAGAAAAAGAAACATTCATATCAACAATTTAGGTTTAGAACAGCTCACGTTTGGAGATGTAACTTTTTTTGGTCTGTCGTACTGAGTTCAAATTTTTACCAACCAACCAGAATATTTTGAGGATTAGTCCCTGAAATTGTCATTAAAATCGGACGAACCATTGAAAAAATATCGCAAAAGAACCAAAATTGCTGCTACAGCGCGGAATCGACATAATATGTCATATCATGTGTCCCCCTTCTAAGGGGTGAAAATTTAGGGGGAGTCAGTACTTGGTAGTAATTAAGGGTATTTTCGGTACATTTTTGACCCTAATGGACTGATCTTCATCATGTTTTAAAAATTTCGATCAGTCACTCTTCATCTTTGGTCGGAACCAAAAATATCAATCAAAACAAACCGGATACCCGTGCGTTGCATTGTTGCGCCACCCCCCTTTTTTGGTACTTACAATCAGGGCTCTCCTGAATTCGGGATTACATAATTTACTCATAATATTGATTCCTCGGATAGACTTTGATGTCTCAAACGACGAGAAAAAGCGGAACTTCGGTAGCTCTTTTATTTTCGGAGAAAACTGTACCTACATGTCGAAAAACGTTGTTTTGAGAAAATCAGGTTTTTGTGTCAGGATACGATATTTTACGTTTGCCATTCGTCAAATGTCTTTGGGTTTTCGTTTCTATCATTAAATTATAGAAAAAGTAGACATTTTCTTCTTTGTGGTATCACATGGTTGATAAGAAAAGTAGGTAATTTTTAGGTTACACACGTTTTCTTGATTTTTTTATTTTTTTATATCGACGTCAAAACATTGATTCAGTTTTCTGTAGCTCCTGTTCTCCCTTGATCTTTTCTGTTTTCCATCATTCTACTCGTATTTCGACCATTTTACGTGAAGTGCAATAATTATGTTATTCATTCTTTCTGGTGCATGCCAGTACACAATTAATTAAAAAGTACGTTCAGTAAAAATGTTGAGCATGACTTTGTTTATTATCACTTTCCAGATTATCTAGTGCTAAAATTATTATATTATTCGAAGGCGGCCAGAATGCCGCTCTGCGCCCATCGTTGTGATCTCAGATGGTGCGCCCGCCCGAAGATTAACATGAGAAACCCTGTACTGTTTGCAGATGGGAAGAATAAGGATGGTTTGTTGAGGTGTCCTTGTATATTACAGTCCTTCTTCTACCTGCCACTCAAGCCAGGGAAAATGAGACCGAGGGTTGTTGACTACCGACCAATGATGAAGTAGAAGGATTCATTTTCACATACCGTTCGCGTACTTTACGGCAGTGGTTCCCAATTCTATACAGGGTGTCGACCAAACTTCAAGGATCGATCGTACATCTAATTAAGTAAGAAAATGTATCGTAGCATCTTTGTTTTAACCCCTTGTTTTTCCAATATTAGCGTAGAATACGCTTTAGCCATGGACTAACTAGCCGAAAAGTGTCACGCGGGAGTGGAACGAAAAAGGGTATGGTATCCAGGAACGAAAACGGTGACGCGAGACCAATAAACATAAGAATATTTACATCCATGTGTAGTAGTTGCGACAAACCCAGGAACGAAAACGGTGACACGAGACCAATAAACGTAAGAATATTTACATCCATTTGCAGTAGTTGCGCCTGAGTGGTCACTGATCAGCTGAGTGAGCTCCAAGGCCATTTCCTCTCCTGTTGAACGCAGGAACCTGAAATTTGAGAGGGCAGGTCAATGGAGAATGCTGAAGGCGCATGAGTGGTCACTGATCAGCTGAGTGACCTCCAAGGCCATTTTCTCTCCTGTTGAACGCAGGAAGCTGAAATTTTAGAGGGCGGGTCAATGGAGAATGCTGAAGGCGCATGAGTGGTCACTGATCAGCTGAGTGACCTCCAAGGCCATTTTCTCTCCTGTTGAACGCAGGAAGCTGAAATTTTAGAGGGCGGGTCAATGGAGAATGCTGGAGGTACCTGAGTGGTCACTGATCAGTTGAGTGAGCTCCAAGGCCATTTCCTCTCCTGTTGAACGCAGGAACCTGAAATTTGAGAGGGCAGGTCAATGGAGAATGCTGAAGGCGCATGAGTGGTCACTGATCAGCTGAGTGACCTCCAAGGCCATTTTCTCTCCTGTTGAACGCAGGAAGCTGAAATTTTAGAGGGCGGGTCAATGGAGAATGCTGAAGGCGCATGAGTGGTCACTGATCAGCTGAGTGACCTCCAAGGCCATTTTCTCTCCTGTTGAACGCAGGAAGCTGAAATTTTAGAGGGCGGGTCAATGGAGAATGCTGAAGGCGCCTGAGTGGTCACTGATCAGCTGAGTGAGCTCCAAGGCCATTTCCTCTCCTGTTGAACGCAGGAAGCTGAAATTTTAGAGGGCGGGTCAATGGAGAATGCTGAAGGCGCCTGAGTGGTCACTGATCAGCTGAGTGTGCTCCAAGGCCATTTCCTCTCCTGTTGAACGCAGGAAGCTGAAATTTTAGAGGGCGGGTCAATGGAGAATGCTGAAGGCTCCTGAGTGGTCACTGATCAGCTGAGTGTGCTCCAAGGCCATTTTCTCTCCTGTTGAACGCAGGAAGCTGAAATTTTAGAGGGCGGGTCAATGGAGAATGCTGAAGGCGCCTGAGTGGTCACAGATCAGTTGAGTGAGCTCCAAGGCCATTTCCTCTCCTGTTGAACGCAGGAAGCTGAAATTTTAGAGGGCGGGTCAATGGAGAATGCTGAAGGCGCCTGAGTGGTCACTGATCAGTTGAGTGAGCTCCAAGGCCATTTCCTCTCCTGTTGAACGCAGGAAGCTGAAATTTTAGAGGGCGGGTCAATGGAGAATGCTGACGGCGCCTGAGTGGTCACTGATCAGCTGAGTGTGCTCCAAGGCCATTTCCTCTCCTGTTGAACGCAGGAACCTGAAATTTGAGAGGGCGGGTCAATGGAGAATGCTGAAGGCGCCTGAGTGGTCACTGATCAGCTGAGTGAGCTCCAAGGCCATTTTCTCTCCTGTTGAACGCAGGAAGCTGAAATTTTAGAGGGCGGGTCAATGGAGAATGCTGGAGGTACCTGAGTGGTCACTGATCAGTTGAGTGAGCTCCAAGGCCATTTCCTCTCCTGTTGAACGCAGGAAGCTGAAATTTTAGAGGGCGGGTCAATGGAGAATGCTGAAGGCGCCTGAGTGGTCACTGATCAGCTGAGTGTGCTCCAAGGCCATTTCCTCTCCTGTTGAACGCAGGAAGCTGAAATTTTAGAGGGCGGGTCAATGGAGAATGCTGAAGGCTCCTGAGTGGTCACTGATCAGCTGAGTGTGCTCCAAGGCCATTTTCTCTCCTGTTGAACGCAGGAAGCTGAAATTTTAGAGGGCGGGTCAATGGAGAATGCTGAAGGCGCCTGAGTGGTCACAGATCAGTTGAGTGAGCTCCAAGGCCATTTCCTCTCCTGTTGAACGCAGGAAGCTGAAATTTTAGAGGGCGGGTCAATGGAGAATGCTGAAGGCGCCTGAGTGGTCACTGATCAGCTGAGTGAGCTCCAAGGCCATTTCCTCTCCTGTTGAACGCAGGAACCTGAAATTTGAGAGGCAGGGTCAAAGGAGAATGCTGACGGCGCCTGAGTGGTCACTGATCAGCTGAGTGTGCTCCAAGGCCATTTCCTCTCTTGTTGAACGCAGGAACCTGAAATTTGAGAGGGCGGGTCAATGGAGAATGCTGAAGGCGCCTGAGTGGTCACTGATCAGCTGAGTGAGCTCCAAGGCCATTTTCTCTCCTGTTGAACGCAGGAACCTGAAATTTGAGAGGCAGGGTCAATGGAGAATGCTGAAGTGGAGAACAGGAAAAAGCGACAGGAAAGTAGCGCTATGATTTATCATATGCTTGACGACAAATATGCTTGACAACCTGATGTTATTATGAATAAGGAGGTATCTTAAATATTACAGTGGAAGAAAGATAAAGAGGGAGAGGGAGCAAAAACCTTTTCAAGGTATGTCACTCACGTTTGTATTGATTGTCACATTAGTAACGTGTATTAGCGTTACTTAAACTTAATACACGTTTGATAATCACCGTTGAACGCTAAGCAGTTCAGCGTCCAATCGAGGCTAAAGCGTATTCTACGTTTCTATACTTGTAGCAGCAGGCTCTAAGTAAAAACAAAAAGGGGGGTCCAGGGGGCACAGCCCCTTGGCAGGGCCGAGTTTTTTTTTTCAATTTCAAATTTTTTCGTGTTCTTGAACAAGTCACTAAAATTACCAGAACTACTTTAATTTACCGTAAACATGTAAAAAAATGGCACCGTTAGAAAGGGCGCCAAATTTCCCATTTTCCTACAAAAAATTATTTCCAGTAAAGGATGGTGCTTCTTTCAAATTTTAAAGGCGAATGAAGAGTAAACCTGAAGGGCAAGTGAACTCAATCGAGATGGAATTCTTTCCAAACAATTGGCAGAGTGGAGGGTTGGAAATTGGCAGGTGGAAGATTTTGGAACAGGTTGTGCTTCTATGTTAGTAGGTATATCCTTTGAAAAATTGGCCAGCCGCATTCTTTCTATCTGCGAACAGTACTTGTTCTATTTATTAGAAAAACCATTACGCTACAAGAGTAAAATTAGCGAATTTTCAAAGAAATCTTGTACGATTAATGGTATGTAATACGTATATATGATTTTCGGAAAACGTAATAAATATCGTTTCTGGTTGAATAAAAAAATAGCTTTAAATTAATTTTATTAGAGAATATGATTTTGCTGAGAAGCTAAAAAGTTTTAAATCCATTGCAATAGCTTAACTTTTTCTGAAAATTCGGTAAACGTTTGTGATGAGATGGAAGGATGAAAGGAAGTGCTCGAATACCATCAGTTAATATAGGAGATCCGAAGGATATGAGAGGTGATACTACAGAGCATACGAGTTGTGCTGCTCCGTGGTTCTTTGTCCGCACCACAATCTGGGTTCATCACGTTGTTTTGGTCCTTTTAGGGCCGTTTTCACCAACAATCCATTAACTCCGTTCCACGAAAACTGTGTTCAAAGTAAACTGAGATTGATCTCCAGTGGAAATTTGTTTCGGTTTAACCAAGTTGAGCGAGTTCTCAGGAATGGCGTTTTCTTTGTCTCTTGTGAACTTATTCTTCACCATCGAAGCATCGAAAATCAGTCGAACAACTTTGATCTGGAAGGCAGTGAATTGGTGATACGGGAGATAACGAAATGGTTTCATGACAGTTTTCCCTCAGAATCACTTTTTCGTTGGTTTTGACTTCATTTAATCCGGGATATTTTATCAATCCGTCAACCATCCTCTTTCAACGCTACACTATGTGTTGTTCATGAGTTCTTTATTATTGTTGGAGTTCGAATTTTCGATTGGACATAGTTGAATCGCACCACGAACTTCGATCAAAAAGTTGGTGAAAACGGCCCTTAGGTTCCGATGTCAATCAGGTTTCTACCACACATCACTCGCATCTCACCGCGACAGATACAAAATGTACGTGTCGCTGTTCCAAAGGCTTCATCAGCAGCCATGACGAGACGTTTAAATTCAACTTAAAAGCCATCGCGGACGTTATAAGAGCCTATTTCACGGGTTTTGTACGAATACCGTGGCAATGGCAGGGGATCCACTCCAGGAACTTGCACTTTTCAAAGCGACACCGACCAGCCAGACCGCCGCGGGGACGGACGAAGAAGCGATATTTCACCGGCGGCCGCCCCGCGATATTTTATGGTTCTTCCAACGGAGTAAAGGCCGATAAATCAAGTTTGATGAATTCGGCTTTTGAAGCGACCCCCTGCATCTAGCCAGTTGGATCTCGATGACCTTTCAGCATGCAGCAGAGAGATTCTTGATTGTACCAAGATGAGCCATCCTTAAAATATTCATAAATAATAAATAAATCGAAGAAAAGTGAGAAACATTAGTTGATTTGAAGGTAATAAATTGTGGTAGGTGTAAACATCATTTGGACACTTTCCATGAACATGTCACCCTTTGGTCTTTGAGTACCACCTTTGGTACTAAAATAAAGATTCGAATAATCCGAAAACGTATTTATTCGTGAAAAACGCTGCAAATTATTACACAATGGTTTATTGTTTTTCTATATTGATCACTCGTCTGCAAAGTCACCAACCATCCAACATGAAGAGAAGAATCGATCGCATTTCGGTCAGCTGAAATTTGAACGGAGATTGGGCCTCTTTCGCGATTCACACTCGTGTTTCTGATTAATGGTACGTCCAATCCTTAAATTCTCGTAGGGAGCGAACGGTTTGTCCTACAGAGCTCCGCGTGGTCTCAAAAAATTCTAAAAATTTTATCAAATCTTAAATTGAAGGAAAAACAATACCTTTATATCAAAATTTTTTGAGTTGGGGCGTTTTCAAAATTTCAAAATTCATTTTCGAACCCTTAGAATTGACTTACATCAACCAAAATCTTCGGGGCACAACTAGACCCCAAATGGAGCCTACATACCATTAACAATTTATATTTGGAAAAAATACTTCATCGCTACAATTGATGGTATTGTACATAAATAATTACATCACAGTATTGTATCAGCACTTTCAGCACTCAGCAGTCATGTCCATCTGACTGCTTGTTATCAGGGTCCGAGATCCGACCCCGGACATTGGGGTGAGGGACAAGGTTGAATCACCTTATCCCACAAATGATGGAGGGAGGATTGTGCCTCTTCTGGCTATGCCATCAGTCGACGCTTCTCCTCCCCATGGGTTTCGAGTTAGCTCCAAGTCCCACGGGGCCCACTTGCTCGAGCCGTGGCACGCCGTCGTGTGGCCGTAGCCCTGAATTTAGACCAGATGAATGATCCTCCTGTTAGGACTCGGGTGGTCTTCCACTCCAGGATAAACAGTGGAAAACCAGCCCGAATCAGATCCTTGGCTGACTTGCCATGCCATATCCCTCTCCAGGTGATCGTTGCTCCAATCACCTTCAGTTGGTTTCGCTGAATGTTTGCAAGTGCTGCTGCAGCATCTAGTAATGCGTCAACTTCATATTTTTGAATTTTGGAATCATTGATGTCTGCGAGTGATCTCTGGCCGGAGCCAGAGACCACTGAGACATCAATAATGAAGGCTCCTTTTGGTGTTACCACCAAGAGGTCTGGACGATAACCTCGCTGTTCCAGGTTAAAGTGTGGCTCTAGCCATACTGGCCATCCTTTACGGCGAGCGTAGGCTTCCAGTAGGTTCAGGGCAAAATTGTGACGGGCACACCTGGGTCTTACCACGGCTGGGCAAATCTGGAGAACATGCGAGGCTGTTTCGGGTGTTTGACATCCCATTCGGCATAGATGGCTGCTTCCGGTACGCCTGCCTCTTGTCCTCCTCACTCCTGTTGGCAGAGAACCAGAATGTACTTTCACCATACCCAACGACCTCCATCCCCATAGTTTTGCTGAACGGTTCCTGATCCATGCCGTGCTAGCTCTGTTATCGCGTGATTTTACCAGTTCAGCCCCATCTGTAGTTTGATGGATACGTTGTGCCCTGACAATTCGACGGTCGATTCTTGATGTCCCATTTTGTTGTTGGATACTCGTCCCTCCTTCAAAGAGTTGTGTGTTTGCCGCCCCTACCATATTAGCTCTTATGGCTGGTATTTGGCTGAGCAATTCCATGACTCCAAGACCATCATCACCACGGGTCCATGGATGTATGCATTAGCAGAGTCAAATGGCAGGCGCAACCATTTTCTCACATATCTCCTCACAGATATATCCATCTGTTTTAGAGTTAAGAGCGAGGTACTTCCCAGCACTAATTGGTGAGTTAGTGAGGGTATGCCGTGGTCTCGTAACATTACTAATTTCTGCAGAGGCTTCAGGGTGCCCTATCAATTTTCTCAAGGATTGCAGTCATTTTCATTGGCATGTTACGACATATACCCTGGGTACCAAAGGATACTCGCAGGTATATCCATCGAACATTGTGTGGCGCTGCCCTCAGGCACTGGCCATCAACATCAATGGAAGGCCTTTCAGCTGGGACCACGAGTCGACGCCCTCTTGGCATCAAAGGCAGATAGATGGATTTTCTGAGGTTGAGATTTAGCCCCACCGACCTCAAGGCATTATTGAATGCTACAATCTGAGCCACTATCCCAGCTCTAGATGTGGCAATCAGTACAACATCATCCGCAAAAGCCCGCAAAATCCGCAAAATTTCATCAAAATCGGTCAATGCTAAGTGAGGAAAGTGCCGCGTAGGCGGACGGACGGCCAAATTTATATTCGATTTTTGGATTCTACGTACCTTGAAACGTAAACCATCAAGTTTTGAGAGGGTGTTAAAAATTTCTTTTTCTTGGTCGATTCCAAAGGTTTATTATTGGAAATAATAAACCAAAAGGCAAACAAGGTAGGGTCCTCTACCTACCAAGAAAATGATGAAGAAAGAAAAGATGTTCTCCAAAAGGTGGAAAAAGACAAAATCCAAAAAAAAAAAAAAAAAAAATGGTATGATACACCGATAATGATGAAAAAGATTCCACTTCGGGAATTTGTAAAGAAAAGGGATCGCAGGGCTGTTTGAATGAAACTTCAGCGACTACTGACAAATGTGGATTTAGATGGAAAGTGATCAAGAGAGAAGTGAAGGAGTTGGAGAGGGGGCTCATCTGCCTTGGACTTTGGGATCGGCGGGATGATTTAAATCGTGACAAATCCTCGTTCCGGGTTTCCTCGTTCCGGGACATCCTCGTTCCGGGTTTCCTCGTTCCGGGACATCCTCGTTCCGCGTTAGTATTTCACAAAATCGAAGACAAGAAAACTTAAAAAGTTGTAGGTATCTAAACTTGAAATTTTCAAGAATTTTAGGAATGCATTAGTGCAAGGGCCTTTGAAATTGAAAAACTGAAAGATTGCCGCTGGAATAGTCAAGATCGAACGATAATTGCCAGATAAATATGAGAAAAACATGGAAAACTCCGTTTATTCGGTAGTTTTTCCCATTTTTTTCGGCAATTATTGTTTGATTTTGATGATTCTCGCTGCAATATTTCATTTTCTCAATTTTCTAGGGCGGTGCACAAATGAATTTCTAAAATCCTTTGAAATGCGCCTTCAATTTCGCTAAATACTAAAAACGAACGGCGACCGACTGAGACCCCCTTAAATGTGTCCCGGTTCCACCTAAATATCATCGTCTCTTAGTTTACTCAGATCATCCGATAATGAGGTAGTTGAGGACTCGCGTGGGAGACGTCGTCCTGCGGCGGCCGACGGAGCTGACCGTGGGAGAGCGGCCACCTGGCGGTGACTCAACTCCGCGGTTTTCGGGCTTCCAGAAAGGAAAACGCCGGCGGGGCGCGTTTTCTGGCTCACACGCTCGTACCGGAGTTGTGACCCCGAAAATCTGGCGGCCGCGACGTTATTCACTATTTACCTACAGGGCGCCGTAATAACAGGTCGGAGGAGCTCCGGAGGCTCATGAGGTGGATCAAATTCGGAGCACATCTGGGAGCGCACGGCGGGATGAATGGGGATCACCGCAAGGGATAATTCTCCGGTTTTGGTGGATACTTCCCTCACTGGACTCACCGAGGTAGTAGCAGGAAGACATCTGGTGATTCTAAAACTGACTACATTCATATCGTGAGAGATTGAAGTGGCGGTGGATTCTGAGGCACAGTTTCACCCTAGTTATACCGAAAATACCGCCCATGTGGGGTGGAAGGTGTAGCTTGACTTCATAGGGAAAACAAAAAGTTGGTAGGAAAAAAAAACGCAGCAAATTATTGCCCAAATGTTTATTATTTTCTGTATAAATCACCCTTCTGTATAGATCCCTCCCTACCAACCGTAGGTACCTACTACCTACTAGGGCATTTTTGAAAATTTTACAGATGGATATGTTTATTTTCGCCATTTTGTACACTTTTACAATGATATAATTGCATGAAGAGATGCGATTTTGCTCAGATTTCCTACCCTACGTTAGGCTTGGCCGGTGTTGTCGGGTAAGATCTTAGCAAAATCGCTCCACATCGGTGAATAAATTAATGTCTACTATACATTATAGTAATAAGTAAATTACTAAACAATACATGATTGGTCAGAAAAAAGGACGCATTTGATAATTTCTAACATATACTAACTTACTTTAATATTCTTCTACTTTAATCATCTCTAAGCTTTAATAGTCTCCTATACATAATATGTATAGGATACATAATACATAATAGTCCTACATAATACATATGATAATAATAATAATAATATGTATAGGATACATATTATAATAATAATATTAATTATAATTAATAAATAATTATATGTATGTAGATTAATAATAATAATAATAATATGTATATGATACATAATACATAATAATCCTATACATAATATGTATAGGATACATAATATGTATAGCATATATTATATGCTAATAGCCTCTCGCATCTAAAGCCCTCTTCTGTAACTAGCCAACTTAACACTTGCTTTTTGTATTTTGGTCCAGTGAACTTCTGGGGACTTTTCATGCTACAAACAATTTCTCGATGTAACAAATCGACAGCCCCACTGCAAAACCCTGTAAGTTCCAATTTTTCCAAAAACAAGGATTTGAGCCTTTCCGTTATAATTTAATAATACGCTGCAAATTTCTGCTGGGTATGCTTTGAAGATGTTAGGAGTCCATATTCATGTTCTACTCGTCTCTACGAACTCATAGAGTACCCACACAGCTACTCCATTTCTGGGTACAACAAATATACGTATTCATTATATATATATATATAGCTACAAACTTTTCTTAATTTTGGACAATTTTCATTTTTGAAAAATGCATTCATATCAGAAATTTTGTGCTGAATCCGAATATACCATATATTACCATGATTTTCAATGTAAAAACCACAAAAAACGGGAAAAACTCATTTTTTTGGAGTTTTTTTGAATTTTGGACCACTTTGGATTGTCCAAAATTGCTGGTTAACGAACTTGACCTATGGTTTGTTGTTACAAACATTTGGGCAAAAACTAAAAAAAATTTTTAAACAATTACTCAAGTTATCGTCCGGAATGACACATATATATACATATGATTTTTGGAAAAACTTCAGGGATCGTCTCAGAATGTTCCAAAACGGATTTCAGTGTGAAAATTTTTCGAAAAAGTCGATTCTAAAAATTTTGAGGCCATTGCAATAGCTTCATTTTCTTTGAAAATTCGCTAAAAATTTATTGTTTGTTGATTTATTTTTTTATAAAACATGATTACGTTTTATGTATACCACTCACATACAGGTATTTGGTACTTTTAGGTACATATAGGGCTTGTGCATATTTTTCGTCATTTCTCTAATAATGGTGAAAAGGTTGAATTTGAGTTGGAAAGGGGTGAATTTGAGTTGGAAAGGGTTGAATTTGAGTTGGAAACGGTTGAATTTGAGTTGGAAACGGTTGAATTTGAGTTGGAAAAGGTTGATTTTGAGTTGGAAAGGGTTGGATTTGAGTTGGAAAGGGTTGAATTCGAGTTGGAAAGGGTTGAATTTGAGTTGGAAAGGGTTAAATTTGACTTGAAAATGCCATAAACATTCATTCTTTTCAGCTACTGCAACATGTGTGGAGTGTGTTGTGCAATATTATTTGAAAGTATTACTGTCGGATTTGATTGCAGCGCAAAATAAAATTCAAACTTGGACGAAGGAAAAAGTTGAGGAACGAAATGCACCGACTGCAGAGGAGTTGCAAGCTGCAGTTGAGGTTGAGGAAGGTTTTTGCGACGGTCCCGCCGCGAGGCTCACCCGCCCCATAAAACGTTTGAAATTGGGACCCCCGAAAGGAATGTGGGTTCCCCCGAACCCCCGTCGCTCCCCGCGAAACGGTCCAATAAAGAACTGCGGGGAGTCCGCGGGTCGGAGGGAGGGTGTTTCAAGGACAGACGGGTAACCCCTCCCGTCCTCTCGCGAGCCCCTCAAACTCCCCGAATCCGCGACGTCGATGTCGTGGTGGACAAAAAAACCGCCGGCCTGGGAGGCCTGTGCGGCGGAGGCGCGGGGAGGGGCTTCGCTCTCGTGGGTTCGCGTCTCCTCGCCGGAACCCTCAATATTCGGCAAGTTGTCGTAGGTTAGGAGGCGAGCGAAATGTTTCGTCTTCCTCGACCGTTTCCTCCTTTTTGTGTCGTCGAAGGTTTTTATCGTCAAGACGAAAACAACAACAACGACAGATGGCGACCAGCAGCGGCGGCCCCTGGATCCTCAATATCACACTACCTTATAATTTTGACTATCGCAGATTTTAACGTTTGAAATTGAAATAGAGTTGGAAATATTCTGATGGAATAACCAAGTCATATGCACCCAATAATTTCATTATAATTCAAAGTTATTAATTAACTAAAATACAGGTTTTTCAAGTGAGATAGAGAATTTTCCAAATCAAATTGAAAACTTTCCAACAGGGGCGTGGGGTCTACAAGGCCACTCATCGTCTAGCTCCGGCAAAATGTCTCTGTGTAAGCTAGATTTTTACCTAAAAGTTGGAAAAACTCCCTTCAAAAAGTTGCCACTTACTCTTATAGGTACGAAAGTAGCACCACCAACTAGCACAGTCTGGGTCCTTTACCTTGTCGCATCGTCAAAATAAATTAGCATCTAGGTACAGAAAGTTACTATACAGGTTTTCCAAGTCATATTGAGAATTTTCCAAATCAAATTTAAAGCTTTCCAAATCAATTTGAAAATTATCCAAATCAAATTGAAAACTCCTCTGACTCCTCCCGACTCTCGTTCCGCCTCCCGCCCACTCCCGATCGGCAACTTTCTCGTACCTACGGTTGGGGTTTTATGTGTTAGATGGAGGATGGTCCCCTATGAATCGGAAGTTGGTCTAAGAAAGTTAATAATATTGCATTGTCATGCGATTTACATACGCATGCAAAAGTTGAGCTCAATCGGATACCGGGAAGTGGATCAAATTCAACTTGCAAGATTTGATTAATGACAGACAGACTGACAGACAACGGGTCAGGTGAAACTAAATATGAGCTTTTAAAATATGAGTAATGCAAGATGGAAAAGGATTCATTCATTTTTGAAAGCTTTAATTTAGTTTCGCCTGACCCGTTGTCTGTCAGTCTGTCTGTCATTAATAAAATCTTGCAAGTTGAATTTGATCCACTTCCCGGTATCCGATTGAGTTGAAATTTCGCATGCATGTGTAAATCGGATGATAATGCAATATTATTAACTTTCTGAGACCATCTCCCAATTCATAGGGGACCGTCCTCCAGCTCTCATGTAAAACCCTAACCTTACTATATATCGATACCTTAAAGCACAAAGGCGCTATGTCCAAAAACGGAGTTTTGAGAAAAACGCAAAAGAAAGTATCACCAGTGCACAATTCCTATAATAATGGCTTTCACACTTGACTCTTCAATTTCTTCAATACATTTTCAAGCTTTAATCGTCAAGAAAGTCAGTACTAGTTTTGTTGAATTTGAGTTTTTCTGAAAGTCATAGAAAATAAAAATGTGGAATATGGATGAACATAGCGCCTTTGTGCTTTAAGATATCGATATGTCGCCGATCTGGAGGGGGCGGGAGGCGGGAAGAGGCGGAGGAATCGGAGGCGGGAGGAGTCAGAGGAGTCGGGGATGGGAAGAGTCAGACTCCGTGTAATATCCCCCCCCCCAGCTTTTGTTTTTAACCTAGATTAAAAATTAAAGAAAAAAAAAACCTTTTCTAAAAACAAGCTCTATTTTCTGTTAATAAAATTAACTAAAAAGGTAAAAATAAATTACCTCCAATAAAAAATACAACACTTTATTACAGTCCCAATTGTATAAATAAAATCGTGTTACATTTAGCGTCTTCTTTTTCCTAGTGCTATCACAATGTACGTAACACGCTTTTATTCATACAATTGGGACTGTAATAAAGTGTTATCTATATGAAGTGTTATATTTCTTATTGGAGGTCATTTATCTTTAACTTTTTACTTCATTTTATTAAGAAAAAATAAAGCTTGTTTTTAATTAACCCTAGGATGGCACACCTATTTTTCGCATACATAAACGACACACTGGGGTCAATTGTGACCCCAAAATTTAAATTCCTCTAATTTAAATTCAAGACAGAAATTTAAATTTATTTTAGGTTGTAAAAATCTATTGATAGCCTGTTTGTTGAAATGTATACAACAAAATAAAAAACAGTTTAAACCAGGAACAAATTTCGGTTTTGAATATAGTTTCGTAAAAAGTCAATAAAAATATGGAAATAAATGAAATTTCTAAAATTTGAAATTATATTTTGTTGAAGGGTTTTCTTAAATAGATTTCACTATCAGCATTCCAAGTTGACAATATTTGGAATAAAATATAAAAAAAATCATTTAATTCTATGGAATAGTTTCGATAATAGATCAGCTCAAAGATGGCCCTTTTTTGAGTTTGACTGACGACTTTCACCAGCACTTTTGTTTCTCTGCTTTTAAAAAAAATTGTATTATCACTCCTGTATTATTGTGAATTTTCATAGTATACTTGCTTTGGCTCAAAGTAGGGACTTCTCACGGTAAATGGAAAAACAATAAATTTAGAAATCAATATACGTATGTATAAATCGTGGCACACCTATTTTTCGCATACATAAACGGCACACTGGGGTCAATTCTGACCCCAAAATTTAAAAGGCAAAATAATGAATAGAAAGTCACACTGGGGTCAAATAGTCCCCCACACAAAAAAAAGTCAACCTTTTATAGCACACTGGGGTCAGATGTGGCCCATAGCACGTTTGCAAGTTAACTCCACGAACTCTAGCGAGTGACTGACCTTAACCACTGACAAAGGGGCTCCGAAGCAGTTCCAACTTTATTTACAAAATATCCCTGTTCGAAGAAAAATTTTTCTTTTTATAGATACACGGCCAAATGTAAATCGTGGGGTCACGAATGACCCCGGTGTGTCATCCTAGGGTTAAAGGTTTTTTTAACACAGAATGTGTTTTTGCGATGACCTACCGAAAAAAAATCGTCACGAAAAAGCGACAGAAAAAACCGTTACGCGCTTTTGACATTTTCATGTCTTTCATATGGCACACAAAAAAAAATCGTCACGAAAAAGCGACAGAAAAAACCGTTACGCGCTTTTGACATTTTCATGTCTTTCATATGGCACACAAAAAAAAATCGTCACGAAATTTGTTGCAACGAAATTTGTTGCAACGAAATTTGCTAACGAAATTTGCTAACGAAATTTGTCCCAAGTCGCCACAATGATGATTATGACCATCAGAAGTGAAGTTGTTAGGTACTTTACAGGTAGGTACTTTACAGTTAGGTAGGTACTTTACAGTTTGATATTACCAGATCAGCTGAGTCGAAAATTGAGCTCCCAGATCAGCTGAGTCGAAAATTGAGCTCCCAGATCAGCTGAGTCGAAAATTGAGCTCCCAGATCAGCTGAGTCGAAAATTGAGCTCCCAGATCAGCTGAGTCGAAAATTGAGCTCCCAGATCAGCTGAGTCGAAAATTGAGCTCCCAGATCAGCTGAGTCGAAAATCGAGCTACCAGATCAGCTGAGTCGAAAATCGAGCTCCCAGATCAGCTGAGTCGAAAATTGAGCTCCCAGATCAGCTGAGTCGAAAATCGAGCTCCCAGATCAGCTGAGTCGAAAATCGAGCTCCCAGATCAGCTGAGGCGAAAATCGAGCTCCCAGATCAGCTGAGGCGAAAATCGAGCTCCCAGATCAGCAGAGGCGAAAATCGAGCTCCCAGATCAGCTGAGGCGAAAATCGGGGGGGGGGGGGGGCATGAAAATGTTTCAATGTGTTGCAGACTCGTATGCAAGCGTTTTTTGTACTACTTTCTAGAGAGAACTAATTGGGTAGAAGGGAATTTTGTTTTTCTATTTTAACACAGAATGTGTTTTTGCGATGACCTACCGAAAAAAAATCGTCACGAAAAAGCGACAGAAAAAACATCTGGTGATATGTTTATTGGTTGTCATGTTAATGTCAACTCCACATTTATTATTGTTGTTTTTTATTTAACGGATGACTAGCATCGCAAAAACACATTCTGTGTTCCTATGATTTCATACAGAGTATGGAAAAAGAAATAAACCGGGGGGTGCAGGGGGGCGGAGCCCCCCGCCGAGGCGCAAAGCGCCGAGTTTCTTTAATTTTTTTTTCAAGTTCATATCTATTAAAACTGGGAAAAAGTGCTGAAATTTAAGTTCGTAAATTGAATTTCATATTTTCGAATAAAATTGGCAATGGAAATAAAGAACAGTGAAATTTCAGCAGCTACCAAGCCAAAACCAGTTTCCAGCCTTCTGGAAGAAGGTAGGTAGCGGCAATGTGAGGGAAGAGGCTGGCAGTTCGGTTGATGTGATGCCTACCAAGATACCGATTTATTTGATAAATAATGACGGATAATAATCCGTCACTGTTCGTAGTTTCGTCATTAGAAATGGAAAGTTCTCAATTTGATTTAGAAAATTCTCAATTTGATTTGGAAGGTCTCAATTTGAAGGTCTCATTCTATGCAGAACGAATGGTCAGGGGGGGGGATCAAGTAAGTACGAAAAATGGAAATTTACAGGAGGGCATTTTAAAGTTTCAAATTTTATTCCTAATTCAGGAATCCACAATAATTGATACATCCTACTTAACAAAAACGTAGCAAGGCAACGCTAGTGTGGGGGGGAGGGGGTCGCCCTAGTCGATCTCCAGACTCTCCTCTTGGTTACGAGCAACCACATTTTCAGACTTACCTACTCACCCACCACATATGATGTAACTTGAGTGTCATGTCCAACAAGTTAACTCGAAATGTTCTTTTACTCACTGCCAGATACTTTGTAAATGGAGGATGGTGCTAGCAGGTAAACTCAGTTACCGGTCTGTTCTCGAAACAGAAATTTTGAAAATGAGATTTAACCGAATAATCACTAACGCCCTAGACAATAGGAAGCATGTTAGACTTACGCTGATGCTCGCAAACGAAAGCTTATACCAAATAACGCCTACAGTGAAGATATCTCGATTTTCACCGAAAAATGTCTTACCTCCCCCCCCCCCCCTCCGACAGACGAGTAATAAACCTTTGTGTAATAATTTGCAGCTTTTTTCTATAAATGATCGAATATTATAAAATCTTCACCTTTTCCAAGATTTGGAGAAACTTGATAAATTATACAATAATGTATTTCCTTGAGAAGGATTCGAATGAGCATGTATGCGGTTCTTTTGACTTTATGGGACCACTGGAAACAATGAGCGTCTAGGAAGGTACGGCCTTTAGAAGGGTTTGAGATCCACGTTTGATTATAAGGAACCGTTGGGGGCGTCATGATCGTCTATTACTTGCTGTTAGAGGGGAAAGTCGGAGGAACTGATGGGGTTCTTATGGGGCTCAAGAATCGGTGCTTGTACTGGTGATTTGAGGAGGTACAAGGAGAAGAGGCGAGAGTTCACTCGGTTCTGTTAAGAAACTGCTGTGACGAACCTGAACCCTCTATCATCCCCTCCCTTTGAATTCTGGACGTTATGGATAGCAAATTATAAAGATCGACGCAACAAACAGACTACGTCAATTGATTGGGACTGAGGTCAACTGGAAATTCAACACATTCTTCTCCGAGATTTCGGTAAATTTACTACCTTCTTCAAGGCTCGGAGGATGTTAAAGGATGATAAATAAAACATCCTTCGAGCACTGAAGAAGGTAATAAATTTACCGAAAGCTCGGTGAAGCTGGTGTTCAATATCCAGTTGACCGCAGTCCCAATCAATTGACGTAGACGTTCTGGATCTTCGAAGTTTTCGAATTAACTTGTTACAATAGTACTTCTCAACCTCGTTATAAGTTTACGAAATTATTTCGTAAATACAAGAACCGAAGTAGATAGTTGAAATTGATGTCAAAGACATCATCTCAATCGTGACGCCTTATCATGCGGGATCAATAAAAAGGGTTAATTAAGTTTTCAATTTACAGCCTATTAATTACTGACTGCTCGATCTAACATCACTTCGACGGCAATCGATCAAAAATATCACTAACTTTAGACCTTGACCTCGCACAAGTTTGCCCGAACGACCATTTCACCTGAGACCATCAGGTAATTTTTTTTTTTTTTTTAATATCTCCTCTCAAAGACAAATTGTTTTTTGTGGCTGAGGGGGCTCGTCATAAATGAATATAAATAAATAAATCAAATATAATGGGGAGGACGCCCAGGATTAACCCAACGTGGGCCCTAGGGATGAGGGAAGATGAGGAGGGAGGGGGTGGAAGAGAGGGATGAAGGGAAGTGTCTCTATAAAAATACCACCAGTTCAAATTTGAGCTGAGCATTACGCGTCTGGGGACACCACGTTGTTCACGTACTGAGATGCCCAACTCGCGCAACTCAGTGGCACTTTTCCCGCGCCACATACCTGGGGGTTGACCTAGGTCTGATCTGGTCAAAACACATATCCAGGCTCTCAATCCAGGTGGAGCTGAGAATGACACTGCTCAGCAGGCTGGTAGGAGTGAAATGGGGTACCTCCCAGGATGTCTTAGCACAGCCTACATTAATGCCTATTAATGGAGTACGGCTTGGAACTCCTAGTTACTGCATCTACATCGATCCTCAACTAACTAAGCATTTCCCAGAACAAGGCGTTGCGATTCGTACGGGGAGCTCCGAAATCCTCTCCCGTGGCATCAATGGAAGTGCAGAGTGGCATAGAACCACTGTTACAAAGGAGAAATGCTGCTGCAGTGAAGCTCCACGAACGAATAAGAAGTGGAACCACTACTTACTGGCATGACTACCAACCCGCTCATGATCGGCTGTCAACTCAGCATACTTTCATTTTTCGAGGAGGTGCAGACAACCGACAGGCAAGGGCTCCCCACTGCCCTGGAAATAGCACCACGACGGCAGGCCCCAGGATCCCTCATGTTCACAGAAACGGTAGATATGCAAAGCACTCCTGCCTCCGTCATGAAGGTGATATTCCTGGAGACATGGAGTCTCTGGTACCCTCAACCTGACTGGCTGCATGTTTTCGCTGATGGCTCAGCTGAGGATACCACAAGAAATGCTGGTGCTGTTGTTTATTGTACCTGTTTCGAGATTGCTAAACGAGCTGGCCGGCTCTCTACGAACTTTGGAGGGGAGGTTTATGCCGTATTGCTAGCAGTAGAACGCCTGCTTGAAAGAATGACCCCTTCATAGTAATCTCGGTGGACTCTCAAGCTGCAATACTAGCGCTAACTCAAAATGGCACAACAGACGTGGCTGCGGTCTTGGAGAAGAATCGAGCAGCTTATTGACAAGGGTGCCCACTTTATGCTGCAATGGGTCCCCTCGCATTGTCAAATTGAGCGTAATAAAAAAGCTGATATCCTCACCAAAAGAGGCTCATCCATGACCCAGCTAAACCTTCCTATACTCTACAGTTCAGCCAAACGCTTCATCGAAGCAAAGAAGAACCTCGTTGTCCGTCTGGAGCACGCGAGAGCTGCCGCAGGGAAAAGCTGGGAATCACTGATAAATGCCCCGATACCGAAAAATCTCCCCAGGAACCAAGCCATGGCATGCTTCAGGTCAGTAACGGGGCATGATTTCCTAGCAAAAGCATTTGTGCAGAGTAGGCATCTAGACACCTACACTTGTCTTTCATTACAGGACATAAGGAATAGTTACAAGGATGACGACACCGTCTGGAAGAAGAGATCCGACTTGTATTGGGCTACCTGAGCACGAATGGCCTTTGAACCGTGTATACGGCGTAATTAAAATAAAAAAAAAACTCCGCGCCATGACAAGGTTGCAGCCATTACCCTGATGTTGTTGGGTGCCACTCAGCTCCGGCACCTCTTGCCGTAAATCATCTCTATCATACTTTCTTATCTTAGCCCGCCAGGTCTGCTCCATGTCCAAGCTGCCATTGACAACTTGGACATCCAGGATAGTGCAAGACCTGCCAGGCCTGACGGCTGCGATGTCAGGCTTCTTACCCTGGTCACTCGGCATGTGGTACAATCTCTCCCTCTCAAATCCCAGCCGCTAGATGACAAAGCACCTGCCCCAAAGATTTTGGTTGTTGTAGGTCACTTCTAAGGGTTGAAAAATAAGGTTTGAAATTTTGAAAACGCCTTAGCTCAAAAATTTGTATATAAAGGTACTGTTTATCCATCAATTTAAGATAGTATTGAATTTTTAGAATGTTCAGAGACCACGCGGAGCCCTGTAGGACAAACCGTCCGCTCCCCACAAGAATTTAAGGGTTGGATAAATCAGAAACACGACTGTGAATCACAAAAGAGGCCGAATCCCCGTTCAAATGTTAGCTGACCGAAATGCGATCGATGTTTTTCTTTTTGTTGGTTGGTGAAAACAATGGCAAAGCCGTGTTCTTTGCAGACGAGTGATCTATTTAGAAAACTAATAAACCTTTGTGTAATAATTTGCAGCGTTTTATTCCCGTTCTTGCTCTTGCTCCGTCCGCCAGTTTCATTTGCTAGCTATGACACACGTCAATGCTCGTACTCCCTACTCGGCCAAATCCGCATGTGTGACAAGGGTACCGAAGGACGAATATTCGGCACTAGTACTCGCCGAGTACCGCATGTGTATCCGCACCTTATGGCAGAGCTGCCCATCACTAAGGTATGTCTCCAGGAATTTAATTTCGGAATTCCCACCTTCATATTTGCCTCAACATTTCCTACTCTTTCCTTTTTCCATCATTGAACGTCCTATTGTTTTCCACTAATAAATTTGCCACACTCACTTTTCCACGAAAATTGAACTAAAATTTCTCACTTATCACCGTTAGAATTTAACAACCTTTATAAATCTCCTAAAATGATAAAATTCAAATAATTTGAAGACTTCTGGAGGTCGGTTTTCCGATGAGACACCCTGAATAGCTTGAATAGTTAATTAGGCTTGTTATGATGGGTTCCTAATAGAAATTATACGTTCGAAACTCCGTATACGTCCTAGTGCAGCGTTAATCCGCCGCCTCCTTCCATCCGAATATCCTTCCCAAACTGATTCCATAATGGGAAATCTATTTCCCGTCTACTAACCGGCAGCAAACTCTAATCAGAACAACACGTGATCGCGCATTAAGCAAATGCCGGCAAGGCCCTTCCAAACCCCGCGTTTTACCGCTCCGTTGACCAGCGGAAAGCGCCGGTTCCAACGTCCGATTGATATTAATATAAATGCGTTATACGTAGAAATCGCTAAATCAACATATTCACCGGTGGAAACGGATGGATTGTTCATCAGGGCGTAAGTAGGGCTAAATGCGTGCTGCAACTGATGAAACGCTGCGAGAGGTGTGGCGAAGAGTCGTCATTTTATTTTAATCTCCGAGGCCTGAAGTGCATTTGGGAAGCGAGTGCGGTCTACTGAAAGGCGTTACGGATTACGTAGGAAGCAGCTGTATTATTGCTAACGGATAGCAAACGAGTAGAGGCTAACAGGTTCAAATACTAACCTGCATCACTTGCTATGTTATTCCACTGTCTTATTAGAACCTGTGGATATGAAAAAGGTACCATTCGTGCAACATTAATGCATGAGCAAATTTTCGTAGGTATAAATCACTTTCAACTTTTTTACTTCAAAAAACAAACTTAACTAAAAACAACCTTTTTGCCAAAAAACGGAAGACCTCACAACTGATGATGGAAAACTACCAAAAAGGAGAAAATAACGTATTTAAATAGTGATAATGGCAAAGCTGTGATCTTTGTAGACGAGTGATAGGCAAATAATAAACTTTTGTGTAATAATTTTTTAAACTACGTACCCCCAGGTTGGTCTCCTCACATGAATTAAATTGAAATTAGATCCACATTAAACTCATAATCTAAAGGACAAATAAATTATTCCGGATCGGATGCACAAAAGCCATGGAATATCTCTTGATTTCGAGTGAATATGTACGAAAACTTTATTTTGTACCGTTTTACGAAATCGCTGCATTTTTATGTTTAATTTTTGATGAGATGGAAGTGATATCGCCATTATGTTGATGCATAGATATAATCTAACTAGGGAGAAAAAAGTGTGTATATGCAAGGGGTTTAATCCCTATTTTATTGCCTTTCCTCCCAAATTTAGGGGTAGAGTTAGCCACCCGAACTTAATTGTAATTGAGTCGTAACTCATAAGGATGGAAAAAGAGCGATTTTCTATCAAACACCACCTGATTTTCGGCCGCCGTTTCTAAAAATCCAGTTAAATCCGAGAATGGATACCACCACATGATTCAGTGACGAAAATTAATGAAAAAATATGTATCACACTTGGAGTTTACCTTTTTTCAATTTTGGCACAATCCATGGTTGCGCGCTCAGTGGACGGGTTGTGCGCCACCAAAAACGCTGAAATTATTATACTTACAAAGGTTTATTATTTTCCTATATAGATCACTCGTCTGCAAAGAACACGACTTTACCGTTGTTACCACTAACCAACTTGAAGAAAAACATCGATCTTATTTCGGTCAGCTAAAATTTGAATTTGATTCGGGAATTCTCGTAGGGAGCGAACGGTTTGTGCTACAGGGCTCCGCGTGGTCTCTAAAAATTCAATACTATCTTAAATTGATGGAAAAACAGTACGCTTATACCAAAAATTTTTGTGCTAGGGCTATTCAAAATTTTAACCCTTATTTATCAACCCTGTTGTGACCGACATCAACCAAAATCTTCGGGGCATATAAAGCCTACAAACCAAATTTCATCAAAATTGGTCATTGCTAAGTGGGGAAAGTGCCGCGTACGGAGGACGGACGGCCAAATTTTTGTTCGATTTTTGGATTCTACGTACCTTGAAACGTAAACCAACAAATTTTGAGGGGGGTAAAAAAAAATCCTTGGTCCATCCCAAAGGTTCATTATTGAAAATAATAAACCAAAAATCGGTAGAGGGGTCTAAAATTCATGAAATTTTGCGTAGGATCCAAATTTTCATTTAAAAACGCTGCAAATAATGCCCAAAGGTTTATTATTTTCTGTATTGATCGCCGCTCTGTATAGATCCCTCCCTACCAACCGCAGGTACCTACTACCTACAGGGCATTTTTGAAAATTTCAACCCTTCATTTCCATTTGGTTGGTGGTTGGGGTTGAAATGTTCAAAAATACCCTAGTAGGTAGTAGGTACCTATGGTTGGTAGGGAGGGATATTTACAGAAGGGTGATCTGATCTATACAGAAAATAATAAACCTTTGGGCAATAATTTGCAGCGTTTTTTTAACCTACCAACCATTGGTAGGTACTACCTTCCACACCATACTGCCTTCACACCTTCACAATCAGGTTTGTTAGAAAGAACTAAACGCTTCATGCTCTATTCGAAAAATAGGGATCTCCATATGGAAATTTGATTACTGGTTGCTCAGAAAGCAAAACTGAATACAAATCGAAGAAATGAACAGCGATCGCATTTTAGTCAGATAAAATTTGAACGGAGATTGGACTTTGGTGATTCACACTCGTGATTCTGTTTTATCGAAGGAAAACCCTTATAAGTGACTGACATTAACAAAAAGCTTTGCGGCACAAGTAGACCCCAAATGGAGCCCATACACCAAATTTGAACCAAATCGGTCCAGTGTTGCTAAGAAAAATGCCGCGTACGGAGTACGGTGGACGGACGGAAATTTTTTTTATTCGATTTTTGGAATTTACGTACCTTGATACGTAAAATATCAAATTTTGAGGGGGGGTTAAATTTTTTTTCTTGCTCGATTCCAAAGGCTAGTAATTAGCCTTTGGAATCGAGCAAGAAAAAAAAATTTAACCCCCCCTCAAAATTTGATATTTTACGTATCAAGGTACGTAAATTCCAATAATTATTATTGAAAATTATAAACCAAAATTCCAGCTCGAAAAAGTGTAACGCAAGACCGATGAACAATTTCGGTTACCAGACTGCAAGAATCATTAGTCTGGAAGACCTGGGTTCGATTCCAGGCCGTGACATCAATAATTTTTTGTAATTTAATAAATTACGTGATCATTTATACTTTCCTATGTTCATTGCAAGTATTAACCTTCCTCCAATTTCTCTTTTAACCCACTAATGGGCGCTATGCCGCGCAATGCCGCTCACGTTAGAGGACGCTAGCGGTACTCTGTGCCGCACATCAATTTTCCATCATTTTTCACTATTTTTGAGTATTAGAATCTCTGTTTAATGAATCGGATGGATGGGAAAGGTAGATAATAATATTATCTATTCTTAATTATTATTTTGTCAGACAATGAAAATAGCTAGAAATTATAAAAATTCAAATTTATTAGTCACATAAAAAATGTGTTTCGAGATTCATTATTAAAATTAAAAAGATGTGTAAAACCCATATAAAACTTGTAATAAAAATCAATACTTCTAATTTAAAAAATTGCTGCCAAGTGGGTGTGGCACGTAGATTGTAGGGTTAATGGAGGAAATACTACCTAGACAAATCAAGGGAGAAATTAGAAATTTTTCAAATAAATAGTTAAAGGCTTCAAAAAGTGGTCATCGTCTGCCTCGGAAGCGCTCGCCAATTCAAGTAAACTGCGTCTTTCTACGTCCTCCAAAAACATTATTTATAAGAATACAAATTAGTTGAAAAATGCATTTCCTCTTGTCAGGCCGAAGTGAGAATGAGATTTAAATCGCTGGGTCTGCCCTTGATCCAGAATCCGTGAAGGCGTTGACGGATGACTGCTAGGAAATGAGAATCGCACTCGGTATTTCAATTTCTGTTTGACGGACTACGTTGCGCAAATCGAGGTCGGTGGGCATAGGGAGAACGTTTCATTTGAATTTTAGAAGAAAAAAAACGATGCCGCTGGGATTTTCAGCAGCGAGCAGTATTTTAAAAAAGAATCAAGATGGTACAATTTGAAAAGAAACTATGTAAATCGACCCAACAGAGTACCTATACTACGTCAAACGGATTGGGAATGGGGTCCACTGAATGATAAACTCGTTCTTTGTCGAGCTTTCGGTTAATATATAACCTTCTTCAGGGCTCGAAGGATGGTTTACTTAGTGAGCATACCAACAGCCATTTTGGAGGGAGTTGGTGGAGATGACACCATAATTATTAAGGATCAAATGTAATCCTTCTATTTTTTTAAATTAAGATTAAATATATTTTTATTTACTATAAAATTTAATCCTTAATAATTATGGTGGCATCTCCACCAACCCTTGGTATGCTCACTGAGTAAACCATCCTTCGAGCCCTGAAGAAGGTAATAAATTAACCGAAAGCTCGGCGAAGAAGGAGTTTATCATTCAGTGGACCCCATTCCCAATCCGTTTGACGTGGTACATTTTGGTTTATTATTTTCAACTAGCTGAAAAGCCTACTAAAAGCAGGCAAAGACTATTCCTCCGACTCTCCTCCCGCCACCAACTCCCTCCGACTCCTCCCGCCCCCAACCCCTCCGACTCCTCTCGCCTCCGACTCCTCCCGCCCCCAACCCCTCCGACTCCTCTCGCCCCCAACCCCTCCGACTCCTCTCGCCCCCGACCCTTCCCGCCCCCAACCCCTCCGACTCCTCTCGCCTCCGACTCCTCCCGCCCCCAACCCCTCCGACTCCTCTCGCCTCCGACTCCTCCCGCCCCCAACCCCTCCAGCCTACAACTCTCCCTCTGCCACGACCCCTCCGTGCATACGTACGTACGTACGGTTGGCGTTTTATATAATTAGATAATGAACCTTTAGAATCGACAAAAAAAATTACACCCCCCCCCCCTCTCAAAATTTGGTTATGTTTCAAAATATGTAGAAACCAAAGTACCTACCAATAAAACTGTTTTCCGTCTGTCCGCCATACGCGGCACTTTCCTTAGTTACCATGGACCGATTTTGATGAAATTAGGTATGTGGGCTCCATTCGGGGTCTAGTTGTGCCCCAAAGCTTTTGGTTGATGTCAGTCACTTCTAAGGGTTGAAAAATATGGGTTGAAATTTTGAAAACGCTCCAGCTCAAAAAAATTTATATAAAGGTACTGTTTAGGACGTCCCACAGTAAGACTTGGGCGTCCTTATGCGATCGATCTGGGGTGAAGTTGGACAACACTCAACAGAAAAAAAAATAACCACACAATAATCCGTTTTAGACCATTCTGAATCCAAATCCGCGAAAAAAACCATAGGTGTATGTCTGTGTGTGTGTGTATGTGTGTGTGTGTGTGTGTGTGTGTGTGTGTGTGTGTGACAAAATCTTGTGTCGTCTGCACAGCCCTTAGTTCTCAACCGATTTTCCTGGTTTTTTTTTGTTCGACGCGGAAAACTATCTAGTTGTGCACTACGGCGCCGGAATTTCGAATTTGGGCCTTTTAAGGGGAGGAAAGGGGGGGTTAATGCTCAAAAAACGTGCGTTTTTGGGCATAATTTTTGTGTCGTCTGCCCAGGCCTTAGTTCTCAACCGATTTTCGTGGTTCATTTCTTCTTTGACGCGAAAAACTATCTGGTTGTGCACTACGGCGTCGGAATTTTGAATTTTGCTTTTTTAGGGGGGGAAAGGGGGGGTTAATGCTTAAAAACGTGCGTTTGCGGGGGCAATCTTGTAAAATCTGCCCAGGCCTCAATTTCCAACCGATTTGCGTGTTTCTTTTTTTGTTTGACTCAAATAACTTCCGAGTAGTACATGATTTTACCAGAGTACCAAAATTTACAAGGGGAGGAGATGGGTGGGGGTATAATATTCACAAAATATCCGATTTTTCATTTTTCGGTTACTTTACTGCTTACTAATTGTACCCAACCTTTGAAATTGAGGAAAAATTCTCATTATACCTCTGGATTTTCATGAATTATTCTCTGTGCCACCATGGAACTAATAGTGGTGCCACCATGGTGCCAGGACACCATAAACCGCATATTTCGTGGGTTTTTTTTTTTTTTTTGTGTTTCACCTTGAATACGGACGTTAACCTCGACGGACTGCCTATTAAAACTAATAGATGAAACTTCAGTGTTAAGACGTATTTCCGCTTTGGTGCCAGACTGGCACCATTGGTGAGTGGAAGGGGGGGGGGGGAGGTGAACTCGAATTCGCATGTTGGGTATCGCAGATCATGGATTTTAAAATGCTCTACAGATTCGAGGCTCCCACGCCGCTAGAAATGTTATGGTGGATAAGAGTGAGGTGGGGGGGGGTCACTATTTCTTGTCTAAAGTAATAAATAAATTACATCGAGTGAAACAGTTTTATCGCTTACCAACTGGTTAAACTGATCTAATACTTATCAAATGGGACGTCCCCTGGAATGCATGCATTACTAAACAATATGTTTTTTCTTTAATTTAAAATAGTATTGCATTTTTAGAATCGAATGAGACCTTAATGGTTGTGCTTACGATAAATCAAAAACACGAGTGTGAATCGCAAAAGAGGCCTAATCTCCGTTCAAATTTAAGCTGACCGAAATGCAATCGTTGTTCGTTTCTTCGAGTTGAACTCAGTTTTGCGTCCTTTGCAACCAGTAATAAAATTAAAGGCCCCGGCAACTCCCTATTTCTCCAAATTGAGGGTGAAGCTTTTATATCTCCGAAATAAACTTGAAGAAATAGAGTGATCAATAAAGAACAATAATAAACGATTGCGTAATAATTTGCAGCGTATTTTATTGTAGTTTAAAACTGGGGGACATCCGCAGACACCCGAATCGTTAATGTGTTTTTGTTGTCAACGATATCTCGGTTTCGTTAGTCATAGTTTTCGATAAGTACATTATTTGAATCACTCCGTTGGATAAATTATTCCCATCACCATGGGATGATTGTGACGTCCTTACGTCACAGGTACTTTCAAACTATATAACCCCCGAAAACACATTCTGTGTTAAAAAAATTGTCGATTAGGTAACGAACTCACATCTACAATTTTAAATTTACCACTATTCACCGCATTTACAGCCAAAAAAGTCGATTTGGGAGGTGGAAATCGTCGATTTTCCGTCGAATTTTTTCCGAGTATCGTTTCTTTCACGAATTATTTCTCCTCTACACAATTTTATAAATTTTGCAGTTTTTTTCTTGGGATTTCTTCATTGGGATTGATTCATTACCCTTCATAAGAAAATCGATGATTTTTACCTTAAAAAGTGACTTTTTCGGCTGTGAATGCGGTAAAATGATATGAAATCAAGAAAGGGGCACCACCACGAGATTCAGCGTAGAAAAACAGTGCTAAGTGATGTGCTACACTTGTGGTCTACCTTCATATCAATTGTGGCACAATCCCTGGGTTGCACATCTTTGAGCGAGTTGCACGTGTTCTAAAAAAAAGTTGTAGAAGTAAAATTATCATAAAATTTGACGTAAAATCCGTATCTGTAATAAAAATGTGGGTATTTGAAGAAAAAAACAAAACAAAGTTGATCATGGTCGCGCATTTTTGAATTCTACGAAAAAAATTTTGAAAAATACCGTTGGTCAGATTTTTTTTGTACACAATTAGAGAAAATAAGTGGGGGAAGCATAGTTACTTGGACATCCTCATTTTCTGACTTCTAATAATTTACAAAGTGATTCAAAGAATTCAGCTCAATCCTAAATTTTTGAATTACAATTTACCTAAATCTAGTTAATCTGGTGACACTGAAACAGCTGCGAAATTCTCAAGATGTTTTCGGTGACACTAGTGACACCATGGTCCAATTAAGGTTAATATGTGCTGCTTTGAGCACTTAAAATGTACGTATTTTGATTATATTTAAATATATAATTTTTAATATTTTTAGTAGGGTAAAATAATGTTAACATTAGTTATGTCATCACTAGTTAGTGATCTACGACTAAAAATCGCAGAATTCAAAATAGGTAACGGAGGTACGAACATGCTACTGTTACTTACGTTTTTGTAACATGGTTAACATAGCATCAATTCTTCTTTGTTCTCGCGTAATTTGGTGAAGTTGCGAATTCAAGCCAACCAAGATAACATTAAAAAGAAAAAAAAACACGACAATCCGAATTGAGTACCTCTTCTTTCGCGCGCCTTCGGCAAGGTAGGTGACTTTGCACCACTTTTTTCTGGAAAAAATGAATTTCTAGTCCCTTGATAAACGAAAAAAAAAAACGCTGCAAATCATTGTCCAAAGGTTCACTATTTTCTGTATAGATCACCCTTCTGTATAGATCACTGGTTCTCCATCAATAGCACCTACCACCATCTGTATTCTCCCTTGACCTGCTCTCTCAAATTTCAGCTTCCTGCGTTCAATAAGATTGAAAATGGCTTCGGAGCTCACTCAGCTGGTCAGTGATCTGAGGAGTGAAGAAGATCTCCTCGAATGCTGGAGACGCCTGGAAGAGCACTTCCATTCAATAGGAGTAAAAATGGCTTTGGAGCTCACTCAGCTGATTAGTGATGTGAAGAGGGAAGAAGATCTTCTCGAATGCTGGAGATGACTGGAAGAGCACTGATCAGCTGAGTGAGCTCCGAAGCCATTTTCAATCCTATTGAACGCAGGAAGCTGAAATTTGAGAGGGAAGGTCAAGGGGGAATATAGATGGTGGTAGGTGTTAGTGATGGAGAACCAGTGATCTATACAGAAGGGTGATCTATACAGAAAATAATAAACCTTTGGGCAATGATTTGCAGCGTTTTTTACCTACCAACATTTTTTTTACCTACCAACTTTATTTTCACCTACCAACTATTGGTAGGTACAACATACCACACCATACTGGCCTCACACCTTCACCATCAAGTTTATTAGAAAGAACTAAACGCTTCACAATCGATTCGAAAATAAGAAAGCTTCATATGGAAATTTGATTACTGGTTAAGCAGAAGGCAAAACACACAAATCGAAGAAATGAAGAGCGATCGCATTTTAGTCAGATAAAATTTGAACGGAGATTAGACCTCTTTTGCGATTCTGCGATTCACACTCATGATTCTGTTTTATCGAAGGAAAACCTTCAAGTACTCGTAGAGAGCGAACGGTTTGTCCTACAGAGCTCCGGGTGGTCTCAAAATTTTTAAAAAATGCATAATTATTTGAAATTTGTGAAAAAACGATACCTTTATTTCGAGAGTTTCCAAGCTAGGACACTCTTGAAAATTTCAACCCTCAATTTTCACCCCTGAGAAGTGACTGACATCAACCAAAAAGCACAACTAGACCCCAAATGGAGCCCATATACCAATTTGAACCAAATCGGTCCAGTGTTGCTAAAAAAAGTGCCGCGTACGGCGGACGGACGGAAAATTTTCGGATTCTACGTACCTTGAAACGTGAAACATTAAATTTCGAGGGTGGTTAAATTTTTTTTCTTGCTCGATTCCACAGGCCTATAATTGAAAATAATTAACCAAAATGGTAGTGGTATACATGAATTCTTCATGACCTATCGAACACACTACCAGTCCTAAAACGCTGCAAATAATAACACAAAGGTTTATTATTTTTATATAGATCACTCGTCTGCAAAGAACACGGTTTTGCCATTGTTACCACCATCCAACTTGAAGAAAAACATCGATCGCATTTCGGTCAGCTAACATTTGAACGGAGATTAGGCCTCTTTTGCGATTCACACTCGTGTTTCTGATTTAGCGAATGTCCAACCCTCAAATTCTCGTAGGGAACGAACGGTTTGTCAAAAGTTTGTCAAAGTTTGTTTCAAAATTTCAAACCTCATTTTTCAACCCTTAGAACTGACCTACATCAACCAAAATCTTCGGGGCACAACTAGACCCCAAATGGAAAATTTAATAAAATTCAAATCTTTCTCAAGAATTGATTATTTTTGTGCCCACATTCCCTGCTGATGTTACTTTAAGTGTCAGGGAAGGTGACAATGCAAAAGACCCTCGATAAAATTGATTTCAGGTCAGTGGTATTTTTTTAATTTTTTTCCGAAAGTCGTGCAAAGCCTTCAAACCCCTTGGAAACATTGCACCACTTTATGATTAAAATAATCGACATAATTAAAAGCGTCATCATTTTTTGGTTTATTATTTTCAATAATGAACCTTTGGAATCGATTAAAAAAAACATTTTTTAACCACCCTCAAAATTTGTTGGTTTACGTATCAAGGTACGTAGAATCCAAAAATCGAATAAAAATTTGGCCGTCCGTCCGCCGTACACGGCATTTTCCCCACTTAGCATTGACCGATTTTGATGAAATTTGGTATGTGGGCTCCATTTGGGGTCTAGTTGTGCCCCAAAGCTTATGGTTGATGTCGGTCACTTCTATGGGTTGAAAATTAAGAGTTGATATCTTGAAAACGCCCTAACTCAAAAAATTTCGATATAAAGGTACTGTTTTTCCATCAATTTAAGATAGCATTGAATTTTTAGAATTTTCAGAGACCACGCGGAGCTCTGTAGGACAAACCGTTCGCTCCCTACAAGAACTTAAGGGTTGGACTTACGATAAATCAGAAACACGAGTGTGAATCCCAAAAGATGGGATCGTTGCAGGTACGTGGTAGGCAGGTGGTGACAGTGGCAAAGTCGAGTTCTTTGCAGACGAGTGATCTATATAGAAAAATAATAAACCTTTGTGTAATAATTTGCAGCGTTTTTGGTTCAAAGTTACCACCCGAGGTGCAAAGTCACCTACTTTTACGGTACTCATCCAGGATCGAATCAAATGAGCTCAAACTCGATGGGGTTGTGTCGTTTAACTACGAAGTTCCTATGGCCACCTTCCAGATCCATCATAGATCAGCTCTTTCATAATAAAATTGCATTGTCATCCGACTTACGCATGCATGCAAATTTTCAGCTCAATCGGAAACCGGTAAGTGGATCAAATTTAACTTGCATGAGTCTGGTTACACACAGTCAACGGGACAGTTGAAATTGAATAAAAGCTTGTAATGATCACCGAAAACATTCGGTTCTCACCATCTATTGGATGGACTTTAGTATAATTAGGAGAATGTCACTCAATTATAATATCATTCGAAGTGAACATAAGCCGTAGCTAACCCTTTGTCCTATCGTAAACAGTTGATGCTTTGTACTGCATCTGGTTCGGTATTAGGATTACATTGGGATTGAGGAGAGTATACTATATTGTTATTAATATCCCTCCTGACCACCGCTGTCCGCAGCAACATAATAACGCAGAAGGCAACCCGTATGAGGTTTAGGAGGACTAATGGAAGGGAATTGAGAGGAGGTTTAATTGATTCAGTGTTAATTTCGATATCGGTTGTGGATATTGCATTGACGATCGAAGGTTCGAATCGGTTCGGGGTGTTAGCGAATCCATGTAACCTGGGATAGAGTATCTTCAGCTAGGGACTATGGCTTTAGAGTTTGATACCCGTACAGATCACCAGTTGCCACCGATGATAAATTTTACAACCTTCAGGGTTGCAAAAGTATTATTCTATAGAAATGTATCTACTATAGCATCCTCACTCAGAAGACAAATTCCTTATAAAACTCTAATTTCTTGAATTCAAGAAAATTCCTTATAAAAATCTATTTCTTGAATTCAAGAAAATTCCTTATAAAAATCTAATTTCTTGAATTGAAGAAAATACGGTAACAATGTAAAACCGCGTAAGTTGAAACATTTTTTTCAGGAGGGGTGAAAAACTTCTAAATGACTTACAGATAGAAGAGTTTTTCGTATCCTGAAAAATGTCGTTTTTTCAACTTACGCGGTTATACATTGTTACTGTCAATTTGTAGTGTATGTTTTTTCCACTGGATACGGGGAAATAAGTACGGCACATAAACGGTACTAGAACGGGTACATTAATCGGGAAAATAGCGATAATTAAACGGTTTTAAGCAGCAATAGGGTAAGACGGGTGATTTCGGCAATACAATGTTCTGGACTGGGGGAAAGATGGTGGGGCGATTCGGAACCGGGGTGTAGCAGTGTTGCTCTGAATTAGTACTTCCGGGGGGTGATAATTGGTAATGTTAAATGTTCTTCTATTGGCATAATTATACTCGTACAGGTTCTTGTAATCCGGTTTACGGATTATCGGGTTAAGGGTTTCAATCGGGTTGAGAACGGAGAGGGACAGGGCGGTAGCGCTGACCTCTGTTGGGGCACCTCAGAACTGGGTCTAGGCGGTTGATTTGAAATTGGGGCGGGGGAGTTCAAACATCCCCCCCTCCCCAAAAGGGAACTTTTTAACGGATCTATTGGTCTTTTGATTTCGGGCAGAGTTTGACTAACAATCTTCGGATATCACCGGTATTGGTTCGTACTTGTGCTACTCGGGCTATAACGTCAGAGCTGGGGAACAGTTTGGTGATCATACTCATGATCCATTGTAACGGGGAGGTGGGGGGGTTGTCTTCCATGACCAGTAATACATCAGCAGGGGGGTCTATGAATATTCGGTACCTACTCCAGCTTTTCCAAAACTGATTGGTCATCTGATTGACGAATGTCCATTCCGGTACTAAAATGGGTACTGGCAGTTTGGTCTATTGATGACTCGGGAAGGGTGGTTAATGGACGCTGTACACGAAAATGTCCGGGCGTGAGTACAAGACCGTCATTGGGTGAGCTGGATTGGTAGACTAGTGGATGGCTGTCAGGGCGCTGGGTTGGTAGACTAGTGGACGACCTCTGTCGGGGGGCTTCGGAACTGGGTCTAGGCGGTTGATTTGAAATTGGGGCGGGGGAGTTCAAACCGGGTACTTGGTAGTTCTGACGACCTTCTATCCCATTACCTACACAACCATATTATGGATAAAGCGGAAGCTAACTTGAGGGTAGAAGGCAATTTTTTTTTTCATGCCATATTCAATGCCTTTTTCTCTGAATCTACTGACAATATCAATTTGAAATTTTAGGAGTTGTTATAGGTATTATTATGTAACTTTTAGTCAGACAACTTCTGGAAATACTGCATACACAAAAATTAGTGCCATATTACACGAACAATAAAAACCGATAGTGAAATGTTGACTTTAAAAAATTGATTTTTTTAGATCCGCTACAAATTTCAAAAAGTTGTTTGACTTTAATGTGTATCGATAGTTGGTGCACACATGGAAAAAATTGCATTCAATTGATTAGAGCCCGAGAAAAAGTTACTTTTGTGATGAAAAATGTAATTTTTCTGGAGAGGCCAAAATTTGAAATTCAAGCTCTCCCGCCCAATCATGTCGTTGTTTCTGTCTAAAATTTGTGGTTTTTGAGTATCCATGTATGATCTAAACCTTCAATGATTCAAACAAACCTTCTGAGTAGCTTCGTTATCATAACCTTGCTTTTTAAACCTTCCAGTGTGATTTGTTGTTGTTGAGTAGTGAACTCGTTTTTCGTTATTTTTGCTGACAAAATGCCGAGATCAAAACGTATTTTCAAAAAAATTGTTGGGAAACCACCAGGTAGGCGTTTTTTTATAGAATCCGGTCGTCCAAGAACATCTCAGGAGGACCTAGACAACTCTGTAGTGGAGCATGCCCCTGACGTGAACATAGAAGATGTGAATATTTTTAGTACTCCTGCCTCAGCTTCCACACCATCATCCTCCGAGAGAAAATTATCATTAACTATCCCTGATTATGATAATTATGAGACTAAAAACACACTTTACATTGATATTGAATCCTTCGCAGACGCCCTTTCTAAACTAATGAGCTGAAAGTATGTGGCATTTGCTGTGGAGGAGGGAGACGGCTCTGCCTATGGCGCTGTTATACATTTTGATACCCATTTTGAACGTATTTTTAGCCAACTTCCCAATGTTGGAGCAATCGATTCAGTACATTGTGTGGATTAATTTTAAAATATTTTTAAAAAATCGATTTTTTTTCTTCAAATAAATTTTTTTTACCCTTAATTATTTGATTTTTCTCATTTCGGTAGGAAAATTAACCAACTACAACATTTATGAAGATGTTTGATGAGGCTCATGCAGGTCCTGGGCGAATAATCTACTATAACTCCCCCCCCCCCACCTCAGCATTCTCCAGTTATCGGAACCCCCCTCATATGGCATCTCATTTTAAATCTCAGAATCTGACCTTTATTTTGAATATTCACAAATTAATGGTCGTCAATGACTCCGTCGGAAATTACAGGGGAGGTTACGTGAATACGGACCAATCATTCTGACTTCAGGAACCACGTTTTACTCATTTTCGACTCTTTCAACAAAACAAAATAAAATCTGTTTGAAACGGGACCACCATGGATACTGGTAGAACGTATTTCAAAAGAAATCAAGCAGATTGGTACCAGAATGAAGAAATGTGAGGTGTTCAGGCAAAACGAAAACATAAAAACCTTCGTCTCCTGACAACCCCGAATTTATCTCCTTCGCGCCTTCGAAGTCGGTCAAAATTTTCCCATTTTTCCGCTAGTTAATAAAAAATTTCATATTCCCAAGTGAAGGTGGTAAGAACGATTAAGGAGGTTTCAGTCGGTCGCCGTTCGTTCCTCGTTCCGGATCGGTGTTTCACGAAATTGAAGGCGCAAAAACTTGAAATATTGTACCTAATTTTGTAATTTTAAAGGATTTTTGACACTCATTAGTGCACTGCCCTAGGGAATTGAAATACTGAAATATTTCCGCTGGAATCGTCAAAATCGAACAATAATTGCCTGAGAAAAATGGGGAAAACCGTTAATTCAGTTCATTTATTTGTGTATGGGCCTTTGGAATTGAAAAACTGAAAGATTGCCGCAGGAATCATCAAGATCGAACGATAATTACCAGAGAAATATGGGGAAAACATGGGAAAACCCGTTTATTCGGTAGTTTTTCCAATTTCTCTCTTCTCTGACCATTATTGTTCGATTTTGATGATTCCGGCGGCAATATTTCAGTTTTTCAATTCCCTGGAGCCGTGCACTAAAGAATTTCTAAAATCTTTTAAAATTTCAAATTTAGGTACAACTTTTACGTTTTTGCGCCTTCAATTTCGTTAATTACTAAATACGAACGGCGACCGACTGAGACCCCCTTAAGAGCATGAGTTTGATTCGAGAATGACAATTTTTGACTGACTTTTAATTCCTGTTCTTGTTTTCCATAATTGATGAGTAGTTTGACACGTACTTACCTTAGATTCCCACATGTCCCCACATGTGTGTGTTGTGTGTCTTCTTACACAGGCAGTAGATGAGGGCAGGAAAATCTGGCTTTATAGTTGCTCTTAACTAAGGGGTTTCTATCAAGAAACAAATCACTATTTTTAAAAAATTTCCAAGATTTTTTTTTTTGTTTTAGCGAATTTTCCAAAAAAAAGGCCAAGTGTTGAAAAATTTTGAACAATTTTTTCGAAGAAATCCGTTTTTTGAACATTGTGAAACGTTTTATGAATTTTAACACTCGTAATGATGGGATCCTATATAACTTTAGGATGGCGATGTTAATAGGGAGTGATATGCTGACGGGTGACCTATTCAGTAAAACACAAAACCGTTGTGTACCTAATAATTAGCAGCGTTTTTCGCATAAAAAAAATTTCTCAAAAAGAGACAGAGAAGATGGGAAATTCAACGTTATTTTCAACTGTATTCTCGGGTTGGGTTCAACTTGTAATATTGATCGAGTAAGGGGCTTTTCAGTGACCAATGGTCGAAAACACGAATAATATCTGAAAAAACCTGGGGTTTCACTGTTTTTTAATAATCTTTCCAGGGCAAAAGTGTTGGAAATTAGTTGAAGAACACGTGGTCAAAGTTTTGACATGGATATGCCTTTTGGCTGGGGGTCAAGGAATGTTTCGCGACACTTTTTTTGCCACAAAAAATGCAACGCTGCAACCAGTAAACAAAATCATAGCTACATATCGGTAGCTATGAAGCAAGATTCTCTAGAATACTGCAATAAATATATTACCTACGTGCGATCGGAGTTTTTTTTTTAAAGAAAAAAAAATTCTGTCTATCCATTGAAAAAGTAATGGTAGGTAGGTACATATCTTGTGCGTATTTTATTTCATGTTAATTTTCAAATCACACCTACAACAATGGACATATCCATGATCTATTGTTTCTCCCTCTAACGGATAAATTTCTTCGTGAACTTTCGAGTTTTTTTTTTTTTCAAAGAAAATGGTACTACTGCCTCAAAGTTTTTAGAATGGATAATTTTGAAAAATTTCTTCATGGAAATCCGTTTTGGACCATTCTAAAACGTTTTCTAAAATTTAACACGCTTTCATATTTCTCATTGGCGTAAGACACCCTGTGTAACTAGCAGCTCAATTCAAGTTTAATTGTTCGATTGCCCCTAATATAATAATTATACCAGACTGCGTTGTCGATGTCCATCGGAGATCTTCAGGTCGGGATATAAGGTATTTTGAAAGAAATCATAAAGTGTGGAAACTTTGTCAGAACTCCTTTATATAAAACACTTTATATTTTTCTTATGATAAAGCCATGTAAAGAACACTGGACAAATCAGTCGTGCTCATTTTTTCTTCTTCATTTTTTCTCTTAGTTTTTTTCTTACAATTTCTTAAAAATAGAAAAATATGATTCCAGTTCAAAATATGGCCAGGCTCAACACATAAAGGCAACACACTTGTCTTACATTTTGTCGTTAACAATTGGAAAACAATAGAAAATCAAAAAGTATCGAGAGAGACATACAGAAAAGAATACTTCCAACCTTGAGTTTTTGTAGTTCTCAAATTGAACATTTTTGAAATAAATGAAAAAACGCGTTCTGTCTTTAGTGTTTAGGTATATATTTTGTAATTATAAGCTATATATCACACTTTTAATGGATATGTATATCATACTGCTTACACCTTAGGTTTTTCATTTTTTAAAACTTTTATGTTTTTGTTCACCATTAGGAGAAAAAACTAAAAATTTCATTTTTATGTTTTTCCGTAAAATTGGTCAACGATAAATGCCACTAATATACAATGAACACTGCCTTAAATTTTAAATTTTCTTGTAAATATACATTGAAGAGCCATTTAGAGGGGGTTATGCCCCTTGTTTCACTATAATTATTAAGGTACTATAATAAAAACAAACAATTATTCTTTCTGGTGTGTGAAACGTGATTCCCTGGAATATTTTGTTACTATTGCAAAAATTCTATTGTTTATGATATTGTTTAAAAGACATTGAAAAAGATTTGTATTATTACAAAAAAACTACAACGAATTCTTAAGGATATTGTAAGGGAGAGACCCCTGCCGGGAGCGACAACCGTTTCCGCCATTATGTACAATTTCTCCTACCCAAATCCGGTTAATTTTCAATCATATTATAAATCAATGTCGTCCCAGCAGAAGCCTTTTGGTTTTTTACATACTATTTTGCTATTTTTGTTTTAAAATCTGTATAAGTGGTTAAAAGAATGCTGTGTACAAAGAATAATCAAATTCCCACACCATAGATTTCACAGTTTTGACGTATTTAGTATTTTTTATTTCCACAATAACCATTGTGAATATTTTTACTTTTTTTATCGCGTGTGAAAATTATTTGAGTTTATATACGATCCAATCGTGTGATATTTAACAAAACCAACAGACACGACTTGAATTCCACTTTTAACCCACCTCCTAACAATAATAACTAAATTGACAGACACAAAAAAAGCTTAACAATTACAGTAATTAGAAAAACAAATTTCCAACGAAGTAGAAAAGAAATCATGTAAAACAAAATCGAAAATAAACCTAGAAACGATAATATAAAAAGCCTTTCAGGTATGTATGGCTGAACACAAATTTAATTGATTGTTAATAATCCTAATTAATTACAAAAATATAGTTACAAAATATTTTTACAAAATTGAACATTTATGGGGAGGGGGAAGGGAGGGAGTAGACGGTTCAAAAACTTTGCGTATTCAAAAATAATCAGACAGACCCACAAATTGAGAACAATGAAGTCGATCGGACTCCGATTCGACGTGATTTGAAATAAGATGAAAAAAAATGCTTCTTTTTTCAAACGATGGTGCCTCTAATTATCCACCACGTTTGAATAACAAGAGTCTTAAATGAATTTCAGGGCAAATTGAACGTGGGTTTTTCATTACAATTAAAAAACCCGTTTATCGTAGGGATGGTATCATCGTTAATCGTCGAAAAATCCAATATTTGAGGACCTCAATTTAATTGAAAATTATAATTGTGAATAAAAGTGATGTTTTTTCGGAAAATTTTGTTTTTATATAATTTTTTCGACTATGAACAGCGTCGAGATAGGAAGAGCCAATAGAGCCAACAAAAATCTTGGGACGGCCGAAGGAATCGAACCCAGGACCTTTAGATGACCAGGCAAACAGGTTGTGATGGCATTGGCCCATGGCTGATTTCTTCTATAGATTTTTTCAACGTTGTATTGATCAACCCAAAAAAACACTTCTGGAACTACGACAACCACCCCTACAATACATAAAATTATGTACATTTCAATGTTTTTTATTACACAACTCGTCCCAACGCACAAACCGCCAAGCGCTTCTAACAAAAAACTAACGTAAGCGAAATATAATTAGCAATGCGACATGTCAAGAGTATTTTGATTTCACGAATTCAACGGGGGTTTTCATTCCGTCGATTGAGAGCAAACAACGAAAAATTACATCAACAGACGAGAAAAAACGTTGGATAAAGGCTTTGCGGTTTGGCACAATAACACGGTAGTAACAAGATTTTCTAATCATCAATTAATTACAAATTCATTTAGGTTGATAACATTAGGTTTTGATTTTATTTCCAAAAAAGGAGGTTCACAACGTAAAAATGAGATAAAACATCAACAAGTTTAAACAATTGTTTAACTTTAGTTCAGGTAACCTTTAAAAATAACATTCATTTCTTGAGAAGGGCTTAGGATGATCTTTATAAGTATGCTATCGCCCGGTTTGAAAGTACAAATTAACGACCTACTTCGTAGTGGGGGAAATTATTAAGTCTTTATTTATTGTAAAAATGAATTATTACGAAATTGAGTCTCACCGTAAAGAACTAAACAACACATAAAAGAAATATTTGAAAGAAAAAGACACGAGGAAAGATGTGTAAAATGACAAGCAACGTTTCTTTTTCAATCTTCAATGAGTGACGTTGAAGGGAGTCGACGACAATTTCGGACTCCCAATCACTTGAGCAGGTCCTAATTTTGGGCACCACTGGCCCCTAAACTTTGATTCTACAGATTATTACGAGAAGATTGTAAGAAAAACTGGATTTATTCGAATAGTTTGAAGTAACTATTGGGATTTTGGTTTTAACACTTTCAACGGGGCAGTAGACGGCAGCCTCTCGCCGGGACGTCACTTTTTTAGCCTCTTTCTTAGTATGATTTTAAAGAATGTGATGATTGTAGTGATAATTGTGTAGAGCTTTCGTTTATGCTCAAACCGCATCATTACCTTCTAGACTTCTCACCAGAATGCTCCAGAATCGGATTGGAAATTTTTCTCACTAGGTACAGCTTTGCGTGCAGGTGAAGATTCCCTTGATGTTTTAACTGAACAAATTTCATTCTTCCAGTAATTTTCGCAATTGTTCTTTTGTGGTGGTAATTATTTTTGGAAGAAATATCATAAAAATTAAACGGCCGTTATACTCCGTGTGGGACGACCCCCACTACAGTGCTAGGGTGGAGGCCAGTGACACCAACCTAACGGGAAAAAGTATCCATGCGACCAAAACTGACTCAATCTTACTGTGCCGTACGGGAAACATACCTCTCTTGGGAAAAGGGAAATATCCCTGCACGCGGCAACACTGTCATGGAAGGGGCTACCCAACGTTGAAGGCATTTCACCCATGCACACTGAATTATATGATGGAGAATACCTGGTTTGATGAACTGGTTCCCGTGAGATCACCGAAGTTGAAGCCAATTGGCCCAGGAGATTATCTGGATTGGTGACCGCTCGAGGGCAGTATCGCGAGTCTTGATAGTTTTTTGGGTTGGGCCATTGGTGAACCCTGCTACACTTAAGCGGGTGAGGCAATAAGTAGCCATGAGCGAAATCATCAGATCCAATTCTGACGGCTAATGACGTTCATGACACTAGAAATGGTAGTCGGACGAAAATTCAACCTGAGATTGTTGTTTTGTACTTCAACTTAGAATAATAATAAGTAAGATGGAATTTGAGATGCTATCAAGTTGGCAAGACTTCTTTCGTCCCAGTTATGGTGATATTTTGCATCCATGTGATACTATTAACTGATTATAATGTTTGATTGGTGTAGTTTTCCCTTCCAAGGCTTATTATATTTAATATTTTGTGACTAATGAACATAATATTGACCGGTATTATGTTATAAAAACGGTCATTCTTCAACATGTATCAATTTTTGATTTTTAATGAAGGGCGTAGGTGCCTAAAACCTTCCATTATCAAACAAAGCTTCACAGGACTGCCAAATTTATTCTTTTCTTACCTATAAGTACAAGATAAGATAACTGATAAAAGGAGTTGAATAGTTTTCCATGCGTTTTCCTACAAGGGACTTCCCCTCTCTTATTGCCTTTCACCATGGACCTTCCCATATCCCATGGGGATAATAGGTCCATGCCTTACACTGCACTTCCATGGATACCTAACCAGAGCATCCATCCATCGACTTGAATCGAAACTTGTCTCGCAGAGAGAATGAAATCAATTATGTCCTCCCCAGCAGTGGCCGAGAAAGGGAGGGAATAACGGACTAGGCCTGCATTTTTACACTACTGGGCATGCGCGGACGGGGCATAAACTAAAAAAAAAAAACCCATGTAACTATAGCAACTCCAGGCTCCGAACTGCTTAGACCCTGGTGTTTCCTTGGCAACATGTTTTTTCTCAAACATTGGAAATTCGAGAGTGGGCAATCGATTGTTGGATACCGATCGATTCCATCCTATTCTTCTTCTTCTCTCCAATGTCAGTGTAAAATTATTTTACACTTAAAGATCCATGCTTCCTTGGATCATCAGTGAGTTTTGAGAATTTAAACTCCCCACTAGGGATTTTTTCTACTTTGGAGAGGATACTATTCGAGGCCAGTTCTTTCAATTTTGAGATTAAAATTAGGTTACAGAGAGGGACATTTTGCCGGGGCTAGACCTTGAGCAGCCTTACGCCCCTGCCCAGTAGACAGGGTGGACAGTAGACGGAGTCCCATAACGAGAGTCCGCTCGGCTAAACGCACACGCATTGAAAGTGTTCTTTTTTTACAAAACAAATCAAGAGGAAAGACTTTGCATTTTAAATAGTTATAAAGTGAGTTCATCTATTCAATTAAGGAGTGTAAATAAAAAAAAAATAAAAAATCATGGGATTTCAAATGAAATTTAGGACAAATGCATTCAATTCAAATATTGACGTCACCATTTTTGAATTTCTGGAATGACAGGTTATTCGAAGATTTTGAGTCCAACGTGGTACACATTTTGGAATGTTTGCAATACAAAACGAGATTACAAAAAAAAAAAAAAAATCGAGTGAGAGCATTTTGGGAGGGAAGAGTTTTTCATTGCACATCTAGCGAAAACAAATTGAAACATTTGCGGACAGATAAAATAATTTGAGATGTTGATGTCGTTGATGATACTTAATGATAAACGTGATCGTTTATTCGGCTTTTTCTAAATAACATGAAACAAACTAGTCTGCTCTAATTACGAGAACAATAAAAACTACGTTCAAACGTCTAAAACAACGATTTAAAAAATAATATCAGTTGCGGAGTGATGGGCTGATAGGTATAAACCGAATTCAATCGAAACCCCCGTGAAAATTTGGGTCGTGTAAAATCACAGTTGGATAATAAACAATTTTTTTGAGACAATGAAAGTCCATGATGAGTTCTCCCGTGAAATATTTGCAAGACTTGCCTCCCAAACACCTCCGAACGAAGAACTTCGATTCCCCACGGAAATAAACGATTTCACACGTGATTTTTGAATAATACGTGAGTAGCGCTTGAAAACATACATTTTTTTTAAAACAAATTTTTGATTATGTTTTGCAATTTTTGTCCGATCTTCAAAAATAAACAGCGTAAATAACTGGCCAAAATACAACGATTCTTTGTTTATAGAGCCTCGCGGTACTCTTTCCATTTCTGAAACTTCTACTTTTATTAACGTATGTATAAAATTTATTATTTTTCCAATCGCACGATTCTTACGAAAAAAGTTACAAATATTGAAAACATTCGTTCAGTTATTTTTTCATGACCCACTCATCCACATTGAACACAGTATAGTACACAGATAGGTAACATTTTCGGGGGACACCAAGTCAAATATACTTTTTTTTCAATAGGTACAAGTTAATTATAATTTTAAAATATTTTTTTTCTCAAGAAACATCGAACAATAATTAATAGCTTTAATACGTTAATTGTAACAATGTAATGCTACTTATCCACGAAAGATTTCTTTTCACAATATTACGACAATGAAGTAAAATTGTGTCCTTTAAATTCCTTTTAGTCAAAAAGATGGAAAATCCTACTTTTAAATATCACGTTTTTTTTTAAACTCCCATAGAACCTTTTTTTTGGATTTCAAACTTTTTATTAAGCAGGTTCAAAAAAGCTAAGGAAGGTCTAGAAAAAGTACAGTACTCCACTTAGAATGATAAACTATTAGGTAATAACGTTTTATTTTTCTTAAAAATGGGACCCATTTATTACGAAGGGGTTGAGTAGCCCCTCCAGGCCTTTTTTTAAAAAAAGTTTTGTCGAAAAAAGGACGATTTTGGGATGTAACCGAGTTGACATCCTCGGAACTTGTGCTTACGTAAGTGATACTCGAAACTACTGACAACAAATGTATAACAAATAGGCAATTTCTTCGAAGTTTTACAACATTGAAATTTTTTTTGATATTGAGAGTTTTTTTTTGTGAAACTCGCGATTTTGAACGGTTAAGGCCGAACTGAACACATTAATTTTCATCAGTCGACCGATTCCACTGTAATCTTTCCCCTTCTGTATTTTGTAATATCCTTGAATAAACTGTACAACCCACCCCAGAACCGGAATTTTGAAATAGACCCTTGCAAAGACAGTTACTAACGAAAAATTGGTACAGTCAATTCTTCATGTAGAGTAGGGGGAATTTTTTCAATTAATTAGGTAAATAATCATTGACTAAGTTGGGCTCTTTTGAGCGGTAATTTTGATATTTTCGTCATCAATAATTAGTAGAGATTTTGGAAGGTCTGGTCACAATTTGACAGTAATTACACTTCACGTAATTAATCATGTAGCAAATAATGATTAATGAATATCAATTTAAAATCACTCGATACTTTGTAAAATTTTGCTTCGGTTTATAATAATAATGAGACCTTTTATTAGTGATGTAGGTAATATTTTTGATTTTTGGGAGAGAGATATTTCTTCTATAATGAAATCAGAAGAATTGACTGCACGAAACAATACTCAGTAATTGGCACAATTTCTTGTTAATAAGTAGACAAAATTTTACCTCAGGGGGAAATATTATTGGAAATTCAAGTAAGAAATTTATCTTTTTGATACTACACATTCCCAAGTAACATTCGACATTATGTTTGAAATTTTATTTCCATACAAAAATTGAAATCAGAAAAGTTTGTTGATAGACTTTTTCAATTTCAGAAGTAGTTTTTTAAAGCATTTACTCAATTGTTTATATACATCAAAAAAGAGAAACAAAAAGGTTTTTTCTTAGTAATTACATTACTAGTATGTAGATTTTGTACAGAATTTTAAGACTAGAACTTTAAAAGCTTTCAAGCTACTAACGAATTTTCTTGCACATTACAGTAGAAGCACCAAGGATGAAGTTTGATGAAAAGTGGGTCGGGAGAGGGTGGAGGCGGGAGGGGGCGGCGAGGGGGGAGGGAGAGGGACGGGGGTGGGAGCGTGTCTCAGCATGTGGTCGGGTCGCACGAGGCACTTGGAGGTCGGTCTTCGGGCGTCGACGGGGGTCGCGGCGGGGGCGGGGTTTTGGAGGCGGAGGAGGACGTCTCCGTCGTCTTGTCGGCGAGGACGCCGCCGCGGACGAGCTGTTCGAGGAGGGCGCGGCCGGCTTCCTTGCCCGTTCCGGACAGGCCGGTCTCGAGGCTCGACCGGATGATGCCGTCGAGGAAGGTGCCGTTCTCGCCCGAGCCGTCGTAGAGGCTTTCAGCGAGAGCTCTGGTGCTCTTGGGCAGATTGGCGGCGGCTTGCGGGTTCGAGGCTGACTCTTCGTGGAGCCTCTGCATCATCTGCGACGCGAAGAGGTCCCGGGACGCCGCGTAGTCGAGCCCCGGGATCCCTGGGAACGGCGGCGACGCCCAGAAAGGGAAAGGCAGCGCCGGTGGATACGCCCCTAAAGCCGCGGGGTCGAACCCAGGCGGAACCTTCAACCCATTGGTGACTGCCCCAGGCGGCAGCGGCGGCGTGAACCTTTGCAGCCTCGGCGGCGCTCGCACTTCCACCTTCCCCTTCGCCTCGGCCTCCGCAGTCACTTGAGGCTTCGGCTCCCTCTTCCTCGGCCTCATCAAATGCCTCTCCTTGACTTTGTACTCTAAGGTTGAATGTGGAACTCCGTAATACGAACCCGCTCGATGAACACTCATTTCTCCTCGTTGGACCGCTCTGACCGCCTCAACTAAACTATCTCTATCGTAATTTCTGTATTTGCCTCGCTTAGGTCTCGTCCCTTTTCCACCTGAACTTTGTCCTTGTTGAGTCCCACTGCTGCTGCTGTTCGTGTTCGTCGAGGCCGTACTTTTATTACCTGGAGACAGCTTCTTGTCGTCTAAGTGGTTGTTATTGTGGTTACGAATCACTCCGGGTTCTCTTCTGAAGTCTAAAGGTTGAGGATGTGATGGAGGAGTGACGACGTTGACTTCTTGAGGCGATAGTTTAGAGCTAATAGTGTTGGTGATGACGTCTCGTAGGCTAATTGGGGGGTTTTTGTGAGGCGGCGACGGCGTCCTGGGGCCGCAGTCGGGCGACCCCCCTCCGCCGTCTTTGGGTCGGAAATTCGGAACTCGGAGGATGACCCCGGCGTCCTCCTTGTCCGTCGAGCAGCCCGGCCGCGTCGACCCCCGGAGCAACCTCTCCTCGGCCATCATATTCCGGACGATCTCGGGCAGCGCCGCCGGCGACAGCAGCTGCTGCAGGTACGGCCAGGACGGCCCCTCGGGCAGCCGCACGACGTCTTCCATCCTCAGCAATGGCCGCATCAGCACTTTCTCCACTTCTCTCTCCTCCTCCGACAGGTCCCTGTCATCATCATCATCGTCATCATCCCTCGTAATCTCTAAAGCACCTACGTCCCTCCTTTCCTGGGACAATTTGTACACCTTGTTCCTTAGCGTGGACCTCGGGATGCCGTATATGACGGCCGCCCGTCGGGTCCCGAGCTTCCCGCTCTGTATGTCCCTAAGGGCGGCTTGCAGCTCTTCCTCCGTATACGTCCGGCGCCCAGCGACCGCACTCAGCCTTGGCTTCGCCCTGTTGTCAAATACAATACTACTACAACACTCACTACATCTGTTCTTGCACACCCTCGTCGGTGCATGCATAATAAGCCCAAAATAATAAATTTTCAAATTTCCGCTAGAAATAAAAATGTCAACATGCACCATGATTTGTATCGAGAAAATTTCTTGAACAAAAATGTTTAAAAAAAAAAACATAAAACACATACATGGAATAATATCAGAAATAGTTCAATTGCACAAATAAAAGGCAAAATATGTACGAATATGTAATAGTATGTACCTTGAGACAGTTACGCAAAATAAAACTGTGTCATAAAAAAGTTCTCAATTGTCGTCATTAAAAATGGAAAGCTCTCAATTTGTTTTGGAAAATTCTCATTGTTTTAGAAAGTCTCTGAAAATTCTCAATCTGACTTGAAAAACCTAAATATAGTTATTCAGTCAGATACGTTGTATTTCCTGGTTTTGTAAAGGTCACACCAGTTGTTATAATTGTAATTGCTTTTGTTCTTGAAGAAAACGTTTTTATAGTGTGGAAGCTTCTTTGCCTCCCACAGTGTGATCAACTCTACAAAAACATTTTCTTTCATCCAAAACAATCCCTGAAAATTTCTTCGAATCGATGGGAAATGTTGGTCATGGATATTACATTGGTTTTACGTTGGCGCATTCGCAGATTCTACTATCAATCCGAGGGAGGTCGATTTTGATAGATCCATGAAAATTGCATCAAAATCGGGTGGAAAATGTATTGTGGCTGTTACAAGGATTTGTCGACACATAGACCGACTGAAGACATGAAACCTTATTGTTCGGGAAGATCAAACACGTGAAATGCGAGAGGAAATTTTGATTCTGGAGGTCATTTTTTTTAAACCTTGAAGAGTGAAAACAATGCTTCTACTACCTTTTATAAGCAAATTTTGTGAACTCAAAACCAGCGTTTTTCGGAAAGTTACGATTTTCGTCTTGTCTGCGAGGTGCGACGATAATAAACTTTAATAAACACTACCTACCCTCTACAGGGTGTCTACACTTAGGATGGGCATAACTTCAGGGTTCGATTCTACAAAATATTTTCAACAACAAATGTCTCCTAGCAATTTTCTTTTAACCCACTCAAAATTCCCTTTTTTAAAAAATACCTTTCTAGTCAACAAAAACTTCAATCAGCTAGAAATTCGGTGTTTTTATTGAGTAGAAAGGAGTTACTTTATGCTCACTGCTATATCCACGAATAATGCGTATTTTTTGTACGAAAAACGAAGGTTTTCTTCGAAAAATCCACTTTCTAGCAGCCGGAATCATTCGGAAGTACCACCATGTGATTCAGCGTAAAAAATTACATAGGAAATGATACCAAACTCGTCAAGCCATTTTGAGATCGAGGGGGACCATAAACCGCTTGAAACACTGGATTTTCCTGTAAAACACACGTTTTTTGACATTCAAACTTCATTTACTCTTTCAATTTGAATGTTTAAAAGAAAAATTGATAGACCGTTGGAAAGCTGACTATTTTAGCATGTTTTCTTCGAAGAGCGCCCATCGAAATGGGCAGGGATTTAGAGTGAAAACTTTCGTCGAAGAAAGTCAAGTTTCGACAAATTTGTAAAAGTTTGCTTTTTGACTTGGTTTTTTGAAACTATTTTATAGCTGAAAGATTTTGATTTTGCACTAGGTAGCTTAGGAATATAACGCTCTTTCTAACGGTGTAGTTAGATTTGAATTTTCAGGAGAAATAATGAAGTTATGCCCATTTCAGTGCCGTAAAGTCGAAAACGTGAGAAAAAAAATTTAAAGTGAAAAAAAAGGAATTTTGAGTGGGTTAAAAGAAAATTGCTAAGAGATTTTTTTTTGTTGGAAATACTTTGTAGAATCGAGCCCTGAAGTTATGCCCATCTTAAGTGTAGACACCCTGTATAGTGCCCTCCTTCATGAAACAGCCATACAGTAAGCAGCCCCCGTCTCCCGTTGTGTAATAATTTACTATATTAGTACATTGTGTGGTCAGTCAAGTCTCAGTTCGTCAGAACGTTACGACGACCAGTATTGTGCTTGTTACTGTTAAATTGATTCCAGCCCGATTCATGAATGAAGGATAATTTCAGTTGAAGAACAACCTACACTTTAAAGGACTTTTTAATTCATATAAATTTTTGCCTTTTAGTAAGGTGTCTTACCCACTCATAGTTTCATGAAAATAGAGATTCGATCACTTAAGAATTTCAGGGTCAAGATTGATGTAGGTAACCTACACGATTTTACCTAATGGAGAGATTTTCCAGCAACAATCGCTTCTAATGGATTTGCTTTGGGAACCTGTGATTTTTTATTTAAAACCGTCATTATCCTCACACTTGGCCAGATCAGAAATGTTTTGTTCGTGACTGACGCCGAAGAAGATTTTGATAGATGGATGACCTTTTCGGTTCATAGATCACGTTCAATGCGGAACGTGTCATATATGACACTCAACGTCATGTGAGACGCGTCAAACGGTAGACTCTCAGTAAAATAACTCGTGAGGTTCGTTGGAAGGGTTCAGAAAAACCTGGAGCGGTATTTTTCATCGAATTAGAAACCTACGTGACCACCAGAAGCAGCAGTTTTCGCCTAAAAAAGAAGAACCAAAAAATGGACGGTAAATCTGCAAAACCATGTAGATGTCCCATTTTCGAAAAATTTACAAATATGTGAACTCTCTTTATCTAAAAAAAAACTTATGAACTTCCATTTTCCTAGGATTTCTATAAGGATTTATCAGAGTTGTAAATCAATTCAGAGTTGGCATAAATCAATTTCAATTTTCGGCAAACTTTTGGCAACTCATTTTGAACTTTTGGCAAGTCCATCACGTTTCGACAACTACTGGAGTCCTTGTCCACCTTCATTCCTTCCACAATGTTCAATAAAGTGTTTTTTCTCTCTTTATCAGAGTTATGGGAGAATTGATTTAAGTTCCTAAAACCTAGAGGTTTAACGCTATTTTACTGAGATTGGGTCGTTTCGGACATAGGTTCACGGTTTGATGGATTTACTATCGAAATTATGGATCTAGCATTCCCGTGAGCGGCGTTTTCAAGCCATTCTTGTCCCACATTGTTACGTTATTACTCACTGTCTCAAGGTACAAACAAAAAAATAGTCCAAGGCTTTTCATCTACTCAATTGGATGGTAAATGAGATCAAAATCAATAATTAATTGCCCATTAATGCGTAACGTCAAACTTTAGGACACCAAAATATAAATTTACCAAAATTCCTACCTAAATATCCCCTTTGATTATCGCTAACTTCACTAAAAAAGCTCACTTCATACTCTGATTTTTATTCTTCAAACTCTCTTCTGATATTTTACTCTTTCCGTTTGATTACAAACAAACATAATTATTCCTGTTTCAAATTAAATATAACTCGTTTCAATTCAAAAAAATTACTAGTGTTGGTATTTATCGGTGGGTGAACTTGAAAATATGAAATTGGATTCTCCACAAAAATTTCTCCCAAGTAGCGGTTATTTTTCATGTAACAACTGATTACATGGAGGCAATTTCTTTTCAATAAGCGAAAACCAGTATGGCGAGATGGCGGATTTATTATCGAGTTTTTCACTCTTGGGGATGGCATTTCATTTAAACTAAAATCTCAGGTTTACCCACCGCTTTCATGCAGATCGTACTAGTATTTTCAAAGCATATGAAATTTCAAATCGAAACTAGAATTTCTATCCCTCATTCAGTCTTTATTATTCTTGTACTTCATTAATTGCTTACTTATTGAAAATTGTCAGAATTTTAATTTTCAATTGGTAAGAATTTGTATGGCTTTGCTGTCATCTCTCTTTCTGAATTATCAGAAATTTCTATTTAGAAATTCCAACATTATTTGTTTCTACCTCGATTTATTACGGGTTAAAAAAACATAAACATTTTCATTGGATTGTAGAAATGAGTAATTTTTTGACAATTTAAGTTTACTCTCTCGGTATAGGTTTCGGGATAATTCCATATTTTACAAATTTTACTTGTTCACTATGGAATAATGAAAATTTCATCAGAATTACAAAATTAGAAAATGTTTGATTTTGATATATTTTTCTTGAGTCTGAAATTACTTATTTTTGAATTGATGTATCTCCGTAATTATTCAAGCCACAGAGCTCGTATTGGTTTCAAACCAGTAAATTTAACCTACGTTAAATACATACTGGGCATAGATGATTAAAATCGTCATAGTTTAAAAGTTAAAGGTAAAACATGATTTAAAAAAGCAAAAATTTCATGGTAGAGAGTGGACAGTTTTGGGTGACATCGACACTCGCCAACTACCTCACTTGCTTATCGAGGCTTTAGATATACAGAAAAAATATAATCCACCCCCCACCACCGTGGTTATAATCAGGGCACATTGCTGTAAAAAAATCTTGTTAGCTGACAAATACGGGGTGTTCCAACTATAGCTCACCAGCGACTTATTTTCCTCAATTTACGAAATAAGAGATCCCGCGTAAAAGGCAGATGAATTTAACATTGTAGAGACATACAGTACAATTTATGATATCATAAATAGGCATTATGATTTTAATTTTTTTAATTATATACTTATACCTATTATTTTTATCATTATTATTTAGGTATTACATTATTATAATTTGTATATGTTTTCAAATAAAAATTTCGTGAATATCATGATTTTTTTTTTTTTGGCATAGTACCGAATGTCGTTGCCCACAGGGCCTCGGTGTTCTGACGTTGGAAAGGACTAGATACCTACTGTTGTTGATAAGAGCGGTGCACATTGACTTTGATACTGATTGATAGGTACGATGAGACAGCGAAAGTTATTTGAGTTCGATAGCTCAGTTTCCTCTTGAGAGTACCTAGACAAAGACGCTGCAAATTATTACACAATGGCTTATCATTTTACAGTATCAACCGTCTGCGTAGAACGCGGCTTTTCCAATGATACTACTTACCAGCGATAACATCGATAGTAGTGGGTGACTTCATAACGAAATTTGAATTGTGGTTGTTGGGGAAGCCCGACTGAGTGACATGAACTCTATTGAAAGAAACCAACCAGTTCTATTCAGCTAACTCTATTCGAATAATTTGATCCGCTAAAATTTGAACTGAGATTAGGCTTGAACAGTCTTTCGCGATTGACACTCGATTCCAGGAGTTCATTATATAGAAAAGTCGGTTTCCCCCAACTTTGTCGGCCTGCCCTCCGTCTAAAATCAAACCTTGAACAACAAAATTGACGGTTAAGCCGTATCATGACGTATCAAAAATTTTCCTATTTTGGGTTAGCTAAGTATTCAACGTATTTTGATCTATCAGGACAAATTTGTTTATTTAATTTTTTTATATTTCGCCATATAAAATGTTATGGCAATTTGACGTGGCCAGCCCGGCTGGATCAAAATACTCTTGAATGATTAACTAACTCAAAACACCAAAAATCTTGATAGGTCATGATGCGGCTCAGCCGTCGAAATGGTCCCGAAGCCTGTCATCGGCACCTAAAAAATAAATTTTACTGACCTCTCGCCTTTGTTCTTATTGAGGTTGACGTTCTCAAAAACTTTCAGTCCGATTTTTGTTTAAAATTTAATAATCCCTACAAATAAAAGAAGCAGTCTTCAGGTCTTACACATAACGCGAGAAATCAGAGGATGAGTGAGTGATTTTGTTCAGAGTACCAAAATGACCATTTATCGAGAACTAAAAATGAGCCTCGCAAATCGGCTGAAAACTAAGCCCCTGGACACACACAAGATTTTTTGTACACACGGACATACTCAGAAAACTATGGGTTTTTTCAGAATGGTTTCAAATTCAGAATGGTTTAAAAAGCATTGGAATGTGGATTCCTCCTTCACCCCAGATTAATCGCGAAAGGACGCACAAGTCTCACTGGGGACGTCCTAAAAATGGTAATGCGCGTTGTGTACTACAGAATGCTATTGTGGACAAATTGTTGAGAATGGTAGCATCTTGTAAATTGAGGAAAATAAGTGTTGGTAATAGTTGGGGCAGTATAACATGGAATAGTAGTATAGTCATTTGATATACAAAGATACATAATAATATTCAAGAAATTCCCTTCGATATAAATCATGTTCTGTGACTCATGTTTTGTTGGTTACATTTTTCAATAATCGGCAAATTAGACAAAACGGCTGACTGAACTTAGATGGTCTCAGCATGCACAGACGGGCTAAATGTACATGCCTTAAGAGTAAAATGACGTGCTGCAAAATGTCATACTTACTTAAATATTTGCTTGTTGGGGCTGGGGACTTTGATGGGGTGACTCGTGAGGGGGCCGGGGGGACTGGCGAAGGGCTGCGGCCGTTCGATGGTCGAAGGTTTCGTCGACAGGCTCAGGTCGAGAGGTTGATCGACCACGTCCAGAGGCGGCGAGTCGGAGGGCTTGATGTACCAGGGCGACGGGGAGGAGGTGGCCATAACCCCTGGGCTGCTGCTCCCGCTCCGATCCCCGCTCACCTCGCTGATCTGGAAAAACAACGGGGTAGGAGGTTAGAAGGATTTCTTCAGGGCCTCCAGGAAAACCCAGAACTGATCTGCAGAGCAGAGCAGGGATGAATATCACTCAGTCGCACATTGACAAGATGTGGCAGGCAGAAGGCAACAGATGCACACAAAAATGGACAACTCGTCGTAGAAGATTACAAAACTCAAATTCGTAAATGCGGGGAAATCGCAGTTTCGCATTTCTTTCCCTCGACTGCTTTAAAATACCTCTTTTCTTAGCAAAAATCGTTGGTGAAAGTTCTTCTCCAACTTATCAAGGATTTCCAACATGGAAGAAAAGAGTTGAGGAATCGAAATTTGACGATATTTTGTTTACTCATTTCAATAATGAACCTTTGGAATTGAGCAAGAAGAAAATTTGATGCCGTTTCAAAGTTTCAATTTTTTGTCCGTCCCCCGTACACCGTACTTCCATTAGTTACCGACGACCAATGTGGACGAAAATTGGTATATGGGAACCATTCGGAGTCTGTTTGTGCCCTGAACCTCTTGGTGATTGACAGTCACTTTCAAAGAGTGGTAAATAGGAGATAAGTAAGGCCAATCTTGTCAACTTTTCATACGAAGGAATTGTTTTCTCAACCATTTAAAATAGTATTGGATTTTTAGAATCGAATGAGGCCACCCAGACCTCTATAGGACCAACCATTCATTCTCTATAAGGTCTTGAAGTTGTGATGAATGATGAAGCAGAAACAAGATGGAAATTGGCACAATCTTCGTTCAAAATGAAGCTGATAAAATGTGAACTTTTTTTTGTTTTTTCGACTTGAGCTTCACATCATTGACTTATGCTCCCTTAGCAATCAAGAATCAAATTTCGTATTGAAGGATAACGATATTTTACTGGTAAGTACTTTCTTTCAAAATAAAGTTTAATGTGTAGCTTGCTAGATGATAATATCATACCAATCATATTATGATTGGTAAATATGGAAAAACCGTGTGAACTGTGGTGATCTATACAGAAAAATAATAAACCGTTGAGTAATAATTTTCAGCCTTTCTGAGTTGATGCACTCTTCTGAGGACAGTCTCAACAACCTTCAGTGATGATTCCTTCTTCCGCGGATATACGACGTGAATATTTTTTAATGTTCTCTTATTCCCTCAATATGAACCTCATGATTTCAACCAAGTCTTTATATTATTTATAATCCGAATCCGTAGCACTGTAGAGCATGAATGGGGCCTTTTCTATAACTACTCGCAATTTTTACAAAACTTCTAGGTCCCCCCCATGGAATTTTAAAAAGTGTAGTTTTTGGAAAAATAAAAATTCACATTTTGAATTTTATAAATTTGGGGGAATTCTCTCCAGAACTTCAGCCCCTAGGTGCCTTTTCATGAGTGGTCAGGAGAGCGATTTGAATATACGAGAATGTTGAAGGAAGGGAGGATTTTAGTGAGTGGAAGAGCTGCACCCTCTCTTCCCACCCACTAGGCCTTCCTAAGTCTTAACCAGAGAAAGGTAGCGCTATTCCATTGGCCTTTAAAGGTAGTGTTGAGTAAATTTTACACATTACCAAAAATCATCATTTTGTCATCGCAATAGGCTCTAAAATGGTAAAAGAGTTCATTTTAGAATAACAAAGGTTACTACTCACACAAAATTCTCTATTTCAATTGAAAACATCTTTTCATTTTTAAAAAAATTGTAAAATAGAGTCCTAATTTGCTGTCGCTTTAGTGAAATTATCAAAGCGAGGTTCACTAAAAATGTATGCAAGCTGATTGGTAAAAAAATGTAAATTGCAAAATCGGTTTGACAACACTGTTTGAATATTTTACTATATCATTTAAATATAATTATCACATAAAAAGAAACTAATATTCGAAAAGAAAAAAAAATTGAAAAGAGAACGCTCAGAACTCGAATAAAATATATTAAGTCAACATGGGGACTGGAGAAAAAACCAAAAAAGGTACGCAAAATCAAATTAAAAATGAAAAACTAAGAAGGACCGAAATCGAAGAATATCGAAACTATGCCTGTACATCACAACAACTTAAACGGGTCTGAAAACTTCTCACAATGTGTTTGTTTTTGAGATCGGCACTTTGAACAGTATTTTCGAGCTTCTGGTTCTTGAAGGATTCTCGCACAGCCAATTGGTGATTCTGGTCCCTAATTGGAGTCAATCATCGAGCGAAAATCATACAGTGAAAGGTAGCGTTGAGTAAACTTGGCTCTTAGTGATGTTACTCATAGTGTACTTACTAAGTAGTGTCAATGCACCAGGTCCAAAGATCCCCAGAAGCTTACGGTGGTGGAGTAAATAATATTACTCACCTTTCTAGGGTTAAAGAGCCTCTTTCCTTCATACCGTATTATGCACACTTTAATGTATATTACTGAGTTCAGTTAAAGAAAACGAATTGAACATAACACGATTTCAAGTTTAGACTTTCATAGCCTTTCCATTGATTCAGAACCATAAATAAATACAATAATTATTTACATGCTTGGAAGTCAGAAAAATAAATTTTGAAAGTCCAAAGTTCAAAAACATCTCAAATGCGAAATAAAACTATAGAAATAGAACTACGAAAAGCGTAAAATATCAACCAACTTCATGTTCGGTTCTTGAAGCGAGTTTACTGTGCAATAAGCAGTTGTATCCCCAAGCAGCCATAGCAAATCATCGTAGAGGTTTAGTTATGTAATACATACGGTAAGTACCTACCTACGATTCAAGGTCGGCAATTATTTTCATCCCCGACGCACATGAAAAAGTTGGAGATTCACTGGGAAATGTATCTAATAGTTGGTTGAAGAAAAAAAATCTCCGGTGTTGTCCGAATAGCGTTGGTTGTAGCTGAATTTAATAGACTTGACGAGAGCCCTGCTGTGCAATTTGTGATGTAAATTACATCAGATACCTACTTTTATGCTCCCAATTATTTCTCATACTCTTAATAATTGTTGGAAGAAACAGTTTGATGTCACCTAATAAGGGAATTCATACATTTTTACGAGAAAAAATTGAACGTAGTAGTTCAACAGCGTGGGATGATTACCTACAAAGAAACTTTTTATATCGGCCGAATTATGAGGAGGAGAAATCACTACTATTCGATCTTATTTTTTAATGGTCGACTTGTTTGTTCATTATTTTCGAAATTAACGAGTTTGAATGTTTCTAATTATATTTTTCGTTTTATTTATATGGAATGACATTTTCTTGGCTATTTTTTGAAAACTAGTCTTCTCATCTACCAAATCGACAACCAAATCGTATCTACAAGTTCTTTGAGGTATCTCCTCCGGGCATACGGACTACAAGGATCAGTGGCGTCTCCTCCAGGCAAACATAGCAAACACTGTTTGCCCTACTAAAAATATGCAAAATGAACAAATTAAGTTTTGTTGAGATTCTCCTATATTTCCATTTTTGGAAGTAATATTTAGCCAATTTTGAAAAATTTTCATAAAATTTAAGGACTATTTCATGATAACCTAGGAAGTTACATGAAATAGGAGAATGGAATAAGTACGTATTTTTCCGAGAATAGTACCAGAGAGTTGTAGAGGTCGGTAACTACGATCGATTTTGGATGGTATGTGAACTAGCGCGGGACCGGCGATGCAAGGCAAGCAGTTCAAAAAAATGAATTTTGCGAGACTGTTTTGGATGAGAAAAGACGATCGGCGGGTAGGGCGGTCAGTGCGGGGTCTAGTATTCCTCTACCTCCACTATAACAGCATCAGCAAAGGCAAACAATCGACTAGCTGTTTCGTGACCTTGAAAGCAGAGAACATTGGAAGATAAGCCATGGGTACTAAGCCATGGTTTACGCTTAGCATCCAGTAATCAAGTTTAATGAAGGAATTCTTTATTTCTTTGAATGAAGTGTGAAGCGTTTATTTCATCTAAATAAACTCGATTATGAAGCGAAAACATGATTGGAAGGTACTGACAATGGCAAGCTGTCTTCTTTGCTGGCGCTTGATCTATAAAAGTAAATAAACCGTTGTGTAATAATTTGCTACGTTTTTCGGTTATCTCTTTAAGACTAGGCAAGGTGTTTGCCTGACGAATATTCTCACCTGACGCCACTGACAAGGATAAGCAGTCGTAACCTGTCTAAAGTCTGAAGCAGGGCGGTAAATCTTGGATTGATGTCGGTGACTTCCAATAGTAATCCTAGAAGCAGACCCTCCTACACAAATGGCACAGATAGTTACTCATAGACTAGTTACTCATCAGTTTTAAGGTGTGAAAGTTACAAATCGCGTGTGCGGTATGCAGTCCCGCTAGCGTCCTTGTTTTTGAAGAGCAGTAGCGTGTTACAATGTAAGTGATTGTGTATTTATTTCATGAATCTACTTTCGTCTGTTTGGAGCCTTCCTCTAATCACTTTCTGGTAATTTTCGAGTGAAATCCGATTATACTCGTACATTAGCGACTTCCTGAACAATTTTGGTTCCTGGTCTGTCTGTCTGTCATGAAATTCTTGTCACAACCATAACTTCTACATTTCTCATCCGATTTCGATGAAATTTTCAGGGATTGTGCGCGAAGGCGTGTAGATAGTCCCCGATGGAAATAATAACCGCTGGACTGATAGTAGCTTCTGCGCATGCGCAAACGTGAATTCCTGTAACACCCATACTTTCTACATTTCCCATCAGATTTCGAAGTCATTTTCAGCGATTATACGAATTGGTGTGTAGTTGATTTCCTATGAAAATCATAGGCCGGAACTGATAGTTCCGCACAAGTGCGCATATGCAAAGATGAATTCCTAATCACATCCATAACTTCCACATTTTCCATAAGATTTCGAAGAAATGTGGTGCAAGGTAGTTAAGATTGATGTTTTGAGATTAGCTACTATGCATAGGATCACCTATACAATCGGGTTATGGATACATAGAAGCTATGAGCCACCCCAACTTGGTAGCTTTTTTTAAAAATTACAAGTTCTGATTAATTTTCATATTTCCATAATACTTCTCGAATCACATTTTTGATGTGACTAATAAATTTGTATTTTTATGGTTTCTAGCTATTTTCATTATCTGACATAATATTACCTACCTTTCCTATCCGTTCTATTCATTGAACGTAGATTTTAATACCCAAAAATAGTGAGAAATGATGGAAATTGTATGTGCGGTACAGAATACCGCTAGCATCCAATAATGCAGCAGCCGGCATAGCTCCCACTAGTGGGATGCTGACAGACACAAAACCAAATTTTGTTTTAAAAAATCGAAGAAAATGTTGTAGAAGAACATTCAAAAACAACGCTGACGATGAACGGAAACGATGGATTTCACAAATGTAAGGTATCTATATGTCCAAGGATCCAGCTCGAAATGATACGGATCGTTTAACATTCTGTGATTATTGTTACCGTTTTATCACCTCATAATTACCGCCCGCCGTTACAATAAATCGCAATAGAACTTTACTGCGTGTTTATGCGGCAGCTATAAAAGGTTATGGGTTCGTTTACATTAAACCCTGCTCCCTGCAGCACCTCTCGTATTGTCGATTGTTTTCTCTCGACAAGAATAACGTCAGCAACTTACGGTAATAATATGAATTCTAGCTAACCCAAATTGATGAGAAACCAGTTACGTACCGAAATCTAAAGAAGCATACAAGTGGGGAGGTTATGGAAGACCGTTTACGCGACTTTCAACAACGAACTTCGATCGGTTGGAAAGACGATAAATTATGTACATACCTAGGGAACAAAAGTCGGAAATTTGCACGGGTCTGACAAAATACAACTTTTCTCTGAGAGTGCAAGAAGTGAATTCTCTGAAATTATTGAGACATTAATTATCTAATAACCGTTACTCAAAAATCACTGCCAAGAAAAAAGAAGGTAAAAAAGCGTGGCAAAATTTGTGGGCAGTAAAGGTAGAAGGAGGTCCAGATTTAATTGGTGTGAAAATGCTTGTTAAGCAGTGCTTATCGATGACACCTAAGTATGGAACTGGAGTTGTACTATCATGTTGGAGGTTTTTCGAATTGACAAACAGCAACACTATTGAGAAGTCTTTCGCGGTAATATTGATGATTTTTCACTTGTTTGAAGGAATGTAGATCCAACTGATCGCAACTTGATGAAATCAAATTGAATTTTCCCCCAACCACCAGCTTACCCTTCGAATAAGCTCATACTAGCTCAGAAATTTACCCTGAAAACTTTCTCAAGTTTTTTTTTCTTTTGTTCATTTTGTGTGGATATTATGTTCAGGACAAAAACGCTGTGAATCATCACACAAAGGTTTATTATTTATCTGTGTAGATCGCCTGCAAAGAACACAGCTTTGTCATAGTCAGTACGAACCAACCATATTTTCGCTTCAAAATCAAGTTTCTTTGGAAGAAATAAACACTTCACACTCAATGGGGTGTGCGCATGGGTCGGAAAAACTGTTTATTGTTATTTTCAATCTATAATAGACCTCATTCTGAGAATTTTGACACCAACCGCGACCTTCTAGCGTGAGAAGACCTTTTTCTATGATTTTTCATAGTTTTGAATGTTGTTGACGTCACAGTGGGCTTGGGGGGTCCCGCCAAGGCCAGAGTGGCGCGTGTCGTCATAAACATTCAAAACTTTGAAAAATCATAGAAAAAGATCTACTCGTCCGAAAAGAGAACGGCTGGTGTCAAAATTCTCAGAATGAGGTCTAATTTCGATAAAAATTTAAAAAAAAAATCAGATGCACCCCCCATTTGGAGAAAAAAATATTGTGGGTGCCGTCGTTAGACAATTTCATTGGTGGTTGCTAAGGACGCAACAACTCAAGGAAACCCAAAGAAGGGGGAGGGGAACACTTCTTGGTCGATTCCAGTGGTTCGTTATTGAAAATAATAAACCAAAATTGACCACAGACCGACCGACAGATAGACATGGAACCAAGTTGCTCAGAAAGCTCTAACGAAAAGTCCTGATTTTGTAGGACCAAAATTTCATTAATCTACTGCACGAAGAAACCTCCTTACCTTGAATTTTAGATAGATAAAAAGAAGATAAATTATGTATCCTCGGGAATTAATGATGTATAGAACACATTGTGACTCTGCTCTCCTGTTTTATGTTTATTGGCCTGGTGTTGTTTTTGTAATGTACAGTTCCTCCCCGTGTTTGGTCTCGTCTAGCTTATCCTAAATTAACTAGTGTCTCCAAGAACACATGGGGTATCAACTTTATAGTACTGAACGACTAGTTTGATGGACATCTCACGAAAGGATCACTAAAAAGCAAGATTGAAAATACCTTAGGCTTTTTCCCAAGCAAATTGACTAATTTGTAGTACTGATAAAACCCAGCGTCTTGTAATTTCTAATGAAATCCCATCCAATGCTGAACAATAATTATCTATCCTATTTAATACTACGAGTAACTTCAAATGCAAGAAAACTAAGGTGGATCGCAGGACACCCTAGACCAGACTAAAATTGGGAAGGAATTGTATTATCATAAAAACAATCCAAGAGTCCTGACGATGCCGTGAAAGCGAAAGTACACCAGGCCAATAAGCATAAAACGAAGAAACCCGAGTCACAATTCCTGCCTTTAACCTACCTTTCTTTTAAGAAGAAAAGGTCAAATAAACAAAATTATCATCGATAATGAGGGAGCAAAAACTCACGTAAACTGTCCATAACAAACGAAAAGACAGCCCAATAGTCGAGTAAATAAACTAGTAGGTGAGATTGTACGAGCCGGAGACAGGAAGGCGGCTATCTGTATCCCTCCCTCGCTCTTTATCGTCACTTTGGAGGTTTTTTCTCCAACAAAATGTTTGTTTAAATTAATTATAATCCCTTAAGCTTCAACTCGAGTGTAATCTCAATTGGTTTTCATGAGAGAGATATGATGAGATAGATGTTTATCGTTTAACCGTTGTGTGAGCGATGCGAACGGGCAAAACGCTGCGAACGATCTCTGACCCTGTATAGTTTGAATATACAGGGTGTCCCAGAAATAATGATCCAAATCGACCAATTTGCAACAACTTTCGCAAGCAGCGTAGCAATCTTCGTCCAACACTGGAGTCTCGTGCTGGAACGTTGATCTCGTTAAAAACCACGAAAAAATATTATAAACAAATTCAGGTTGGATAAACAAACAAAAAAGTTCTAAACAGTTTTTTTGTTTGTTTGTGGAAAACATGTTTGAGCACAAAAGTTGTAGCAATATAGCGGTAGAATCAGTCTCTGAATTTTGGATCATTAATTTTTCGGATTCCATGGGGGCCAAGTTGTTTTGCCGCACGAAGATCAGTCAATTCTTGTTGGCTACTAATTATACACAGATTTGCAGGATCTTGATTCATTTTCCTTTTTTAATGCCAACAATAGTCTACAGGCCACTACATAATATCACTAATCATGGAAGAGGATATTCATTATATTGGTACCACAAACAAGTCCTTACACGAGTGGTCCATCAGTTGTGCCACTATAACAACTGATCATGAATATTTGTGGGAAATTACCTTCACCACAACCGGAAAATGTTTACCAAGTGGGTGAGGCACATGGCTTTCTCGTGCTCTCAACATTATTGTGTTGATATGATGACGATATAATTAACACTGCATCCCATACGATCGAAGCAACGATGATATTCAAAGGATGCCATTAAAACGTCCTTCCCGAATTGATTTCCAAGTTAGACCGAAATTGGAATGCATTAGGTAGTGAGAAAATGAGATGTTCGGAGGATCGCTCGTATGAGCAAGCGAAGATTGGCTACCATTAGTGGCAGAGCGATGATATTCGTAATAGGACCAAGTGATAGAGTTTATTCAAAGCATTAGTCAACTAGGTAGTCGATTGGACAATAAGGTTGTGAGCAAGTGATCGTTCTAAGATGAAATTATAGATAACCGTCCCGCAACATCTCTAAAACGTAAATCGAAATTTCATGAAAACCGATGTATAGCATCTATGATGCTTATGGAACCACTACTAACCTGATGATGGGTTCCGTTATCAGGATGAAACGTTGAAATGGGGGAGACACGTGAATAGTCATCCTGAGTAAGAAACTTTAAAGAACCAATACCTTGCAGGTACCGACCAAGTCATAGTGTTAAAAAGAACCTATAGTCTGGTTTCACACGGTTTGGACCATGGAAGTGGGAGTGAAACGGTCCGGAAACTCTCTGTAGAATCCCCAGTCGTTCGTCTGCCAATAACAATAACCCTTTTAGCACGGAATACGTTAATTTTTCTCAGGTTTAAAACCCAATTCTCCAACCAAGCCTCACAAAAATCACGTAAGTTATTACCTATTTTGTAAAGAATTCACAAAGCTGAGAGCAACTTCCGTTTTAAACGGCGTCCACATCCTGTTCCCTCGCCTTCTTCTAGACCGTTCTCCCGACTATCTCTCTTTTTCGATTCTTTAGCTACTTTCTATTCCGAATATTTTACGAGTTTGGTCGGTGACACTCGTTCCTTCTCAGTTGAGTCGACTTTGTGAGAAGGTTCCCCGGAAACAGGAGGAACTAAAACGGTATTGAACACAAAACTGGTTTCAGACAGGTAATGGACGAGTCTCCGTGAATGAAAACTATGACGTCAATGAACCTATGTCATCAATATAACTATGACGTATTTAATTGTGATTACCGTTGGCACTAATTTCGTCTGCATTAATCAGGGATTTCAACAGATTTCTAAACTGTCCGTTTTGAATTTGGGTTAGAGGAAATTTTTCGAGAGTGATTTAATCCTTCTAAGGAGAGAAACAGCAAATTACAGTCCACAGCAGTTGCTCAACGAGCCAAATTCATAATTTTGTGACTAAACGGGGTCTGCACGTAAATTTTTGGGACACTTATTATTGAAACATAATCACAAGTGATCAAAAAGTGTTTTTTTCGTATTTGCGAACTTTTCTCATTTTTTCATAGACGTAAAGAAACTGAGATTATTGAAGAATATTGGAGAGCTATTCAGGCTCTCTGAATAGTAGGAGCGTTCCATGCGAGCAGGCTGCAACTGTTGAGATGAAGTGCAAACCTCATCGAGGACGTTTATCACACATTTTATACACATATTTATTCAACACATGAAGTTGTGACGGGATACTAACTTGAATTAAATTGGAATATAAATTTTAACTTTTAGCTTGTCTTCGGCAATCTTCGTGCGTTTGCTTTGGTAGTGGTTTGGTTAGGAAGTCAGCAGGCATTTCTTGGGTACTCATAAAGGATATTTTGGTGATTCTATAGTCATTGGTTTGCTTGATGTACTGTTGCCTAATGTCTATAAGTTTTGTCCGAGAGTGATACGTCGGATTCCACGCAAGTTGTTGAGCTCCCTGGTTATCATTGAAAATTTCTATTGGGAGGTTGAACGGAACTCCAATCCAACCATCAACATTTTCAGACAAATAGCTTCCTCAGCTGCCTCCTACAATCCAGGATATTCAGCTTCGATGCTCGACAAAGCTACAGTCCCTTGTTTTTTCACGGCCCAAGTTACCGAAGTACCGCCAAGGTTGAACAAATGCCCGCTGAATGATCGTCGATCTTCAGGGCAATTTCCCCAGCGGACTCGACGTGATATCGTCCTTTCTGAACGTGAGACTAAACTCTTTCATCCCTTTCAAGTAACGAAGTACTCGTTTCGCCGCTTTTCACATTTGTTCATTGTATCGCGTATTAAATTGGCTCAGAAAATTAACAGCAAAAGCCAAATACATCAATGAACCTATTAGCGAGCGAAATGGAAATTTCTTGTCTTCTTCTGTTCCCCCATTAATTTTAAGATTTACTTCTTATGGATTCGAAACAGTGTCACAATCTTCATTTTTAATTTCTTTAACCCTTAATTTCCCACTTGTTCAAAAAATTTGATTTTCCGAATTTTTAATCAAATTTAGACGTGTTTTGACATATCTACTGAAAATTTGAGCAGAAAGTTCCTCAAAGGCCCTATTATAGTCTGTTAGTTCATGAATTATCTCTCCAAAGGCCACACTACCTACGTCAGCAGAACCCTAGTCCGTTGAAATAGAAGAAGGAAACTTGGAAAAGTCCATGGTGGGATGTTGGGGGGTTTTATATAAAGTACAGAACTAAGGAAGAAGGTGGAGAAGGTTCACTACATGGAGGGATCTGTCCTCCCTTGGACAGTAGCGCCATCTCTGACGAGGATGAGGATAGAAGTTAGTCTGTCAACAGTTTCAGTCTGAATTATTTTGTTTTTCTTTGAGTTATTATGTTTTTTACTATTTCGTTTTCTTACACGATCGATATTTGTAGTATCAAGATATCAGTTTTGGCTTAAACGTGGATAAATGTTGCAGGTAAAAATCGGACTTCCACAAAGATACTTCAGGATATTAAGGGTTAAAACTTTGGATAAATATTTTTGGCTCATTTTCAAAATTCCATTGTTTTTATCATAATCAAAAGCCCCAAACGGTGATGAATTTGGCTCAAATTATTCATCCGAAAATATTTTCCCAAATATAATCCAATTTAATTGTTAGCAAACTGCACTTAGTAACCCGTCACAACTTCATGTGTTGAATACAAGTTCATTCTTGTGTTTTACTTGAAAGTGAAAACTTGTAATTCTATTCTAAAATTTCCATTCATAGGTTATGGGCCTATAAAATATTTGAATGGAAATTTAGGAATAGAATCACAAGTTTTCACTTTCAGGTAAAACAGATGAATGAACTTTTATTCCACACATGAATTTGTGTTTGCAAACATCTAAATGGGAATATACATTTTAACAATTCGCAGACCAAAATCGGCAAAGTGAGTCGATTTCAAGCAGAAAAGGTAACATGGTATGAGCTAGCTTTTGATAACAGAATTCTACTGATTCAATGAGTGTCAAAAACATATTTTCTCAATATTCATCGAATTGACAATTTTTTGTAGTAAACGGAGCGTGCCAATCCAACAAACAACCAGACATATTTCTTTCTCCAATAAGAATGACGGGAGGGTGGGGAGCTTACTTTTTTGTTTTCACTGACCGTGTGAGAAGGACATATTGGCTCAGTGGTCCTACACTCTTGGCCGACCATGGTGTCCTGGTAGCTGGCCCATGACCTGCGTCCCATCAGTTCTTCGGCGACCCTCTCCAGACCTGTCAAATGAGAAATGAATCATTATTGAACTGGTTCGACGTCATTTAATAGCACGAACACATACATATTCAACCCTTTAAAAGCCTTGATTAGATTTCTTTAAAAAATCTCAATCTAGATTTCTTCTTTAAAACGCTGCAAATCATTGCTCAAAGGTTTATTATATTCCTGTATAGATCATCCTTCTGTATAGATCACTGTTTCTCCATCAATAGCACCTACCACCATCTGTATTCTCCCTTGACCTTCCCTCTCAAATTTCAGCTCCTGCGTTCAATAGGATTGAAAATGGCTTCGGATCTCACTCAGCTGATCAGTGATCAGAAGAGTGAAGATCTCCTAGAATGCTGGAGACGCCTGGAAGAGCACTTCCATTCAATGGGATTGAAAATGGCTTTCGAGCTCACTCAGCTGATCAGTGATGTGAGGAGTGAAGAAGATCTCCTCGAATGCTGGAGACGCCTGGAAGAGCACCTCCATTCAATAGGATTGAAAATGGCTTTGGAGCTCACTCAGCTGATCAGTGATGTGAGGAGTGAAGAAGATATCCTCGAATGCTGGAGACGCCTGGAAGAGCACTTCCATTCAATAGGATTGAAAATGGCTTTGGAGCTCACTCAGCTGATCAGTGATGTGAGGAGTGAAGAAGATCTCCTCGAATGCTGGAGACGCCTGAAAGAGCACCTCCATTCAATAGGATTGAAAATGGCTTTGGAGCTCACTCAGCTGATCAGTGATGTGAGGAGTGAAGAAGATATCCTCGAATGCTGGAGACGCCTGGAAGAGCACCTCCATTCAATAGGATTGAAAATGGCTTCGGAGCTCACTCAGCTGATCAGTGATCTGATCAGTGAGCAATGATTTGCAGCGTTTTTTACCTACAAACATTGTTTTACCTACCAACTTTTTTTTACCTACCAACTATTGGTAGGTACTACCTACCACACTATAATGGCTTCACACCTTCACAATCAAGTTTATTAGAAAGAACTAAACGCTTCACACTCGATTCGAAAAATAGAAAGCTTGATATGGAAATTTGATTACTGGTTACGCAGAAGGCAAAACTGTATACAAATCGAAGAAATGAACAGCGATCGCATTTTAGTCCGATAAAATTTGAATGGAGATTAGACCTCTTTTGCGATTCACACTCATGATTCTGTTTTATCGAAGGAAAACCTTCAAATACTCGTAGGGACCGAACGGTTTGTCCTACAGAGCTCCGGGTGGTCTCAAAAATTTTTTAAAATTCTGTACTATTTAAAATTGGTGAAAAAACGATACCTTTATTTCGAGAGTTTTCGAGCTAGGGCACTCTTGAAAATTTCAACCCTTAATTTTCACCCCTTAGAAGTGACCTACATCAACCAAAAGCTTCGCGGCACAACTAGACCACAAATGGAGCCCATATACCAAATTTGAACCAAATCGGTCCAGTGTTGCTAAGAAAAGTGCCGCGTACGGCGTACGGCGGACGGCGAACGGCGTACGGCGGACGGACGGAAATTTTTTTATTCGATTTTCGTATTCTACGTACCTTGAAACGTAAAACATCAAATTTTGAGGGGGGGTTAAAAAAATTTTTTTCTTGCTCGATTCCAAAGGCTTATTATTGAAAATAATAAACCAAAAATCTTGATTAGATTTCTGTGTTTCCATCGATTCCTTTCAATTAGTCACGCTTTATGGGACTTGACGTTCTAAAACAATTGCTGAATATTCAATTCTTATAACAAAACTTCAAAATATTATAGTCAAAGAAAACTAAACGTTTGGCACGCACTTAAGAAATAAGGAACATTCGAGAAAGTAGAAAAATAGCAATAAGTAATTAAATTGTAAAACTCAACAGTAAAGTAATAGTTGCTGGCAAATTGTCCCTGAAATAGTAGGCAATGATGTTAAAAAACTATTATTTATTATTTCAAATACATTTCATTTCTTTGTTTCCATCTTAGTGTTATTATCAGGCTTATCTCCAAATGTGTCAAAGTTGGCGGACAAGTCTCATTGCGACAGTAACAATGTAAAACCGCGTAGGTTGAAAAAACGAAATTTTTCAGGAGACGTAAAAAACTTCTATTTTAGTCATTTAAAGGTTTTTCACGCCTCCTGAAAATTTTACATTGTTACTGTCGATTTTCTATAATCTCCTCGAAACAAGGGAATACAAAAATCAATTTTTTATATTTAGGAGTAGGTACTCCTAAGTACTTTGAAAATGTCAACATTTCCATAACAAAATGCCCAAAATTTAAACCTGAACAAAAGGTAAACAACTTTTTAAAAATTTTTATAGCAGACGTGTTTTCTAACTTGCTCCGCAAAGCAAATAAAGTGGCGAGACACCTTTCTGGGACCACAATCTACCTAAACATAGTAAGATCTATTGTTATGGTAAAATCATTGTATGTTTTTAGGCATGTCGGACGGTTGATGTATGATAATCGAATCTTTCCGGTTGGTGCTTTGATTTCCCTTGAGAGATGAACCAAGATCGCCTTCAATAGGGTTTTTCTCGTTTATCATACGCTGTAGATATGACTATAGTTAATTACACCGATCTAGCGAGAGAAACAATAATGATGTTGAAGATTGATCTTGTCTTTGAATCAACAATTTTCCATTATCGAAAGAGTCTAGCAGAAAAAACAGCTAGAAAAGAGATGAGTAAATAATGAGAGAGAAGGAATGTAAAAATAAGACCAATCAACTAATTATTTTTACATTAATATTAATGCCGTAAGGACATAATTCTAATCATAATTTGACAGGCATTTCACGTCAAATCTGCATCAACTAGACTGATTATAAACCCTATAGAGCTAACGCTATTTTGTAAGCACTCAAGACTGACATTGAGTGAATTGAAAACATCAAGGTTAAAATCCATCTCTTTTTTTGCGTCCATTTGTTCATAATCTAATTCTATGACCTTGAGGAAATGTTGTTTTTTGTCACAATACATTCCCTGTATTTTATCAAATCACAATTGATTGGAAAGTGCAGCTTGTTTTGTATTTCTCAATTGCAAATGAGGGTTACTTCATGAGATCAACCACGAAAAATGCCTTTATAAAATTTGTTGCTTTGCATGATTTTAAAATAAAGCTGAACAACTCGAGTCAGACTTGGAATATTGCATTAAATACTAGCTCAAATTCAAAATAAAATGTCTTGGCTGCATAATCACTTTAGGACCGAAAATACAAAATCTTGAAGGCAGTTGACAAAAACTAACGTTAGGTGCCTAAAAACTAGGGAACTTTCAGTGAAACATCATATGAAAAGGCAGTCGATACTCTTACATCACCAAAAATTCGTCAAAGTAAAAAAATCAACACAGTGAAGATGCTTTAGCATAGTATGTTAAAGCGCTGTAGGCCGAATGAAAAATAAGAAGACCCCTCCTTTTTTTTCGGCAGGCAGGTGAGAAGATCTTTGAGATCCGCAAGTGGAGTTTGATCTCGAAGACACCTGAAGGGTCAGCGCATTCAGGTTATGTGAGATTCAAACCCATTGAAAAACACCTCCACGTAGGAACTCAGCCTGGAACTCTTCACCACATTACCTCGAGCTGAGTTGTACGGTGCTTCGTCAGTTCTAGGTAAGGGTCAAATGTTCTCTCATCTCTCTCCCTCGATCTTCCTCGTCAGGGTCCTCACTTGGTGTTCCTGATGTCTTTTCAGAGTTTAGTTAGTGATTTGTGTTTTATAAAACAATTTTTGACTTTGATTTCATCATTAATTTTTTCCATTGTCCGTTTTCTGATGAATTGGATTTCTTTTCTCTTCAATTTAGAAGAGAAAAGACCTAGCTCTTTGATTTAAGGGGACAGGTGCGAAACAAATCGATCCAAAAACCGATTTTGAGGTATTAGTACTAAAAATCCTAGTATCCTACATTTATGTGAAAACCGCAAAAAGGATGTAAAAATTCCTTATCGAATTTGGGAAAAGCATTGTCAAAGAAACGGTGGATACGGCTTTCGTACAAGTACGCAACCACGAGAGACATTTTATGTCTTTGCGCCCCCTTTCCCCTTCATATAAAACCCCGTGTTGTACTTTTGTTTGTGGAAATTTGATTGTGCTCGTTGATGGTTGCGATGTAATGTACGTAAACATTAATTTAAACAATCACGCTCATACCGCAGCTTGTTGGCCACGCACAACGGAGTGTTTTACGTAATACGATTGGGTAAATCGAGAGCTTTCCAACGAGTGGTGAACGATTTGTATACGATGATAACCGGAGAAGTTAGAGTCCCGTGGCAACAAATCGGTTGTAAGCGAAAATCATCAGAAATTTCCGCGTAAGGCTCCCCTCATAACGCTCCCCGCGTAACGCGTAACGATCCCCGCGTGACGATTTTTCATTTATGTGCCATAGTAAAGACATAAAATGTCAAAAACTGCAGATCTTGCTGAACATTTTGGTATACGACTTTATTGATTTTAGTGCACATACGCTTATGAAACTAAGTGTCTAAGTATGAATCCAGTATTTTCCGCAAGCGTAGCCGGCTCTCTTAAATTGCTGAAAAAACTGAAATCGCAGGAGATACTAAAATTCTATTCTTCTTCTTTGGCTGTTTTAGCAGATATCTGACGGATAAACACAATGAGTGCTGTGAGTTTGTGTTGAAGAACGTAAGATGAGCGATGGAACTCATGAAATCCGGGTGCAGGAAAGTGCATTTTCCCACAAACGATGTTTTCGTACCTTTCGGAACATGTTCCTCAAGTTTGGAACCACGTAGAAAGATGATTTTTTTCTCTTCGTAACACCTAGGAGAAGATTCGTTGCAAGCAGAAAAACACCAATGTCTAGAGTCGATAATCCAGGTGAGTTCAAAGCACAATGGCAACAAGAACAGTGTGTTGTTCTCAGTTTTTTCCCAAATCAATATTTTGAAAAAGCCACAGCTACAAAAAATGCGTGCTAGGATGTTGTGAAAATAATGGTACCGAGTTTAGTCTGATCGGATGAATGACAACGACACAATGTGTTCCGAAAGAGTGAAAAATGGTAAATCTAAGCGCAGTGTTCACGAGCTATTAGCAAGTTCCTACTTTACACGGGGAGACAATTTTCGCCACAGGTACTTACCCCATTCAGCCAGTAATATACAGTAAAAATCCAGTGAATTTATCGGTAATATTCAGGATAAATGAATGAACGCGGGCAAAAAGTGCCGGGGTAGCTAGCGCAGTTCGCCCCTGTCTCCTTGAAAAAAATTTTTTTTTTTGACTTCCACTGGATGGCCTTTTTTATTAAGGTGTTTTCTCTGAGGATGGGTCCCTTGGGTGGCTCGAAACGTTGAACCAAATTACAAAAGAATGACATAATCACAGTTTCTTTTTGGGCAGGATCCCGACCATCACACAACACACATTACGATGTAGTCGACCAATGAATCAAATAAAATTACACTTCATTCGTCAAGGTTGAATCGATTAAAGCTGAAAATTTAGTTTTCAAACAGCCGGTGTAGTTGATGTCTGATTGCTTCTACCAGAAAAAACTCAACAATTATTATAATTTGAAGATGTTCAATGACTACGAATTATCACTCAGAAGAGAACTTATTAGGCGCTCATGTGCATCATAAATATTTTTTGTATTAGTCGAGTCGTTGTGAAGACGAGCGAAACATAATTAACCCTAGGAGGTCACAGTTTTTTGTATGTTCATCTTTGCAAAAACACTTTTAGCCGGATCTTTCCAGTAGATATGATTTGTTTGCAATCAGAGGTTTGCGGCTCGTGGCTTCAATAAATAGCTGTTTTGGATTATCTTCATTTGAGTGATCAGACTGGGATTGATCTATGAGTGTCGTATGCCGATCAATTACTAGTGTTTTTACCCTCGGCAACGGGAACGCGCGGTGCCTTGCAGATACGAGGGTGTGACTTTTCTGTGAATTGCACTTGGAAAGGGAAGGACGGTAGCTGAATCATCAACCGTCTGTCACAATTCAGTTTGCCCTTCATTACTCCCCGTTCACGATGTTGGTCTGGACATTTGTTTTTATCTCCTGGTTACAGCGCGCACCATGTGAGAAATTCATATTTGAGTTTTCTCTCATTTCTTAGAATTTTGTTTTGAATTTTCAGCATGCATTTTTCTTTGCATTTTTTTTTGTGGTCCTTTGATCGTTTGCTTGTGCATAACTGTGAGTAAAAAATCCCTTTGTGTATTAAAATGCGATATTTATCTCAGAGATACCGGGCGTTCCCGAGTTCCATAAAGTTCTTTTGACTCTCCTTTTGGTTTATTATTTTCAATAATAAACCTTTGGAATCGACCATGAAAAAAAAATTTTAACACCCCCTCAAAATTTGATGGTTTACGTTTCAAGGTACGTAGAATCCAAAAATCGAATAAAAATTTGGCCGTCCGTCCGCCGTACGCCGTACGCGGCACTTTTGCCACTTAGCATTGACCGATTTTGATGAAATTTGGTATGTAGGCTCCATTTGGGGTCTAGTTGTGCCCCGAAGATTTTGGTTGATGTAGGTCACTTCTAAGGGTTCCAAAATCAATTTTGAAATTTTGAAAACGCCCTAAATCAAAAAATGTTGATATAAAGGTATTGTTTTTCCTTCAATTTAAGATTCTATAGATTTTTTAGAATTTTTTGAGACCATCCGGAGCTCTGTAGGACAAACCGTTCGCTCACTAAGAGAATTTAAAGTTTGGACGTACGATAAATCAGAAACACGAGTGTGAATCGCAAAAGAGGCCTCCGTTCAAATTAAAGCTGACCGAAATGCGATGTTTTTCTTCGTGTTGGATGGTTGGTGGCTTTGCAGACGAGTGATCTATATAGAAAATAAAAAAAAGATAAACCATTGTATAATAATTTGCAGCGTTTTACAGTTTATTTCTGAAAATTGATAATTCACAAAAAAGAAAAAAAATCGAAGATTCAAGGACTGAAACTATTATATTTTGAAAAAATTATTAGATTGGTTCAATGAAAAATATTTTGGTGGATGAGTAGATTTTTAAAGCTCCAATTCCCATGTTCTGTCTCCCAGATACAGCGCGAGCTACCGTGTTTGGAAATGAGCGCGCGTTCCCCAGGGTTAAGTTATTGATTAATCCCCAATTTCGCGAAAATCGAATGATTTCCTTTTAAAATTAAGAGTATAACCTAAGTTATTTCATCACGAATTAAATATTGATAAAGCGGGCTGCCAGATAAATTAAGTAAGTATTAGTAGTATTTTTTTATAAGTAAGTACATAGGCACAATATTCTTATTTTGGCGTCAAAATGATATTGTCTGGAATCGCAAATTTGCACTCTTTCATTTCTGTAAGAGCCATCATCAGTAAGTAACATAGGTACCAAACCAAGGTAATCGATTCCGAACAGCTCGCGCACAATGTTTTAAAATAACCTATTTCATTCTTTAAGGCATAATGACATTATACATTGTATAAGTAGCTCCTATTCGTGCCAAATTCGGTGAATATCTGTTGACCAGGTCAGCTAAAATTGGTTCAGGAGAGACATATAACAGACAAATACCTATGTTTATATATTAGTGTAGATTGATTGATACTGACAAACTACCGAACAATCAAGGTTTTCTCTCATTCGTTGAGATAACTCGGTTTTGATGACTGGGTTCTGCGGTCTGGGAGTTTTCATAGTTCACGACCCTGTACGAATTTTATTCCAGTAGATGAAAGTTTACTTTGGAAATCAGTTCATGCGCGAACGAACAACCTCACACTCGTAATTTGAAGCCGCCATATCTCGCTGATGTGGATACAGTATCCGAGCAGTTATGATATCAGGTTACAACCATCTATGAATACACGGACATAAAATAAAAAGTGGAAAGTTACGAACGCGTATATCAAATCACATTTCAACCATCAGTAGAAGTCGTTAGGAGCGTGATTTAGGCGCACTCTCGACAAAACGATTACCCAATAATGTGCTTAATAAATAATAGTATAAAGAAAGTCGGTCAAAAATTACTTTACATGAGCAAGAAAGTTGAAATTAAGAACGAGAAAGGACGTAACCACTGAAAGCCTCTTCTTACTTCTGACAATGTAATTATCACCAATTCCATAATAATGTAATATACCATTTGGTACGAACTAGTAATAATTAAGGAGGACGAGTGTAGAGTATGAGTGAGTTGTAGAGATTTCTCACTTATTGATGAAAGGACATTTTGGTTAACAAGAAGATTATGTCGAAAGTTTTCCTGACTGGCGAACATAATCACGATTGAGGGTTTTACACCAATTATGTTGGCGATTTTGGTTAACCCCCACCTCCACCAATTTCGGCTTCTTGACGAACCTCAAATAACTATCTTAACTTGCTCCAAACTAACTTTCAAATTGGAGCAAAAGAAAGGCATTCAAACAGTTGAAAGAAATATTGCTAGAATGTACTAACAAAATGTGAAACTAAACGAGAGCTAGTTTATCACTTTATCATACAGCTCAGCTTGAAAAAATGTTGGCATCACTTTCAGGTACCAGGTGAAATTAGCCTGAGAGAGTGGATTATGAATTCTAAGTTACAATCCAACATACGGACTTCTATAATCCGAATAGCAGCCAGTTTTGGATGATATTCCCCTCAAACAATCAACAGTTGAACCGAAAATTCATTGCGTTCACTTAGATTCCGACTAACGGTGTTCCGAATTCAAGAATTACCAATTAGACCCCAAATTGGGCTCAAATAATGATGGCTTTGAACACGTTTCGGTGCTTCTTTGAAGATGGTTAAGAATAAAAATTGATAGTGATTGGCGACAAATATGGCTGTACAATTTGGAACCAGAAATTGGGAATTTCTGTACCAAATTAGGCAACCATTATTCAAGGAACTAAACATTTGTTTCAACCACAAAATGCGATGAATCAACACTCAGGCGTTGAGTCTGACTTCCCTATTGGGAATAGGTTATGGAATGCCGTTTGATGAGGATTGAGACTCTGTAGTCTCCTGTAAAATCCATCACATTTAGATCAATAGCTCCTGCGTATTCTTGTAACAATTTACAACTTCTACAGTTTCCATCCGAATTCGGTAATTTTTATGGATTTTTTGTCAGGATTTAAGTCAGTCTCTCATCGATTTTATCGTGACTGGATCATAGGTACCCACTGCGCATGATCCAACATAAAATCATTAATAAGCATATGACTTTACACTTTTACTTTTGATTTCGATGGAATTCTTTCGATTGTGCGGCTGGGATCTGGATGGTTCCCTTCAAATTTTATCGTCATTAGGAATCAAATATGGAGGGAAGAGATGGGTACTTGAAGGTTGAAGTTTTGATTATCATCTATGAAATCGAACTATGAATACGGGGAAGCTATGCGCCACACCTACTTGGTAGATTACTCAAAGGATAGCGTTGAATAATAGAGGTACGATGTAGAAGCTTAGGCGGACTCGGACCAAAACCTCCCCGTAGGGAGACTCAAAAGCCCAGCCTTGGCGGGGTCTCCTTTTCTCGCCTAGACTCCCCCCAATTAGAAAGGTGGGCAGGAGTCTTCAGCGATGGCGACCAGGTTTTGGGTACCGCGGCCCCGGGCCACGGTTCCGAACATTCGCCATCCGAGAAGGCTGGAGGGGACGGCCTCATGGCCGCGCTGGTACGAAGAGGCTCCTCGGCCAGGACACGCCTTCTTCCCCCGTAGTGTCCTAGAAAAGATTTTTTTGGCTTCGTGGTCCCCCAGTCTCTCCATTACTTCTAGACCGACGGACCCCCCAATAGATGCGGCCACGAACGATTCAATGGATCCCTCTGCACAGTGCTTCCAAACGGCAAAACCATTGCCCAGTAAATGAGACATAATTTTCTCGCACCATCCATAACATGATGAATTAAGTGTTCCGAAACATTAAGGATCATCAAAACACTAATAGCCATCTGCTATCTAAATTCTATGAAAATCGTGCAATCAAATAATGAGACAAATAATTCGAAGGTATATGCTCAATGAACTAAGTTATTTACATTTTTGTGCGATTAACCCTCAGTGCCACATCGTTTTTTGGAGGTTATTCCCGACTAAGTGTTTCTCAGACACTTACTTCCTAAATTTGGGTTAAATTATCATAATTTTCCATAGAACGAATTTTTATTGTTGATAACTACAAATGACAAGTTGACAAGAACAAGTGAATAGAATAAGTGAAATATTACCCACGAGTTGAGAAGATGAAGTGAATAGAATAAGTAAAATATTACCCACGTTTCATCACGAATGGCGTAAGTGGCTCATCATATGATATCTACGTAACAACTAACTTATGCAGGTCAATACTTAAGCAACTAGAAAAATCACATTTGAACATTGTGTAAGGTACATGATTCAAAAATCATTTATAAGTAGGTAGGAATAACAAATATTTTCGAGGCACATTCGAACCTAGAAACCTGCCATATTTCACCATTCCCCACGACTAAGTGTCTCACAGACACTTACCTTCTTAGCAGAGCTGGGTGAGGACAACGTTCGGAGAAAACAAACCAACTTCACTAATGTCATCCATGAGACTGGGGGGAAAGGTACTGACCGCGTGGGACCGCTCAGAAAGCCAGGGGAGCCAAATTTGTGTGGAGAAAATCCCTAGGTGTCTGTAGGACACTTGTTGGGCACTAAAGGTTAAATGTATAGAGGTCCAAGAGCTGCTCACGAGAAGTCAGATCAGTTGGCTAAAGCGGCCACTGATATCCAAGAAAAATATGTGTAGATCCGTCATTCTCACCTAAAACCAGCTACAATACCACAAAAAAGCAGCGACAACGACAAAATAAATCAACTCCATAATTTCGAAAACTCTTCCAAACTGTTCTCTGTGTGTACCTACTTCTGAGGTAAGGGCGGAACAAGCGTCACTATTGCATCGGTACTAGGACAAAATTGACGGTATTGTTGTATTGCCAATACTGTTCAGCAGACATTGAAAAAATCATGTTCCTCCTGAAGGAACTACCGCAACTGATGTACTTGAAAACCATAATAATTTCACAAAAACCAAAACTTCGGTGACATTGAGACAAAATTATCACAATTTTTTTTTTAAATACAAAATTTAACATTTATACAGGCGCAATCGCTGCCAATGATACCAACACGATAGAATTCATGTGGAGCCATCTAGAGCCGAAATCTAACAACTCTTCGAGAAGTCTGCCTTCCTATGTTTCCTCACTCAATCAATCCTCGCTATGCATCCAACCAAAAATTCTCCTTTTTCCACCACATTCATATTTGTCTACCAATCAGTAGATTCAAGAAAAATCAAAATCACTGGATGTTCTTACCCGATAAAGAAAAACTAACTCCAAGGTTTAGTAGAGATGGCAAAAATTTAAATATATGCATACCTATATTTTTAAAAAAATCGAATCGAGCCCCGTAGTTTGAGAATAAGAGGTATCGGAAATGGAAAACAAATAGTAAAATCCGTTAAAAAAGGACACCCAATATCTCGGCTTCTAAGAGGCCGATTTTGATTTTTTTCGAATCTGCTGATTGGTAATGTTCATATCGTCGCTCAATTGCCGTTTTTTGGCCTTTTTTTTTACTAAAAAAAATTGGAATTTGAACCACCTTGGATCGTCCAAAATTTTTGGCTAACGAACTTGACCTATTGTTTGTTGTTACGAACATTTCGGCGAAAACTAAAAAAAAAATTTAATTAAATACTCGAGTTATTGTGCAGAATGACATATACAGGGTGTCTACACTTTCAATGGGCATAACTTCAGGGTTCGATTCTACAAGGTATTTCCAACAAAAAATGTCTCCTAGCAATTTTCTTTTAACCCACTAGAAATTACTTTTTTTTCACTTTAAAGTTTTTCTTCGCGTTTTCGACCTCACGGCACTGATATGGTCATAACTTCCTTATTTCTCCTGAAAATTCAAATCTGATTACACCGTTAGGAAGAGCGTTAAATTCCTAAGGTACCTAGTGCGAAATCAAAATATTTCATCAATAAAATAGTTCCGAAAAATCAAGTCAAAAAGCCAACTTTAAAAAATTTTTGAAACTTGACTTTCTTCGACCGAAGTTTTCACTCTAAATCCCTGCCCACTTCGATGGGCGCTCTTCGGAGAAAACATTCTCAAATTGTCAGCTTTTCAACGGTATATCAATTTTTCTTTTTAACATTCAAATTGGAAGAGTAAATTAAGTTTGAATGCCAGAAAACGTGTGTTTTACAAGCAAAACCAGTGTTTTAAGCGGTTTATGGTCCCCCTCGACCTCAAGATGGCTTGACGATTTTGGTATTATTTCCTATGTAATTTTTTACGCTGAATCAAATAGTGATACTTCCGAATGATTCCGACTGCTAGAAAGTGGATTTTTCGAAGAAAACCTTCGTTTTTCGTACATAAAATACGCATTATTCGTAAATATGGTAGTGAGCATAAAGTAACACCTTTCAACTCAATAAAAACACCGAATTTCTAGCTGATTGAAGTTTTTGTTGAGTTGAAAGGTGTTACTTCATGCTCACTACCACATTTACGAATACTGCGTATTTTATGTACGAAAACCGAAGGTTTTCTTCAAAAAATCCACTTTGTAGCAGTCGGAACCATTCGGAAGTATCACTATTAATTTCAGCCTAAAAAATTACATAGGAAATGATACCAAAATCGTCAAGCCATCTTGAGGTCGAGGGGGACCATAAACCGCTTAAAACGCTGGATTTGCTTGTAAAACACACGTTTTCTGGCATTCAAACTTAATTTACTCTTCCAATTTGAATGTTAGAAAGAAAAATTGATACACCGTTGGAAAGCTGACAATTTGAGCATGTTTTCTCCGAAGAGCGCCCATCGAAATGGGCAATGATTTAGAGTGAAAACTTCGGTCGAAGAAAGTCAAGTTTCGAAAATTTTTTGAAGTTGGCTTTATGACTTGATTTTTTGGAACTATTTTATTGATGAAATATTTTGATTTTGCACTAGGTACCTTAGAAATGTAACGCTCTTTCTAACGGTGTAGACAGAATAGAATTTTCAGGAGAAATAAGGGAGTTATGACCATATCAGTGCCGTAAGGTCGAAAACGCGAAGAAAAACTTTAAAGTGAAAAAAAAGGAATTTTTAGTGGGTTAAAAGAAAATTGCTAGGAGACATTTTTTGTTGGAAATATCTTGTAGAATTGAACCCTGAAGTTATGCCCATCGAAAGTGTAGACACCCTGTATATACATATGATTTTTGTAAAAACTTCAGGGATCGTTTCAGAATGTTCCAAAACGGATTTCAGTGAAAACATTTTTCGAAAAAGTCAATTCCTAAAATTTTGAGGCCATTGCAATAGTATCATTTTCCTTGAAAATTCGCTAAAAAAAAAGACGGGTTGCTACGTGCTGTTTCCATTAACTGTTGATAGGGGTTATTGTCCTTTTCGAATTTCCTAGACTCCTTCATCTAGTGAATAATTTGAAGTCATAAACTCAATGCAACGGGAGAAGAGGAATAGGAATAACCTAGGATCCCATTTTCGAAAAATGGCCGGTATGGTTTCGATAATGGTCGGTGTTGCCTCTAAAGTGACGATATTTGACTGTGGTTAAAATTGGAGAATTTTCGATTGGATACAAAGCGAGGGAAAAAAGGAAGACTGATCGCCATCGCCGACCTAAGCCTGCTTGTCTCCTTAGCAAAACGTTGTTTGGGGTGACTACAAAATATTCTCATTTTGAGGGTCTCATTTTCTACTCATTATTCAATAAGTTGAACGTAATTCGTCATTCCATGCTATTAACCATATGTTAGGATCTTGAAAAAAATACTCCCACTTGTGGTCAAATCGACAAAAATAGTGGTGTTCTGAGTTTTTACCGGCGAGAGAAGAAGGTAGAAGTTTCCCACTAGTTGTCATATCCGGAATAATTACGATCCGTTTATTATTGAAATCGAGGATACGTAAAAGTGGAATGCGGAAACGTCGGTGGGCAGACGTCGGTAAGAATGATCGATACGGCAAACTAACTAAAAGATGGGTGAAGGTAGGTCAGGGGATAGCGTGACTAGCAAAAGCTAAGTAAGAGAGATTAGCCGCTTTTCTCGCGGCTTCATTATTTAGAGAGAACGAAAAAACCCGATTTGAGACGGAAAAACCAACACTCGGACGAAACTTTTTTGATAATTCTCCATGATAATTTTATTTTTCTCGTACAGTCGCTTACTACGTGGCGGATTTACAAGAACTTCGACATATTTTGACTACCTTACAACCGGAGTAAGAAATTCCAGCTTTCGAGCTTAAATTTGGTCTTCTAGAACTTGAATTTTCAGTAGTTTGCAAAGAAAATTTTGGTTCAGAGACCTTTTGAGCCGGATTAATGAAATATCATCGTGGAAGCGCGCTAGTCGGGAGCCGATCTCCCGTGAATTTTTCTCTTGAGAACTGGAGGACAAAGCAGCCATTTGGCTCCCAGAAGATTGACGCCACACAACACAAAAAAAAAAAAAAAAAAAAAAAAAAAAAAAAAAAAATCGGCATAAATCAATTTGAATTTTAGTTAGATTGAAAAAATAGCAAATAATTTATACTTTCGGCAAATTTCTTACGCTTTGACAACTACTAGAGTCCTTGTCCTACTTTTTCACTCCTAAAAAGTTCAATAAATATTTTTCTCTCTTTTTCAACCAAAAAATGACTGATAGTGAATGAATTGGGATTTCTACCTATTATCATCACACCAAAAGTGATAAGAAGAATTCAGGGAACAATTTTTGTAAATTCACTTAGGTTCAATAAAAACAACGGTCTAGTTGCTCAGAACCTTCAGGTTAAACTAAAAAACAGATCAAAACCACATTGGAATGTTGAAATCTATGAAACCCGAAAAAAATTCCGAAGGAATAATTTTCATCAACAAGATGGAACATGGGACTGTCGAATTAGAATATAATATTAGAAATAATAAGAGTACTTATTACTACGAAACAAGATTAGAAAACTTTCAAACTAATTTGAAAAATCTGAAGAAAAAATGCAAATTGACGAAGAATTTATTTTTATAATACCTATACCCTGTTTATTAGCATTAATATGAGTATTCAGAAGATTTAAAGAGTTCGGAGCAAAACCTTTCGAAATCAGTCAGTTTCACTCCGTAAATTTTCATTATTTCAGAGTTCAGAGCAAAGCCCCTTAAAATCAATCAATTTTGCTATCTGATTTTACATTCCTTTAGAGTTCAGAGCAAAACCCTTCAGAATCAATCAATTTTACTATCTAATTTTGCATCCCTACAGAGATCGAAGAAAAACCCATCAAAATCTCTCAATTTTATTATCTAATTTTGCATTCCCTTAGAGTTCAGAGCAAAATACTTCAGAATCAATCAATTTTACTATCTAATTTTGCATTCCTTCAGAGTTCAAAGCAAAGCCCCTGAATATCAATCAATTTTGCTATCTAATTTTCCATTCCTTCAGAGTTCAGAGCAAAGCCGTTCAGAATCAATCAGTTAAACTATCTAATTTTACATTCCTTCAGAGTTCAGAGAAAACCCCATCAAAATTAATCGATTTTACTATCTAATTTTGCATTCCTTTAGAGTTCAGAGCAAAATACTTCACAATCAATCAATTTTACTATCTAATTTTGCATTCCTTCAGATTTCAAGCAAAGCCCCTGAATATCAATCAATTTCGCTATCTAATTTTCCATTCCTTCAGAGTTCAGAGCAAAGCCTTTCCGAATCAATTAGTTTTACTCTCTCATTTTCCATTCTTGCCAACGCTTCTTCGGCTATTTGGTACTGTCGGTGGCCAATCACCCATTTAGGTGGTCAACCTCCCAATTCCCAGTCTAGGTCAAATATATTATTGTCCGATTTAGATGAAGAACTAATAATTTCTAAGGGAGTTTTCTTAACTTCAAATTTTTATGATTACATACCTACAGGTACCAAATTGCTTTCGCTCGAATTGCGGAGGTATTAGTATCGATTCGCGATCGGCTCTCTTCTGATGTTGGGTAAACGTTTCCTTGAAATAATGTTATTATTATCAAACAATGTTATTTGTGCTAATTTACACAGCAAATTACAAATTTGAAAAAGGGTCCCTAGTGGGTTTACCCCTAGTTCATGGCTCACGCTCTTATCGACTAGCCACGCGCAGACCCTATTCAAATATAGAATATGATTAATTTAATATGGCATGAAAAGGCTACTGTTTGTAGGGCATGCAAACTAATAGGAGAAAAAACGCTCGCCCTCGCAGACACACGACACTTGTTCGGAAGGTAACGTTTTTTTGGGACCGCCCCAACTTCAAAAACCCGACCTAAAAAAAAGTCCCATCCTTCATTGAGGGCGCATAATCCCGACGTTCCACTCGAAACCGGTTCGTTTTCACCCTCTCAGGTGGGTTCATCCCCGAAAAAATAGGGGGTGCAGGTCGCAGCGAGGATGTGCGCACAAAACGCCCTAAAAGAGCCGGAATTTCCGACGTCGAAAACCCTTTTTGCAATTTTTGCGCTCTTTTTATTCGGGAGAAGGGCGTTTGGGGTCTCATTGATAACCCCTCGGGCGATCACAGTACCCCCTAGAGGGGGGTAAACAAAACATCAAAGGAAATCCCATTCGAATTCAAAGGACCGCCAACTTTGGGGTGCAGCTACAGTCGTGGAAGGGGGTCGGGTGCACTACTTCCCTCTTACCTTGACGATTTTTTCCTTTTTACCACCTACATCAGTCGAATTTTTTCAAAAAGAACTTCACTTCAACCCTTCTTTGGGTCCCTCTCTTTTTGAGCAGGTTTCGAATCATTAATTGCCTGACGCAACAAGGCGGACGTTGAGAAGGGAATTTTTTTGGGAGTAACCGTAAAAAAGTCCCATAAAGCGTTTTTTTCTGGGGAATTCTGGTCCGCAGCTAATTCCATACAAAATCGACGTATTATCCTACGAGAGGGTGGACACGAATTGGAAGACCATTCGTGCTTTTCGAGGCCTCGGGGGGATCGGGTGTAACGTTTTTTCGTATTTGTTGTCGTAAAAGTGTGAACTTCAACAGTCGAGTTTTTAGGTAGTTTTTTTCGGGTGTAAGTGTGAGTGGGCTTCTTGTATAGTTACCGACCGTGAAAAGGTCAGACTCACCTCAAGTGGTTAAGAGCTGTTGAAGGTAGAATAATCTACATAGTTCACGTTTTGGTTCATTATTGAAAATAATTAAACCTTTGGAATTGATTTAAAAAAAGAACGTGCACAACAAACACTTTCTTATTTTGTTTAATTTAATTTTTTTATTTGGAAGAATGCGATCAAACTTATTCTGCTATATCGATAGCCTTTTAAAAATTCAGTCATCTGATTGGAAGGCATTTTACAATGGTATTAAGATTACAACATAATTTGAAACAACCCTATCGCATAGGTTACACCACGTTACACGATCCTTAGTTCCGTATCAACGACTAAGCAAAATTTCGTGACTCGATGCCGTTCCTAGTTACCGTTCCCAAAAACTGTAACACTTTTAGGCAGTTAGGTCAAGGGTAAAGCATGTTCCATGCTAAAAATTAAACTCCCCCAAATTTGTTAGTTTACGTTTCAAGGTAAATAAAATCCAAAATCGAATAAAAATTTTGCCATTCGTTCGCCGTATGCAACACTTTCCTTAGTTACCATCGACCGATTTTGATGAAATTTGGTATTTGGCCTCCGTTTGGGGCCAAGTGGCCTGAAGCGTTCGGTTATTATCAATCACTCCTAAAGAATGAAAACGAGGGCTGAAATTTTCAAAAGCTCAAGCTCAAAAATATCGATATCAAGATATTGTTTTTCACGAATGAATGAATGTTTTTTATTTGTCATTGCACACAATGTGTACAGACATTAGTCTATACAATAATACAATTTCTGAACAGTTTTGGTTCCGTGTCTGTCTGTATGTCTATGTGTCATAAATCCTTGCCACAACCATAATTTCTACATTTCTCATTGGATTGGCGTGTAGATGGTCTCCTATGAAAATCATCACTCCTTGTGTGAAATCCTTGTTGGAAAATATATTTTCTATATTTCCTGTATTTTCTATAATATAGGAAATATTATTTCCAACAATATTCAGATATTGTGCAGATTGACGTGTAGAAGGTCCTCTATATGTGTAGTGCAAGGTGCTTCGAGATTGATGTATTGAGATTAACTACTAAGCATCGGATCATCCATGGACACGAGGAAGCTATGTGCCACACCCGCTTGGCAGACGTTTTTAATTCCTATACCTATCTGAATGCTGATTTTTTTTCCCAAAAGTTAGTACTAAGTTTGATTCTAAAAAGTACTATATCCACTTTGGTCAAACGTGAGAAAATCGCGAAAAACCATAGCGACCTGAAACGCTTGCCATAAATTAATGATGTTAGTTTTTAATGATGTAAATTAGTTCAAAGTTTAAAATAATTTTGAACGAGATTTGAAACATCAGATTTATGGAGATAGTACTTTTTGAAAACAAACGAAGTGGTTAAAGTAATTTTTGAAACAGAACGGATAAGAGACCGCCATTGTGCTGGATATAGTACCTTTTGAAATGAAACGGAATATTCACCCTCGTTTTTCTAGGGGATAGATCATCTTTTGCTCCAAAACGATCGCATTCTTGTTAAGAACTACCCCCCCCCCCCCTGAAACCTTGAAAAAGTGTTAACTCAATTTCGATGAAAATGGTCTTTAGTACCTTTTGGAATCGAACTCCTCAATTGTAACCTTAATTTGCTGGCCTCCTCGTTTGTAAACTTTCAATTGCGTTTTTCTCGGTCAGCTTTTGGCGATGATGGGTTCTTTTCCCCTAAACCCTTCAATTGGTTCTGATGATTCCGCTCATAACTTCTATTTCAACGCTCTCTTAAGGAGGTGTCAGTCGGTCGCCGTTCGTTGTTAGTATTTAGCGAAATTGAAGGGACAAAAACTTGAAAACTTGTACCTAAATTTTACATTTTAAAGGATTTTAGAAATTCATTAGTGCAATGCACTAATGGGCATGGGCCTTGGTTATTGGAAAACTGAAATATTGCCGCTGGAATCATCAAAAACGAACAATAATTGCTAGAGAATATGGGAAAAAACTACTAAATAAACGGGTTTTCCCAAATTTCTCTGGCAATTATAGTTCAATTTTGATGATTCCAGCGGCAATATTTCATTTTTTCAATTCCCAAGGCCCATGCACTAATGAATGTATAAAATCCTTTGAAATTTCAAGTTTAGCTATATTTTATGGGAAAAACATAACTGAATTAACGGTTTTTCTCATTTTTCTCTGGCAGTTATAGTTCGATTTTGATGATTCCAGCGGCAATCATCGGTATTTCATATTTTTAATTCCCTAGAGCCGTGTACTAATAAATTTATAAATCCTTTAAAATTCAAAATTTAGGTACAACTTTTCAAGTTTTTGAGCCTTCAATTTTGTGAAATGCTGACCCGGAACGAGGAACGAACAGCGACCGACTGAGACCCCCTTAAGTGGAGCGGGGTTCACCAACGGGCCAACTCGAAAAGGACCTGCGATACCGCCCTCGAGTGGTCACCCATCCAGACAATCTCCCGACCCGACTGGCCTCAACTTCGGTGATCTCAGGGGAACCGGATCATTAAACCACTCAACGACCGTTGGTTCATCTCAGATGTTCTTTCATGTTTCTCATCAACTCAATCTCAATGGTCAAACGCGTTCTGAAATTTATTACTCTTGTCGTTTTGCAAAGATATTAATTTCCTCGCACGATTTCCCCGTAAATTGATCGTCAATAAAGTTCTATTCATCTTCGTTACATTCGAAAGCAATTACGTTCAACTAGACAAGAGCTCCCTGATTCAATTATGCGTTATGAAGACGATGACGACGAGGTTGGGATGAAAGTTCGGGTGGACGAGGAGGAGGTGGGAGGAGAGGCGACACTGTCGTGTCAAGGTCGGCGTTATGACGAGGCGCTTGGCGGTGCAGTCGGTCGCCTCTGCACTCATGCAAACTGGCTTCGCGAGGCCCGGCTAATTGGGTCAAGGTCAACTCCCTCCAAGTACCGGTTCGGGTTTTCATCACCATGAACGGGTCCGGCGAACGAGATAGAATTTTTACCCGGATTCTCAGAGGTGGATCGAGGAGGGGCACCAGCCCCCCACAAGGCACTCGAAGTATCCAGGGTTTTAGAGAAGTACTACTTATACCACAAATAAGTAAAGATCGAAGACTGAATAAGTAGGTACAGCACACAATTATTCAAAAATCAAAAAGTGAGTGTGACTCATAGATTCCTCGATCCATTGCATGGCTATAATCAAATACTTAATCCCTATTTATCCTCCATATTGGATTGAAACAATAGACATCATGCAACAAGGATTTCACTTTTGCGCATGCGTAAGACTATCTTGACCTGAACCCCCGCAACCTCGATTAGAAAACCGATTTTTCAAACCTCATGACAACTCTTAACCCATTAGCGCCCTAAACTTTTTTTTATCTACATATATTTTGAAAATAGATCTGATATTCCGTTCTTAAATTAGTCTTTAGAACACGGGAAAAATAATTGTTTAATTCTCCTGGTCGAAATAAATGGGTTGTCATATCACATCGCTGAGCGCCACAAGAAGTAATTTTGGTTTATAATTTCAATGATGAACCTTTGGAATAGACCAAGAAAAAATTTTTTTTAACCCCCCCCCCACCCCCTTAAAATTTGTTGGTTTACGTTTCAAGGTACCTAAGTAGATTCCAAAAATCGAATAAAAATGTGGCCGACCGTCCGCCGTAAGCCGCACTTTCCCCACTTAGCATTGACCGATTTTGATGAAATTTGGTATGTGGGCTCCTTTTGGGGTCTAGTCGTGCCTAAAGCTTTTGGTTAATGTAGGGTTGAAAAATAAGGGTAGCAGCTTTGAAAACGCCCTAACACAAAAAATTGTGGTATAAAGGTATTGTTTTTCCATCAATTTAAGATAATATAGAATTTGTAGAATTTTTTTAGACCACGCGGAGCTCTCTAGGACAAACCGTTCGCTCCCTACGAGAATTTAAGAGTTGGACGTACGATAAAACAGAAACACGAGTGTGAAACGCAAAAGAGGCCTAATCTCCGTTCAAATTTCAGCTTACCGAAATGCGATCGATTTTTTTCTTCAAGTTGGTTGGTGGTAACAATGGCAAAGCCATTTGTGTATAACTTGGTGCTTAGGAGTAGCGGCGGCGGAGCAGACCCCGGATTCCTCCCGTCAAACCGTCTTTCGTTGAAAAAAATGCTCGTTTTTTCGCATAGAAACACTATTTTCTCCCTCAAATTCCACAGTAAAACTCAAAATTGGGTGACCGTTGGAAAGCCGATGAAATGTAGCAGTTTTAAGCTTTTGAGCCCCTCTGACAAATACCTCGTTTTAATAAGGAAAAAAAACTTTTTAACAAAAAAAACGGACCGACCTCAAACTGATGATGGCATCCCACTAAAAAGGAAAAAATAATAACGACAACTATTCAGTTAGGTTGGTAGGTAGGTACGCAGTGAAGTCGCCGCCGTGCCCCATCTGCAGAAACAAACATACACAAGTAGATTCCACTTCATCTGGTTAGTATTACAACATGGGTCGATAGTGCAATACAAAACATGAATGAGAGTGGGTACCTATCATTGAGGTAATGCATGTGTTCCAAAACGATTAGGTAGTACGTCACTGCTGTCGTATGAAGGAGGATGAGAGAGTGACAATAAGTGTGAATCCCCGTACGAAATGTTGGGATTCGAACAAAACCATCTCTTGATTAGATAGTATCTAATAGTTCTTTATCTAATTATACATGATCAATCTTTGATTACATAATATCTAATTAATCTTATATTCCATGTATGGCATATTGAATGTAGAATTGTTTAGATCATGATGTGGGTTGTGATATGAGTTCATACTCAAATGAACCAGTTAGTGTTACAACATGCGTCGATAGTGCAATACAAAACAGAATTAAGGGTAGGTAAGTAAGTAAACAACCTTCTCATGTTCAATTTTTATCCAACTGCCATTTTTGGTGACGCAGACGTCTTCAGCTGTTATCAAAGGAAATATTCTTACTGAGATTCACACTTATTGTCACTATCTCATCCTCCTTCATACGACAGCAGTGACGTACTACCTAATCGTTTTGGAACACATGCATTACCTCAATGATAGGTACCCACTCTCATTCATGTTTTGTATTGCACTATCGACCCATGTTGTAATACTAACCAGATGGAAGTGGAATCTACTTGTGTATGTTTGTTTCTGCAGATGGGCACGGCGGCGACTTCACTGCGTACCTACCTACCAACCTAACTGAATAAGTTGTCGTTATTATTTTTTCCTTTTTAGTGGGATGCCATCATCAGTTTTGAGGTCGGTCCGTTTTTTTGTTAAAAAGTTTTTATTTTACTATTTTGCTATTTTCATAATTTTTTATTTTTTAGTGGTTTTTTAAATTTATTTTTAAAATTTAATTTTTAAATCATTTGATTTAATCTTTAACTTATTAATTTTTCGACTTTAATTATTTTAATTTTACATAACTTACCTACTACCAAGTACTTTTGTTTAAGTTTTTAATCATTCGTTTTAATTTTTAACTCATTAATTTTTTCGACTTTTATTATATAATTTTTTTTTTAATTTTACATAATTTACCTTCTACCAGTACGTTTGTTTAAAGTCGGTATTCTTTGAGGTTACCGACCGTTAACCTTTTTTCGACATTTACGCTATTTTTCTTTTTTAAATCTTTTACTTGTATTTTTTAATCACTAATGGTTTTTTTAATGTGGGAATTAATTATTACTTTTTGAGTTTTTTTATGAAGGTAGTAGGTAACATTATTGTTTAATTTTTACATTTTATTTTAGTATGTACCTATACCTACAGTATATTGTTTAAAGTAGTTATTAGTGAGTCCAAAAAATTGTTAAACATATTGTTTAGTAATGCATGCATTCCAGGGGACGTCCCATTGGATAAGCATTAAGTCAATTAGAACCTGTTGGTGAGCGAAAAAACACGCATTGTTATTTCCCTTCCTCCTGCACCAAACTGTTTCACTCAACGTAAGTGACACGGGGGCGATGAATGTCCGTAGAGGAGTATCCACTCAAATCCGCGCAATCTCAGAAAATACCATCGAAATCAGATGGAAAATGTAGAAAGTAATACCTCTTACAGGGAATTCACGTTTGCGCATGCGCAGTGGCTATTATCAGTTCCTTGGCATGCTTTTCATCGGGGACCATCTATATGCCAATTTGCATGATCTCTGAGAATTTTATTGAAATCGGATGGAAAATGTGGAAATGATGGCTGCTACAAGGAAATTATCGTTTGCACATGCGCAGCGGAATATCAGTCCGGGGGCGATGATTTTCATAGGGACCATCTACACGCCAACTCGTACAATCTCTGAAAATTTCATCGGAATCGGACTTGAACTTCATATTTTAGCCCGCAGCAACATGTTTTGGATGATGAGAAGGCTATGTGCTAGACCCACATGGTAGTCTACCGAAATTTGATGGTTATCGGAAACCCCCTCATAAAGCATCTCATTTTTTGTGAAGCTTAGAATCGGACCTTAAATTTGAATGTACCTACACAAACAGGTACAAAAATGTACAATGAGTCGGGAAACTCGTCTTTCAATGAAATGTTAAAGTTATTTTCAAATTGAGTTCAATATCATTTTTTGAAATTAAAATTTTGCTTCATAATCAAGTTTATCTTGAAGAAATGAGCGTTTCACTCTTATGGGGAGGATGGTCCCCAATGAATGAGAGGGTGGTCCCCCTTGAATTTGTTGAGGGGCGGCAGGCGTCCGAGAATATGCCGGAGGTGACGGGCGGGTGGGCGGGACGAGCGGGTGGGAGGCTTCGACGAGTCGGGCGGGGGGAGAGGATGCGGAACAATCTTCCGAAAAAAACACGTTTTTTGAACTATTTTCACAAAATTTCGATACTTTTAACAAAGCAAAATGAAATCTGATTAAAACGGGACCACTATGGATACTTGTAGAACACTTTTCGAAAAGAATCAGGCAGATTGGTGGCCGAATAAGAAACTGCTAGTGGTACAAACATACAGAAAAAAAAAAAAAAAAAAAAATCGTCGTCCCATGACACACCGAACTGTATACCTCCTTCCTTCGGCGCGGCTTCGCCGCGCATGAAGTCGGTCAAAAGATCATCAACATTTTCAAAAAATAAAAATTGACTATTTTTAAGTTTGAGGTAAAAATACTGCTCTAGCGTTTTGTGATTCCCGACTGGTCAACAGCTCATCTATTGAGAAATTTTATGCTCTTTTCAACGGTATCCTTATTTTTAATTTTTGAGTGTAATTAAAGGGATTTATGACCTCTTAAATGGTGTAAGGTCGAAAACACGAAACAATCTTAACAGTAAAAAAGTCGGATTTTAAGGGGGTTAAAAGAAAATAGCTATGAGACATTCTTTGTTGCAAATTAGTTGTAGAAACTACTACCGAAGTTTGGTGAATAACTTATGGGGCACCCTGTATTATCACCGGGTTATGGCTGGTTATGGAGGAAGCGATGCGCCACACCCACTTGGCAGACGTTTTTATCATTTAACTGATGTTTGAGTGTAATGAAGTTTGCGCGTCCGCAATTCTATTCTGATACGATGAAATTTACGGAAAATTAAATTTCCTGTACAACCATACACATTTCATCAAAATCGGGCGGTTGTTCCGTAAACTCGTAGTTATGACTGAGTCAAGATATCGACCCACAAGCAAAGACGGAACTCTCTGCCGGACTGATCGGAAAGCTCTGCGGAAAAAAGCTAGTGATTTTTTTCCGATTTTGAAAACGCAAATTCTATACCTACTCCAAGAATAGAAGGAACTAAGTACTAAGATGGAGTACCATAAACCTCCTGCAGTGATGGCCTCCCCACTTTGACTCAGTTTTGAGATTGATTACTGTGGTAAAAAATTAAATGTCCAAAATTAAGCAGTTTTTCTTCTGTATATTTTTTTTTCAAATTAATATTACTTCATATTCGTATTTTCCTGTGCCATTTTGAATAAACATATACAAGATAAATGAAACAATACAACGCCACACGTGGATCCGTTGCAAACTATTCATCCTGTTTCCGCCGTATGTGAGCTCCAGAGAAGGTAAAGTATTGAATAGTGGTGGTCGGGGGGGATCCGATGACGTTCCCGAGAAAACCGCTTCATTCGTCCATTCATCCGCTCGAGAGAGGTGTAGTGAGATGTGCCAAGAGTCTGTCGGCCACCACGGTCATAAAAAAAGTCTGATCCATTCAAACAAGCCGGCTGTAGTGCTTCCAAACTCAACAGACAATTGGATATTTTTCCGCAGACAAATCAGCGAATTTTCTCACGTGACCTTAGACACTATTTTCTCTCGACGTGTTTGTTTATTTGTTCGTTAGAGGTTGTTGGTATTGACTGGGAAACTTTACATACTTTCCACTTGGAGTTCAACAGTTTTCTCCTTTCATGAATAATGGCAGACAAGTCCCGAGTTCTTGCTTTTGACAAAAATATGAACGCAATTTTAACCCTCTGAATGAGTGTCTCTGTCATGGTGTTTTCATAGATTGAACGATAACACTAGATTACAAAATTTAGGGGTGGTCTGGCTGCCTTGTTCTTCCATCACTTTTCTTAAGGTATTTGGTGCGCTGAATCCGAATCTGTTTTGTTTATGTCGGATTTTCAAGATATAGCTAGTTTTAAGATTTTTCTAGTTCTCACTTTTCTTCATTTTTTAGTGAGCACTCATCTTGCTCAAATCTCCTCAAAAAGTACTCAGGCTTATCGGAAATTTCATGTAGAATCCGAATATGTACTTAGTTTTTAAGTAAAGTTGTGTTAAACTCCCTATTTTCCACAAAACGTATCAAAAAACACCGGTTCTCAACGTTTTTTCTTCGGGTTTTCCCTTACATTTTGCCACTTGAAAAAAAATTAAGGCTAGAAAAAAATGTTTTCTGGCTTTTACTTTGTAGGGGGGACACCCCAGAGGAGAATGAGACCAATCGCAGCCTCCTAAACCCATTAATATCGAAGGAATGAGCTTTTTTTCATGGCACTGAGATGAAAATTCACAAAAACCGTTAATTACCACCGGTAATTTTTCGAGATAAGTATGTGCGTTCCTAAATCTGTTTTCCTCAAATGGATTTTCCTTTCTTCTACATTTTTTATACTTGTCACCTATTGAGAGTAAGATCGAAAACAGGCACTCATAGGGGGAGTAAATCATAATTGGAAAAATCTTGTTTTGTTAGGATATTTTAATTCAGTTTTACAAACGAAACACAATAAACTGCAGAAAAGTTATCGGTGTAAATCTGTTTCATGAAGGCTCAGATGAATCAATAGTTGGTACAATTTAAATAATCATACTTTGGTTATTCATCAGAGGTTCCACCAAGATATGAAAACCATGGAAGAACGTTACAAAGGGTATTGGGAAGTTCACATGATGGCGGACTATTGTTGGATTTACCTCAGGCGGCGAAGTTTTCTCTACATGCCGGCGATGAAACCTCTGAGGTGGAGGAATAACCAAACATTGTACCAACTATTGATTCATCTGAGCCTTCATGAAACAGATTTACACCGATAACTTTTCTGCAGTTTATTGTGTTTCGTTTGTAAAACTGAATTAAAATCACCTAACAAAACAAGAGTTTCCAATTATGATTTACTCCCCCTATGAGTGCCTATTTTCGATCTTACTCTTAATAGGTGTCAAGTATAAAAAATGTAGAAGAAAGGAAAATCCATTTGAGGAAAACAGATTTAGGAACGCACATACTTATCTCGAAAAATTAATTAACGGTTTTTGTGAATTTTCATCTCAGTGCCATTAGAAAAAAGCTCATTCTTTCGATATTAATGGGTTTAGGAGGCTGCGATTGGTCTCATTCTCCTCTGGGGTGTCCACCCTACAAAGTAAAAGCCCGAAAACATTTTTTTTAGCCTTAATTTTTTTTCAAGTGGCAAAATGTAAGGGAAAACCCGAAGAAAAAACGTTGAGAACCGGTGTTTTTTGATACGTTTTGTGGAAAATAGGGGGTTTAACACAACTTTACTTAAAAACTAAGTACATATTCGGATTCTACATGAAATTTCCGATAAGCCTGAGTACTTTTTGAGGAGATTTGAGCAAGATGAGTGCTCACTAAAAACTGAAGAAAAGTGAGAACTAGAAAAATCTTAAAACTAGCTATATCTTGAAAATCCGACATAAACAAAAAAAACTGACGTCAGATTCGGATTCAGCGCACCAAATACCTTAAGAAAAGTGATGAAAGAACGAGGCAGCCAGACCACCCCTAAATTTTGTAATCTAGTGTAATCGACCAGTAATTATCCATTTTAAATCCCAAGTCTAATTATACTCCATGGAGTGAACTAGAACATTTATGTCAACCAATCCCAAATGTGGTAGATAGAACCCAACAATTGGACGTCCTCAAACTGAATTATAGATTTATTGCTGACAAGATGTTCAGTTGTTCCTGTGAATTCGCCCAAATAGAGAAGTAGTAGAATTTGAAAATCATACATTTTATGTCTTTACATAATCAAAAACATACTCGTAGAATCAAAAAGCGTCACCTTTCCCGAAAAGCGTTACTTTTGATGACGTCAAAAGCCAACAAACTGGTTGACTCTCCAGCAAAAGGACTAGTATTTTGATCATTTCTACGGCAGCTTATGAATTCAAAAAGTATTAGAGAAAGATTAAGTAAAGTAAATAAGTGTTTGATGTCTTGCAGACTGCTATACTGCTTCAAAACGCTGGAAATTATTACACTAAGGATGATTACTTTTCTGTATAGATCACTCGCCTGCCAAGAACATAGCTTTGCCAATGCCACTACCTACCAACCATATTTTCACTTCACAATCAATTTTATTTCAAAGAAATAAACAGTTGTGGGTGCCTTCATTAGTATATTTGATTACTGGTAGCTAAGGACGCAAAACTGAGGATAACTCGAACAAAAGAACAAAGGTCGCATTTCGGTCAGCTGAAATTTGAACGGAGATTAGGCCTCTTTTGCGATTTACACTCGTGTTTCTGATTGATCGTAAGTCCAACCCTCAAGTCTTCATAGAGAGCGAACGGTTTGTTCTATAGAGCTCTGGGTGGTCTCATTCGATTCTAAAGATGCAATACTAATCTAAGTTGATGAAAAAACAATATCTTTTACCTAAAGTTTTGGAACAAGAGCGTTTTGATAATTTTAGCCTTCAATGTTTCAACCCTTAGAAGTGATTGACATCAAAGAAAAGCTTCGGGACACAACTAGACCTCAAATGGAGTCCATATACTAGATTTTCCCCATATACCAAATTTGAAAGTGCCGCGTACGGCGGACGGACGGCAAAATTTTTATTCGGTTTTTGGATTCTACGTACCTAAACCAACAAAGTTTGAGGGAGGTTGGAATTTTTTCTTCTTGGTCGATTCCAAAGGTTCATTATTGGAAATTGTAAATCAAAATAGTAAGCCCGTCACGTAAGAGTTGTATTTTTCGAAAATTCGCTAGCTACCTACAGATCAAACTGTATGACAAAACTGTAGAAAATGCGGTAATACATACTTTTTACAATGGTACCATTCTAACCTTGTTTAATTTATATCGGAGTGATGGAGTAATCTCACGTGGCGTTTTGGAAATATGAATTTTCCTATTAAAATTATCGATTAATGAATTGAATGGAAAAATTTACAACCTCAGTTTTCAAACAAATCGGACCTTCTCCTCAAAAAGTTGTTTTTTTTAACGACCGAAAATGTCAAACTGCGATAAGAGAGAAATTTCCTTGCCTATAAAAGGTAATAAATTTTAATGAAGACTTCTACTCGTAAATATGCTTATTGCGGAGCCGTTAATTTCTATCGTCTCGCTAATAGTAGGTTTTCCACTATGAATATTCCTGTTAAATAATGAAGAGGAAGTAACGGGTTGGTTGTTGGCGCCTGAGGGGCTCGCAGGAGACCAAATCGCATCTCGACTGGAGGGAAAGCGTGAAAATCGTTCCACCGTTTATTGGGGGGACGTGGAAATCAAATAAGATGGAAACGGCAGATTGTGAGGAGACGGAACTAACCAGGAACCGTGGATGACGTACAACTTCACCCTGGGAATCACCTCCATACACATTATTTCTAACAATATCCGTGTTTTTAAAATTTACCAATTTGGATCGTCTAAATTTCACTCAACACATAATCAACTTTTTTCAGAACTGGTTTTGATAGTGAGCGTATATCTTTTTCTTAAAATGTTAGGTAGTGATATTGGTGGGACTCTTTCTAGCTCAAAATTGGTTCACATATCTGTTTTTTGTTTATATTGGTTCATATACCTGGGTTTTTTAAATGTTAGTTAGTGAGGTTGGTGGGACTCTTTCCAGTTCAAAATTGGTTCACATATGCGGATGTACCTGCTATTTTCAAATGTTAGAGTGTGATGTTGATGGGACTTTTTTTAATCTCAAAATTGGTTCACATAGTGAAGATATGTCTGTGTTTTTTATGTTAAATAGTGATGATGGTGATAAATAGTGATCTTTTTCTTAAAATGTTTGATAGTGATGTTGGTGGGACTCTTTCTAGCTCAAAATTGGTTCACATAATATGTGAACAGATGAAACACATAATATGTGAAAAACAGATATATGTGACATATAATATATATTATATGTCACATATATCTGTTTTTCACATATTATGTGTATATCTGACACATAATATGTGAAAAACAGATATTATCTGTTTTTTGACATTTTATGTCTTTACTATGGCACATAAATGAAAAATCGTCACGCGGGGATCGTTACGCGGGGAGCGTTATAAGGGGAGCGTTACGCGGAAATTTCTGATGATTTTCACGTACAACCAATCGTTCCTAGGGAAAATTAACTTCCTCATTTTCCACCCCACAAAAATCGTTCACCACTCATTGGAAACTTTCCCATGGAAAGCTCTCAATTTATTAAACATAAGACATAAAATGTCTCTCATGGTTGCGTACTTGTACGAAAGCTGTATCCACCGTTTGTGTTTTTTTTTTAATACCCAATGTCTTACTCATTTTTGTTTATATTGGTTCATATACCTGGGTTTTTTAAATGTTAGTTAGTGATGTTGGTGGGACTCTTTCCAGTTCAAAATTGGTTCACATATGAGGATATACCTGCTATTTTTAAATGTTAGAGTGTGATGTTGATGGGACTTTTTTTAATCTCAAAATTGGTTCACATAGTGAAGATATGTTTGTTTTTTATGTTAAGTAGTGATGATGGTGATAAATAGTGATCTTTTTCTTAAAATGTTAGATAGTGATGTTGGTGGGACTCTTTCTAGCTCAAAATTGGTTCACATATCTGTTTTTTGTTTATATTGGTTCATATATCTGGTTTTTTTTTTAAATGTTAGATAGTGATGTTGGTGGGACTCTTTCCAGCTCAAAATTGGTTCACATATCTGTTTTTTGTTTATATTGGTTCATATATCTGGTTTTTCTTAAAATGTTAGGTAGTGATATTGGTGGGACTCTTTCCAGTTCAAAATTGGTTCACAAAGTGAAGATATGTCTTTTTAAAAATGCTAGATAGTGATGTTGGTGGGACTCTTTCTAGCTCAAAATTGGTTCATGTATGAGGATATACCTGCTATTTTTAAATGTTAGAGTGTGATGTTGATGGGACTATTTCCAGTTCAAAATTGGTTCACATAGTGAAGATATATCTGGTTTTATTAAAAATTTTTATCATTTTTCCAGTTCAAAATTTTTATCATTTTGCCGGTTCAAAATTGGTTCACTTATGAGGATATATCTGTGTTTTTTTAAATGTTAGATATACGATGTCATATGTTGGTTAGGATTAGATGTTGTGTTGGTTCGGATTAGGATGTTAAATGTTAGTAGGACTCTTTCTAGTTCAACATTGGTTCTCATAGTGAGGATATATCTGGCAACATTTCTGATGACGTCACAAATTTTTTTAAAATGTTATGTAGCGACGTTGGTAGAACTCTTTCTAGTCCGAAATTGGTTCACACAGTGAAGTTATCTTAATCGAGAATCAGTGCTACCAACGATGTAAGTTTTGCGTTGATATTTTTGTGTTAGTGTGTTGGCAATATCAAGTTTCGCAAATGTATAGATATCTACTTATCATGTAATAAACGTTTTTGTTAATTAAACCACCAAAATGTGTGCAATTTAGGAGGAATCGGAATAATTGAAAAACATCCGCCATGATGTCCGAATTTCCCGAAGATTTTCAGTGTTTTTCTGTCTTTCTCTGACCGCTTATCCAGGTACTGTGGGTTTACCAGACGGGATCGTCGGCGTGGGATCATCATCGCGTGTTATCCCTGTTGATCGGAGTGCGTCATTCAGTCGGGGGTGACAGGTGGTCGACGAGATCAGGGTCAGAGGCCGTTATGAAGCTATTATTAGGGTTAAGGGAATCTGAGGCGGGGTTTCCGACCAACCCTGAACAAACAAAAGTCGCCGGCCGAGCAGCGATTGAGGAACAATGAAAACAATAGGATGGGGTTTCCAGTGAATCAACGTTATTCTCGAAGATAATACTGATTCTGTAATAAACACAGGTTGTTTTCTCCACAGCATCACCTACCACCAGATCACCTACTCCACCTATCACCTTCCGCATTGTACTACTCTACATTGTCATCCCATCAGCTGTAATAGGTCATACCGCATAATCGACGGAAGATCCGTGTTTTGTTAGTAATATTCGAGTTTAGTTAGCATTGTGTCGTTCCTTAGTATTATGATATCAAAAAGAAACACTACAAGCACTCAGGAAACAAACTTCCTACAAAATTTGACTTAAAGATGATGACGTAAATCATATCTTTCTGCCACACCACTTCATTAGTATAACCCACATTGGTCTTATTATCCATCACAGAGAAATTCCTCCTTTTGGGTACCCACCTGGGATGTCTTTCAATGCAGTGTAACAAAACGACTTTGAAACATTTACAGGGAAAGCCCGCATTTCCTTATTTTCGACCATAAATTAGCGTGATTCGATTTCCATTGTGTTCTTTTGATGAAAACCTGTTTATTGCGCAATAGATTCCAGTTTAAGGTCATAAAATAATTTTTCGACTCCTAAAATAGGTTCTTCGTTCGAGCTGTTTTTCTTGTGAGCAGTTGTTCTTTACTAGAGAACTACTAAATTTATTGAACGAAACAGATCAAATAAATCAAAAATATAAAATCAAACATCAAATACCTACTCCAAATACCTACTTCAATTTTGTTAAAAGTCTTTTAAAACAAACACCTTAATTTTTACTTCCTGCTGAGGGTTAACAGGATGAAACATGACAGTATTGAGAGAGATATCTCTTAAAGGTCGGGGTCATTCTAATTGTCACCTTCCCCAGTTCGCTAGACCCCCTGGTACTTAGGAAACCAACTTCCCTTGTTGGGCTAGACCTAAACTTCATTCAGAAGGCTGGACACCCAAAATCCCTCAGTCGAGAAGCAACCTCCATTATTATTTCTCTTGGTGGACACCAACTTCATTCAGAAGACTGGACATCCCTCGGTGGACTAGAACTCTATTATTGACGCAGATACTTGTCCTTCGAATGATTGAGGCCTTCGGTGGACTACACCCCAACTTCCCTTGGTGTGCTAGATCCCACTCATATTTGTTTGTGATCTTGGCTACGATTCGGTGTGTGTTTCAATGTGTGGATTTGCGAAGGGATCAGTCAGTCCACAAATTACCGTAAAGTGCAAAACGATACGAATTGCAAGAAAATTGTAAGAAATGTTCGGGAACTGTGATTGATATCAACCAGCGAACTGGGTGACCTTATTGGAAATCTAGGATACAATAAAAGTAGACTGGAAAATAGAAAGTTACGGCAGTAGACTAACAAATAAAAACATACTGTGGCACTTCAACGTTACTATCGTGTACGTGTTGACCGTGGGGTCCTGTGTTATCATACATTGTCCGGGTTGTACATTTCAAATAAGGACGGACAGGGTCGAATGATGTGTGTTTAGCGGAAGAAACGAGCGTACGAACTAGAAGATGGAAGGAAAACCTGATCATAAATCGTCAGCATGAAGGCGGTAGACTGCCAAGAGGGGTGGCAATAAACAGACAGGCGATAAATGGGGGTTTACGGGGCTTCGTAAAAGGTTGATAAGATCTCTCTGACTCCTAAATGGTCACGATCGGACCGCGTTAGGGGGATTCGAACAACTTGCAGGGCTCTCACAGGTGACTTGATATCGCAAGGTTTCGGCTCTTTGTACTATTTTTCGATGCAATAACGATTTTTCCGATACTCAAGGTGGAAGTTTCTTTACACTGCAATCTACAATCTTGTATAGAGAAGAAGGCAAACGAAAAGGCAAAGTAACAGATCTCTCACACGCCCCTCGGGAGACTCAAACAAACTACTATCCAAACAGTGCCACTCAGAGGTGACTGCTGGGACAGGGTAGGAGAGCCCAGATGAGGATCGCTATAGGTACCAGGATATTCGAACCAAGAGGGTCTTCTTTGGCGTTGGCCTCGTGAGATGTGTGGACTTTCGCTCTGTAGGACAGACAATAATGTAAAAGAGACTGATTTTTTTTTCTTTCCCTACTCTGTTTTGTACAAGAAGTAGACGCGAAGGGACTAGCTAGATGACCTCTCTTCCATCCTAACCGCTAGTAAATCCAGAACCAGTCGGGGAAAAAAATAGAAAAACAAGAGGAATGAATAACATACTATTAAAATTGCCTCCATGAGTTGTGAAGAAAAACTCTGTCTGTTTCCCTTTATAAGGAAACGATGGAAAAGTTTACATGTTTCTTCATATTTACACTTTTGAGAATATGCAATTACTCGTCTACTCAGCACCATTTCTCTTTGTACAAAAGGAAGTGCCCACTATAAGTACCAAAGCTTCCAACCGGTTGATTTTTTTTTTTTTTTTTCATACGAACTACTTTTGTGCAGATAAGTGACGAGGTTAATCGGTATGCAGGCTTTTCAAAACCATAACAAAAAAACCATACTATAATCAGTTAGCACCCCATCAGTAATTTTGTAGATATTTGGAGGGGTATGTACGTACCTAGATCCATATTTATGTGAAATAAAGGTTGACTCCGTGCAATGTTAACTCGGAACTGACATTTTAAAAGCAACATAACTTTTTAGGTACCTAAACAATCAACAAGTGTCATCAGATTTCAACGTGGTCAATTAAACCAAAAAATAAACTGAAGAACTGCTATGAACCACCCCCTCTCCTAATAATAGTGATCACTCTTGAACTTTTCTGGAAATTTTACGGTTCTGCCCGATCTTGTTCTGTATGGGAGTTGTCTGGAAGGCTGTGGGGAATTTCGCTGACTGGGCATGCTGTCTTGTACTTGAAGTGCTGGAGTGCTCGTATGGTGTGAACTTGATAGTGTAGGGTTTGGTCCTGAATCTTTATGTGTGAAAAAAAATGAAAGTCCAGTGGTTCTGAGTTGATCTTTTTCGATGGCTCGTCATTAACGATGAAGGCACGCTTGAGCCGATCAATGGAAACGACAATTCTTTTCCTTTAACCAGGATCGTGAAGATTTTCTCTCTTCGTTCCTTTACGTCATAAGGTCCATCTTTGGGTGGTTGTAAAACACTTGTTATTGCATCATGGCGAAGAAATTCGTGGGAGCAAGTCTGGAGATCTTTCGAATGAACGCTGCTGCTTTCGAGTGCCATCGAACTCATGCGAAGGAGTTGAGTCAGTTGAAATCTCGTTGAAGAATTTGTTAGGGAGTCTGAAAGTCGATCCATAAACAAGCTCTGCAGCAGTCTTCAGGTCTTCTTTGTAGGAGGAACGAAGACCCAGTAGCACAAGTGGTAAAACTTCTGTCCACCTTTCAGTCTCATGACAACGAATCGTAGCTTTAAGCTGGCGATGTATGCGCTCAACCAATCCATTTGCCTCTGGATTGTAGGACGATGTAAAGTTGTGTGAAATTCCTAACATAGTCGTTAATTGACAAATAAGCGAGCTACTGCCGACCCCTGTCAGATACAATTTTGCTGGGAACCCCAAACCTGCTTGTCTTGTTGCTTGTAAATTGTTTCAGCCTTGCAGTCTGATAAACTTACTACCTCGGGCCATCTTGTGAATCGGTCTACACAAGTCAAAATGTACGTACATCCCTGGGATGGGACCAATGGCCCAACTAGGTCGATGTGGACATGTTAAAAATGGTCACCTTGAGGTTGAAATACGCCTAGAGGACTATGAGTGTGCTTATGGACCTTATTCCGTTGGCAAGTAGTGTCATAATATTTCAACGTGTTCAATTAAATCGAAAAATAAACTGAAGAACTGCTACAGATACTACTTAGATGCGTCGCTAGCCACTGTTCAGAACCTGGAGGGGGGACAATGATCCAAACAGAGGTAGAGATCGTAGAGTTTTTCAACTTTCCAAACAACCATCCTCATCGACTGATAACATTACTTCAATCTCGATTGTCAATCTGAAGTACCAACAGCATAATTTTTAAGCCATTATACTCCAAGATAAAATTATTGCATCTTGAATAAAATGAGCGACAATACAAAACTTCTTGCATCTTTCAGTTTTCTTATATTCAGTTTTTGTCCTCTTTCCTCTTTTCTTTGACTTCCTCTCCCTGCTCCTGACTTTTTTCCTTTTGCACCTTTTTTATTTTTTTCTTTACTTAGACAACATTTTATTGTAAAGATTTGGGAAGTTTCGATTGGAAATCTGTGAACACAGACAGGCTGGTAAGAGCGACGTCCGCGGGGCAGGGGCTCGATCAAATCAAGGAGTTGCACCCTTCCTTCGACTTTTTCCTTTCGCGGGAAAACATGTTCGCGAGTTGTTTGGATTTTCTCAGTGGTCTGCAAACTATCAGTCGCGAGTGAATGGCAGGATTGCTACGTCTTTTGTCCCGAGACTTCCTATCAGGAAGTCTTTTCCCTCAGTTCCTCGTTCCCCTCAGTCTCGTTTTTTTGTTTTGTTTTCTTTTGCTAGTTTTTTTTGTCTGATTCGCCCCTTTTTGAAAAAACACAATATTTTCTTCAATAAATCGGCACATTTTACTTGGTTTTACTCTTATTTATCTTCTTCATCGTGTCGACTCTATTTTCTGCAACAGTATTCTACAAGATTGTCTTTATCCACTCAAGAAACCGAAATATCAGAGATGTTCATTAGCCACCAGAACTTCTGATTTGTGACAGACGTCCATCTATCTGACTCTAACTCCCAGCAATGCAATTATGACTTCTATCTCCCTCCAAATGCAGACTGAGAAACCATCTTCAACAGCATTTCGTCTCCAAGGAGACATTGTCAGCCTGTTCAGCTAATCATCGGCTATTTTGAATAGCTCGAGGCTACTTTGAAGGCATTGTTGAGGTTCTAGGGGACACAGTCCAAGGATTTATGTACATTTTTTCTATTTTGGTGAGTTTGAAGGTGAAACAACCCATTTCTCGGATGTCTCATTATCTATCCACAAGTTTCATTTCATCTACCGAATGTTTCATAACCTTTATGTAACCATCTTCATCATCTTCATGTGCTCTGTTTCCGTCCTTACAGCTTCAACATGAAGTTTCATATAATATATGTTCAATATAATTGAACATGTAGCGATTCTTCACTTTGTTGGTAGTTTCTTCCATGAACTGTGATTTAGCGTGTGATTATCTTCTGTTTGGTTTCTTCGTATTCCATCTCATCATCTCTTTTTTTGTGGAGGTAATAACTATTTGGTATGGCGGTTGGCACTCCACTCATTCCTCTCTTACTCCTCCAAATGCATCTTTCTCTACGAATAATTACTCAGTGGTCAAAAATAATGGGGAACTAATCGACAATATTCAACATGTCAATTCAGTTCCATTAAAGTCAGGGTTGTAGGAATCTGTGAATAATCATCCCTAATCATTCGATTTCTTACGAATATTCAGCGTTTCAAATTCTTCATCAATCCTGAAATAAACTCCGAAAAAAACACCATTCAATCCTTCATTCTGACCTGAAAGGAGGCGAAGAAAGAGGCTCTGAGAGATCGAGCTTGAATGTAAATCCGTCGGAGAGCCATCAGTCGCTGAACCACGTTCTAACCGCCAGTAGATGAGGCTTCTAACTATTTTTAGAGCAGGTTATTAGACGGTCTCGGTCGTTTCAGAGTAAAAGTGGGATGCAGCGGGTAATTGGTGTGTGCTCTTATAGAAATGGAGCGGAGGAGGCAACGTCATAATTGGTGTAGAATGAACTGCGAGAGGGAGACCCCGAATTTCCAGGACATTACATAAACACTAGGGCTTTCAGCGAATTTCCGTAGAGAGCGAATTTTGCATACTGACTACCAATATAGGGACGATCTTACGCCCTCTAAAATCAAAATAATCGTATTTTGCGTTTCAGAACTTAATTTCGGAAAGTTCACGTCAAGTTTAGTTTCTGTCAGCATGATGGTCCATCAACCTGACTGATCAACCCTTTTTGCTTTCTCAATACCGATGGTAAGAGATATACATTCGTGCGGGTAGGCCCAAGATGATTGCTCGACGATCAGATAAGAAGGAGCTACATGCAGAAAGCCAACAACAATAACTTCTCAATCGCGTTCATTTTACTTGGCAATTCAGTACGCTGTCAACATTATTTATTGTGATATTCATTTTTAATTACTGCTCCATCATACAATCAAAAGATTGAACAATAAATTTTGAGGGTGTTTGGCAGTGGAAATCATGGCGCCTGGGATAAGGAGGAAATCGTCCAATAAATTGCATGTTCTGGGGTTCGAGAGAATAACTACTCGTAGTTGACAATGTAAACACCGTTCAACACGTAGTTGAATGGGAGAACCGACTATTTGCTCACTTCCGTCTGTCTAGCTCCGTTTGAAGTTGTACTCACGGTCAAATCGTGACTCAACGTCGCAAAATCTCGAGGTAGGTACCAGATAGAGATATTTTCCTTTCAGCGTTGAATGCTAATTAGTACAAACATCAGTAGGAATGTGTGGCAGTAGAAGCTACCGTTGGCGATCACATCTAGCAGATAACTTTCTCTGAAGAAAGGTGAGAATCCAACTAGTTATCCGTTAGAGAATAGTGGAGTTACGAACCGTTTTAGACAAGCGAAACTCATTGAATCCACGATCCTCTTACATTGTTTCCAAGCCATGGTGGCCGAAGCATTGTATTCACTTTTCAAGTTTGAAATGAAGTGTTCTTCAAAATCAAAATTTCCACTAGCGTTTTACGTTCTCGACCTTCCAGAACAATCTTAGTTTCGTATTTGTCTGTCATGAAATACTTAATTTGTTGTCCGATTTCAATGGAATTTTTAGGAATTATGCTCAGTGGCGTGTAGATGGTTTCCTATGACAATCATAGCCTCCAGATAGATAGTAGCCTCTGTGCATGCACAAATGTAAACAGATAATTGATCATTTAGTCAGATTAAAGGTACAACAAATGGGTTAAGGGGGTCTCAGTCGGTCGAGTGTTCCGGGCCAGTATTTCCTTAAATTACCGGCGCTTAAACTTTAAAAGTTGTACCTAAATTTGAAATTTTCGAGGATTTGCGGAACTCATTAGTGCAACAGTCTAGGGAATTGAAAAACTGAAATAGTATCACACAGTGTCATCCGTTTTGAGGAGACCAAGATTCCAAGAGGAAAAATGAATATTTCTTTCATAAAATAATCAGTTTTGAGATCTACGGTGGAGTCAATCTTCTCCCCCCTTGCTGCAAGCAGCAAGAGAAAAACTCCTCCTGAGAGGGATTGTTTGCACAATCAGTGACCTTGCATATTTGCAAGTCCCTGTGATAACCTACAGGTTGAGGGCGCACGTCTAGCACGCACTACCGACTATGCAGGTCGGCGCCCGAGTTTTTGGTAATTCACAAAACTCACATGTCGGGTTCCATGTATCAGGGCCATCCTCGCTGGCCATGACACATGGATCCCTTCCCGGGGATACAGATGAATTTTGTCTCCCAGGGCAGTATAACCACGGCCCCCGCGAATCCTACTCATTTGGGGGGCAGGCAAGTGATACTTTGACAGAGTCATTGTATCGGTAGCCTGGGGCTCCCCCCTCCCGCGGTACCAGTGTTGAGATGAGACTGCCCGCCAGTGAACTGGCACAGTCTCAGCCCCAGATGCCATGACTGGTCACAGGCCCGGATCAGAGAATTTGTACCTGATCCCACCGCTTTACTATCATCTAGAAAATTCCAGCTCGAGCATTACGAGAGCTTGATAGTGGGAGACGGCCCCTGTTTGCCTGCTAGTATGGTCACTAGGACCTAAGCACTACCAGCTTTGTGCTCGCACGAGTGCTACCACTTTGTTACGGGGGATCAATTGAAGGCGGCAAACAGTCTTCAATGATCATGTCTGGTGGTTCCCCTAGTTGTTGGATCTGCCCCTAGCCTACTTCCCCTGTCTACACCCCTCCTCATGGAATTGTGCAGCCAGGTAGGAGCCCTAATCCATATCCTAATCTTAAGGTACTATATACACTTATCCTAGTAGTATATATATATCACACTATGTCTACTATATACATTTCTTACAATATACCTTATCTGCTTATCTACTTGGCTTATGTCCCTAGGCTATGTACATGGTGTCGCCGGGCCAGCATGGCGATGGCAACCTCAGAGAATCTCTTCAGTGCGGATATGTTCTCTGAGGAGCTCACCATATTTGCAGGGTCAAGCCCTCTCAAACCACATGCGTTCCGCAGATTTTCATAGTCTGGGCAGTCCAGCAAAACATGGTCTGCCAGCTCTTCTCCACCACATGAGCATGGCTGCTGAACCTGATGCAAGCCAAGTTTATATAACTTGGCCGAAAACTCCCCATGACCAACAAGGAACTGAGTCAGTTCGTGAACTGGGGCCACCCACTTCATTTCCAACCGGTCTCTCACCCTCGGGAAGAATCTGTGGGTGAGCCTTCCCGTCACTTCGCTGTCCCAGTCCTGCTGCCATGCAGCCAAAATGGCATCTTCAAGTCTCTGCACCCGTACCGATCTTGCCAGAGTAGGATCTGTATCTTCTACTACCACCAATCCTGGGATGGAGTAGGCCATATCTCTTTTAATTCGGTACATCGCCCATCTGCGCCATCCTTCATACTTGACAGGTAGAACCCCCGCAAGGACAGGCATCGCACTTGTGGCTGTACTTAAAAACTGACAGCACGATCATGCTTGAACTAAATAAAATTGCCTAATAACCTTAAAAAAGAGCGATTTTTCACTAAAAACAACCGAATTTTCGGCCGCCATTTCGAAAAATTCCAGTTAAATTGAAAAACGAATGACACCCTGTGATTCAGCGTCAAAAAATTATGAGAAAACATGTGCTACACTTAGGGTTCTCCAAAAACTAATTTCTGTGCAATTGTGGGATTGCGCAACTTAGAGCGTTCAAAAAGCCAGGTTGCGCGCAATAAAAAAAATAGTTCGGGTATGAATTTTTCATGAAATTTGACGTAGAATCCGAATCTGTAATAACAAAGAGGGGGTTCCATTTAAATAATGAAATCAGTGTCAATTGTGCGCAAGTATTTTTTCTGAATTCCTCACAAAAAATCATGAAGAATAGCGACGGTCCCGATTTGTTACGCTGTATTTTAGGTAAGAAGGGGGGTGTAACCTTTTCGTGAAACACCCTGTATATTGTCTAAAGGTGAACACAATGCGTTTTGCAACAAAACATTTGGAGAAAAGAGCATTTTCACGTGACGATTTTTATTATATTTTCGAGCTGATTCTCTATACAGATAAATCATCATTATTTTAGTCCTACTTCTTATGAACAACTGCCAAACCAGTCACCACGCGAGGTATCTTGTCGTAGCTGTACGATTTCAGAGAAATTTTCAGGGGTTGAGAATATTGGGCACTGATTGGTTCCCAATGAATTAATGTGTACCACTGCACATCGGGAAAACATAAAATTTCACAAGATCTTGGCAATTTTTTTTTCGATGACAAAGAACACTACAAGATCCTGGCAGACGTTTCTTTCTATTGTTCATCCGAAAATGTTGTTCTACCCCATAATAGAGTTCCGTAAATTCGTGTTATGAGAGAGGGTCGTGATGATTGCTCCTTAATGCTGTTTTGATCGACTTCAGCTCTAATTATCAGCGACATCGACGTAAATAAAGTATCGTTACTATATCGTTCAATTATCATCTACTCAAAGTATATTGATTCCAAAGGCACATACTTCATTAGCACATTGTTTCACCTCTCTTGATTCAAATAGCTTTCCAACGTACCTGCGAACAGAACAATAATCAAGAGTTACGATCACATTCAACATTCATATCCAATTCATCGTAGATTTAGTGAGAAATGGAATTTAATCGATAGGTTGACACTACAGAAACGATCACCAATCGAAAAGCTCTGACGTCTGCCAACTTCACCCCTCGTCAGAAGTAACCTAATGGACATGAATAATATACCAGCTGTGAACGCTTCGAACAGAGACGGACATAAAGTTTGTCAGGATCAGGACAGCCAATTTCAACTAGGTATATAATACATAATATGTAATATGTAATATATTATATCTTTGTCATTCTATTGTTGGGTTAATAGAAACTTTGGACATTCAACCCTATTTCGATTCAGCGGGGAAACGTGGTTTTCGAAGGCTTTAAAATGGATGTGTCAGCAACTGAAACTAATTCGAACGGACCTAAAACGACTGTCAAATAATATATTCGTAATTACCCAATAGTTTGATGTTTTACTCGATAATCAGTCGGATGAGGTACGGCTGATATTTCAAAGCGGCTTTGATGTCCACTGGTACAATACGTTGACAGTTATTGATTCTAATATGAAATTTCAAAGTGTCTACGTTTTGGCCGACGTAGAAATTCGAATTTCATCAAGTTCTAGTAAGTATTAGGAGGGAAAAGGTCCCCACGGGGAAAGTTCGTGATAAGGCGTACTAAAAAAATATCAAATACTTCCATAGTAGGTACTTTCCCAGTGAGGGGGGATTTTCAGGAATCGTAACCAAGGTTCTAACAAACAAAAAGAGGAAAGGTTCTAACAATTTATTGATGTCGCACTGGTTTATTTTTTTGAATGAAATAAATTTGAATTTGCGGGAACTCACTCACCACCAACCTTGTAGCACGAAATTATTGTACCGTACAGAGTGATAGTGAATGTATTTCGAATTATGTGGTTTTGACTTCAAATTAAAGATTTTTACATTGTTTATACGAAATTTACCACATTACCTTCCATTCATACGATAAATTTGAGGATTTATAGAAAGATAGGCGCCTACTGCCTAATCGGAGTAGAGTTTTTCTCGAAATTCAACAGTTCACAGTTTGTCTAGGATCGGCTATTCCAGAATATTGTGGTCAAAGCGCAATTCTGAATCGCTGGACCAATCTCGAAGAAATATTACTTGCTTTCATGGGCTGCCAAGTGGTCGGGTGGTATAATATACTGGTTGACAATTTACAGAATTAATCAGCAGAAGTAAAAGCATTACAGCCTAAAACTCAATTTAGTTAAATAATTTGCAAAGAGCAAATATAAATAAGGCCAAGTACTAAAGTACAATTTTGCTTGAAGTAAACACGAAACTTCCAGTGAAGTGAGACTATAAAGTTTTGAGACTACAAGCCAAAAAACAGAATCATTGAAAAACCAACGCCTGCAAACTCAATTTCGAAAAATCTCCATAATTTATGGAATGTCCTCAATTTTCTCTAAAAATTATATAAATTTTACGTTATTTGGTGTGTTTCAAAATCCAGATTTTACAAAGTTGAGTTTTTCTCGATAAATCCGAATTGATCCATTGATGTGGGTACCTACAGTAAATGTCGATTTTTGATTCTCACAACCCTCCTTGAATAAAATAGGTGAGAATTTTGAGTGGCACTTTTAGCTTTTGCGCCCCTCAACGAACGTACTATTAGATTTGAATTTGAACTTCCACAGATATGATTCGATACACTTTCACAACCATCTGAATCCATGGAGCAGGATTGAAAACCTGCGTCGAATATCATAAAATCCGCTTTAGTTGTAAAATAAGAACTAATTTGAATCAATCTGGATCCAAATAAAGCTGAAAAAGACCTGTCATGAAAAAGGATATTGACTGCTCAATCAAAGGTACCCTCTTCCACAGGGTCTCTATTGACGATATCACTAGTTAGTAGTCGTTTTGGAATTTAGTTCTTGGTTAATAGGGAAGCACAACTAAGTGACAAAAGTTTTATCAACTGAACTTTGAGCGTCAGTGAAAATTCACTGGCGATTCACACTCGTGTTTCTTCTTAATCATTCGTCCTGAATTTAAGAATTCGTAGGGAGCGGTCGGTTGGTCCGAAGGAGCTCTGGATGGTATCATTCGATTCTAAAAATTAAATATTATTTAAAATTATCGAAAACAATACCTTCATATCAAAACTTTTTGAGTTAGGGCGTTTTGAAAATGATAACCCTTATTTTTCAACCCTTAGAAGTGTTTGATAGTAGTCCTAAGACTAGACCACAAGGTGCAACCCAGAATTCGTTTAATATTTTAGGAATTTTATCAAAATTGGGCCATGGTAACTAAGGAAAGGTCAATTTTGGTTAAATTTCTGGATTCTGCGTACCTTGAAACGTAAAATCATCAAATTTTAAGGGGATTAAAAAATTGTGTTTCTTGCTCGATTCCAAAGGTTCATTGTTGAAAATAATAGACCGAAACAAGTAACCAATTCAGCGATGTAAATGACGTGGATCAGTAAGTCCAGTGATGTATCCCTACGCGTACACCCATTCGAATGAGCAAGCGAAGCGAGCGGACTTGAAAGTTTTCTTTGTAATGAAAGATGCAAGTTGGATTCGTCGACAATAACTCCTGCTGACCCTTCGCTTTTTTTCGAGAGGTTAAAATTCCGTGACCCACATACGAGCCTCAACCGTCTGCGAGTGTCGAAGGGTTTGGAAGGGCATAAAAACTCGTCTGACGGTCTCCCCAGCACTTTCAAGTGAATCTCGCGCTGCATTTGGGCTCAGGTCAGCTGTTATTAACTTCGCCCTTTGTGCACTCGACGGGCCCCTAATTTCCCCCGAGTTTCGGCGATATGCACCTCCCCCGCTCAGGCCGCGTTATTCATTTTTAAAACCTTTGTCTCTGCAAGGGGGAAATCTGGGGGACGGGAGAAGGTTCAAAGAGGCTTCCGACCAGCTTGTTTGGGGTTACCGAATAAGCTCAACGAATCCTCTGAACGCAGATAACGAGACGATTTCAGTTCAACCTTTTTCTAGATTCGGCCGTCACGAATGTATGCTGTGCATCCCTAGGGTATGAGTTTCGTGTTTTCATTTAAACAAAACATGATTCCATGCCCCAATAATATTAGTGGCATAACCCAATTTGTTCATACATAGTAATTCAAAATTGCTAATTACATCAATAAAATTGTAATTCGTTCACGCTCACTTTATTTTGAGTAAAAATGCTGCAAATTATTACACAACAGTTTATTGTGTTTTCTGTATAGAACGCAAACCTGTATAAAACACGGCTTTTCCATTATCAGTACCTACTTACTCCCAGTGGAGCATTGTTATCTGAGAGTTGTGGGTGCCCTCATATGACGAAATTTAGCTCTTGGTTGTTAAAGAAGTCCAACTGTGTGACATCCATTCAAAGAAAAGAGCGGATCTGACCGGCTAACTCTAATCAACGAATTTGATCAGCTGAGATTTGAACGGAGATTAAGCCTTTCTTGCGATTCACAGTCGCGTGACCCTCAAGACCTTGTAGGGAGCAAACGGTCTGACCTAGAGTTCAATTAAATTTTAAATTGGTAAAAAACAATATCTGTATAATGAGAGCTTTCGAGCTAGGGCGTTTTGGAAATTAAAACCCCTATTTTTCACCCCTTAGAAGTGACTGACACTAACCATAAGCTTCGGGGCACAACTAGACCCCATATTCGTCCGATATACCAAATTTCAACAAAATTGGTTCATGGTTCCACAGAAAGTGCCGCGTACAACGAACGGAGGATTTTTTAAAGTTTTATTCTCGGATTCTACATATTTTGAAACGAAAAACCATCAAATCATTCCTTGCTCGATTCCAAAGGGTTATTGTTGACAATAATAAATCAAAATGAAATTTTATTCATTAGATTGCTGATGAAAATCTGCGAGTAACCATGTCAACAAACAATCTAGGAAAGGAGGGTTGCAAATAGTACAAATTCGGGGTGGGAAATTTTGACCAACTGTAAATCTCAATTATCATTATTGGTGACAGTTTGCTTGTAAAAGCCCACAGTTTTGATTTTAGAAAATACTGAAAAATCGTGTACTAAAATATTTTTTCGACTTTTAATCTTCTCTGATGTTACAACTGGCAATGTGGCTCTTAATTATCGAATCGTAGAGAAAACGATTTTGAATGTTTTTGGGCCCAATACCAAAGTAACCTCAAAGTTTTAGCAAAATCGTACAACTAGATCGTGAGATATTGGTACGAGTGAAATCTCGTTGAAAAAAATGCATAGGGCACCATCTTGAGACGACGATTTCCAGTAAATATGCCCAAGACAAGGATTGACCACAAATAGACCGACAGATACAGAGCCAAGGGTTTTTTTCAAATTGCGGCCATACATGAGTACATCACAAAAGTCAGGCGAAGCTATTAGGAACGAAAATATATGAAATATTATAAACGAAAATATATGGAGGGACACAGCATCCCACGGCGGAGGGCCGGGGAGAACCCCAGAAATTTTGATTTTGGAGGATTATTTTTTACTTCCTGCATGAATACAGTGAATACAGTCCTTGTCATCGAAAGCACTCGGAATAAGCACCCAAAATTCCCATAAAGACCACTTTTACTGGAAAGTAGAATTAAAGAGTCAACTAAAATGCAGTCTGTGAGCAAAAGTAAGCAGAACACATTCGTTAAATTCCTTTTTGCGCACTAAAAAGACATCGACCGGGAGGCCTACTTCCTGTCACACTATCTTACCTTTTCTAAATGGTGCCAAGTTGGACCAGAAACCTCGAGGACACAATAGTTGAGGACCGAGGCCGTAAATTGCGACTGCACAATAAAATTGTCCAATGTTGCAAGGATAGAGAAAGAAGTGGGCAGAACAGAGGGTTACGTGGGAATGACCGGAAACCGTTCGCGGGCCGGTCCAGAATAAATCAAAATGATCCACGGAGCAATAACGGAAGAAAACTGCAAATGAATCTGAATCGGATCTCGCTCAAAGAGACCCTCAAGAGAATAGTTTCCCCGCCGAAGTCATTATAAAAATGTACAGCCGGTTAAAAAGGAAGGCATTGTGAAAGACGCTCATCATTGTCCCGAGAATGAGTTATGGCTGGTTGTAGGAACCAGGGTTCCCGACAGTTAAATTCTTTGAAGAGGAAAAGATCCTTCTAAAAGGCCATTCCGGCCGTTGGTTTCCGATCGTACCCTTTGAAGAAATTTGAATAAATAAGCAATATATCTTTAAATGGACGAAGAGGACTTGCCACCCCAAGGAGGAATCTTTTGCAAATCCGGAGGAAGTCAGGTTGAAGAGAGGATCAGAGCTGAGGGTAGTTTGACAGCGGTGGGCCCACACGGGGTAGCGACCGGTTTTCTTTTAAGCCTTTTGCGAATGAAGGAGATTTAATAGCTCTGGTTTCTCTGCTTCATCCGTCCCACCCTCTTATCCGCAGTGAAAAAATGCCCCCGAAAAGGTGACCCTTCCACCTACGGGACCTGTAGTTGCATTTTTCGACAACGGGTCAGGGGGAGACCGATGGAAATGCAGATTCTGCGAGCTTCAAGTTTGAAGGCACTTGGATGGTCAGCTGGAGTCTTTTTCAAAACTGATTTTGACCTGAGGCACTCGTAGTTCTATTTTCAACAATGGGCCAGAGGAATGATGAGGTTTCTTGAACAATTATGTTGACCTTCAGGACCTATATTTGTAATCGTCAATGGATTGGAGGGAGATGTACTTAAATGCAGTTTCTGGAATCCACAAGATGTTTATAAGCACTTGGATGATTCTGGTCTCCTGGATCCTATTTTGTGAACGAGGGGAGTGCAGTTTATGTGAGGCTCAATGAGTTGGTTTTAGGCTTTGAATCAATAGGACTTTGCTAAGATATGATTCTGATCTTTAGGATCTAGTTGGGGCTTTCGACAGATGATTTTGGACGACGGGATTGCATTTTCTGGGCGTCACAAGTTGTTTATGAGCACTCTGATCAGTGAAAGACTTTCCTAAGAGATGGTTCTACTTCCAGGGCCTTATAAGTTGATTAACGACAGCAGACGTTGGATTATCGATTTGGGACGAGGGCGATGCAGTTTATGTAAGGCACAAGTTGGGTTTAGACTTTGGATCAATAGAAGACTTTTCTAAGATATGAGTCTGACCTCTAGCCCCTAGTTGCAGTTATCGACTAAAGATTTTTGGATACGGGAATGGAGTTTCTGTGAGCCAAAAGCTATCTATGAACACTTGGATCAGTCAAAGTCTTTCCTAAGAGATGGCTCTACATCCAGGATTCTAGTTTGATTATCGACATATGGGTTTGGACGACGGGAATACAGTTGCTGTGAGCCTCAATTTGTGAGTACTTGGACCGTCAGCATGAGTAAAGTAAACAACCATTTCAGGTTGGATTTTCGTCCTTCTGCCATTCCTGGCGTCGAGGACGTCATCAGAAGCCTTCCAAAGGGAAGATCAGAATTTTCGTTCTGATGATTTCCCTCACGGCTTTTCATTGCCTAAGCTTTTCATGAGCCTTGACCCCATGACCCCGCAGAAGTCGTTTTAAAGTCCACCGCCAAACAACGACGCCCCAACGACCGTAGCCACACTGGCCCTCACTGCTGACGACGTATATAATATATATATAATCATATTATGATTCTGTCCAGCCCCTAGTTGCTGTTTTTGAGTACAGATTTTGGGAGTCGGAAATGGAGTTTATGTGAGCTACAAGCTATTTATGAACACTAGGATCAGTCAAAAACTGTCCCAAGAGTCGACGATTCTACATCCAGGATCCTAGTTTGATTATCGACAGATGGTTTTGGACGAAGGAAATACAGTTTCTGTGAGCCTCAATTTGTGCCTACTTGGACGGTCAGCATGAGACTTTCTTGGGAGAGGGTGTTGAAATCGTTCGAATAAAGTTCACGTCGTCAAATGGCTGTTAATACACCCCTTTGGGAAACTTCCATCTTACACGAACCCATGCTAACTAATATATCTCTTTCACAAATGATGACCTGATGCCGAAATATTTTTGAAAAATCAAAAATTTAGTAGTGAAGATCGGTGATGGAATGAATCTTCTTCACCATGATCAAAATATCATCGACTGAAGGTCCAGAAAATTCAAAGCTCAGGGGTGGAAAAAAGGAGTGAAAGAGGTCGTCAGACGTACCTAGATGAGGATTGCCGATAAATGCATGCATTTATCATGGCCACCAACAGGTAGCGACAGAGGAGACTTAGATTAATATGACTTTAATTAAGTGCCTGAAGAAATATCTACTCCGTAGCGTAACAAAATTAATGTTCCCATTGAACCTAAGAACTCATTGTAGCAGGGTTCAAACCAAAATTACGCTTAAATACATGTATCAACTGTTGAAGGTGATGAAGAAATGCTAATTTGTTATTATAGCTAATTCTAATTAGTTATTATAGCTAATTATTAAGCTATTTCCAGCAAATAAATTGAAAATAATATGACTTTCTCTCAACCTACTCCCTTCACCATTCATGCATCGAACACTTTGCATCTCTCTCGCCCAATTTTCGGTCAAATTACATCATTAATATTATTGAATTTTCTAGGAGCTGATTTTATTGTTTTAACATGACAATACGCGGATAATCAACAAAACAAAGTAACGGCCGCAAGCAGCTCAAATATCGATCAAAAATAAGATGAGATGCGAAAAACTGTGTCTGCATGTATGATGTAGGTAACGTTATCTTCACATGGTTTTTTATATAATTATTTAAACTTGTCATAAGTGTGTACTCAGCAGGATATCGGATGCAAGAGCTCAAACCTTTGCTTTGGTCAAGCTGCTCTAGTTCAATCATGATACAGCGTAAAATCCGTGGGTAGACCGAGTGGATCGATAAGTGTTATTTATTGGAAGCCTCCAAGTCAGAACTTGAGTTTTTCTAGCCGACCCGAAGTTACCTTCGTCCAATCGAAAAGCCGATGGGCGGAGCTCCGGGTCGTCCAGGTAGCACAGGTACCCTTTAGACCCCTTGTCATTCGCTATTGGGTGTTTAAAGTTAACCTTCGCATTGTGGTGGTTCCCTCTCCACGACATTAAAAATTAAACATGAGCCTCTTGTTAGGGACGACCCATTGAAACAAGGTCAACTTGAGAAAGCGTTTATTTGTCCCTAATAACGCTGTTTATTGAGGGTTGACTTTAAGAAATGATTCTTATCTACCATACATATCAATGCTGTCGAAAAACTATATACCTACATTTATAGTGAGGAGAAACTTAAAGATCATTAATTTTTTTTTTCCGCTGTAACATGGTACAGGCTTTGGTAATAGATACCTTCAGCCGGAGTTCACCTACATAATAATCAACTATTAGTAAATAACCATAAGAATTAGTAATAAACATAACTATTCGTAGTATGTTATAAGTAGTATGTTGCAAGCTGTCTAGAGAGAATTTTTTTCACTAACTTTTCGGTCGTTTATTCTACCATTTCCAAGGGCTACAAACCATGATACATCATTAAATTAGAACCATAGACCTATTAGTTTTAAAGTTAGTAATGTTTCAATACCAACCACGTACAATCCTTGGGAAATATTGAATTTAAGCTCATTAGATTCAGCTGTGAGAAATCTATCTGAATTCATTGCCAGAAGTTGAAGAATAGTTACGAAGTAAAACAGTCGAGTCTTTTACCTTTTACCATAAATTTAATTTTTCTCAGAAACTAATGACCATAGAGCCATAAATCTTACGCTATTCGATACAGAATTGAAAATAACATCTAAATTCATTGAAGTTGAACAACACCGAGTCAAGTGAAGTTTAACATACATTTCATAAGTTAATTGATGAATAATTGTATGTAGCCCTTAATAATGGTTGAATGAACTACCGAAACGTTGGGAGAAATAAGCTCTCTGCTATGACCGAACTTCAAAACTTTACAAAATACTAGGAGGTAAGTATATTCAAGTATTAAATTATATTCATGGTTTCTAACGATTTTGTTCAATACTTGGTTATTTTTGATTTTCATATTTATCTACTAGTACTCGGACTTTGAAGTTGACCGTCCGGTAGGTCTTATGAAAAGTGTTTTCTATAGAAATTATTGCCTTTCATTAGGGCCACTCTGTACACCTTTTCACTCGACACGTGGTGTTTACATTACATAGGAGATGTCTGAACGGTGCACCCTCTCCCAAAGTTATTCATTGCTAGTTTTTTTCGGTTTTAAAATGAAATTTTTTCACGGCAAATAATTTATTCCGAATATCGTAGTTTTTTCGTCCGACTAGCCTGAGGCGGAGGGCTGACGAGGTGTTCAAAGGGCGACGAGAAGGCGTTGGGCGCACTGAGGCGGTCCCTGCGCTCGGCAAAAAAAAACGCACACACGAGCCTTCTTCAAAAAACTCATGTTACCCTCAGCCAGCCCTGGTCCGTATGCTAAACGGTGTTTTCTTTACCGCAAAAACTAGTACAAGCTGGGGCGCGTATAACACAGCCTTTTGGACGCAAGGCTTTTTCCGCCTTGTCGAGTATAAGAAGCGGACGAGACTATGCGGGGCTTCGTCTTTTGTGGGTCACACGACCGGCCACACACCATCACCTCGAGGCCCGATTGTTTTTTTTTCTTTTTTCGTTGATAGAAAAACCGTAGGGTGACAGAAATTGATATCCTTTCAATCAAACTCGACCGGCTAGACAGGTCTGAGACGTCGAATCCCTCAACGCCACCGATCTCCCAGCCCTTACGCATAGGTCGAAAAAAATTGTTGTATTCTAATTGGGAAAAGTCCCCTGAGTAGCCTGACACCAAAAATATGAGATGAGTATCATGAAAATCCCTTCAAACAGACCTCATATTATGTTTTCGGAGTTTATTCGTGCAACAGGTCAACAAAATTTGGGTCTTCCAAAATCAAAATTTTCATTCCTAGACTCCTTGTGAGCTGCCTTGAATAAAAGCCAAAAATTATATTCTTGTGTCGTGTTTGATTCAGATTGGCTCAATCTAGCCCAAAAATGTACCATCTCTACTGTGAATTCTACTTTTTCGGGAAAGTTTACAAGGGAGAATAAAAACTCCAGAGGTCTCGAGTTATATTATGAAGGACAAAATTCTTTATGTGCATTTTTTTCGTAAGAATAAATATAATATTCATACTAAGACAAAACTTTAAAAGTTTTCTTCAGAATAACGTGTAATGAAGGTAATCCTGAAATATACGCATTATTATTTTAAAAAACCACTAATTTTTGTTTCGATATTTGTTATTTATTTATTTTTGCGAGAAATTACACATAAAGAAGTTTTTCCTTCACAATATTCTTAATCCGTGAAATCCGAAGTTTTTATTGTCTCCTGTAAATTTCCCAAAAAATACACTTGGTTTTGCGAATTCGCCGTCGATTTGGTGACTGTGGCAGGACTGAAGTCCAGTTGCTCCACCAAATCAAATACCAACTCATTAGTATCGAAGTAACCCTAATTCGACCATGGTATCGCTAGTGTCACCGAAAACATCCCTGGAACTCTACAGCTGCCCCAAGGTATCACAGGAGTAATACAAATTAAATTGCAATTTTAAATTTAGTGGACAGCAAAATTTTTTGAGGGCATTTGGAAGTCTCTAAAACGAGTTTTATAAAAAAAATTCCAAAGAAATCAATAAAAAAAAAAAAAAAAATCAAAATTTTGTCATTACATGATTTTTTGATTTTAATAACTTTAAAAAAGTAGTTTAAAAAATCAGATCTTAACAATAATTTGTAAATTGCAGTTTAAATTTAGTTAGTCTGCGGACACATTGGGACAGCTGTGGAATTCTTAAGAGGTTTTTGGAGACACTAGTGACACCATGGTCCAATTAGGGTTGACGAAAGTTCTTCGAATTTTCAAATTTTTGATTGGCTACTCAAACATATCGCCGTTTAAGATGCAACACGTACTAACTGTCATTTTGGGCAAAATGAGATTATTATGCAGAAGCCATTATATTTATATTCAGAATTATATTATTTTTATTATTATTATTCAAAACCAAAATCAAGTGCTACGTCGACCTAAGTAGTTAGTTTCAGCAAATCTTAGAATATTATAAGATGTGATATCTGAAAATTAAAAAGAAAAAGATAGCAGCCAGTGCTATCTGATCATCAAATCAATCAACAACATGTGCTAACCATGCTATAACCACAGTTTTTTATTTTTTTTTTATTAAAATGCCATAAAAAGAACTTGGTAGCCATGAAAGATAAGTCGAATACAAGTTTTTTGTCTCTCCTGAAAAGTTTCTAAAAGTCTGTTAGGAAGTATTGCATTTCAACAACGATATCATGTAGACATCTACAGGATGCCAAATCCTCCATCATATGGAGCGTTCACACGTAAGGGTTTGCGTTGTCTGTCCATCCAGCTGTCTTCCAAACGTCAGTGATCTCATGGGAACCTGTTCACTAAACTAGCTAAAGAAGTTTTTTAGGAAGCTATAATGTACAGTGCAACACTTAGCAGACTAAAAGAAGCAGAATAAGAGAGTATGAGAAGGATTTCAGGGATAACAAAGGTGATTCTGCTTTTGCGAATCACCTAAGAGAATCCAATCATAACTTTAGTTTTGATCTAACAAACGGACATTACATAGAATTTCTTCAGTTTTGCCTGAAGGGAGGTATGTTGGATGTGCTTCAAAAGTTCGAGATTCTTAAGAGTGATAGGTCTGGTAAATGTCGGAATGAGGTGGTCCCTCAACAAGTTTCACCGTTGATGGGTTCATTCCTGCAATAGCTTGGTCCCCCCCTTTCACAATGTTAGGGGGGGACTACCCTCACCAATGTATGAGCTCCCTTTCACTTTGCCTAGATTGGCATTTGATGATCCTCCCAGGTCCCTTCTTCACTTCTCTGAACCAATAGGATTCTCCTTTCACTTATATCCGCTTCAATCTGATTGGGTATCACTTTCACTTTCTCAACCAATGGGATTCAAGCTCCCTTTCAATTCACTATGCTCTCTGAGATTTACCTTCAGTTATTGTTTGTGACTGATGATTGTAACTCATTATTTTCGTAGAAACAGACAACGTTCTACTCAACTTTTCTACTCAACCGTTTTCATTAAAATGGTTTTCCACAATCTCATCGCGAGTGATTTTATTCGTCTTGGCAGACGTTTCTCATCCCCCTACAGTACTTCAAGGTTTCCCTACTTTTAGTATTGCTCTAAAAAACTATTTACGAGAAAACTACCTGTATGCGTCGCGATACTCTTTGTCGAGCATTTTCGCAGAACTGAAAACGTCAGGTTGGGAACAACTTCTTATTTAAAAGTACTCAGTTCCTTCCCCCCGAGAAACTCTCGTAAACGAGAGACAGTTGAAAAGATACAAGCGGATTTATGTCACAGAATCCCGTCTTCTAGTCCCATCGAAGTTTGCATTGTGTCTTTCAACTCGTCACACAAAAGTTCCGATCCCAAGATTGACTGACTCATCGTTGGGTTCGAGAAACAAAACAAGGTACTTGAAAAAGAAAAAAAAGACTTTCAACTCCGAAGACGTCCTCCAAGTGGCAGACCGTGAGAAACCACCTCCACTTTCCTTTTGTTTTTGATAGGAAACGTTCGAAGCAGCTTGTTACATTGGTTTAATAAATATCCCGCACCCCCTCCGCCAATACCCACTCCTCATACTTGGCCGCGATGGTTTTTTAATCTTTATATCAAACCTTTCGACGGGAGAAAAAGAAAACTGACTCGTAAAAATCGGATAAAAAAAGGATAATATTATTGTAATGAACGGAGATGTAGATTTGAACTCCGCCGGAGCGCCCTAGTTCTCAAGCAGTTACGCCGTTCCTACAACCTCGTTACGAGCAGAACGCACCGCAGACTATAAATAGAGAAACCTAAACTTACTGTCGTCGGGACGTTTTTTCCGCGACCCCTTCTTTTTCCCTTGTAATCCGATTTCGCACTTTTCAAATCATCCAACGGTACCAGGATTTTACGATGTAGTAACGCGAGGACTGAGGAGGATTCGACCTGCTTTTGGTATCCGAGATAGTTGAGACGAGGGATGGAGTTGATTTTCGTTCTTTCGATTCGGTAACAGCGTGAATTGCGTGAACACCTATACTTTGTAGTAAGCCGAACTGGGAGATAAGTATGTACAGGAGGCGAAAACATAAGATCCTTTTATATTTTTCACATCATAAGCGTTGACTGAAGTGAGAGCACCGAAATTAAGGCCTGTCGACTCGGATTATTATTCACATCTAATCCTTATAATTTGTCGCGTCGGGTCGTAAGTGAACCCCTCCCTACTTAAGCGGGTGAGGCGACAACTATCCTTAATCAAAATTATGAGAAAGTTCTGATCTCCCCTTTTAGAAGACAGCTAATAACGTCCAAACGCGAAGAATGAGAGTCGGACAAAAATTCAACCTGAAATTGTTGTTTACTTTGCTTCACATCATAATTTTATAATAATAATAATGATTATTATTATTATTATATTATTATTATAATTATTATTTATTATAATTTTATTTCATTTGAAATGTGCGATAAACTAAATGAAAAGGGAGCGAACGGATTGTCCTATAGAGCTCCGAGTGGTCTCTAAAAATTCATTACACTATACACTGTGTCGAGTTTCCTATGATTAACTTTGACAAATATTTCGCTCCTTGAGAATAGCATTGTGACAAGCCAATAATCTGCGATTTCGGGAAAACAAGTTTCAAGATTCGCGTATTGCACATAGTTCGCCAAATCGTGATTTATTTTTATTATTTATTCTTTGTTTTTGTGTAAAGCGATACATAAGGAGTTCAGTATTTTCTTAAATAACCATGAGTCGGTAAGACAAAATGGAATGATTGTTTTCTTAAAATGTTTTTTCTCAAATTTTGAAAAAGGAGAAGAGATTTTTGGGAAAAAACTGAGGAGAGTACTGTGACAACTCTGAGGAGAGTAGTGTTACAACAAAAATGGCACAGTACTCACGTGTAATTAATGTCCGACACCTCGCCTGCAATTGGCTCGTTGGTGTTATCACACTGCTATCTAGTGTGACACCCCCACCCCGACACAGGTAGTAATGTAACTACCGCTCCCAAGCGATAACGATTGGCACTAGGCTTGTAACGATACTATTTCCTTGTATAGCTCGTCGAGATCTATCTGCCTGTAAGTGTCGCTTTGATGTGTCGCAAACTTCCGATAAAGTGTGGCACGATGGACTAAACAACAAACTGCAAAGGATGTTGCCTAATCAATATTGCCAAATGCTGGAATCTTACTTCAGCAATAGATACTTCAGAATCAAAAATGAAGATGGATACTCAAATCTCAACAAATTAGAGCAGGGGTCCCGCAGGGAAGTGTTCTTGGGCCCCTCTTTTTCTTGCTATATACACATGATGTACCTCGCACATTGGGAACAACTGTAGCCACATTCGCAGACGATACAGCAGTTTTGGCAGTTGCTGACACAGTTGAAACCTCTACAGAAAAGCTACAGGAAGCTGCGAATGCTATTGGAGATTGGACTCGAAAGTGGCGCCTCAAATTAAACGAAACCAAATCCACTCATGTGAACTTCTCCAATAAAAAAATTACAAATATACCACTGATTCTGAATCAAAGCACAGTCCCATATTCCAACTCGGTTAAGTATCTGGGAATGACACTTGATACGAAGCTGAAGTAGAAAGAAAACGCCAAAAAGAAAAAGGAACAACTAACAATCAAATTCAGAAAACTTTATTGGCTCCTTGGCCGACATTCACAACTTAGCTTACACAACAAAGTGCTGTTATACAAAACAGTACTTATGCCAATTTGGACCTATGGTATACAGCTATAGGGATGCATTATTTGAACGTTCCAAAATAAGGTACTGAGGAATATTGTAAATGCTCCGTGGTACATTCGTAATGATGACTTCCACAACGACCTCAAAATTGAGTATCAGTGAGTTAGCAAAAAGATACGCGAGAAACTACGAAAAGAGGCATCACGCACACAAACCCAGAAGCCATCCAGCTTCTGGACAACACTCGAGAAATCCAACGTTTGAAGAGGACCAAGCCATTGGACCTTGGATGCTGAAGTGCAACTTTAATGTAGTGAAAGTCAGTGTATAGACTAACACTCGATTGAGAAATGCGTAATATATGTGAAGTAAATATCTAGATAGTTACCTGACGTAAAATACCTCGAATAGTTGATGTATTAACAAATAAACGCTCTAAAAAAATCCTTAAGAGTTACGAAAAGGGGCAGCCCCTGAAACTAGTTATTATTTTCGCTTCCTGAAAAATATTTTTTCGGACTTACAAGGATTTACACTTTTACTATCTATATGCAACAATACACCCAGTTATCCTCAATGTAGCACAGGTACTCATAATGATGAATGTGATTATGTGTGTCTTTGAATGACAAAATGAGAAGCTCGTCTCGTCACTGACATGCATGGCAATGGGTTGATTACAGCACTCTTTGCTCAGGATCCTGAAAATTGTACATAAACCTTTCGAACTGTATCATAATATGGTGTAGTGTTTCAACGGGGTCACACATAGAGAACTCTTCGTTACACTCGCCGGCCATTGGAACAGTAGATGTTCGTGTGGACACAAGTACTATTACAGCACACTGTGCGACTGTACAGTACACAGTCTGTCACGAACCGTCATTGTCAGTTTGACCGGCGAGCTTCAAAGGTTTCGGGTTGTTTGGTGTGAACTATTACGAGTAGTTGTGATCAGCGAACTCCACAGAGAAAACTGAAGGAAAACGGTGAGAACGGGAGTGGCACGTTACCCGTAATGAGCAGACAGTAGACACGCTTACATTACTGAGAACGGCGTACTATCTATTTTGTTATCTCTTCCTTCTTTTGACATTTGGTATTAACCCTGATGAGGATAACTCAATTGAATACGACATATTATAACGTGCTCGCCAACCTATACAGTTTCCTAGGATCCCACAACCGAGCGGATTTCGGGCCAGCGCCTTAGACCACTCGAGGGACCCTTGAAGACTCTTTCACGAAGCCGATAGAACTGAATTAAATACTCAAAACAGTTTGTCCCTGAAGAATAAACCCACCCATAAACAAGACAAACTGTTGTTGGTATTGTGTGACATCCTATACGTATAAAGTAAAGTAGGTAAAGTTTACGACCATTTCAGGTTGGGTTTTCGTCAGACTGCCATTCCTGGTCCGCCATCAGCAGTCTTCCGAAGGGAAGATCAGAATTTGTTCTGATAATTTCGCTCATGGCTTCCCATTGCCTCACCGGTTGGGACGAGGCAAAACAGGCGTTTTTCAGGGAAAACAGGTGCGTTTTTCAGACCGCTGAAAAACGCACGCTGCCGGCGATGAGTAGCCGATGAGCTACGACCGTAGCCACACCGCTGTCCCCGTATAAAGAATATAGATTTGGGAGAACTATCCAAGTTCTCACTTAGGAAGCCAGGCGATGTTCCTCTCTTCTCGGAAAAGGCGACTAATGATATTCTATTACAGTTATAGAATCGATAATATCGGTTCTCTAAATCGATAAATCAAACGTAATATATCGCTATATTTCATATATTGATATATCGTTGCCTCCCCTAGCTAACCCGGTCTTGTGCAAACCGCAAGCTGCATCAATGGAGGAATGAGTGATCTACAGGGAGTCCAAGTAACTTCGCTTCCCCCACTTATTTTCTCTACAAAAAAAAAAAAAAAATCTGACCAACGGTATTTTTTATATTTTTTGCGTCGAATTAAAAAACGGCGTAAATTATTACACAATGGTTTTTTATTTTTCTATATAGATCACTCGTCTGCAAAGCCACCAACCATTCAACATGAACAAAACATCTATCGCATTTCGGTCAGCTAAAATTTGAACTGATATTAGGCCTCTTTTGCGATTCACACTCGTGTTTCTGATTTATCGTAGTACGTCCAACCCTTAAATTCTCGTAGGGAGCGGAAGGTTTGTTCTACAAGGCTCCGCGTGGTCGGCTACGGCGTACGGACGGCCAAATTTTTATTCGATTTTTGGATTCTAAGTACCTTGAAACGTGAACCAACAAATTTTGAGGTGTTAAAAAATTTTTTTCTTGGTCGATTCCGAAGGTTCATTATTGAAAATAATAAGCCAATACAGTGAACATGAGAATCACACAAACGGTTTCTGCTGTAGCACGTAATGATGAGCTTACAGGAGCGGCCTTGACCGGTATCGAGCTATGAATGAAGCTCAGGCTTTGAGTTTTCATTGGGCCATAAAGGGCGAGGCGTTTACTGCTCGCATCTCCCAGAGGAGGCGGCGTCAACCCACGATTGGAGGAACAGGAATTCGCACCTCCGATAAACTTCCTACTGAAATCGCACGCCACGACCGAACAAGTTAAACGTGAAGTCATCATGAATTATGTTAGAGAGTTTGTGTGCAATATGTTGCTTGTAGATGTCCATAATGTGTGCAACAAACACGTTGTTTGCTGGTTCGTGGGCACGAGGAGCTCGTTCTTACCCTCAACCGCTAGAATGATTTTCATGAAGGTACCTACACTTTTGCTTCCTCACTACCACAGGTCAAGAAGGGCTTACATTCGTGTGCAGTTGGTCAAAATTATTGAGAACGTTCTCACTAAACGATTCACTGCTATGAGACCAAGGTCCGTTTCACACTTCTGCGGTTTCATCGGCTCGGTTTAGATTCGGTTTGCTTTTGGTCACAGTAAAAAACCTCGGAGACGTCTTCACATTCATCCGATTCCTTCAGGATTGCTCAAGATTTGCATACGGTTTCCATCCGAATCTCAGCTGCCAGTAGCCATGGAAAAAAAGCTGCAATTGCACAATATTTTTGTTGATGTCAGTCACCTCTAAGGATTGAAAAATAAGGATTGACATTTTGAAAACACCGTAGCTCGAAAAATTTCGATATAAAGGAATAATGTTGAATTTCTAGAACCGAATGAGACCAACCACAGCTTTGTAGGACCAAATGTTTATTAATGATAATAAGGTCCTTATATTGGTCCTGCGATAAATCAGAAGCATGAGTGTGAATCGCTACACCGTTGAAATTTTAGCCGACCGAAATGCGATCGTTGTAATCAATTTCCTAACAAAAAAAAATTGTTAGTTATCTGCAGTAGTGGCTAGATTGAAAATGATAACCAGAGTGTTGTCGAGAGCTCTCTAGCAATAAAGTGATTGGAAACGACAAAGGACTTTCATTGTCGAAAAAACCCATTTATTTGGAATAATACTTATAACAAATACTGGATTACCGAAACCCAACTTTGTTACTGTTGAAGATTATTGTAAATTATTACTATTTTGCTTCCGAGTCTACCTAGGTTGCGGAAGCTTTATTTTCACTTTTCAAGGTTGAAAAAATAGTTCAACAAAATCGAAATTTCTACTCGCGTTTTACGTTTTAGACATTCCTGAACAATTTTGGTTCCGTGTTTGTCTGTCTGTGTGAATGTCATGATATCCTCGTAACAGGCTTAACTATAAGTACGAAGTTATTGTCCGATTTCGATGAAATTTTCAGCGATTTTGCGAGTTGGAGTGTAGATAATTCCCTATGAAAATCATCGCCCCGGAACTGATAGTAGCTACTGCGCATGCGCAAACGTTAATTTCCTTGTAACAGCCGTAACTTCCAAATTTCCTATCCGATTTCGATGAAAATTTCATGAATTATGGGATTAGGTTGTAGGTAGTGCCCTATGAAAATCAAGGCCTCAAAATTGACAGTAGCCTCTGCGCATCGCGAACGTGAATTCCTAGTAACAGCCATAACACTTGCATTTTTCATCCGAATTTGATGAAATTTTCTAACATTGTTCGGATTGGTGTGCAGACATTCCCCTATGAAAATCATTGTTCCCAGACTGATGGTAGCCACTGCGTATGCGCAAACGCAAATTCCTTGTGACATCCATAACTTCTGCATTTTCCATCCTATTTCGACGAAAAATTCGACGAATTTTCGCTGGAAAATTTTGCAAAACAATTCTCAGGATTGTTAAAATTGGCGTGTAGTTGTCCCCTATGAGGGTGGTGGAAGGTACTTAGAGATTGATGTTCTGAGATTGACTACTATGCATCGGATCATCAATGTAATCGGGTTATGAATACGAGGAAGCTATGTGCCACATCCACTTGGCAGACTTTTCTAATTGATTTACTTAATATAATTATTATAAATATTAAATGAAAAAAAATATATCCGGTGAACTCATCGAACGGCCATGACCACGATTATGGCAAGAATTTTGTATTGAAATTGTTACCTAAATTGTAGAATTAATAAAGTATGTTTCATATTTCAAATGAGGATTGCTGTTCGAGTGGTTATTCCCTACTCACCGAATCCCGCAGAGGACTGATCACGGTGAAAGATGAAATCCAAGAACTTCGAAGGAACCTCCTGGCATGAACCACGTGTCGAAACTTGGCGATCTCACTAAAACGGCCACCTAGATAACTAGACACCCCACCCCTTCCCGACCTCTTCCTGCGAATTCCAACGAAAAATTTTCATGACAAAGCAAGACGGACCGACCCTCTCGCTCATTGGGCGAGCCCGGTGCATCCCATTGTCCGAAAACCTGCATCGGGTGCATCGGACCCTTCTGCACCCGCCGTCCCTCGTACAGTTTCCTGGGCCTCCGGTTTTTGAGAAAAATCCCCCTCCTCTCCTGGGGTGGATAGAAATGGAAGAACCATGTTTCCTAGTGCAGCCTAAGAGGAAATGCAACTGAGGAATATTTCGTTGGAAGGAGTGCCATCTAGATTTTCAACAGAGAAACCAACTTTGGGGAGGTTTTTGAATAGTAAACCTACATCATACACAAGTTTGAATTTGATAAAAAAAAGAAGAAAATGTTTGAAAAATGGGTGGGGCACATAGCCTCCTCGTATCCTTTGCCCAATTGTATTGATGATCCTCTGCATAGTAGCTAATCTCAAAACATTAATCTCAAGATCCCCCAAATTTGACGATCACATGACATGATGAAATTCATAGGGAACCATCCGAAGTTGAAATAGAATGGAAACTGATAATGTTATGGTTGATACTAGGTTTTAACATTCGACTAATATCAATCTGGGGACAATTATTTTCATAGGAGACCATCTAGGTACATGCCAACCGCACAATCCCTGGAAATTTCATCGAAATCGGACAATAACTTCGTATAGTTTCGACTCCATTACAAGGATTTCAGGACACACACACACACACACAGTCAGACAAGAAACCAAAACAGTAAGTAAAGTACCTAATGGTTGAATTTTCGACCAACTGCCATTCGTAAAACGCGAGTTGAAATTTTGATTTTGGAGAACATTTCTTTTTCTATCTTGAAAAGTGAACAAAATTCTTCCGCTATCTTGGTAGACTCGGAAACAAAATATTATCAAAACAAAAAAATTTAAAAAAGTTGTTGTTTCTTCATCAACTTTTGGAAACCCCAAAATCGTTCCAGAAACACGTTTTTCTACCAATTTATTATTTTATATCATCGTGTTAGATAATTATAATTTACTGCCATGTTTATCTTCACTGAACCGTGTGATGTACATAAACCTTTGAAATCGTAAAAAAAACTATGCAATTTGGTGATCTAGTTGAAGTAGTATTCCAAAAATTCTGATGAAAATTGCTATTGATAGGGTTAAATAAAAAACACGGCGCTCCACGCCTCGCCAGGGGGCAAGCCCCCTGGACCCCCGGTTACCTCTATTTACATACTTCGGACGAAACTATACAAACACAGAATGTGTTTTAGCTCACGCGTTTCACATAATTTCGCTACTTTCCTCCCACTAAATCAGACATAACAAAATATCTCATAGGTTACACGATCCTCAGTTCCGTATCAACGGTATCCATGTTGTCGTCCCAGATTTCGTTCGCCTTTTTGGCTAGTTAGTCCATGGCTAAAACACATTCTGTGTTAAAACTTCGAATTGTGTTGTAGTTTCGTTAATTGCTACGAAAAAGTTACTTCCACATTTTTTTCTGGACTAGAGTAATAGCGTGATTTGTAACGTAATGAAATACATAGTTTACTCGTAAATACGATAGTTTAATATCCTGTTACATTTTTTGATCACAATCACGCTTATTTTGTCATGAGCCCCAGCTAACAGACATCTCTATGTCAAAAAGACCAACCATAAAATTGAAGAATTATTATGCAAAACGTGTACCTTGCACTGGCACCCTAAGGTATTTTCGATTGGCCTACGAGCAGGCTCAGATCGATATGTGGCAGCAGAAATTTAAGTAGGAATCTACCTTCAGTCCTGAGTTCTGTGGTGGTACATTATCGGTGAATATGTTCACATTTAGATCTATCTACTTCTCTAGGCATTTCGCAACGGTCGGCCGCTAGATAAATAGACACCCCTGCCTCCTCGCGCTAATTCCAACGAAAAATCTTCATGACAAAGCGCGAAGGACCCTCTCACTCGCTGGGCGGTGCATCCTATTGTCGAAACCTGCATAGGTGCATCGGACCCTTCTGCACCCGCCGTCCCTCACGCAGTTTCCTGGGCCTCCGGTTTTTGAGAAAAAACCCTCGCCGGTCGACCCCTCCGAGTTGAACGGATTTTGCAGACGTATTTCTTGGGCAACGAGGTAACTTTCTCACGGTTTTACAGAGAAGTCGAAATAAATCTTGCGGCGGACAGTTTTCCGATTCAAGAACTTGTCACGACGTCTGGACCCCTCAGAGACGAATTTGGACGCAGAAGTGCGAGTCTATGAGGCGGCCTCGCTGCTGCTGAATCCCTTCAGGCACCCTGCGGTGTTCCGTCGGACCGGCTGAGGTCGGACCAGCCAGCAGTGGCCCCGACCGACCGACTGATATTATAGAAGGGCCCACGAGCACCGAAAACAGCATCGCATCGTCATTGGATTCACAACGCTGCGGAACAATTACTCCTATTTTGCATAGGGATGGCATTTCGAATGAAATATATCGATATACTGATCAAACGATATATCGTCACTAAAATATCAATACCTACGATATATCGGAAGATCTAACTTGGAAAATATTGTTGAAGTTGAGTTGATATTGTTTGTTGTTGTTGAGTTAAAACGTTTTAAGCTATATCAACATCATTTTGGAAGATATGTAATTATATACTCGACATATCGGAAGATTTACATGGAAAAACTCTTTGAATTTAGTAGGTAGGTGAATTGAAACGTTACTAATATCATTTTGGAAGAAATACATCGATATACTCGACATATCGGAAGATTTACATGGAAAAACTCTTTGAAGTTAGTATTTAACCCTCTCAAAAGTATCGTGGTTTACGTTACAAGGTATGTAGGGCTGGCAAATCGTGTGAAATATATCGGAAGATTTACTTGGAAAATCTTATTGAAGTAAGTAGGTAGGTGAATTGAAACGTTACTAATATCATTTTGGAAGAAATACATCGATATACTCGACATATCGGAAGATTTACATGGAAAAACTCTTTGAAGTTAGTATTTAACCCTCTCAAAAGTATCATGGTTTACGTTACAAGGTATGTAGGGATGGCAAATCAAGTGAAATATATCAGAAGATCTACTTGGAAAAACGGCTGAAATAAGTAATAAACGTGGTTTAAAAAGTTACTGGTATGAATTATCGAAATTATCATACGTAGTTGTAAAAGTGCAAAAATGTAATGGTTGTCAGAGCACTAGGTCAGTAGCAAAGGGTTTTTGGGGTTGCAAATTTGCGGATAAACTACTCTCAGGGGTCCTAACAACACAATATAAATCAATTTTAGATGCTTGCATACGAGTCTGCAACACATTGGGACATTTTCATGTCAACCATTACACAACAAGGTTGTGAAGTAAGGTTGTTAGTTCATGTACCCAAGCATCAAAGTTTTCGTGACGATTTTTCAGTTCATGTGCCAAAGCAAAGACATGAAAATGTCAAAAAAATCTCAGATACCTACCCTTGCCATATCAATGTTTCATTAATTTATAAATTCCTTCAACTCGTATAAGTATTGGGTAGTTTTAATCTGGACTCGCCTCCATTACTTTTGGCTCAAGTCAAATAATTGAGACTTGAGCGCCACTGTAGTGTAAACCATCATGTTTGAGCTGAAGTCAGTAATCTGAAATCAACCCATCACGAAGGTACCTTCAAATTTGGAATAAAATTACTTGATGTTTTTATAGGTAGAGGCGTCCTTTCTCATCTATCCATTTTAATATTTAATTTTTACTTGTTGAAAACAAGTCGCGAAATATCGTTAAATATATCGATATTGACCGATAATATCGGTTCTCTATGTCGATGTATCAAACCTAATATATCGATATATTAAATTTATCGATATATTGTTGCCATCCCTAATTTTGCAGTACCTTGAAAGGGATCAGAGACGACTATACTCTCGACTTTATTTGAAGAGATCTCAACCACGGGTTCGAAAACCCCTTCCCTGCCGGGAAGTGACAACGTTGCAAAATCGCCTTCGGGTCTCGACCCCGTGCGGTCAAAACCCGCTATCCCTCTTCCTTCTTCCTCATCTATCAGCATACATTTTAATTTATCATTCGGTTGACATTTTTTTGTAATTTAAATTCGTAACGTACCAACTAATTATTCTGATGAAAATTAGTCCAATTTCCTGTAAGTCGGCAAAGAAACAATTGTATTGTACACAACAATATTGTATTGTACAATCGAACAATACGATGGTAGAAACCAACTGGTATTTACCGAATTTGGGGAAAAATATAGCTAGTAGGTATGAGACACCTCAATGGTGTTTATCCCATCCTGCCAGTCTGAGTCATCTTATATTTTTATAGTAGATACAAATCTCTGCTGTAAAACAATTTACTTCAATGTCCTTCATCACTCTTTTTTAATCGTACCTGCCTCGAGTTTATACTCGATATGTTCAATTTTTCTCGCTGATCACGATTTTGGTGATGGGATTATCGAAATAATTAGTGAATCAAGTACGCTTTTGCAGAAGGGGTAAACTGTTGGGATCGCGCAAGTAGGACTCGACTTTCCGCTCGGGTTCGGATTTTTGCAGTGATGACCTTCAGGACTTTCAAAAATCCCAGAGCTCTTAAAATACGGGCAAGAGTGTAGCTCTCATCTGGTAGCAGTGCCAACTGTCTTCGTCTCCAAGTTCCTCCACAGCTGCGGATACAAACTTCCACACCGAGGTCTTCGTCAAGCCCTTCAGCAGGTACTTCGGACATCATCAAGGAGATACACAGAGAAGAGAATTTAAAGCAGTTAGGGTAAGGATAATAAGTAAAGGGGATTGTATACAATAAAGGGGAATATCCATTACTCTTTTTCATTATAACCAATTCTTCCCTAGTTTCGACCCAAACCTATTCACAGGCACTGAAAGTTCCTTGTGGACTCACAAGCAACAATCTATGCACTAATCTCTCTACACACGTACCAGACAAATACAAAGTTCTGCAGACTAGGAGGGCTCTGGGTTCTTTGACTTCTGGAAGGGTGGCAAGTCGTCCGGCTAAGGGTCGCCTCACATTGTGGAGTTTAGGGGAACAAGAGAAGAAAGGAACTAATATGCCACCAACTGAGAAGCCAATAACCAGCAACCAGGCGATAAATGAGTCGCAGGAGAAGGTACGAGACACTATGGTGGAGAGATCCCGTAATGCAGCCCCCGGAAAGTAGGAGGAACCAATCATCTCCCAACCTATCCCAGCGAATTTGCAGCGCCACGGTTTAAGAATGACCACTTGCCACGACTGTGTACAGAGCCATCTGCATATGTAATAATAATTGTTGTTTCCCGACCCCAATCTGCCTCTTGCATAGTAACAACGCTCAAATAGACGCCAGGCACATTGACCAGCCCAAGACTTACACTAAAACGAATCCGTGTGGAAAGCAACACGTAGGTATTGGGGTGCCAGGAAGGAGAGGGCTCTAATGCCTCCACCCGTCGAAGAATTAAAAAAAGAAAAGCGTCTGCCAAGTGGGTGTGGCACATAGCTTCTTCGTATCCTCAACCCGAAAGTATGGATGATCCGATGATACGTCGAAAGTAACAATGTAAAACCGCGTAAGTTTAAAAACCGACATTTTTCAGGAGACGTATAAAAACTTCTATTTTTAAGTCTTTTAGAAGTTTTAACGCCTCCTAAAAAATTTCGTTTTTTTTCCACCTTACGCGGTTTTACGTTGTTACTGTCGATGTATAACAACAATCTCTGAGTATCCTGCACTAACCTATGAGCGGACCGTCTACACGTCAACCAGCACAATCTCTGAAGATTTCACCGAATTCGAGGAGAAAATACAGACAATACATGACGAGGAAATTCAAGTTTGATAATCAGCTCAGGGGCGATGATTTTCATAGGGGACCATCTACACCCCAATCTGCATAATTCCTGGAAAATTCATCGATATCGGATGGAAAAAGTAAATAATGGCTGTTACAAGGAAATTCACATTTGCGCATGCGCAGTAGCTACTATCCGTCCGAGTCACTACGCTCCAACTCGCACAATCTCTGAAAATTTCATCGAAATCGTACAGTAACTTCGTATAGTTAAGCCCGTTACATGGATTTCATGACATACAGACAGACACGAAACCAAAATTGTTCACGGAGGCCTAAAATGTAAAACGTGAGTGGGAATTTTGATTTTGGAGAATTTTTTTTCTCAACCATGGAAAGTAAAAACAAACCGCTACCTTGGTAGACTCGGAAGCAAAAGACATAAATGACTCTACCACATCGCTTAGAACCGGTTTCACCATCGTGGATAAACTTCAGAGCCAGGATTAAAATTTACCCAGTGGACAATTGTTGAGCGATTCAAAAAAATTTCTGTGGAAATAGTTGAAAATTAGTAGTAGAATTGATTGTTGAAGTATGGTTTATTCGACTTGGGACACCCTGTATTCAAAAGTTACCCATTTCACACTAATCAGTAAAAAGTTTCTATGCATTCATCATAAAACCAAAAAAAAATTTGTTTTTATTTTGAAACCTACGAAATTTTGTGACTAGAAAAAGTAACGCAAAATATTGATTAAGTCGACCCGATATGTGTTACAATGAAGAACTCCAGTTCTTTAATGTTCTGTTTTCTTTTAATTCGACAGTCTGTCTGTGAAAAAAAAATCAATAATTCATGGGTTTGCTGTTGTATACGACTACCGGGGTTCTACCAGAGTGGCGATAGGTTGATGCACCAAAGTGCATAACTAGTTCAAAGCGCAAGTAAGAGCGATTCCTCGGAATGGCGCCTCAAAATGCACTTTTAGACGGGGTTGCTAGTTATTCCACCTCAAGACCTAGTGAAATACGAATCAGTGTTTGTGGCGAAAGCCGCCTACAGGTCTCATGCACTATTCATGGATTTTGAGCAGCCGAGGCAAAAAGGTGGATGAGCTAAGTCGGGTGCAGTCGCTAAGGACTATTTTAAATGCACAACGCAAAACAACAATTTGATACAGAGAAATACTTAATAGCTCAAGGATCGGTGTAATTTGTACAGTTATGGAAGTTGTTGTCATTGCGGACCATAAATTTTGAAAGTAAATTAACTAGATGGGCTCCTTATGTGCTCAGTTGTTATGTTATTGATATTTAATAAATAAAAGTATCATTTAAAAAATTTGGACCAAACTCCTAATAACCGATTCATCACGAATTTTGGACTGCCGAGTAGAAATGTGTCGGTCAGGAGTGGAGGTATTGAGAAGACCTTATCTTCAGAATGACCTGGTCTGAACTGAACGGGTTGTCGAAATGAACACTGTCATTCGTTCAGCAACCCACCAATCGAGTTTTCCGGAAAAATTACGAGAACAACGACAGAAGGCCAACAAAACAAATTAATTGCCTGAATATGGATGTATTTGTATACATCCAAGTTTGTACATAGATGGAAGTGGTTTTCTAAGCAAAACCTGTCATCATCCAAGTGAAGAATTACATTCGAATGAACTTAGGACTGAAAAGACAAAACTGAAAGACCAAAAACACTCAAAGACTGATTCATACGATTCGAATCGATCTTTCATTTGTTTTTGTCTTTTAGCTCATTCGATTCATTCAAATCGCCTCCTCACCTACTCATTGTAACCTATTCCGACTCGTTCGGTTTACCGACTCGCTCGTTTTTGTGACTTCCGACCGGTTGGTTGTTTATCTTGTGTGTGAACGTAATGAACGGATTCAAAAGACCTGGTCTCTGTAATGAGTGACCGTTTGGGATTCGAATCCGCCAAATGACCTTGTCTTACACACCTCTACCACCGAGAAGAAAAAAACATGTCTGGAAAGAACACGGTCTCCCCATTGTTATCAAACAAATTATTCCAGTCCCCTTTTCAGGTATTGAGATCAGCTGTCATGTGATATATCGTGCGAGGTCAAATTAATTCCGCCAGAATTAAGTTCCTACCAACAATATCACCATTATCGTTGTGGTTGCTAAGGGAGTTAAACTGATCGACATCTCAGCCTCCGACTGCATTCTAACGAGCAAACTGTGAACTAAAAGCATCTAATGATAATCATTAGATGAGATAATTAATCATCATAAAATATTTCTTATTAAATTTCTCCATCAGTCCTCAAATCATTGTAGGGAGCAAACGATTGGTCCAACACAGCTGTGGGTGGTCTCATTAAAGGGGTCTCAGTCAGTCACCGTTCGTTCCTCGTTCCGGGTAAGTATTTCTGTACCTGATTTTGAAATTTTCGAGACTTTTGAAATTTATTAGTGCATCTGCCTAGGGAATTGAAAATCTGAAAGGATGCCGCAGGAATCATAATAATCGAACAATAATTGTCGGCGAAAAATGGGGAAAACAACTGAATAAACGGTTTTTTCCATTTAGGTATGCCGGCAATTACTGTTCGATTTTGATGATTCCAGGGGCAATCTTTTAGTTTTTCAATTTCCTAGGCAGATGCACTAATAAATGTCAAAAATCCTTGAAAATTTCAAATTTAGGTAAAATTTTTAAAGTTTGAGCACTGGTAATTGAGGGACATACTAACCGGGAACGAGGAACCAACGGCGACCGACAGAGGCCCCCTTAAATTCGAAAAATTCTGTACTGTTTTAAACTGATGAAAAAACAATACTCTTATATAGGAAGTTTTTGAGCTACGGCGTTTTGAAAATGTTCAAACCCTTACAACCCTGTTCAACCCTTAAAAAAATAGAAAGATTCAGGGCACATCTAGACCCCAATTGGAGCCCATAATTCCAAATTTCATCAAAATCGGTCCATGGGAACTAAGGAATATGACGCGGCGGACGGACGGCCAAATTTTTATTCGATTTTTGGATTCTCCGTACCTTGAAACGTAAACCAACAAATTTCGAGGGACGGCATAATTTCATAAAATATTTTAATCCAAAGGATCATTTTTTGAAAATAATTAACAAAATTCCACCCCTATTTTCCACTCTATAGTATTGATCGACACCACATTTCGAGCCCAAAAATGATTGGATTCTACAAACCGTAGAACGTTAAACATCAAATTTTGAAAGATTAAATATTGTTTTCATGTTTTTTTTCTCCAAGGAGTCTCTATTCAAAATAATAAACCACTGTGAAGATTCTACAATGGGAAGAAATGTTCAGGAATTAGTTATGAATGGTATAGTTTTGTGACAATTTTAAATTAGTTTGCGAAATTCTTGTAAAGAACGATGAAATATCAATTTTGAACTTCAAAAATCTTGGCACCGAACAAATTATTGAATTTGATTGGATTAATTGAATGTTTCTAACTTGTGAAATACGCGTAATTTGGGGTTGGTTTTCTCCTTTTTCTCCTTAAAACCCTGAGATGGCACAGGCCATGAAACCACTCGCTATACCGCTCAATTTTTCAAGTATCTAAAATATATTCATTCCTATGGTAAATATTCACGAGAGCAGTAGTTGAGTAAGCTGACTCTAACTTGATTGAGTAGAAGCCGAGAAAACAGTACACTATTTGGTATGAACGCACAATCCTCATCAGTAGAGCAGTCGATTTACAATGAAACTTCGATGAAATCGCACTATAAGTAGGCGGTAATTCGCCCATTTCGTGTCATCCTGGTTCCTGTTCACACCTGCCAAACCTATTTCGAAAATAAGTTCCCCTTAAAACCCGTTGGCCGAATTATTATTATTTTCTTGTTGATATAATCGGGGCGCCAAGACGAAAAGGGTCCTCCGTGCCAAAATATTCCTACCGCGGATGAGGCTTGTTTACCGCGACTACGGCCATCAACAACCTAGTAAGTTCGCGTTGAGTCTTCATTTATTTATCAATTTCACTGTCATTCGTTGAAAATCCACCCAAAAAATTGTTGCATTGAACACCTACAAATTTTGATGAAAGTTGGGCCCTTTGTAATTTTGGTTATTGTCAGTGATGAGGCTTGATTAACGCGTCAACGGCCATCATGAACCTAGTCAGCTCGCGTTGAGTCTTCATTTATTAATAATACCATTGTCATTCGTTGAAAATTCTTCCAAAAAGCCCTTGATGCATTGAAAACCTACCAATTATGATGAAAATATCGCTCTATTGGTCATTGACAGTGACTTCTAAGAGGTGAAAGAAAAAGAATAACATTTTCAAAATTTGACAATTTAAAATTATATTTAATTTATAGAATCGAATGCGACCACCCAGAGCTCTGTGGGACCAATCGTTCGCCGCTTATGAGGAGACATCTTAGGAGGAGCGTCTGTCTAGGAAGTGAGGGGTCGCGGGTTCAAATTCCGAATAGTGAGATTTTTTTCCTCTTAATTTTGACATTTTATGTCTTTACTATGGCACATAAATGAAAAATCGTCACGCGGGGATCGTCACGCGGGGAGCGTTATGAGGGGAGCGTTACGCGGAAATTTCTGATGATTTTCACGTACAACCAATCGTTCCTAGGGAAAACTAACTTCCTCATTTTCCACCCCACAAAAATCGTTCACCACTCATTGGAAAGCTCTCAATTTATTAAACATAAGACATAAAATGTCTCTCGTGGTTGTGTATCCACCGTTTGTGTTTTGACATTTTATGTCTTTACTATGGCGCATAAATGAAAAATCGTCACGCGGGGAGCGTTACGCGGAAATTTCTGATGATTTTCGCTTGCATAAAATGTCTCTCTTGGTTGCGTACTTGTACGAAAGCTGTAGCCACCGATCGGGAGGAGCAGTGGACGGGAGGTTTTTGACATTTTATGTCTTTACTATGGCACATAAATGAAAAATCGTCACGCGGGGATCGTCACGCATTTTAGAAATGGTTTGAGAAAATTACGAGTTTTCTTTATAAATGTATTGTCTTTTCAGATTTTTTCTTCATATTGTAGCCACTTCACGTTTATGACTCTCATCTATTACAATTATTTTTAAAGAACTTAAGAAGAATGTATTTTGGTACATCTACGATGATTTTGCTTCTGCTAGGGAGGTTAATCCAAAGGCGAAACAACATTCGCCTTTCATGTTTAGAAATCTTAATGGTAGTCCGATGGATAAAGGACGATTCACAAAGAGTTATCGAGTTGAACAGCAATCCTGAGTTTAAAGTAACCTCAGTTTCCCGAGAAAATCGGCTGTTTATTGTAATTATTAAACGGTAACGATAGCGTTTCGCTCATGGAACATCTCCCCAGAATGGTGAACCTACTAGCGATAAATACACCAGGAAAATGCCAACTTTTGAGCGAGTCCCTCTCTCCTCCATCTCCAGAGCTCTAAACAGACAAAATGAAAATTCGTGTTTTAGTTAAATTGTTGTCGATCGAGCAACCACAAAATTCCAAGTATGGTGGGAAGAAAGGAGGGCGAAGCGCAGCGGTTTATTCACCAGGTTGATAAAACAAGAATGAAGAAACAGAGTTGGAAACGCTGCAAACACTCACATAACTGTCTATCTTTCGGCAAAGCTTTGAGTGGTCTCATTCGATTCTAAAAACATCGCTATACAAAAGTGGGGGGTGCCTTCATGACGAAATGTCTTCGTTGCTCAGGAAGCTCAACTAGGAATCCCCCATCGAAAAAGAAGACAAACATATTGTTTAGTAATGCATGCATTTCAGGGGACGTCCCATTCGATAAGCATTAGATCAGTTTAACCAGTTGTTAAGCGATAAAACTGTTTCACTCTATGTAATTTATTTATTACTTTAGACAAGAAATAGTGACCCCCCCCCACCTCACCCTTATCCACCATAACATTTCTAGCGGCGTGGGAGCCCCGAATCTGAAGAGAATTTTAAAATCTATGATCTACGATACCCAACATGCGAATTCGAGTTCACCTCCCCCCCCCCCCCCTTCCACTCACCAATGGTGTCAGTCTGGCACCAAAGCGGAAATACGTCTTAACATTGAAGTTTCATCTATTAGTTTTAATAGGCAGTCCGTCGAGGTTAACGTCCGTATTCAAGGTGAAACACAAAAATAAACCCACGAAATATGCGGTTTATGGTGTCCTGGCACCATGGTGGCACCACTATTAGTTCCATGGTGGCACAGAGAATAATTCATGAAAATCCAAAGGTATAATGAGAATTTTTCCTCAATTTCAAAGGTTGGGTACAATTAGTAAGCAGTAAAGGAACCGAAATATTGAAAAATCTATTTTGTGAACATTATCCCCCCTCTCGCCCTCTCCCCTTGCGAATTTTGATATTCTGGTAAAATCAAGTACAACTCGGAAGTTATTTGAGTCAAACAAAAAAGAAACACGCAAATCGGTTGGAAATTGAGGCCTGGGCAGAGTTTACAAGATTATACCCGCAAACGCACGTTTTTTAAGCATTAACCCCCCCTTTCCCCCCCTTAAAAAGCAAAATTCAAAATTCCGGCGCCGTAGTGCACAACTAGATAGTATTCCGCGTCGAACAAAAAAAGAACCACGAAAATCGGTTGAGAACTAAGGCCTGGGCAGAGTACACAAGATTATGCCCAAAAACGCACGTTTTTCGAGCATTAACCCCCCCTTTCCCCCTCTTAAAAGGCAAAATTCGAAATTCCGGCGACGTAGTGCACAACTAGATAGTTTTTCGCGACGAACAAAAAAAGAACCACGAAAATCGGTTGAGAACTAAGGCCTGGGCAGAGTACACAAGATTTTGTTACACACACACATACACACACATACACACACACACACACACACACACACACACACACACACACACACACACACACAGACATACACCTATGGTTTTTTTTCACGGATTTGGATTCAGAATGGTCTAAAACGGATTACTGTGTGGTTATTTTTTTTTTCTGTTGAGTGTTGTCCCACTTTAATCCCAGATCGATCGCATAAGGACGCCCAAGTCTTACTGTGGGACGTCCTAAAAACTATAATTTGATCGGATAACTCCTGAACAGGGATGTATATTAGCATTATAGAGTATTGTAAATATATTTATGTAATACACACTATTCAGGGTGTAACACCTATGTTCCTGCCATAGCTTAGGGATTGATTCTACAACTAGTTTGTGACTTTTTTGTCTCCTGACTTTTTTTAACCCCTTAAAATCCAACTTTTTTCATTTTTAAGATTTACGTCGTGTTTTCAACCTTGTATCATTAAAATGTTAATAACTCCGTCAATTTACTAGATAAACTCAAATTTGACGAGACCATTGGAAAGAGCGTTAAATTTCCTATCTCCCTAGCCAAATAAAACTTTTCAAAAAAGACTGATATGTTGAAAAATGAGCCCGAATAGTAAAATCTCGAAAATATCGGAAATGTACAATTTTTTCAAACTTTTGTAAACCTAAATGAAACTGCCGGTTAATTTCCCTCCGTAACCCCGAAAGTAGTTGTTGATGAGTGGCTCCCAACTAGTGCTGCAGTGGGTTCCCTCAGATTGCCAAATAGATTTCTTCTGTGTAATCTCTCTGGTGGTTCGTAGCATGGAGGACTTGTGAATCACATCAGACCGCTCACCTTGCGAGGATGCTATGTGCTACACACACTTGGCACACGGGTTTTTCTAACTGCAGGACACGTGTAGGAGCGTTGATTACCTAGAAGCACATGAGAGCCGACTAACAGGCCTCAAATTACTGGTACTGGTTTTGGGAGTAGGAGCGCTTTACTGGTAGGCGTCTGGGACTGACGATAGACGTCTCAGAGTCCTACTTCAATAAGGACTCTCGAGGGCGTTTTGGAAGGAGTGAGTGATGGTGGGTCACAGAAGTGAAGATGGCGTATTTCGGTGAAGAGGTGAAGTAAGTGCAAGTGAAAAGACCGCGTCTCGTCGGGGCTCGGAAAAAGTGGCGGAGGGAGGGAGGAGGGAGTAAGTGAACTTTTATTACCCCGTCTGAAAATTGAAGGAGGAATTGTTGGGAGGTGGACAGGGGAAGAGGGGGTCTGGGCACTGGGGACTTCCTTTGTCCGCGGAGGAGGGAGCGAGGGGTGGAGGGAGCCGCGGGACGGAGATTTTGGGTCAAGGCCGCATCTTCCCGCGGTGCATTCGGAGCCCCACCTTCTTGCATCTTCGTATCTTCCGAAGAAAATGCATCTTTCACTTTCGAGCGAGGAGAGCGTCCGAAGGGGAGGAGGGGGGGAGCCGAGTGGAGTTGGCGGACCGAGTCCATCTGTTGGTGGTCCAAGAAGTTTCACACTCGAAACTGTGATTGATCTGGTGGACTGCGATGTCCACCACTTCGTAGATGCTGAGTGACCAAACATCGTATAATCGGAGAAACCGTCACCTCCATGAACAGCTCGGCAAGAAAACTCCACTCGATAATTTCACGAAATTAGGATTTGAGGCATCATTTTCAAGTTGATCTTTCCAAAGGTGAACTCAGAACCCTCGAGAAAGCCCTTCAATTCCCTTCGGTAAATTAGAACATCAATTGGTTTTGCCGTCAGAAAAAGCACCAGCGGTGCAAAGAAATGACTAAAGACTGATGCCAAAAACCACTCAACTCACCAGTGGTGCAGCGAAACGACTCAATACAGACGCCATGAACCAATCAACTCACCAGCGGTGCTGCAAAACGACTCAATTCAGATGCCATAAACTACTCAACTCACCAGCGGTGCAGCAAAACGACTCAAGACAGAAGCCAAAAACAACTCAACTCACCAGCGGTGCACCATAACGACTCAAGACAGATGCCAAAAACCACTCAACTCACCAGCGGTGCAGCAAAACGACTCAATACAGATGCCAGGAACCATTCAACTCACCAGTGGTGCAGCAAAACGACTCAATACAGACGCCATAAACAACTCAACTCACCAGCGATGCAGCGAAACGACTCAATACAGATGCTAAAAACAACTCAATTCACCAGCGGTGCAGCAAAATGACTCAATACAGACGCCATAAATCACTCAACTCACCAGCGGTGCACCATAACGACTCAAGACAGATGCCAAAAACCACTCAACTGACCAGCGGAGCAGCAAAACGACTCAATACAGATGCCAGGAACCATTCAACTCACCAGTGGTGCAGCGAAACGACTCAATACAGACGCCATAAACAACTCAACTCACCAGCGATGCAGCGAAACGACTCAATACAGATGCTAAAAACAACTCAATTCACCAGCGGTGCAGCAAAATGACTCAATACAGATGCCAGGAACCATTCAACTCACCAGTGGTGCAGCGAAACGACTCAATACAGACGCCAAAAACAACTCAATTCACCAGCGATGCAGCGAAACGACTCAATACAGATGCTAAAAACAACTCAATTCACCAGCGGTGCAGCAAAATGACTCAATACAGACGCCATAAATCACTCAACTCACCAGCGGTGCACCATAACGACTCAAGACAGATGCCAAAAACCACTCAACTCACCAGTGGTGCAGCAAAACGACTCAATACAGATGCCAGGAACCATTCAACTCACCAGTGGTGCAGCGAAACGACTCAATACAGACGCCATAAACAACTCAACTCACCAGCGGTGCAGCAAAATTACTCAATACAGAAGCCATAAACCACTCAACTCACCAGCGGTGCACCATAACGACTCAAGACAGATGCCAAAAACCACTAAACTCACCTGCGGTGCAGCAAAACGACTCAATGCAGATGCCATAAACAACTCAACTCACCAGCGGTGCAGCAAAACGACTTAATACAGATACCAAAAACCACTCAACTCATCAGCAGTGCAGCAAAACGACTCAACTCAGATGCTATAAACCACTCAACTCACCAGCGATGCAGCGAAACGACTCTATACAGAAACCATAGACTACTCAACTCACCAGCGGTGCAGCGAAACGACTCTATACAGACGCCATAGACTTCTCAACTCACCAGCGGTACCGCAAAACGACTAAAGACTGCTGCCATAAACCACTCAACTCACCAGCCGTGCACCATAACGGCTCAATTCAGATGCCATAAACCACTCAACTCACCAGCCGTGCACCATAACGGCTCAATTCAGATGCCATAAACCACTCAACTCACCAGAGGTGCAGCAAAACGACTCAATGCAGATGCCATAAACAAATCAACTCACCAGCGGTGCAGCGAAACGACTCTATACAGACACCATAGACTACTCAACTCACCAGCGGTGCCACAAATGACTCAATACAGATGCCATAAACCACTCAACTCACCAGCGGTGCAGCAAAAATTGACTAATGTTACAAATTTCTGTACCACATAACACCATACAGAAGGCACAGGGTATGCTTTGAAGATGTTAGGAGTCCTTATCCATGTTTTACTCATCTCCACGAACTCATAGAGTACCCACTCGAATATTGCAGTTTTGGGTACAACGATTAAACGCAATTTTCAGAGTGTCTAAAACCACGATTTCTGTGATAAATTTTATCATTATTTTCTGAAAATCTGGATCTTGTTTTCCAAGGAATTAAATATGACCACGACGCCCATTGCGCATGTGCACAACGCACACCAACTTTGTTGATTTAAATGAGAACCTTCTTTTTTAATGCAGATTCGGATTATACTCAAATTCATTCATTATATTTTTGTCAATCAATTTTGCCAATTATTCACCTGTGTTGTTGTGTACGTAGGAGATCATTTGACATCAATAAACACATCATCAAGTCATGGTAATTAATAATAATATTGTTAATACATATGAACGTTTAATATTGGCAATTTGCGCTTGACCTCCGTCGGACATAATAACGGGGGCCTTATGCCCTTCTGTCGCCGGCAAATGATCTCATTTCTAGGAACAACAATAATCACCTAGTTACTCATTACAAATGTGCTTACTTAATTGAATAGATTTGATTAGTGGATAACAAAGGAGTATTGTTAGAATAAGCAATCATATGCGAGATGAGAGGGAGAGGTCAGTTCTGCCCGGGCGCTGCCCCCCTAGTTGCTGTATGAAAGCACATTGAAGTGCTCCCATATTATGCACGTGACAGTCTTTGGTACCTCCGACGGATGTATATGTAAAAATCATGGAGAACCGTCCAAGTACAAATCCTCACATCTCAAGTGCTCTCATAATACGGACGTGCCAGTCTTTGGAACCTTAGACGGATTGATGTCTATGTAAAACTCATAGGGGATAGTCCAGGTAGAAACCCTTACATTTCAAGTGCCCCCATATTATGCACGTGCCAGTCTTTGGTACCTTAGTTGGATGTCCATGTAGAACTCATCTAGGGGAAAGTCCAAGTACAAACCCTCACATCTCAAGTGCTCTCATATTACAGACGTGCCTTTGGTGCCTTAGACGAATGTCCACGTAAAACTCATAGAGGACCGTCCAAGTACAAACCCTCACATCTCAAGTGCTCTCATATTACAGACGTGCCTTTGGTGCCTTAGACGAATGTCCACGTAAAACTCATAGAGGACCGTCCAAGTACAAACCCTCACATCTCAAGTGCTCCCATATTATGCACGTGCCAGTCTTTGGTGCCTTATACGAATGTCCACGTAAAACTCATAGAGGACCGTCCAAGAACAAACCCTCACATCTCAAGTGCTCTCATATTACAGACGTGTCTTTGGTGCCTTAGACGAATGTCCACGTAAAACTCATAGAGGACCGTCCAAGTACAAACCCTCACATCTCAAGTGCTCTCATATTACAGACGTGCCTTTGGTGCCTTAGACGAATGTCCACGTAAAACTCATAGAGGACCGTCCAAGTACAAACCCTCACATCTCAAGTGCTCCCATATTATGCACGTGCCAGTCTTTGGTACCTCAGACGAATGTCCATGTAAAACTCACAGGGGAGAGTCCAGATACAACATGATTACTTTACCAATACCGGACGTTTAGTAACAGTTCTTTATAATATTTTCAATGCTTTCAAAATGAAGATTGGGACTTCCGCTACCTTAGTAGTCTTGGAAGCAAAAAAATCATTTTCTAAGTAAAAAATAGTACCGTTTGGGTACAGTTTCATACCGATCCATCTCTTCATTCAGTATTGTTACATAAAACGGTCGATAAATAACTACTATTGTAGTCTACTGTGGTAACTACTAGTATATCTTTATCTTTAAAGTTGAATTTTGAAGAGGGATGTTAAGCGATGGAAGAATTTGAAAGCAGAAAGAGAAGCGAGGAGACGGGAAGCGAAGCCGACTGGGCCCCAATGACCCAAAGAAGTCTGGGGGTCCATCGGGGGGGCCTCCCAGAAGTTTCTTTCGTGCAGTTGGGGAGTTGCATAAGGGAACTGCAGACTGCACTTGGGTGCATCCAGGTAACAAAACCTTGACGTCTGACAGGAACGGGTTGTCCTTGACCTGGAAATCCTGCAGTTCCAGACAAAGGTGTCCTCCTCCTCTCCTGAAGAGCCCGCGAGCGTCTGATTTTTTTTTTTTTTTTCTCCAATGTTGAGTCTCACAGTATTCAAGACAATGGATTAGGTGAAAACTGGGAATATCCCCATAAATCGCTTAATCCTATATTATATGTAGATTAGGTAGTCAATTTCTCTATAATTTCCTACCTAATTCCACTCTTCTTCCTCATTAATAAATTTAGTTTTTTTTATTTAGATTTTTTCGCGCGATATCATTGAATATTCTCAGCAAGACTACTGCTGTGGGCATCAAGATTTGAACATTCTCAAAGGTACCTAATTTATTAAGCGCTAGTATAATTTTTCGCTCTAATATCTTGATTCATTCTCAAAACGTGTTTTCCAAAAAAAAACAACTCTGAAACCACTTTTAGTTTTCCTGTCTCCTAAAGGTACTTAGCGGAAACGTTGATTTCACTTTTAGGAAATAAAAAAAAAGGTTCTCACAAAATTTTAAGGTGCTATGGAGCAATATTAATGTTTAAAATTAGAAACATAGCTTAGAGCAACATTAAGGACGGGAAAGTTGATATTTATGTTTGAAATGGTGCTTCGTAACAATATTAATATTTAAAACGAAGATATGGAGGAATGTTAATGTTAGAAACGTTGCTATGGAGCATTATAAATGTTTGAAATAGTGCTTTGTAGCAATAATAATGGTCGAAACGGAGCTATAAAGCAAAATAAATGGCTGATATGCTGCTATGTGCCCTTATTGATATTAAAACAATGCTATGTAGTAGCAGTGTTATGTTAATGTAAGAAACATTAATATGGAGCATTATTAATGGTTGAAACGTTGCTATGGAGCATTATTAATGGTTGAAACGTTGTTTTGGATCAATATTAATGGTTGATATTGCTATGTACCAATATTGATATTTGAAACAATGCGATGTAGTAGCTGCCCCGGAATCGCAGCATACGTGCAGTTTCCTTACCTATTCAGTGGGGGATGCTTCCAACCCAGAAGGAAAAAAATTGAAGTGGAATAAATGTAACGAACTACCTTTTCGACTAGAAAAAAAAATTTCGAACAAAATTGAAGAAAAATCACTAGACATCATCAAACCAGTTACAGATACCTCCGCACAAGTTCCTATTCACCACTTTCCACATCACGCAATGATTACTCCTCGAAAAACAAATTCAATAAGGAAACAGACACATATATAAACATTTATACTCATCCCTTCAGAAACTTTCAATAATAACGACGTAGGTATTATTGGAGATTTATACAGAAGACGAGAAAACGCATGGAAATCAAAGGAAAATTGACTATTCTCGGAGAAATAAAATATTCTATATTATCAAGGAAAAACTATATGCAGATAACATTTTTTAAACAAGAGAAACCAATTAAATTATTAACAAAATGGCAACTAATTGAGATTTGGAGAAATGGTCAAAATTATTTACATGAGCTTTGGATGATGAGGAACTTGGCGAGTGTCCTGAGAGAGGAGCACAACGGGAACGAAGAGCAGATGAAAAGGGACGGAGAGGAAGATCAAGTAGGCGCATTTTGGTTCATTATTTTCAATAATGAACCTTTGGAATCGACCAAGAAAAAAAAAATTTTAACACCCCTTCAAAATTTGATGGTTTACGTTTCAAGGTAGGTACGTAGAATCCAAAAATCTACGTAGAATCCAAAAATCGAATAATAATTTGGCCGTCCGTCCGCCGTACGCCGTACGCGGCACTTTTGCCACTTAGCATTGACCGATTTTGATGAAATTTGGTATGTAGGCTCCATTTGGGGTCTAGTTGTGCCCCGAAGCTTTCGGTTGATGTAGGTCACTTCTAAGGGTTCCAAAATCAATTTTGAAAGTTTGAAAACGCCCTAACTCAAAAAATTTCGATATAAAGGTATTGTTTTTCCTTCAATTTTGGATTCTATAGAACTTTTAGAATTTTTTGAGACCACCCGGAGCTCTGTAGGACAAACCGTTCGCTCCCTACAAAAATTTAAGGGTTTATATTGAAATATATATATATATAAATCAAAACACGAGTGGAATCGCAAAAGAGGCCTAATCTCCGTTCAAATTAGAGCTGACCGAAATGCAATCGATGGTTGGTGATTTTGATTTTTTTTTCTTTCATATTGGATGGTTGGTGATTTTGTAGACGAGTGATCTATATAGAAAAATAATAAACCATTGTGTAATAATTTGCAGCGTTTTTATCCACTGGAATGCTAAGAAGAACCCTGATGTTTCATCAGCTTGAGGCTCCTGCGGAGTGTCGCGGAATCGCGTTTTTATTTCATTTTTTTAGTTAGTTGTTAACCATTAATCATTTGGCAACAGGTGATAATTTCGAGACCTGTTGCGAACTTAAATAAAAATTGATTCTTCTTGCTAGAAACTAGAAAAGTGCGTTAATATTTTCTAATAGTTTAAACATTATAGATAAATAGGGCCCAGCAATAGATAGTTCGTGGATAAAGTTTCCACAGTAGCTGTATTAATGTTTGAAACGACGCTACGCAAGATTAGTCATGTTTGGCCCATTCGAGCATCAATCTTTTCGTATCCAACCGCCTGAAAACAAGTGCTATTTCACGAAAAGAAACAATCACACGTTATTAACGGAGATAATCAAAATGGTTATAACTTTATCGTAATGGGGTGATGTCATTTCCGGGATGTGTGGGAGGGATGCGGAATTATCAATGTGAAATAACGTTTCCTGGAAATTATCCCGAAACCCGACGGATCAAAATAATTATACAGCGAGAGGCATCATTGGCTTCCGAGTAATGATGAATCGGTATCAAGTACTCTTGTTAAAGAGAATTTAATTCTGATATGCGAACGTTCTACCAATAATGCTTAAGTTATTACGGGATATTAACATTCAGATTTGCGAACTTTCCGCGAAAAATGATATTTTTTATCAACAGGTTCAGCTTTGGGCTATTTTACTGGTAATTTTCGTCAGCTCCAACCAATCTAACTGGGACTAAATAATGCGATATCAAACCCATAAAATTGCAGCTCTTTTGAAAGCTCGGTGTTAATAACAAAGATACAGGGAATTTGGAGTAAAACGCTGCAAATTATTACGAAATGGTTTATTATTTTTCTATAGATCACTCGTCTGCATAGCCACCAACCATCCAACATGAAGAAAAATATCGATCGTATTTCGGTCAGCTAAAATTTGAACAGAGATGAGGCCTCTTTTGCGATTCACACTCGTGTTTCTGATTTATCGTACGTCCAACCCTTAAAATCTCGTAATGAGCGAACGGTTTGTCCTACAGAGCTCCGCGTGGTCTCAAAAAATTCTAAAAATTCTATAGAATCTTAAATTGAAGGTAAAACAATACCTTTATATCAAAATTTTTTGAGTTAGGGCGTTTTCAAAATTTCAAAATTCATTTTTGAACCCTTAGAAGTGACCTACATCAACCAAAATGTTCGGGGCACAACTAGACCCCAAATGGAGCCTACATACCAAATTTCATCAAAATCGGTCAATGCTAAGTGGCAGAAGTTCCGCGTACGGCGTACGGACGGCCAAATTTTTATTCGATTTTTGGATTCTACGAACCTTGAAACGTAAACCATCAAATTTTGAGGGAGTGTTAAAAAATTTTTTTCTTGGTTGATTCAAAGGTTCATTATTGAAAATAATAAACTAAAATTCGGTGTTGGATGGATCAGACCCTAAGGGGAGCTTCTTCTACGGTAGTAATGTACCATTTTCACCAATATTTGTTGATTTTGGTTTATTATTTGCAATAATTAGAGCTCGGCAATATATGCGAAATAAAACCTCAAAATATGCACGTAGATGCCCAATATATGCATTTGTATATACGCGCGAAAAAATCCGAAAATATGCCTTCAAATCATTTTATACAATTTTTACAATAGTTTTACTCAGTTTTTTGACAAAACATTCAATTGTTAAAATATGTTAGCTTGTACTACCAAGTGCTTTTCCAAATTTTCAGTTGTAAAAGATTTTCTCAAATCGTGCAATAATAGTTTCAAACGGGAGAATGACCGCTCCACATCTGCTGAGACAATTGGTAGATATTTGAAAGACAACACTTCTTGAGGAGTGTATGACCAATTGCTGGTGTTGGGTGAGTCGCCTTCCAACACTTTCGCCAACACAACGACAGTTTTCCAGCCAGGATTTCGTTTGAGTACACACTCTAATTTTTCTCGAACGGTTTCACTTGTTTTTCCGGGCCATGATAACGCCTCCTCATTAGAGGAAATAGCTGACAAAACTGGAAAATATGGCTTTTCTCAAGAAATGCCCATTATATGCACTTATACCAAAAACTGCGAATATATGCAAATATATGCACGATAAATTTAAATTTGGAGCGATAAAATGGCTTGAATATGGCATATTTGGGCCTTACAGCTTGGGCATATCGCAAAAAAAATATGCAAAATGCCGAGCCCTAGCAATAATGAACAAAAAATCGTCGAACGAGAGAAAAAGTCTGCCAAGTGGGTGTGGCACATAGCTTTCTCGTATCCATAACCCGATTGTATAGAGGACCCGATGTATAGCAGTTAATCTCAAAACATCAATCTCTAAGTACCTTCCACTACCCTCATAGGGGACCATCTTCACGCCAATATGAACAATCCTAGAACGTTTCATCAAATTCCGATGAAAATTGTAAGTGTTATGGCTGTTACAAAGGTTTTACGTCTGCGTATGCGCATGACTACTATCAGTCCGACGGTGATGATTTTCATAGGGGACCATCTACACGCCAACCTGCACAATCCCTGAAAATTCCATCGAATTCGGATGAGATATGTAGACGTTATGGAACCAAAATTGTCAGAAAGGTCTGTAACATAAAACTCGAGGGAATTTGGAGAACTTTTTGAAAAATGAAAACAAAGCTTCCGCTACCTTGGTAGACTCGGAGGCAAAAATTAACTCACCCTCAAATTTGTTGGTTTACGTTTCAAGTTACGTACCTACAATCCAAAAATCGAATAAAATTTTGCCGTCCGAGGCACTTTCCTTAGTTACCATGGGCGAGATTTTGATGAAATTTGGTATATCGCTCATATACCTGTAAAACCTCGTAAGTCTGATGAGAATATATTCTGATAGAGGAAGTGAGTCTGCGATCCCTCGCAAAATCTTTTGTGTTCAGTTTTTTCTGAATTGGTCGAGAGCTCATCACATGAAAAATCCTATTTGAATTTGCATGAAAAATTAGGGAGTCATGACCATTTTAGTGGCGAAATTGCTTTACCCTGCTTCTCCTGTTTTTTAAAAACAAAATATTTCAAGGCTTTCAAGGTTTTCAATTTTTTAAGGAGTATATCTGGGACTTAGTAGATGAGTCGGAACGATTTAGAACAGAACATGTATTTTACCAGGAAGTAATTGATATAAAAAAGTCCATTCATGCAGCATGAATTAATGAGCGAATTTTCAAAGAAATCTTTCAGTTGAAGGTATGGTTAAGAAAAGGAACAATGGTGTTGCAATTTCTTCCAGAAAGTTTTTTTTAACACGATTCTTGGTTTTTTCGATTTTAAGTATAGCATTCCAACATACTGTATGCACCGGGTATGCTTTGAAGATGTTAGGAGTCCATATTCACGTTCTACTAGTCTCCACAAACTCATAGAGTACCCACACGGCCATTGTTGATTTCTTTCGAATTTCAGTATACCTACCATACCAACATACTGTATGTACTGGGTATGCTTTGAAGATGTTAGGAGTACATATTCATGTTCTACTCGTCTCTACGAACTCATAGAGTACCCACACGGCTACTGCATTTCTGGGTACAACAAATATACACACGTATGTAAATAGATACATACTTTTTTTAATTTTGGACAATTTTCATTTTTGAAAAACGTTGATATCAAAAATTTTGTGCTGAATCCGAATATACCATATATTACCATGATTGTGAAAGTAATAACCCCAAAAAACTGAAAACCCCGTTTTTTGGACTTTTTTTGAAATTTGGACCACTTTGGATATATATACATACATATGATTTTTGGAAAAACTTTAGGGATCGTTTCAGAATGTTCCAAAACGGATTTCAGTGTAAAAATTTTTCGAAAAAGTCCGTTTTAAAAAATTTGAGGCCATTGCAATAGCTTCATTTTCCTGAAAATTCGCTAAAAGCAAGGCACATATTGAGATCGCATTCACATATAAAGCACGAGAGAAGAATTCGAAATCGAGAAATTGGAAACAGTTGTCGTTTTCAGGGTAACTTAACATGACGGTGTCAAAATAACTTGGCCAGGCGTCTTGTAGACCCACAGGAGTAATGACTGAAGATGAAAATTCAATTCAAGGCTAATTTGCAGCTAAACTCCTAGGTATCGTAGTTTAAAATCAACTTCATCACGTTACAGTTTAGAGGGATTTTGGCGAAAATTTGAGGAGGTTTGCAGGTTGATCTACTTTAATGTCTAACTTTTGATGCTTTCCCCATTTCCGAACCGTTTGAATTTTCACGCAAAAACACGTTGAGAGGGAATTGTCAACACTTTTGAGTTTAGATCGAATTAAAATGTGCCAAATCAATGCTTAATTATCGACCATTCAGAAATTTCGCGACATTTGGTTGAAATAGATGCCTTGGCTTCAGTCTGCAACAATTATATTTGATTCAAAATATGTGGAAATGTGCTAGTTGAGTCGAATTCGTGCTTGATTTACGAACATCCAGAAATTTCGTGACATTTTTTTGAAATATACACATCAAAAAAAGTTTTACTTCGCCCTGATTCATTCAAAAATATGCACAGGAAAAATTTGGGGTTTGGATTTTTGAAAAGTGTATCTAATCACCAAATAGTAACAACGAAAACAACTTTATTTGGATAATTATCTTTATTTGAAGAAAATTTATCTCTCTTCTTTTCATTTAAAGAAAAAGGCAACAAACTTATAAACTCACTTTTCTAAAAATTGTTAAAAGAAAAAAAAAACAGTCGGAATATCGTCCAACAAGTTTGTCATTGCTGAGAGCCTTTTGACCTTTGTAATGAGTGTCAGGCTATAGGGGAAAAGTTAAAGAAATTCAGATTGATACACCGGAACATGATCCCGAAAAAAGAGAGCTTTTGACTTGGGTTTATCGTCGTTAGTTTAAACAAGGAGTTTAAATTTTTGGAAATAAATTTCCGTTGTTTCTTTTTGGTGATTAGATACACTTTTCAAAAATCCAAACTCCAAATTTGTTCTGTTCATATTCCTGAATGAATCAGGGTGATGCAAAACTTTTTTTGATGTGTGTATCTTCATAAAAGTCTGCAACACTCCAATTTCGATTGATACAAAATATGTGGATATACGCCAGTTGAGCCAAATTAGTGCTTAATATTCGAACATTCTCTCTTTTCGCGTAAATTGACTCAAAATGTGTGGATTTATACCATTTGCCAGAGCGGTTATAGAATTCTGAACATTCTGAATATTCGCGCGAATTTAAGAAAAATAAACGAGAAGCGAGGCTTCAATTTTCAACACATTCCAGCTTGTTTAGACTTGAAATTTAAGGATTTCGGGAGGTCGTGTCAAATTGGTGCTCGATCCCCCAATATTCCGAATTTTCTTGCAAATCGTCGACAGTTGAACGAAATGGGAGGGCATCATCATTCCTGTTTAGTTGGACTGATTGAAGAGAATTTCTACAGGTTGAGCCAAATCGGTGCTACATTTTTGAACTGTCTGAATATTCGCGCAAATTTACGGAGAATGAACTTGGCGGGAGGGTCTCAATCTTCAACTGGCTCCATTTCAGATTGTAGATTGCAATAGCAAATGATTGCTCAATTCACGATTAATCTAAATTTACGCGAATATTTTGGTACAATAAACGAAATGGGAGCCTCAATTTGAATATTCTTCAGTTTCGATCGTCATATAAGTGGATTACTGTGCTAACTGATTGCTCTGATTTACGATTGTACGTTTAACGATAGCTGTGATTTTAATTACGTTTAACGATAGCTTTGATAGGCAAATAATAGCAATGATTTTGGAATGTTTCCAATTTTTTTACGCACGTTTACGTAAAATGAGAGTAATAAACACAGTTGTGCGGAATGCTAGATAATTTTTCAAATATTTCGAATTTTTGCGCATAAGGTTGGGAAATAAACCAGATAGGAGTGTCTAAGTTTGAAAATTGTTCAGTTTAGATTCACTTGAAATTAGAGGAAATGATCGTCCGCTAAAAGCTTTGATTTTCGATTTTTTGAATTTTCGCGCAATTTTTCATGAAAAATACGAAATGGGTCGATTTGAACATTATCCCGTTTATTGATAGCTTTGATAGCCAAGTAATAGCAATGATTTTAGAACATTTCGAATCCTTGCCAAAATTTACGTAAATGAGAGTATTACACCCAGCAGTGACGAATGTTAGATCATTTTTCGTACGGTTGGGAAATAAACCAGATAGGAGGCCTAAATTTGAACATTCTTCAATTTAGATTGACTTGGAATGAAAGCATTACTGCCTGTTGAGCCAAACGATAGCTCTAATTTTTGCGCAAATATTCGAGAAACAAACAAGTCAGAACGTCCTTAACCCATTTCAAGCCAAGGGTAGAAATAACAGAGTACTGAGAGGAGGAGGATGGACTGTTTTACAGGATGGTGGCCGAAATAAGGCATAATTCGCTCACCAATTGAGAGCAAAAATACTCCAAATTTCATGAATTTTACAATTTAATGGGATTTAAGAGACCTCAGTCTTCCTAATCGATGTGACTTATACGATTCATTGTTATTGGTAAAATGTAAAAATCTATTTTATGGACCGGAATCCGTTTTGACTCGTGGCCCAGAACGCTCAATCGCCCAGGATCGAATTTGAGCCACCATAATTATGCTTTTAGCCAAAAGGCTTCCTTTTCAAAAAAAAAAAAATCCAAAATCGCATCGAGCTCCCGAACGTCGAACAATTTTTTTGACGAGTTTAGGAACAGTTTAGGAAATTTTTCCACGAAGATTTTCCACTATTTTCAATATTAAAAAAAAAAGTCGATGCGAAAACGCATCAGTGGCCGGAAATGGGTTAAATAGAAAATTTTCCAGTTCAGATTGACTTGATATGGGTAAAAACGAGTGTCCACTGATAGCTTCGGCATTTTGAATTTTCGCACGATTTTGCGTGAAGTATACGAGATGGGAGGGCCTCAATTTGAACTTTCTCAAGTTTAATGATAGCTTTCACAGCGATAATAGCAATGATTTTGAAAGATTTTGGATTTTCCCGCAAATATTAGGGAAAATTAACGAAATGGGAGGACCTTTTTTTCGCGCAAATGATCGAGAAATAAACGTGATGGAGGACCTCAATTTGAACATTTTCTAGTTAAGATTGACTTAAAATGGGCGGATTACTACAATTTGTACCAAGTGATAGCTTCGATTTTCGACATTCTGAATTTTCGCGCAATTTCGCATGAAATAAACAAGATGGGAGGACCTGAATATGAACATTCTCCAGTTTATTGATAACTTTCATAGCCGCATAATTGCAATAATTTCGCAGCATTTGAATTTTCGAGTAAATCTTCGAGAAATAAACGAAATTGGAGGACCTCAATATGAACATTCTCCAGTCTAATGATAGCTTGATAGCCGTCGCATTATAGCAATACTTTTGAAAGATTTTGGATTTTCCCGCAAATATTCGGGAAATGAACGAAATGGGAGGACCTTTTCCTCGCGCAAATTTTCGAGAAATAAACGTGATGGAGGACCTCAATTTGAAAATTTTCTAGTTAAGATTGACGTAAAATGGGCGGATTACTGCCATTTGTGGCAAGAGATAGCTTTGATTTTAGACAAACTGAATTTTCGCGCAATTTTGCATGAACTAAACTAGATGGGAGAGCCTTACTATGAACATTCTCCAGTTAAATGATAGCTTTGAGAGGCACATAATTGCAATAATTTTAGAGTATTTTGAATTTTCGCGCAAATATTCGTTACATAAACAGAATGACAGGACCTCAATATGAACACTCTCCAGTATATTGATAACTTTCATAGCCACATAATCGCAATAATTTTGGAGCATTTTCAATTTTTCGGGACATAGACGGAATTGGAGGACCTCAATATGAACATTCTTCAGCTTACTGATAGCCTTCATAGCCGCATAATAGCAATAATTTCGCAGCATTTGAATTTTCGAGTAAATCTTCGAGAAATAAACGAAATTGGAGGACCTCAATTTGAACATTCTCTAGCTAAGATTGACTTAAAATGGGATTACTGCCGTTCGTGACAAATAACAGGTAGCTTTGATTTTCGAAATTCTGAATTTTTGCGCAATTTTGCATGAAATAAACGAGAAAGGAGGGCCTCAATATGAACATTCTCCAGTTTAATGATAGCTTTCGGAGCCACACAATTGCAATAATTTTGGAGCATTTTGAATTTTTGCGCAAATATTCGGGAAATAAACAAAATGGAAGGACCTCAATATGAAATTCTCCAGTTTAATGATAGCTCAATAGCTACATGATAGCAATGGCATTGGAACAAGTTGAAATTTCGCGCAAATTTTCGAGAAATAAATGTGATGGAGGACCTGAATTTGAACATTCTTCAGTTTAATGTTAGCTTTCAAAACCGCATAATACCAATAATTTTGCAGCATTTTGAGTTTTTGAGCAAACTTTTGAGAAATAAAAGAAATGGGAGGACCTCAATTTGAACATTCTCTTGCTAAGATTGACTTAAAATGGGATAACTGCCATTTGTGACAAATAATAGCTTTGATTTTCGATATTCTGAATGTTCACGCAATTTTGCATGAAATAAACGAGATGGGAGGGCCTCAATATGAACATTCTCTAGTTTAATGATAGCTTTCGGAGCCACATAATTGCAATAATTTTGGGGCATTTTGAATTTTTGCGCAAATATTTGGGAAATGAACAAAATGGGAAGACCTCAATATGAGTTTATCCAGTTTAATGATAGCTTTCATAGCCGCATAATTGCAATAATTTTGAAACATTTTGAATTTTTGCACAAAGGTTCGGGAAACAAACGAAATTGGAGGAACTCAATAAGAACATTCTCCAGTTTAACGATAGCTCGATAGCTGTATGATAGCAATGGCATTGGAACAAGTTGAAATTACGCGCAAATTTTCGAGTAATAAACAAAATGGAAGGACCTCAATATGAACATTCTCCAGTTTAATGATAGCTTTCAAAGCTACATAATAGCAATGATTTTGAAACATTTCGAATTTTCGCGCAAATATTCGATAAATAAACAAAATCGGAGGACCTCAATATGAACATTCTTCAGTTTAATGTTAGCTTTCAAAACCGCATAATACCAATAATTTTGCAGCATTTTGAATTTTTGAGTAAACTTTTGAGAAATAAAAGAAATGGGAGGACCTCAATTTGAACATTCTCTAGCTAAGATTGACTTAAAATGAGATAACTGCCATTTGTGACAAATAATAGCTTTGATTTTCGACATTCTGAATTTTCGCGCAATTTTGCATGAAATAAACGAGATGGGAGGGCCTCCTCAAATTTTCGTACACCAATAAGGCGTAGGGCGGAGTTGCTTTGTGCTGCCTCCCCAAAAGGGAACTTGAGGAGGAGCGGAGGGTTGAAAAGGGCTCGAAGGGCCGAGGGGGGGCCTCCGAAGGGAGTTAGGCCCGTAAGTAGTTTCAACAAGGCGGCACAAGGCGGGGGCCGGGGGAGGCAAGTGCCTCCCCGAAATGCACTTATTGATCGAAGGAGAAGCGCAAGATTGCAGGGGACCCCCGGCGGCGGGCAAGGCCTAAGGCGGTTTTCAAAGGGGGCGGAAGGCGGAAGGAGAGAGACAGCGCTAAAAGACAAGAGAGAGAGGAAGCATCGAGATTAGGCCACACGAATTTCGCAACAACCAACTTCGCCCAAACAGCTCTCGACTTCTACCGAAAACCTCTTCCCCTCCTCCAACAACCCCCAAAAGTCATACAAAAAACCCCGGAAGTGCACAAAATTTCGCACAAACGCGCGTTTAAATTTTCGCGCAGTTCCAACGATTTTTACCATTGGTAATCACCGACACTCAACTCGGAGTCCGGAGATGACCGTCCGTTTTAGAATGTTTACGCGCGTTGCACAGCTCCCGCCGGTTGTCAACACGTGATTTCCACCGCCGACCGTAATCGGCGAAAAACCCCACGGAATCGCCCCGATTTCGCGATTCTTCCGTTCGAGGAGGATTTCGAAAGACGTTTCGACGACTGTCAAAACCATCTTCAGGCCGTAAACAAATTTGGCACAGCGCGAAGTCTGAACACCGCAAGTCCGATGAAATTCTCGTTAAATGAATTGGGGTTGAAAATTCCAAATGTCAACGGCACAACTGAATTCAAAACAAGTTTCAACGAAATCGACAGTCGAAACCTCATTACATTATTAAATGATAAACTATATAGCGGACGATGAAAAGGGAAGGCTATCTAGCATTTATTGACAGCGGGGGGCCGGTTTTATAGTTTTAGCTTTGAGTGCATCATAAAAGTTTTATGATCTCGGAGTTTGTCTTCATTGATCTAGGAAGAAGTGAATGGTAGTTTTGAATGGGCGGGAGTAGTGAATCGAGGAAATTGAGGGTAGACGAAAATTGGAGATAAATTGGGAGAAGTGCCCAATTTTGGGGAATTTTGTTTTTTTGGAGGGTGTGGTGAAATGTGTGTAAAAAAATATGGTGTAATAAAGAGAGGAATATTTACCGATAGGTGGGTGATAAAATCCGACACAATTTTTATCATGAGTTGAACACACACTGAAGGGAATCAAGTCACTTGGAGGAGGGTGCACTACTGTTAAACCAACCGACTTAGAGGACGCACTGCTTGCAAATGTGCATCCGACTGCATTGGTGGAGGGTAGGGGGTGGCGGGAGGAGGAGGAGGGTGACCAGGGTGGAAGGGGGGAGACGGCGGCCCGAAGACGCCCGAGCGAGCTCGGGTCTCAAGTCCCCTCCCCCTCGTCCGTCCTGGAAGTCTAACCCCCGACGGGAGTCCCTACCGTCCTTTCGTACTCCTACTACCCTACCGAGAGTCCTCCTCCCCTAATACCCTCCCAGACCTCCGCCTCCCAGACCTTACCCTCCCCAATAGGCGACGGTCTCCCCCACCACGGCATCTCCCCGCTCCCCCTCGCCTAACGCTTCCTTCCTAGGGTGGGAGGGGGGTGGAAGGCCCTCCTGGGTGCACAGCTGCACTTTTTTGATGTTGGGGAGTGCGGATGGGGGGGTCGCTGCACAACTGCATTGTCCCATTGCACATCGGTCCCACCTCCATCCTTCCCACTACCAATTTTTTACTTTCCTCACTTGACCCGATGAGCAAGGAGAAAGTATTGCAGATTACCCTCTGAAAAAAATTGGAATATCCGATATAATTAAGAGAAATAGGATGTGATATTGAAATATTCAGTATTAATAGGGAAAAATAGTTTTTTAATGGAAAATGAAAGTCTAAATTAGGAAAAAAAGTGTAAATTAAAAACAAAATTGGAATAAATTGGGAAAAATAGGGAGTAAATGTGATAAACTGGTTTTATTTTGGAGAAAAAAGGTATGGATTCGGAAAAATGGTGTAAATTAAGCACAAAATAGTTATAAATTTAAAAAAAATAGGGTGCTAATTAGAAAAAATAGGTTTTATTTTGGAAAATGAAGGTGTGGATTAGGGAAAAAAGATCTAAATTAAGAAAAATTGGGTGTAAATTAGAAATGTAGGTTTTATTCTGGAAAATGAAGGTGTAGATTAGAGAAAAAAGTTGTAAATTAATAATAAAATATGTATAAATAAGGAAACATAGCTTATAATAAGGATGAATAGGTATAAATGTAGAAAAATAGGTATAGATTCCAAGGTAGCGAAAACGCTGTTTTCACTTCTAAAGGTTAAAAAAATCGTTTTAGACCTTACTGGTCGTGTCTGACTGTCTGTGTATGGGTCAGTCGGTCTGTTGGACTGCAAGACCTTAAAACGGACAAAATTTCACAAATGTGCCCGATTTTGATGGAATTTGTTTGATGATTTTTTTATTTATTTAGATGGTCCCCGATGAAGATCGCATTGACCAATACGCAACCGCCAACGGAAATCGTTAGTAAGCATGACGTTCACAGTAACTGTTTAACAGTGTTTAAAACTGTTTTAAATAGATTTCGATGAGATTCTTCAAGGATATGCGGATGAGACTGGATGGTTCCCTATAAATGTCATCGTCATCTCAATCTGGTTATGGATTAGAGGATGCTATGTGCCACACCTACTTGGCAGACGCCATTGCTTTTGCTTTCAAGTTTATAGCAGTGTTTAGCCTAAATTCTGACCTGAAAAATACATATTGCTAATCACATGGATGGTTGGAACATATTGGCCTCCAGATTTTCTCAAGATCACAAAGGATTTTGAATTCTCATGAAACATCATTATTTGGGAATACTTAAATCCTGGCATCAATTTGTCCCATATTTTGAGGAGAACTGTTGTTATCACGAAGTTGACTTCAAATATCTTGGAATCAGGTTGTAAGAAGAGGTAGTTTTGGTGTTTAAGTAAACAATAATACTGCCTATCAATATTGTCCACTACGAGTAGTTGCCAGGCCTACTGCGTGGAACCACTTCAGGGAAACCCAATCGCTACTTCATCAGGCTTCGCTATAGGCTGCAAGAGCTGATAGCAAATTATCAGAAAAATCAAAATTCTTAGCACGAAAAATTTTGGAAATTTGTATTTGAGATGTATTTATGTTTTAAAATGTTCATAAAAATGTTACATGTTGGCCTATAAAAATTATATAACATTTTCAATACATAGCCAGTGCAATATGGTAGTATGGTATACTGAAAATCGGAAAAAATCAACAATTTTCGTGTGGATACTCCATGAATTTAGGGAGACAAGTAGAATATGTTTTGAGATTTCTGCACAAAAAAAAGGTAATTGAAAAATTTTGCATTGATAGAGTACCAACTGACTGGAGCTACCTACTCGTAGACAAGAACTCTCCATGTGTGTTTTACAGAATAATTCACCCTCTCAAACACAATACAGTGTTACCGCCTCTTGTCAGGTCTTCTTATCAACCTGGTATTGTTAATAATTTCGGCTCACTCCTCATCTCCTTCATCACCATCGTTCCACAACCCTCAGTTTCCCCCCCGTGGCCTTCAATCTCAAACCCTTGTCTCCCATAGCTCTAAACTTTGATTAACAAAGTTACCTACCACGACAACTTCGCTTCTTGAACACTTCAGTTGAGACGCTGGAGAAGTGAGGAAAACGCTCGCCTTGAACGGTGTTACTTCAAGAAACTATATTCAAACATGCTTAAAAACTATACAATAAAAGTAAAAAAGTTAATTAAGTAAACAAGCTCAGGTTGAATTTTCGTTCAACGGCCATTCCTGGCGTCGCGGACTCATCAGCTGTCTCCCAAAGAGAAGATCAGAGTTGGTTCTGTTGATTTCACTCACGACTACTTATTATCTCACCCGCTCAAGTGAAAAGGTGTCCCCCAACGGCACAACGCGAAAAATTGTCGATATTGGTGTCCTAGGAGTCTCCAATCTTGAAGAAGGTACCATTCAACTATCAAATCCATTTAAGGAGTTTGAGGATCAAATTTTTGCCTCTACTCCAGAGGTTCATCAATGAAAATAATTATCAATCATCAATCATATCAAGGAAATAAGTCCCTCGAAATTCGACGAATTTAATGTATTTTTGCCATCCGTTGTACCTCCTCATTCATCCGATTCTCTTCAGTTGTTTCACTGGTGGGTAGGAGATATGATACACCATAGAACACTATCAGCAGCTTCACAAGCACAACATTACATAATTGGAAGCTTCTAGATTGAAATTGCTCAATCTTCACTCCATTTCACTGTCTCAATCATGTTGCTGACCGTTAAATACATAATAAACAAAATAAGCATGAGTTCTAACAAAAAAAAAGCTGCATATTATTACACAAAGGTTTATTATTTTTCTACATAGATCACTCGTCTGCAAAGAACACCGCTTTGCCATTGTTACCACCAACCAACTTGAGGAAAAACATCGATCGCATTTCGGTCAGCTAACATTTGAACGGAGATTCAACCTCTTTTGCGATTCACACTAGTGTTTCTGATTTATCGTACGTCCAACCCTTAAATTCTCGTAGGGAACGAACGGTTTGTCCTACAGAGCTCCGCGTGGTCTCAAAAAATTCCAAAAATTCTATACTATTTTAAATAGATGGAAAAACAATACCTTTATATCGAAATTTTCTGAGTTAGGGCGTTTTCAGAATTTCAAACCTAATTTTTCAACCCTTAGAAGTGTCCTAAATCAACCGAAATCTTCGGGGCACAACTAGACCCCAAATAGAGCCTACGTACCAAATTTCATCAAAATCGGTCAATGCTAAGTGGGAAAAGTGCCGCGTACGGCTGGCCAAATTTTTATTCGATTTTTGGATTCTACGTACCTTGAAACGTAAACCAACAAATTTTCAGAGGGTGTTACAAATTTTTTTTCTTGGTCCATGCCAAAGGTTCATTATTGAAAGTAATTAAATTAAAGGGGATTAAAAAGATATGATAAAAAAAAACTTCCAAAAAAGGAAAATTCCGGAACTTATGTTTTGTTTATTATCAGCAATCTGGAATGATGAATGAGCTTTTAGATTTAGGGGCTTCCAATTATGTGTTTAAGCGTAGTTATCAAACTAATTCAATTTAATAATAATAATCAGGTTTTGGCATATGTAGTGAAATTCCATTTACTCTTTTTGATCCGAACTTCAGGGGAAGATACAACTTCAAGGTAGATATTATTTATTCCCTTCATTTAGAAGATCCTAAATTCAGTATTAATTGTGTAGGTAATCGATAATTGTTGTTTCCTGCTTTAGGACGGAAAAGTAGGAGGTAATTTTGATTATAATTACGAAATATCGACTGAAAATTTTTGACTCGGACGACGGAAGTCTTCTTCTAGGAAGGCAATTTAGTAGATCAAGATAGTCGAAGGAGCGAAAGGTTCTTCAGACATTAGCACGAAACTAGCAGCCTCGCGTCGACCTTGGTGGCTGCAAGGTCAGAACAGGATCTCAAGTGCAGGAAAAAAAGACGAAAACAAAAAAGTGGAATGAGATCTAGTCAACGAGGAAAAACGAAAAACTCCTAGGGAAACTGGGTTGGCAAATGGCCGGATCCCCCTCCTCTCGTTCTTCGGTTCCGTACCCAATCGATTTATTAAAGATTTATGCTAAGTGGCCCAGTTTGAGGCAGGTAGCTATAAATTAACGACTGTCCTGTCGAGTTACAAAGTAGGCACAAAATCGCCGATTGTCAGCGGGGGCGCTCCTGGTGGAAATTCCGATAAACGGAATGGTGGGTGTATAAGAAAACTAGTGGTATTCGCAATTAGACATGATCAAATGATGTTTTCGTGGAGGGTTAATCGTTGATTCTCTTAGAAATCAACAACGTTAGTCCATGTATTATTAATTCCCCGTCGACGGATCGAGACGGTAGGAAAAATTCAGTGGGGCGGTCACGTTTTGTTGGAAGTGGTTACATCAAACGACCATCTATGTGACTCATTCCACATCAAGACCAAAAAGTTTGAATTTATAAGGAATCGGACGTTTAGTGTTGCTGGCCACCCAAGTTAGGAGGAAGCAAGTAGAAAACGCTGCAAATTATTACACAATGGTTTATTATTTTTCTATATAGATCACTCGTCTACAAAATCACCAACCATCCAATATGAAGAAAGAAAAAGATAAAAAAAATATATATATAAAAAAATTTAAAAAAAATCAAAATCATCAACTATAGATTGCATTTTTATTAGCTCTAATTTGAACGGAGATTAGGCCTCTTTTGCGATTCACACTCGTCTTTTGATTTATACATATATATATTTCAATATAAACCCTTAAATTTTCCTAGGAAGCGAACGGTTTGTCCTACAGAGCTTCGCGTGGTCTCAAAAAATTCTAAAAATTCTATAGAATCTTAAATTGAAGGAAAAACAATACCTTTATATCAAAATTTATTGAGTTAGGGCGTTTTCAAAATTTCAAAATTGATTTTGGAACCCTTAGAAGTGATCTACATCAACCAAAAGCTTCGGGGCACAACTAGACCTCAAATGGAGCCTACTAAAAAGGGTGTTGCATATGGCTTCTCCGTCCAATACCTCCTCGTTTGAGAGTAGTAACCCATTAACGCCCGAAACTTTTTTTTCTCAATACATTTTGAAAATAAATGTGGTATTCCGACTCCAAATAGTCTTTAGAACACGGGAAAAATAATTTCAAAAATCTGGTCGAATTTCATGGGTTTACGTTGCCACATTGTAACGCCGGGGGCACAACAACTTACCTTTTTTCTGAGATTTTAGTAGATCGTTTCGTGATCCCACCTGATCTACTAGGAACTTTCTACTAGGAATATTAGGTGAGGAATACGTTCAATAGCAGATGAGTAATTCATCACGTGATTGTCACATTCGCAATTAGTCAAAAAATACCACTAAGAGGGGGCATCAGATGGAGTATCGTTCCCCTGATGATGACAACATGGGTATTTGTAGGGTATTTGTTAGTTAATACAAACTCTAATCAGGCCCACCCAATCAACTTGAAGATGCCGCATCGTACCAGCTTTGCGAGCATGCAATTAGTTATGTGCAACACTTTGCAGACTACTTTGATATAGCGCGTATTTGGCAGGATAATTGGTAGTTCTTATGGTAATTCTTATTTCAAAAATCTGGTCGAATTCCATGGGTTTACGTTGCCACATTGTAACGCTGGGGGCACAACAACTGACCTTTTTTCTAACTGAGATTTTAGTAGATCTAATCAGGTCATTTACCCAATTAAGTTGTAGATGAAGCTTCGTGCTATGTGTCACAACCTCATGGCTGAAGATAAGAAATCAAACAAGATAAATTATCATACAGATCTAGAGAAAAGGATCCCCAGGATCCAGGTCTTCTCAATCACTAAGGAAGGTGCCAAGCAGCCTCCAAACAGAAAGGCCCTCTACGTTGCCATAAGGCAACATCGGGAGTTAATAGGTTGAACAAAATTCAAAACATATTTCAATCCTGGTACATTCTGGTTAATCATTTTCAATAATAGACCTTTGGAATCGACCAAAAAAATTTTTTTTTTAACATCCCCTCAAAATTTGAGGTTTACGTCGACCAAAATGCGATCGATGTTTTTCTTCATGTTGGGTGGTTGGTGGCTTTGCAGACGAGTGATCGATATAGAAAAATAATAAACCATTGTGTAATAATTTGCAGCCTTTTCCCTGGCTTTAACTCTCAAGAGTACTGCTCAACATGGAACTCGCAAGTTCATTCGTTGGCATTTCTGTAAATCCGTACTGTTTGCGAAATAACGTGGCCTAAATCTCGTTGGAAAAATTATTGAGAGCACTGAAACGCTAAATGAGAATAAGAGAGACTTCGCAACGTAATGTCTTGTATAAGGCAAAGCTGGCCCTGGAACCCGTGGCATCGATAAGAAGTTGGAAATTGAAAGCCAAGTTCAGGTAATGAGCTGATGAGTACTGGCGGAAAAAATGGATTGAGCAACATTTGTAGTATTAGGAGAACACTTAAACTGTAGAGACGTAATAACAGTAAAATGCCACAGGATAATTTTGCTTTCTTAACCCTAATTGGACTAATTGAGGTATCACTAGTGTCACCGAACACATCTCAGGAACTCCACAGATCTCCCAAAAGTCATCAGAATAACCAAAATTAATTCCAATTTTTAATTTGTTGGACAACAGAATTTTTGTGGCCCATTGGAAGTCTTGGAGTTATGACAAAAATTTTCATACAAATCGATAAAAAACAATTTCAACTTCTAATCACTTTCAAAAATTCAGCTCTGTCAATAAATTTATAAATTTCAATTTAAATCTAGTTAATCTACCTTGGGGCATTTGGGACAGCTGTGGTATTACACTAGTGACACCATGGTCCAATTAGGGTTAAAATGTGTTGTTGTGTATGTAGGTGCCCCCAAAGATAGTACGAGGCTATACAGTTTGTATCTCCAAGCGATACACCCTGGAAGGAAAAGTAGGGTCCTGGGTTCTCCCTAGTCGGGTTCAGGACGAGCCAACTGAAAGCAAGGGAAGTTTCGGCTGTCTTGTACTATCTAGAGCTATGTAATCGATTTATAATCCGTTTTGAGCCAAGTTATTGTAGAATACAGTCGTTTCTTTATATGCGAGTGATTTATGATACTGACAACCGACTGGAAGAAGAAGAAATACCGGAGAATGGAATAAGAGTTATCCCATCTCCAGAATGTATAATTTTTCCCGTCAATTTGAATAGCTTGTTGGGTTGAGAGAAAACACTAATAATCGTAAGGTACCTAAGAATGATATTCGCTTTTCTACAGACTCCACAATCTTTTTTTAAATTTATTGGCATTTGGTTATTCTATACAGCCACACTACTGTATAGTATTACAGATTATAGAGTATTATGAAATATAAGCATTGTAATATAAAATAACATAAGATTTTCAAATAGCAATGTTCACTGTTTTCACAAAATCATAGTCTTTTTAATGCACTTATCCCTGCCGAAATAATTTATTCATACTTGAAAGGATTGTCAAGCCTGAACCAAGTCCTTAAAACACGCTTCTCTTCCAGTCTCCACAATCTTACGATCGATAGATAATGCAACCTTGTGGAAAAATTCGATCTACACGTCATCTCGATTTGTTACAACGTGAATCTGGACGAACGTGTCCAAAATCTATTAAAAAATCCGGAACGTGATTTTTTTCGTGCAGCATCGACTACTTGTCGATATCACCGTGTTTTTGTCCGTTTTTTTGAGCAAGACAAGTTTTCAATATCCTGTTTTGACATACCTTCTCTTCATTTCTCCCATTAAAACCGATTCGCTCGTGGCTATCGTTATTATTTCCCGGATCACGTAAAACAACAGTCGTTCTGTGACCAATGTTTATCTCTTCCACTCTTTCATTATAGCGGCCGTCAGCGGATTCCGCGCATCTTTTACCGCAGAAATGAGTTATTGGAATAGGAAAAATTGATAGGTCAATGAACCTTTATAATAAACCAATCGTTTCTTGCACCTATCTGGTACTGATACTGAGCATTTATAACTTCGTAACTTACGAGGAAATTGATTGGCATTTCTACTCCTAGTTATAGCACGTACATCGAGTTCACTTTCATCCGTTGGTTTCTTTCCAAACTTCGACAAGGTTACCTACATAACACCTGATCATTAGTCACGTTCGTTCAATTTTGGTTTATCACTTTCAATAATGAATCTTAGGAATCGACCAAGAAAAAAATGGTGACAATGTTCTTTGCAGACTAGTGATCAATGAAGATAAATAATAAACCTTTGTGTAATAATTTGCAACGGTTTTGGTTTATTATTTTCAATAGAAACTACGAAGATCGACCCATCGGATTTCACTGGCCGAAATTGATTGGGATGAGGGTCAAACAGGTATTCACAGTTCTTCTGCCGAAGCAATATTCTACAGGTCAATATTCCTCTGGGCTAGAGGATGAACTACTGAGTGACACGACCAAAGCAAAATTTAGAGAACCCATCAATCCTATTTAAGAAGTGATGGAGTCTATTATTTACAAACTAAAACTATTGAAAAGTATAAAAACGTCAAGCAAACTTTTATTTAAGGCTAAATGTCACGATGTTTTAGTGTGATTCTGAAATATGTGATGGCAGCACCATCGGGGCCAAATTTCGTTTACTCCTCAGTTGAGAACGGATCGAGATATTTTAGTTCCGCAAACGGATTTCTCTTCAAGATCACCGTAGAATTCCGGGTAATTGGTTTAGAAAGTGTGCAAAAATTTTTTGCACACAGTTCCAACAAAAATTTGTTTAAATTTTGAACATTTTCAAAAGTGGCCTTATAGCCACTTGCAGAACCTTCATCAGAATACGAATCCGTTTGCAGAATTTTTCTAACTTGATCATAGCCGTCGGATTCGCGTTTTTACGATATGGAGGGGGCCGAGGGGGGCGATCATGGGCTGGGGGGGGAGGGCGGCGATCAAACGCCCCGCCGCCCGCCCGACCTTCACCTTCACTCCTACATTCATGTTTTGATAGTATGCACCCTTTGGTCGCTATTCTTTTTCCTGGCTACCTAATAGGTAGCCACCATCAACCTTCCCATTTCCAACTTCTCTGTCTTGAGGTTGATCGAATTGGGCGAAATTTCCATAAAAAGCAAGACACATAAACAAATAACTTATGAGACACATTCTGTGTTAATTTGATTCAGATAATGGTTAGGTATCATAATTATGGTAGAATGTTATACATATTATTGATTGATACTGGGGCGATGATTTTCATAGGGGATCGTCTAGACGTCAACCCGCATAATATACCTACCTCAAAATTTTTCATCGAAATTGGACATTAATTTCGTATAGTTTCGGGCGTTACAAGGATTTCATGACAGACAGGCAGACACGGAACCAAAATTGTTCAGGAAGGTCTAAAATATATAACTCGAGTAGGAATTTTGATTTTGGAGATATTTTTTTTAACGTTGAAAAGTGAAAACAATACTTCCGTTACCGTAGTAGACTCGAACACAAAATTATTATTTATGATTAACTAAAAATTGTACTGAGCAAAATAGATAAGGGGGGGGGGGGGGTGCCTACGCACTTCTTACTTCCGAGTCCACCAAGGTAGTGGAAGTATTGTTTTAACTTTTCAAGATTGTAGAAAAAAAATATCTCCGAAATCAAAATTTCCCCTCGCGTTCTATGTATAAGACCTTCCTGAACAATTTTTGTTTCGTGTCTGACTGTCTTTGATTCTGTCGTGAAATCCTTGAATCGGGCAGAACTACACGAAGTTATTGTCTGATTTCGATGAAATTTTCAGGAATTGTGCGGGTTGGCGAGTAGGTGGTCCCCTATGAAAATCACTCCCGGACTAATAGTAGTGACTGCGGAAACGAAAACGTGAATTCCTTGTAACAGTCTTAACTTCTTCATTTCCCATCTGAGTTCGATGACAATTTCAGGGATTATGGAGATTGGGGTGCAGATGGTCTACGAAAAATCACGGCCTCCAAACTGACATTAGCATCTGCGCATGCGCAAACATTAAATCCTTGAAACAGCTATAACTTTCACATATTTCATAAGAATTAGATGAAATTTGTCAGGATTGTTCAAATTGGCATGTAGATAGTCCCCTACGAAATCAAGACCCCGGAGCTGATAGTAGCACTTCGCAGATTTTTCCCGTTGATTGTGTCCTCCTTTACCCCAGATTAATCGCATATGGACGCCCAATTCTTACTGTGGGACGTAGTAAAAAACGATGTAGTGATCGCTGCACAATCGCGGAATATTGAAGGGTAAAATCACCAACGCTGTACCCTAGTACTACTACCTACAGTATTCGAACGTCAACAGTGCCCGATGTTATCGGGATTGCTAGCGAATGAGAAAGGTGTGCGACCTTGAACTCTTCTCGAACTTTTCGAGTTATCCGAAAAGGTAAACATGTAGGGTTGCCATCTGTATGGTATTTACCTTGTAAGACCACAGCACTAGTTCTAGGCTATTTATTACAGTGCACTAACGGTAATTTTGGGACAGTCATGTTTGTAATTTAGTAGTATACCTAGTACTACCTCAAAATTCAACACTTCGCTAGTGTTAGGCGTTATAATTACATAAATCAAGAATGACATTTAAAAACAGAGATAATTGATAATTTAACTCTTAGAAGAGGGAATTCGGGAATAAAAAATTCAGACACGGGGATTTTAGTTTCAAATTTATTTAGATTTATTTTGATATTATTTCAAAGATATTTGAATTTTTGGTAAATAATGAATAGGTGTTTTTACCTTTTTCAACACTATTGCAGAGTGAATTAACTACCTACTAATTATTTTTTTCATCATCTTTAGCTGTTCACAAATTTGGAAATCAACTTCAAACGCCAAGAATATGCTCCTCAAACCATCTATTACTAGTTGTTCTAGATACCTAACTAGTCCATGTGCAGTGAACTGAAATTATCACAATTTTAGAACTATTTAGTAGGTAGTGCAAACCATTATCTGAATCAAATTAACACAGAATGTGTCTCATAAGTTATTTGTTTATGTGTCTTGCTTTTTATGGAAATTTCGCCCAATTCGATCAACCTCAAGACAGAGAAGTTGGAAATGGGAAGGTTGATGGTGGCTACCTATTAGGTGGCCGGGAAAAAGAATAGCGACCAAAGGGTGCATACTATCAAAACATGAATGTAGGAGTGAAGGTGAAGGTCGGGCGGGCGGCGGGGCGTTTGATCGCCGCCCAGCCCATGATCGCCCCCCTCGGCCCCCTCCATATCGTAAAAACGCGAATCCGACGGCTTTGATCAAGTTAGAAAAATTCTGCAAACGGATTCGTATTCTGATGAAGGTTCTGCAAGTGGCTATAAGGCCACTTTTTGAAAATGTTCAAAATTTAAACAAATTTTGTTGGAACAGTGTGCAAAAAATTTTTGCACACTTTCTAAACCAATTACCCGAAATTCTACGGTGATCTTGAAGAGAAATCCGTTTGCGGAACTAAAATATCTCGATCCGTTCTCAACTGAGGAGTAAACGAAATTTTCTTCATTTTGGTGCTGCCACGTGGTGGCAGATTTCACAACTAAACTCGGGACATTTAGCCTTAAAACATTAAACATTTACGGCTTATCTAAAAAAAATTGACTAATATAAGAAGAATCAATTGGCCTTCTATCTTGAGAATATTCGAACACGTCTTTTCCAAAAGTCCAGGCTTATTGAAAGGCGACTCATACACCTTCAAACTGAGACAATATTTCCTCATCTCAGATCCAGTTTAGCAGCTTGCTAGAAATTTCCTCAATTGCTTATGTTTGTGATAGTCATACAAGTAGAATCTTTACAATAACTATCAACGCAGGATTATTTGGCGTTGTTAGTGAGGCGAAATGGAAATAGTCATACCAAAGTTCGTGGTCTTTTCGTAACCAAAAGTTAAGCACAACTCAGAAAGCGTCGCAAACTCGCAATAATCCTTTATTTGGGTGGCCCAGGTTAGATAAAAACCTTTTCCAGGTTGCGAATATTTTTATGCAGAAGTCTAATTTCTCTGGACTATGTTCGAATAACAAATAAATCTTCATTTCGAATGATGATGATGTTCCTATGGAAGCAGTTTTTGCAATCTAGGGGCAAAGAGATATGGTTTATAAGACTGAGCTATCCCAATATAAAGAAATAGTGGTTAAATATGACGATAAAGAAATATATTAGTTCCAGAAAGAGGGATTTCCTGGTATACACAAAGCTACGGAATACTAAACAGAAGCTCGTGTTCTTGACACAGCAAGCTCAAAGTTATGTGCTCTGTGATTTGACTACCATTATTTACAAAGTGCCCACTCGTTCACATTTTTGTGTGAAAAGAAACGAAATTATCCCGCCTTATGAGTTTTTGACTTCGTCCATTCTACTTTACGTTTCGGTGTGCGATGAATTTTTGAGCTGTAACCATCAGTCAACTGACAGATAATAATTATCATTAAGTTTTTCAGTGGTCGCCACAAGTTTCCCTCGTTTCAAAGGGGGAAAAGTATTAAAAGTAGGCTGGCAATACCTCTCCTCGCATCAAAAATTTAAATTACTTAATGCATATTCATATTAGATTCCCGACAACCTGCCGCAATGAGGAAAAATTGGTCCATTCGGTCGTGAGAAGTTGGTGTTTCAGGAAAATAACATTAATCTCGTTCCCATTAACCCGCAAAAACTCCCAAGAATTTTATCCGAATCGAGCCATGATCCTATAGACGGTATGTCCGACAAAATAATGAAACACGAACAATACACATGTAATCAAAATCATCCAAAAAACTTCAAAAATTATGATTTTGAAAAATTCCAAAGTTTAAAGGCCCACATACAAAACTATCGATTTTTGTTTGTAGTCACGAGCCAAATAAGTAAAGATGACATATAAGTTCAATGAAGAAAACGCTGCAAATTATTACACAAAGGTTTAGTATTTTTCTGTATAGATCACTCGCCAGCGAAGAACACAAATTTGCCATTGCCACTACCTACCCACCATATTTTCACTTCAGAATCAAGTTTATTTTGAAGAAATAAACGCTTCACACTCAATTCGGAGAAATAAAGAGTTGTGGGTGCCTTCATTAGGAAATTTTATTATTGGTTGCTATGGGCGCAAAACGAGTATAACTTGAGAAACGAACAACGATCGCTTTTGGTCAGCTACAATTTGGACGGAGATTAGCCCTCTTCTGCGATTCTCACTTGTGTTTCTGATTTATCGTAAGTCCAACCCTTAAGTTCTCATAGGGAGCGAACAGTTTAACCTACAGAGCTCCAAGTGGTCTCATTCGATTCTAAAAATGCAATACTACCTTAAATTGGAGGAATTTTTGGAGCTAGGTCGTTTAGAAAATTTTAACCCTTAGAAATGACTTACATCAACCAAAAGCAATACTAGACCCCAAATGGAGCCTATAAACCAAATTTCACCAAAATCGGTCCATGGGAACTAAGGAAAGTGCCGCGTACGGCGTACGGCAACATTTTCATTCGACGTTCGGATTCTACGTACCTTGAAACGTAAACAAATAAATTTTGAAGGGGGGTGGGATACAATTTTTTTCTTGATCGATTCCAAAGGTTCATTAAAGGAAATAATAACCAAAAATTACAGTGTTGTGTAATGTGGGTCTTCCAAAAAATTGAAAGTCTCACACAGTTCATTCGCATCCACTTACCTCTTAAGTTCGGTAAGTATATGACCACGCATGTTTTATGATAATATGGGGTTGGCAACAAATCTTCCCCTTGTGCACTTTAACCCTTCCCCTCCAAGAAGGGGGAAAAATAATAAGGAGAGAGTTGTACACCCTTCATTGAATTTGCAATCGTGTCAACTGGTTTTAAAAAGCGAAAAATTTCTGCGGAACCCCCGAACGGTCTGGCCACCCCTTTTTGGACGGACCCATTCATCGAACGTGGTCCCCTCCTTCACCAGACCCTTTTGATAAATCTGACGATGTGCACTATGTGCATGTGCAACGGGGTTCGACCTCAAACAATGCAAAACTGCACTTCCCTCCTTGGGTGCCCTTGAAAAACCCGAGCTTTTTTTTCGCCGCTCAATTCACATCACAATACCCCGACCTTCCTCACTAATTAAAACAACCGCTGGTCGTCATGCACGAAACTTCAACTAATTGCGGATATCGTCTATATCTCACGCGGGGTTGAGAAAACTTACCTTCTTTCAATAATGATAGTTGGACCGTGAAGAGTGCCTTGATTTTGATGTTGGTTAACTATGTCTGTTGCCAAAATATTAAGAATAAAATGAACAAAATTGAATAAGCAATCAGGTTTTGGAAAAATGCTTTTTTTATGATCATTCCCTAGATCTTCACCTTGGAAGGGTATGTTTATCAACACGTAACGGGACTAAGATGACTCTGAATGTGCTTCCTGTCATCCACAAGCAGCACTTCTCACAAAATCGAAGACACTATGAAGTTAAGGGAATTTTGGTGGAAGATACCTCGCTGAGAACCTCCATAATCCGGTACTAACTGAAGGTGTGAGACGCCTTTTTACAGGACAACAATCTTGAGCGGATTTTGCCTTCCTAAGCAACAGACCGTAGTTGATCCCCATGGCTTCCTATCAATGATCATCGCTGTCTTGTTTTCCCCCTCAAAACGGACGTTAAGAATATTTGCATAGCATTATGTCATCGTCCATCCTATTAACGTAACCAAGCAATTCGCCTCGCCTTGGCAAATCTGACAATATCCTCCCCTTTCATGTTCGCAGTGTCTCCCATGTTGATATTCGCAGTTGGTCCTGATCGACCCCAAACTCGCACATCTTCACAATCCAGGATTCTTCTCCATAGCAAATGATCGATATCACCGCAGTTCTGTACAGGGTAATCTTTGTCTGTCTGGCAAGGAGGGAGGATTTAAACATTTTAACGAGGCTGAAACATGCACTGTTAACTGCCATAATTTCGCTGCTCACCTTGTTCTCGTAGTTCATTTGAGCACCAGGAGCACCATCTTATACCAACAGGTATATCCTTCAACATTTTAAGTGTTAATTTGTTGGTCTCAAATCGTCCTTATACTACCTCCTCCTGAGACTAACATTATATTTGGTCTTTTTCTAATTTATGTGCAATCCTAATTACTATTACGTGATCAGTCAATTTCTAGATTGATTTTAGGTTCACCAATAGTTAGTTATAATAGAGTTTTTTTCAACCAACGGGCAACTCAGCTCAATGAGCCCAGGGACGTCTACGTACAGCGCGCAATCATGTTGCTAACCGCCCCCAGCGACTAAAGCCAGCTGGAAAAGATGTTGATTTGTTGTCATTGGTGTCCCAAGTGACGCGAAGTGCTGGAGGCACGGCTTGTATTGGTTTTGTTTCCTTGGTAAGGGATGGCAAACGATGAGGACAATGAAAAATGTACTGTTATAAATAGAAAGGTTAGTCACGGGCCAGCTAGTTCAGGGATTCTAAACGGACTCCGCCAAAATTGGCAGCTGGATCGTCATAAATTGTCAACGTTTCGACAAGTTCACGGGTTCCGTTTATGCTGTGCTTTGTGAAAAGGTTCCACGGGTACGTTAGTGGCCTGCAAAAAACTCCGATCATGCTACCGGATGATCGGAAGAAGCATTGGAATCAACCTGCCTCCATGGACTTAACTATTTTAGTGGATCTCCATCATGTTGACCTCAGGCTGATTCTCTTGGGGACTTTGTCGTAAAAGGAGGATGCAAGTACTGGTTAACTAGAGATGAGCATCGATGGTCGATACTATCGAACTATCGATGTTTTCCATCCGATAGTCGATGTTTTCACCATCGATGGTTTAGAACCGATTTTTTCACCATCGATATTTTAGAACCGATGTTTTTACGATCGATGGTTTCAACCAATGTTTCACCACAACTATGTTTATGTGATTGCATTTGACAGTGTCAAATCTTTTCGTTATCGTTATCAAATTATCGTATCAGTATCAAATTCAAATATTCATGTGTTTGGTTGTCGTTCTCTATTCATCAAGAAAGTGGGAATACAATCTGTTCTGTTTAACTGTCCACTGGGCTGTGTCTTGTCAAATCTTCAAACATTCAGGTGGAGAGAATACGACAATAGTGTATGATGGTTCGATATTGAGTTGAATCCCATTTTTTATCGTGTTACTTTCAAGTTAATGAAAAAATCGTCATTGCATTTTTTAATGTTTGGTTGATTTAGGTTGACCTGAACTGACCTGTGGTTTCACTGAAATTTGTATTATGCAAATTGCAACGATTACAATAGATACTTGATCTATCCTAGGCAATATTTTGATTACCACACTTGATCAAAGAAGTATCGATACTATCAAAAATCATCGATAGTTTCCAAACGATGCTCATCCCTATGGTTAACCCTGTACTACCCATATTTATGAAAAACAGTGCGGAGAAAGTGAAGGAAGAGCTCCCACCACCAACAAAGACATTTACCGTACCTAATAGATTTCCTACAGGTGAATGGTGGACGTGTCATTACCATTCAGAGTTGACTGGAAATGGGTACGACCAGATGATGGGCAAGTTGGAGATCCAAGAGACTCCTCATTGGAAAAAAATACCAACTTTTCAAATACTACACGCGGCATGAATCATCTCCAAAGGAAAACTCATGGGTGGTCATTCCTCACATAATCATCAAATTAAGGCAATTTGGCACATACATCGAGCAGCTGGAACCATCTGAGAATATGTCAAACTTACAGATGCTAAAATTCTAACAAGTCAGCAAACACAAGTGAAACACCCTTCCCATCCTAAAATTTATCGGGATCTTCAATGTCCAACTTTGGACCGCACTAGAGTCAGCAGCAAGATATTCAATCAGAAGGGTTGCAAAGACGTGTGCTCGTATTACTGGGTATCAATACCACATAGGATTTTGTTTCGTAACCAAGAACAAGGAAAGCAAAATGTATTGTTTCTATACATTTATTGTAGATTCTGAATGTACAAACTAGAAGCCAATTCTTGATGTCCAGTCTCGAAGAACATCATCTCTGAAAGTAAGTTCATGAAGATTTTCTGTATTCGTACAATTCACTTACATTTTATTGACGAAATTTGTATTCCCCTTGATCCATACGGTTAGGATAACTATTATTTTGCGTGCTTGATACCTTGAAAAACCCAATTCACTCCCAACCCTTGAAACTACCTACTAAAAGGAAACGCACAATTTCGTGACTCTGATCGCTGTGAAGGCAGACAATTGGCATAGGATTTTTACAAAAATATCGATTGAAAGTTGGAGTTTTTCCCGAGGGAACCTCCGAGCACGATGGACCGACTCGCCGTCATTGCGTGATTCTACAATGATTTCACAAAACCTCATTGTAATGGCGAATGTGTGAATCACTTTCGGATGGCGTGGGGTGGTGTAGCTCTTAGTTTTTTTTTCCTTCCACATTCCTTCCGAGTAGTTTAGGATTTTTCCCGTCGAGTTTCCCCAAGGTCGTCCCCCGAAATGGCGGATCTCCACACAATTATCCCGTGTCATCGTCATAAACGAGTTCGGCCGTTCTTGATATCGGAGTGCGGCGAAATTTCGGGGAAAAAGTGCTACTCACGTCGACCTGGCTTCTTCGAAAATCGGTAGTATGGTTTTCCGGGCTCCACTTACGGGAAATACCACAAGGATCAAGTCATCTTCTGTTTCCTCTTCCAAGCTATAAGCATTTCTTGGGATTGAAAACACAGCCAATGTCTTGAGAATTTATCATAGTATTGAACCACGAAAAAAGTCCAATTCTTTCAGCTGATTTATAAACGTTGATGAAATTTAGATATTCTGATGGATAATATCCACCGCGTTTCATCTGAATATCATGATCTGAATATTATTCAGATCATGATATTCAGATGAAACGCGGTGCCCATGATAAGTGAAGGAGGCCTACATAGTAACTTTACATACTTAAAGTAGGTAGGTATTCCCTTCATAGCAATGCTAATTTTTCATTTTACTTAAAGTAGGTACTAGTTATACTTAGTCTCAATAAATGAGAGGAGGTTTCCGAAGTCGCCATGATGGGTGGGTCCGGGTCTGGCCGGATAGATGGAGAATGGTCAACATTTATCCGGACAAGGGTCAAACAGGCTCACTCTTCTTCTGCCGAGCTTTCGGTCAATATATTACCTTCATCAGGGCTCAAGAATGAAACTAGTGGGTGAAATTCACACGGACGACTACAACAAAATTTTGATTGGCCATCCTATTGAAAAAGTGATGAAGAAGAAGAAGTGGTGTGTTTTTCTGGTTATTTATAACCAGAAAAGTATTGAAAAACGAACAAACATCAAGAAACTACAATGGGGAATTTGCCTCAATTTTAGATTCTGGAATTTCAAGTCAAATCCTATAATAGGGCCCTAAAATAACGTTTAACACTAGGAATAACCAAGGGGAAAAAATTACCGTAGGAGAAAATGCCTAAACAAGTGAAGCCTCTGTTACAAAACACCGCGAAAATCGAGGAATATTGTTGACGTCATACGAAAAAAAAAAAAAAAAAAACGATGCGAAAACAACTCCGACAACAGACAGAGTTCTAGCACCGCCACACAAAACGATCCAGTGAAATGGCTACTCGAATATTGTGATTCAAATCTTGAAACTAAATAAGAGAAGATGAAGTATTGTAAAAAAGTGAGTAATATTGTTTCTTTTGGTCACTTTTGTGTCTGGGTTCTTCCTGCCAGTTCGCGGCGCACTCTTGTGCGCACTACTTGTAAGCTAAAAGTTCGTGTATGTTCCGCTTCTGTGGTAAGCGCCACAAAACCTCCTTTGAAGTCAGATTGGTAGAATATCCGTTACGTTTCAAACATGGCTGCCTCTTACACATTGCCACCACATTTAAAATTTCCATCTTCCTTAAATTCTCTAAATTTTTTGGATGCGTTTTCGAGCAGCTCACTATGGTTTTATTCCATAAAAATAAACCCTCATTCGAAAAAAAAAAAATGTGAGGCAAATTCCCCATTATGCTGAAATCACGAAAACACTTACTATCTAGAACAATTGATAACCTATTGGTTTATCAACCAATAGGTATGCAATTTATCCATGTAATTTTAGAGTCTAGGTGATTCTGTGGTGATAAAGCCATCACTTCCATCTGTTTTGCACTTTAAAAATAAAATTTAAATGGGTAGTTAAATTTAAAATTTAAATTCTAAAATTTAAAACTGATGTATACTGGATACTTGGAGGTTTGATGTTATACGAACAAAATTTGCAGCAACTTCTCCGTTTCCTCTATTTTCCACTTCTAATTATTGACAAATGTTGATACTTGACAGAAATATGTGGTCTGATACATATTTTATCCAAAATATGAAAATTGCTCAACTGTGTATACTCGAGGTGACTCATTATGACGGGGTTGGTAATAGTTATCACACCGTTAGGAGACAAGCTGAATACTAAGTAACAAATTACAGCTCCGTCGACATTAATTTGCAAGGTTGGTTGTTGATGGATGGGAGGCGATTATTTTTTCACTTTCATTTCAAGGTTCGGGTCACAGGTTTCTCCGTTCGCAATACTTCAAACTCATTTGAGTACCGGTCAACACAGCAGTGTCTCGGAGACGTTTCAAACTGACATCGAAGATCGCACGACCACTAAGTCTTCTGAATATGTAGAGTAACCTCCACCCTTTGAGTCAGGTTATCATAAAGATAACCCTCTCTGAATGTGATAAATCACAGACTGATTTATCCAATTCAACTCCAAAGAAGACTGCCACATCTGAGCCAGCAAAGAACAAGTCAGAGTCAAGTTCTCCCAGTAGGGCTATACCATCAACAGGGACTCCAACCACCCCAACTAGCCGAGCTGGACGAAAACTGCGTATTCCCTAGAAACTTGAGAACTATGTTGTGAATTAAAATTTAAACTCTCAACAAGACTACAGAAAACAAAATTATTGACTTTCATTTCGTGTGTATTTTGAACCAAAACTGATTTTCTTTAACATATTGTGATAACGAAATTAAGTCACAAAGAGATTTAGTAATTATAAAGATTTATTAATTTTGTGAAATTTAAAACTAAGGAGGGGGATGTGGAGAAACCCTTTGAGTCAGGTTATAATAAAGTTAACCACATCGAAAGCATTCATTTAAATTCATATAATAACGTCTCCTCGTGTTCTCAATCGATCTCCCCCAGTTTTAATATTAATATCATAATCATTCACATAAGGAGAATGACAATACACAATAAATACCGATTGCAGCACATGGAATGTCTCCAACCCTGAGTGGGAGGAGGGAATGAATTTTGGCAAGTTTTCAGGAACTCGAAAAAACTGTAGAGCATAATTGAAGCATTAGAGTGTGACACAACGTGCCGAATTGTAAAGTTCTTCCACTTCAGCGCATTCTTTGGAGTGGGAGCTGAACTAGTCTTTAGAAATGAACTCCTTAAAGTAATCATACCAAAAAATCATTCTAAACAAAAGTCTGCCAAGTGGGTTGACACTATTGCTCTCTCACATGGACGTATAGAAGAGGCTGATGTAAAAATTATTGATTGTAACTATTGAGCGGCACAAATGATAAAATTCTTAAAATGGAACATGACCTTAACGATCGTAATAACGGTTTTCTTTAGACAAGAAAAAACCTGATTGAGAAGAAATTTGTGACTGATAATTTTCATCTTTTTCAAAGGAGCTATCTCAACAATATACATTTCACGAATGTTAACGATAACATACTCCGAGAAATCCCACAGGCTGGCTTATTTATTATGAAGTTCCTTAGATACGTGCAGGCTCAATGAAACTAAAATAGCTGTGAGGTGACCCTTGATACCTTTCAAAGGACCCCCCTCCCTTCCCGTTTCAGTGAGAGGATTTTCATTAAAACCCAAAATTTTCTGCTTAGTTACACATATGTGAATAACTATAGTGAAAAAGAACAGTTCCTCGCTTGTTACCGTAGTCACCATTTTTGTTCACCTTTAGTTAGTTCAAATGACTCAGTCTAGTATTTAGTCTCTATCAATAAATCTTACATACGCGTGCAATTCAATAATGTATTCTTTTTTCCAACACAATAACTTGTTAGCAATTCAGCAAAACTCTCCAAAATATTTTGCAAATTTCGTTCAATTAGGGTTATTAAATATGAACAAGACATTGTTACATCACAATTTATTACAAAAAATAAGAAATGAAAACCTCCCACTTGTTTATGACTAAATTGTCACACTGAATACGTGAGTTAATATATAACTACATATAAATGTATAATTGTGTATACTGAGTATGTCCACGTATAATTGTGGATTTTCAGAAAAACTAGAAATGCAGATTATACTGGTAACGATTATATAGGACTTACGATACTTACGACAATGAAGTTCTTTATTCATAGGACGTTTTATCATTATGGCACATGTTTCATGAAAAATATTATTGGTCAACAAGTCAAATATTCCTCGCAAACTGTCCATTGGCAGGCATTTTGATCAAGAATTTGTACTCGTATTATGTAAGCATAGAATAAGCTGAGAGTAATGATGAATTTTTATTCTCAGTTAGTTTTAAATATGTAGGTATTTCATGGGTGTAAGTAGATCGAATCCATCAGAACTACCAACTGGGGATACGTCAATGACAATACGATATTGACAATACTCGACTTACTCGAGTAGGTACGGAGTATAAATTAGCTCTTAGATCTTTGAGCTAGATAGCTCAAAATAAGTGATATACCCAAATGTTATCAAATTACTGAAGCAGGAAAGAAACATAAACTTATTAACATGAATATGCCTCACAGCTGGCAATTAAAAAAATTATGAACTATACAAAAATGCCACTTTTCCGTCATTTTGATTGCCTGGAGTCCAAGGGATCACAATGAAGGATCGTTCTGATTGGCTGAGGCTAATGAAAATGCCTCGATTTCCAGCAATCTGATTGACAGCAGGAACAACCGTATAGAGATGGAGAGATGAATGAGCATGGTCTGAGGAGTGGTTTTTCAATTTGAATTGGCTGTCGGATGTACTTTCGTATTGTAGTATTACCACATAGTACATAATCCACATACCAGGAACACAAGATGGAGATGAGTTTATGAATACATAAAATACTTGTACCTAAAAAGATTCAATTTGTGAAAATTAGGTCTCTAAAAGTAGTAAATCATGTATCCATGAATTTGGTTAGAGTCTATTCGGTAGCTCTTAAGATTACTGCAGAGGCGTGCCATCCAATAAAGGTATAATAGGTATAATTAGGTATAATTATGTATGAATGATGTACAAACACGAATGAAGCTTAAAATTTAAGAATCGAATTTCGGAACCCGAACTCATTTGAAAGTTTTAGTATTGTCTTTGTGCAGCAATCTTAAGGCTAGTTTTGTCCAATAATAACAAATGCATATCGGAAATTACAGAAAATTGAATTCAAAATGTCGTCATTCGTGTACCGATGTGTTTTACCAAAATGGAGAACGGACCTTGGAGATTAAAAGCGTTGTCGTTCTCATTTTAGGGCAATTTTAATCTATAGTCCAGCCAAATCTCACTACTTGAAATCATTAAAAGCTAAGTATTACTTTTGGACGTGAAACTCCATCTAGTTCCACCAATAATCGGTAAATAACTTCATGACTTTCGATGTACGTTCCAACTGCGGCCAAATCAGGGAAAGTGTGAAGTTCTCGAGTTCACGGATATTGGAGGCGTCTCATTGGGTAAGGATGTGGGTGATCAACTTTGGTGGTCAGAGTGATATTAGCGCATCTGTGAGCTCCGCTGATGTTACGCTATAATCCTGCGTTATTACTTCAATTCTCAAGTACTGAAGAAACTCTAGACGGAATTTTTCAGATAAAATTGGTTCTGGTATTTAAACTTTTAATTTTTAAGTGGATTAAAATGAGAAGAACAAGTTTTTAAGTAGACTCAGGGCTCCATAGTAGAGAAAGCTCTTTGATCTTCATGCATAGGGTTAAATACACATACAGGAGCCATCGGCGGTGCGATTCTAGCTTTGACGTATTTGGTGTAGAAGAGATAGGCGACGAAGACTAAAGCAGTCATTACTAGAGAAATAAGAGCTGTGGAAAATATGTTAGTCTCACTGGGAGAGTGTGGGACGACGACTTCAGCAGCTCCAGGACTTTTTAAGCTGGGGTGTGTGCTTGAAGTAGTTTGAATAGTCGTTGTTGGAGTTGTAGTGGGAGCCTGAGTAGTTCTATAATAGTCCATGTTGCGCATAGACAGATATGCAACTATCGCATCCTCGTCTTCGTGCGTGGAGTCGATGATATCCTTGAAGATGGGTACCAAAATACTGTCCTGTTCTGAACAATCGGATTGGCAATTACACTGCCTTGTAAGATCGGATGAGCACAATCTATCGTACATGTACGCCTTATTTGGGTTGGACAAAACTGTCTTTTTTAAACACTCCAAATCCCCTTGCAAATTTTCATTTAAGTGGTCAGTCGGATCGTGCCGCGCACAGTTCGGAACTGAAGAATTATACCTCAGACCGAAAATACCGAGGAATTCAAAGCCGTCGCGATTTATAATACGATGAGATGTATCGAAACCGTGATATCCCGCGATGCACACAGCAAGTGACACATTACCACCTAGATGTTCCGTAAAGTCCGACTTGAATCGATTTTTCAAATCCTTAGCTAGCTCACAAGGGGTGTAAATTTTACCCCTACACACAACAACTGCCGCAAACAATACCAACAACGCGCTAGAAACTCCCATCTTGCACTGAGGACCAACTAAAGATGAACCTTCCTATCTTATCACAGAGAACGACGACTGTTGAACGGAACTCAGATTACACCCTTTCATGTATCTATGCTAAGCGATTCGTGTGAATCACTTCGTCCCAAAGTAGTCACGAGAATGACGAGATTTCTTCGTATTTGTTATACATTTTAAACAATTGTCAGCCAAGTCGGTGTGGTACGTAGCTTCCTCGTATTCATAACATGACGTACAGATGATCCCATGCATATTGGATAATCAAAACTGCAATATCCAGGTACCTACCTCTATTATACCGATGACGTTGAAATTTAAACGGAACCATCAACAGTCTCAACCACAATCTCAAAAAATCCCGTAGAAATTGGAAGAAAACTGAAGAAGTAACGGCTGATACGAGAAATTCACGTTTGCGCAAACTCAGTGGCTATCATTGAACCGGTCACAATGAATTTGATGGGGAACCATCTACACCGTAACCTACACAATCCCCGAAAAAACTCATCACAATCTGACAATAATGTAATGAAGTTTTACCCCCTAGAAAGATTTGCGGACACACGGACGAACACAAAACCAAAATTGTTCCGTTAAAAAAAAAAAGGTTTAAATCGTAAAACGTGAGTAAAAATTTTGATTATGGAGGACATTTTTATAATTAAAAATTGAGAAAAACATTTTTAATTTAATTTTTCTCAACAACTTAGAAGCAAAAACAAAACAGAAGCATCGTGAGAGATGATTAAAAATAGAGAGCCAGAGATGGAGAATATTTTCGAAGAATAGAATTGATCATCATGGGTCCAAGCAAAGCTGGACCCCCGTCGAAGCCTAGCAGGTAGTCGTGAGAATATTGCTTTTGCCACCTTCGTAGACTCATAATTGAAAAAATTGTTTTTATGGCCAAATTCTGGTGATCTCCTCATGTAGGTATCTGAGAGTATTCAAAGCAACGGAACGCAAAAGTAGTGAGTGATCCTTCCCAAGTTCGTTAAACCAAATGCATCTTCAATCAAAAACATGCAAGACGATCGCAATTTCTTCTTTCTATTGAAATTCGCTGAAAACCAAAATTCGTTTGAATTTAATATGCCAAATTTTTTTCGCTATGAAACTTGATCCTTTAACTTGATAACCAGGAACACATTTTGGTTTATTATTTTCAATAATGAACCTTTGGAATCGACCAAGAAAAAAAAAATTTTAACACCCCCTCAAAATTTGATGGTTTACGTTTCAAGGTACGTAGAATCCAAAAATCGAATAAAAATTTGGCCGTCCGTCCGCCGTACGCCGTACGCGGCACTTTTGCCACTTAGCATTGACCGATTTTGATGAAATTTGGTATGTAGGCTCCATTTGGGGTCTAGTTGTGCCCCGAAGCTTTTGGTTGATGTAGGTCACTCCTAAGGGTTCCAAAATCAATTTTGAAATTTTGAAAACGCCCTAACTCAAAAAAAATCGATATAAAGGTATTGTTTTTCCTTCAAATTAAGATTCTATAGAATTTTTAGAATTTTTTGAGACCACGCGGAGCTCTGTAGGACAAACCGTTCGCTCCCTACGAAAATTTAAGGGTTTATATTGAAATATATATATATAAATCCAAACACGAGTGTGAATCGCAAAAGAGGCCTAATCTCCGTTCAAATTAGAGCTGACCGAAATGCGATCAATGGTTGGTGATTTTGATTTTTTTTTTGAGTTTTTTTTTATTTTTATTTTATTTTTTGATTTTTTTATTTTTCTTTTCATATTGGATGGTTGGTGATTTTGTAGACGAGTGATCTATATAAAAATAATAAACCGTTGTGTAATAATTTGCAGCGTTTGAAGAGAATATCCACTAGAACAATCAAATTCAAACATCGAATTCCATCTGAAAATACTTTTGCAATGATGAAAATCACAATTGAGCCGTTAGTTGTGATTAACGTGTAAATATCAAAAGAAGAAATTGCGAATTTTGTTGGCGGTGGCAACTCCTAAGTTTGGATGGTAGCATTTTCCAAGAAACAATTAGGAGTATCTCTGTGTGGACAACCAACGAATTCATAGATAGTCTCTGACGGAATCCAGAGAAGAAAAAACTCGAGCAAAAATGGGTAAAGAGAACTGATTTTATTTCCACTTTGCGTTACTTTTCGTGCTACTCCCATGAATTTGGTGGTGTTATTGTTACGATGAATGTGTTTTTTATTGTGATTGAGGTGTTTCCGTAAACAGTGTCATATCATCACAATAAATACCAAAAAATAGTAAAGTAACACAACCGCCAATTCACTGAAATGAAATTTTATTCAGGGTAAATAGTCTTCAAATTAATCCACTTTTCAAAGGTGTACTACCCGTTCAAAAATTAAACAGAATATTCGTGTTCCGAGAAGGTACATCATCGTTTGCTCATTAGCTATTCTGCTTCCATGATTCAGGTGCGTGACATGTTATTCGATCAGTAACCCACGCCAAAATTATAAATGAGACAACTAGAGAAGATACCGGTCTGTAAGAGCACGTAATAGTCTTTTGGCAGAGGTAAAGAGGGCTTTACTATGTTTCAATTACATGGTATCTATGGAATTTTCAATAAAATTAATAGTATGTTTAACAAATTGAATCTGCAATTAAAACCAAATACATAGACAAATGAAATCATGTATTTTGTAAACAGGGTGCCCATAGACCAGCCTTCCTATTTTCGTCATAAAAAAGGGTTTATACATTTATTCAAACGGAATCCCCAATAAAAGTTTACCAGGGATTCAAATATTACTCATGCGAGACAGTAATTTTTTAAAATCACCTTGTACTGGCATTTTCTTTTAACCCTCCAGTACTGTGGTCGGGTCATATTGACCCAGGTAGCTGCTCTGCCCTTTTGGTTTATTATTTTCAATAATGAACCTTTGGAATCGACCAAGAAAAAAAAATTTTAACACCCCCTCAAAATTTGATGGTTTACGTTTCAAGGTACGTAGAATCCAAAAATCGAATAAAAATTTGGCCGTCCGTCCGCCGTCCGCCGTACGCCGTCCGCCGTACGCGGCACTTTTGCCACTTAGCATGACCGATTTGATGAAATTTGGTATGTAGGCTCCATTTGGGGTCTAGTTGTGCCCCGAAGATTTTGGTTGATGTAGGTCACTTCTAAGGGTTCCAAAATCAATTTTGAAATTTTGAAAACGCCCTAACTCAAAAAAATTTGATATAAAGGTATTGTTTTTCCTTCAATTTAAGATTCTATAGAATTTTTAGAATTTTTGAGACCACCCGGAGCTCTGTAGGACAAACCGTTCGCTCACTACGAGAATTTAAAGTTT
>CM019180.2:10632136-10675342 GCA_009739505.2 Apolygus lucorum
GTCGGGTTCAGGACGAGCCAACTGAAAGCAAGGGAAGTTTCGGCTGTCTTGTACTATCTAGAGCTATGTAATCGATTTATAATCCGTTTTGAGCCAAGTTATTGTAGAATACAGTTGTTTCTTTATACGCGAGTGATTTATGATCCTGACAACCGACCGGAAGAAGAGGAAATACCGGAGAATGGAATAAGAGTTATCCCATCTCCAAAATGTATAATTTTTCCCGTCAATTTGAATAGCTTGTTGGGTTGAGAGAAAACACTAATATTTGTAAGGTACCTAAGAATGATATTTGCGTTTCTACAGACTCCACAATCTTTTTTTTAAATTTTTTTTTAATTGGCATTTGGTTATTCTATACAGCCACACTACTGTATAGTATTACATATTATAGAGTATTATGAAATATAAACATTGTAATATAAATAACATAAGATTTTCAAATAACAATGTTCGCTGTTTTCACAAAATCATAGTCTTTTTAATGCACTTATCCCTGCCGAAATAATTTATTCATACTTAAAAGGATTGTCAAGCACCTGAACCAAGTCCTTAAAACACGCTTCTCTTCCAGTCTCCACAATCTTACGATCGATAGATAATGCAACCTTGTGGAAAAATTCGATCTACACGTCATCTCGATTTGTTACAACGTGAATCTGGACGAACGTGTCCAAAATCTATTAAAAATCCGGAACGTGATTTTTTTCGTGCAGCATCGACTACTTGTCGATATCACCGTGTTTTTGTCCGTTTTTTTTTTGAGCAAGACAAGTTTTCAATATCCTGTTTTGACATACCTTCTCTTCATTTCTCCCATTAAAACCGATTCGCCCGTGGCTATCGTTATTATTTCCCGGATCACGTAAAACAACAGTCGTTCTGTGACCAATGTTTATCTCTTCCACTCTTTCATTATAGCGGCCGTCAGCGGATTCCGCGCATCTTTTACCGCAGAAATGAGTTATTGGAATAGGAAAAATTGATCGGTCAATGAACCTTTATAATAAACCAATCGTTTCTTGCACCTATCTGGTACTGATACTGAGCATTTATAACTTCGTAACTTACGAGGAAATTGATTGGCATTTCTACTCCTAGTTATAGCACGTACATCGAGTTCACTTTCATCCGTTGGTTTCTTTCCAAACTTCGACAAGATTACCTACATAACACCTGATCATTAGTCACGTTCGTTCAATTTTGGTTTATCACTTTCAATAATGAATGTTAGGAATCGACCAAGAAAAAAATGGTGACAATGTTCTTTGCAGACGAGTGATCTGTGTAGATAAATAATAAACCTTTGTGTAATAATTTGCAGCGGTTTTGGTTTGTTGTTTTCAATAGAAACTACGAAGATCGACCCATCGGATTTCACTGGTCGAAATTGATTGGGATGAGGGTCAAACAGGTATTCACAGTTCTTCTGCCGATGCAATATTCTACAGGTCAATATTCCTCTGGGCCAGAGGAATCTTCAATCCCATCAATCCTATTTGAGAAGTGATGGAGTCTAATATTTACAAACTAAACTATTGAAAAGTATAAAAACGTCAAGCAAACTTCTATTTAAAACATTAAACATTTACGGCTTATCTAAAAAAAATTGACTAATATAAGAAGAATCAATTGGCCTTCTATCTAGAGTACTTCCGAACACATCTTTTCCAAAAGTCCAGGCTTATTAAAGGCGACTCATACACCTTCAAACTGAAACAATATTTCCTCATCTCAGATCCAGTTTTGCAGCTTGCTAGAAATTTCCTCAATTGCTTATGTTGGTGATAGTCATACAAATAGAATCTTTACAATAACTATCAACGCAGGATTATTTGGCGTTGTTAGTGAGGCGAAATGGAAATAGTCATACCAAAGTTCGTGGTCTTTTCGTGACCAAAAGTTAAGCACAACTCAGAAAGCGTCGCGAACTCGCAATAATCCTTTATTTGGGTGGCCCAGGTTAGATAAAAACCTTTTCCAGCTTGCGAATGTTTTTAGGCAGAAGTCTAAATTATCTGGACTATGTTCGAATAACAAATAACCTTCATTTCGAATGATGATGATGTTCCTATGGAAGAAGTTTTTGCAATCTAGGGGCAAAGAGATATGGTTTATAAGACTGAGCTATCCCAATATAAAGAAATAGTGGTTGAATATGACGATAAAGAAATATATTAGTTCCAATAAGAGGGATTTCCTGGTATACACAAAGCTACGGAATACTAAACAGAAGCTCGTGTTCTTGACACAGCAAGCTCAAAGTTATGTGCTCTGTGATTTGACTACCATTATTTACAAAGTGCCCACTCGTTCACATTTTGTGTGAAAAGAAACGAACTTATCCCGCCTTATGAGTTTTTGACTTCGTCCATTCTACTTCACTTTTCGGTGTGCGATGAATTTTCGAGCTGTAACCATCAGTCAACTGACAGCTAATAATTATCATTAAGTTTTTCAGTGGTCGCCACAAGTTTCCTCGTTTCAAAGGGGGAAAAGTGTTAAAAGAAGGCTCCTCGCATCAAAAATTTAAATTACTTAATGCATATTCATATTAGATTCCCGACAACCAGCCGCAATGAGGAAAAATCGGTCCATTCGGTCGTGAGAAGTTGGTGTTTCAGGAAAATAACATTAATCTCGTTCCCATTAACCCGCAAAAACTCCGAAGAATTTCATCCGAATCGAGCCATGATCCTATAGACGGTATGTCCGAAAAATAATGAAACGCGAACAATACACATGTAATCAAAATCTTCCAAAAAACTTCAAAAATTATGATTTTCAAAATTCCAAAGTTTAAAGGCCCACATACAAAACTATCGATTTTTTTGTAGTCACGAGCCAAATAAGTAAAGATGACATAGAAGTTCAATGAAGAAAACGCTGCAAATTATTACACAAAGGTTTAGTATTTTTCTGTATAGATCACTCGCCAGCGAAGAACACAAATTTGCCATTGCCACTACCTACCCACCATATTTTCATTTCAGAATCAAGTTTATTTTGAAGAAATAAACGTTTCACACTCAATTTGGAGAAAATAAAGAGTTGTGGGTGCCTTTATTAGGAAATTTTATTATTGGTTGCTACGGACGCAAAACGAGTATAACTTGAGGAACGAACAACGATCGCTTTTGGTCAGCTACAATTCGGACGGAGATTAGCCCTCTTCTGCGATTCTCACTTGTGTTTTTGATTTATCGTAAGTCCAACCCTTAAGTTCTCATAGGGAGCGAACGGTTTAACCTACAGAGCTCCAAGTGGTCTCATTCGATTCTAAAAATGCAATACTACCTTAAATTGGAGGAATTTTTTGAGCTAGGTCGTTTAGAAAATTTTAACCCTTAGAAATGACTGACATCAACCAAACGCTTCGGGCAATACTAGACCCCAAATGGAGCCCATAATATGGTATATTATACCAAATTTCACCAAAATCGATCCTTGGGAACTAAGGAAAGTGCCGCGTACGGCGTGCGGCAACATTTTCATTCGACGTTCGGATTCTACGTACCTTGAAACGTAAAGCAATAAATTTTGAGGGGGGGGGGGGGGGGGTTACAATTTTTTTTTCTCGATCGATTCCAAAGGTTCATTGCAGGAAATAATAACCAAAAATTACAGTGTTGTGTAATATGTGTCTTCCAAAAAATTGAAAGTCTCACACAGTTAATTCGCATCCACTTGCCTCTTGAGTTCGGTAAGTATATGACCACGCATGTTTTATGATAATATGGGGTTGGCAACAAATCTTCCCCTTGTGCACTTTAACCCTTCCCCTCCAAGAAGGGGGAAAAATAATAAGGAGAGAGTTGTACACCCTTCATTGAATTTGCAATCGTGTCAACTGGTTTTAAAAAGCGAAAAATTTCTGCGGAACCCCCGAACGGTCTGGCCACCCCTTTTTGGACGGACCCATTCATCGAACGTGGTCCCCTCCTTCACCAGACCCTTTTGATAAATCTGACGATGTGCACTATGTGCATGTGCAACGGGGTTCGACCTCAAACAATGCAAAACTGCACTTCCCTCCTTGGGTGCCCTTGAAAAACCCGAGCTTTTTTTTCGCCGCTCAATTCACATCACAATACCCCGACCTTCCTCACTAATTAAAACAACCGCTGGTCGTCATGCACGAAACTTCAACTAATTGCGGATATCGTCTATATCTCACGCGGGGTTGAGAAAACTTACCTTCTTTCAATAATGATAGTTGGACCGTGAAGAGTGCCTTGATTTTGATGTTGGTTAACTATGTCTGTTGCCTATATATTAAGGATAAAATGAACAAAATTGAATAAGCAATCAGGTTTTGGAAAAATGCTTTTTTTATGATCATTCCCTAGATCTTCACCTTGGAAGGGTATGTTTATCAACACGTAACGGGACTAAGATGACTCTGAATGTGCTTCCTGTCATCCACAAGCAGCACTTCTCACAAAATCGAAGACACTATGAAGTTAAGAGAATTTTGGTGGAAGATACCTCGCTGAGAACCTCCATAATCCGGTACTAACTGAAGGTGTGAGACGCCTTTTTACAGGACAACAATCTTGAGCTGATTTTGCCTTCCTAAGCAACCGACCGTAGTTGATCCCCATGGCTTCCTATCAATGATCATCGCTGTCTTGTTTTCCCCCTCAAAACGGACGTTAAGGATATTTGCATAGCATTATGTCATCGTCCATCCTATTAACGTAACCAAGCCATTCGCCTCGCCTTGGAAAATCTGACAATGTCCTCCTCTTTCATGTTCGCAGTGTCTCCCATGTTGATATTCGCAGTTGGTCCTGATCCACTCCAAACTCGCACATCTTCACAATCCAGGATTCTTCTCCATAGCAAATGATCGATATCACCGCAGTTCTGTACAGGGTAATCTTTGTCTGTCTGGCAAGGAGGGAGGATTTAAACATTTTAACAAGGCTGAAATATGCACTGTTAACTGCCATGATTTCGCTGCTCACCTTGTTCTCGTAGTTGATTTGAGCACCAGGAGCACCATCTTATACCAACAGGTACATCCTTCAACATTTTAAGTGTTAATTTGTTGGTCTCAAATCGTCCTTGTACTACCTCCTCCTGAGACTAACATTATATTTGGTTTTTTTCTCATTTATGTGCAAGCCTAATTACTATTATGTGATCAGTCAATTTCTAGATTGATTTTAGGTTCACCAATAGTTAGATAATGGAGAGTTTTTCAACCAACGGGCAACTCAGCTCAATGAGCCCAGGGACGTCTACGTACAGCGCGTAATCATGTTGCTAACCGCCCTCAGCGACTAAAGCCAGCTGGAAAAGATGTTGGTTCGTTGTCATTGGTGTCCCAAGTGACGCGAAGTGCTGGAGGCACGGCTTGTATTGGTTTTGTTTCCTTGGTAAGGGATTGCAAATGATGAGGACAATGAAAAATGTACTGTTATAAATAGAAAGGCTAGTCACGGGCCAGCTAGTTCAGGGATTCTAAACGGACTCCGCCAAAATTGGCAGCTGGATCGTCATAAATTGTCAATGTTTCGACAAGTTCACGGGTTTTGTTTATGCTGTGCTTTGTGAAAAGGTTCCACGGGTACGTTAGTGGATGATCGGAAGAAGCATTGGAATCAACCTGCCTCCATGGACTTAACTATTTTAGTGGATCTCCATCATGTTGGCCTCCAGGCTGATTCTCTTGGGGACTTCGTCGTAAAAGGAGGATGCAAGTACTGGTTAACTAGAGATGAGCATCGATGGTCGATACTATCGAACTATCGATGTTTTCCATCCGATAGTCGATGTTTTCACCATCGATGGTTTAGAACCGATTTTTTCACCATCGATATTTTAGAACCGATGTTTTTACGATCGATGGTTTCAACCAATGTTTCACCACAACTATGTTTATGTGATTGCATTTGACAGTGTCAAATCTTTTCGTTATCGTTATCAAATTATCGTATCAGTATCAAATTCAAATATTCATGTGTTTGGTTGTCGTTCTCTATTCATCAAGAAAGTGGGAATACAATCTGTTCTGTTTAACTGTCCACTGGGCTGTGTCTTGTCAAATCTTCAAACATTCAGGTGGAGAGAATACGACAATAGTGTATGATGGTTCGATATTGAGTTGAATCCCATTTTTTATCGTGTTACTTTCAAGTTAATGAAAAAATCGTCATTGCATTTTTTAATGTTTGGTTGATTTAGGTTGACCTGAACTGACCTGTGGTTTCACTGAAATTTGTATTATGCAAATTGCAACGATTACAATAGATACTTGATCTATCCTTGGCACTATTTTGATTACCACACTTGATCAAAGAAGTATCGATACTATCAAAAATCATCGATAGTTTAAGACCGATGGTTTTCAACAATCGATAGTTTCCAAACGATGCTCATCCCTATGGTTAACCCTGTACTACCCATATTTATGAAAAACAGTGCGGAGAAAGTGAAGACATTTACCGATATAGATTTCCAACAGGAGAATGGTGGACTTGTCATTACCATTTAGAGTTGACTGGAAATGGGTACGACTAGATGATGGGCAAGTTGGAGATCCAAGAGACTCCTCATTGGAAAAAAATACCAAATTTTCAAATACTACACGCGGCATGAACCATCTCCAAAGGAAAACTCATGGGTGGTCATTCCTCACATAATCATCAAATTAGGGCAATTTGGCACATCCATCGAGCAGCTGGAACCATCTGAGAATATGTCTAACTTCATCATCATCTTCAAAAGGCTTCACCTTGTCGTAATAACCACTCCGATCTGCTTGTCGCGATAGACTTCATGTTAGAGTAGGATGTAGTGTTCATAAGCATCATCACGTCGCTGAAGTATGACGTCCTGGGTCTTCCTCTAGGTCTCGTACCTTGAATTCTTCCTTCTAGTATGTTGCTGATGAAGGGGTTGTGTCGTAGCAGGTGTCCGATAAGTTTCGTTTTTCTCTTCAGTATTGATCTGATCAGTTGTCTACTTTCTCATACTTCTTCTAGCACTATTTCGTTTGTTTTTCTTTCTACTCAAGATGTCTTGGTCATCCTTCTCCACAACCACATTTCCATTGCCTCCAATCTGTCTTTTTCATTTTTTGCCAGGGTCCACGTTTCGCATCCATACAGTAATGTGCTCCATACATACGATCTGATGAATTTCTTCCTTGTTTCCAATTTGAGGTGCTTGCTGGTAATCAAGGCATACTTCTTATGTCAAACTTACAGATGCTAAAATTCTAACAAGTCAGCAAACACAAGTGAAACACCCTTCCCATCCTAAAATTTATCGGGATCTTCAATGTCCAACTTTGGACAGCACTAGAGTCAGCAGCAAGATATCCAATCAGAGGGGTTGCAAAGACTTGTGCTCGTATTACTGGGTATCAATACCACATAGGATTTTGTTTCGTAACCAAGAACAAGGAAAGCAAAATGTATTGTTTCTATACATTTATTGTAGATTCTGAATGTACAAACTTGAAGCCAATCCTTGATGTCCAGTCTCGAAGAACATCATCTCTGAAAGTAAGTTCATGAAGATCCTCTGTATTCGTACAATTCACTTACATTTTATTGACGAAATTTGTATTTCCCTTGATCCATACGGTTAGGATAACTATTATTTTGCGTGCTTGATACCTTGAAAAACCCAATTCGCTCCCAACCCTTGAAACTACACACTAAAAGGAAACGCACAATTTCGCGACTCTGATCGCTGTGAAGGCAGACAATCGGCATAGGATTTTTACAAAAATATCGATTGAAAGTTGGAGTTTTTCCCGAGGGAACCTCCGAGCACGATGGACCGACTCGCCGTCATCGCGTGATTCTACAATGATTTCACAAAACCTCATTGTAATGGCGAATGTGTGAATCACTTTCGGTTGGCGTGGGGTGGTGTAGCTCTTTGTTTTTTTTTTTCCTTCCACATTCCTTCCGAGTAGTTTAGAATTTTTCCCGTCGAGTATCCCCAAGGTCGTCCCCCAAAATGGCGGATCTCCACAAAATTATCCCGTGTCATCGTCATTAACGAGTTCGGACGTTCTTGATATCGGAGTGCGGCGAAATTTCGGGGAAAAGGTGCTACTCACGTCGACCTGGCTTCTTCGAAAATCGGTAGTACGGTTTTCCAGGCTCCACTTACGGGAAATACCACAAGGATCATGTCATCTTCTGTTTCCTCTTCCAAGCTATAAGCATTTCTTGGAATTGAAAACACAGCCAACTTCTTGAGAATTTATCATAGTATTGAACCAATTCTTTCAGCTGATTTATAAACGCTGATGAAATTCAGATATTCTGATGGATATTCAGATCATGATATTCAGATGAAACGCGGTGCCCATGATAAGTGAAGGAGGCCTACATAGTAACTTTACATACTTAAAGTAGGTAGGTATTCCCTTCATAGCAATGCTAATTTTTCATTTTACTTAAAGTAGGTACTAGTTATACTTAGTCTCAATAAATGAGAGGAGGTTTCCGAAGTCGCCATGATGGGTGGGTCCGGGTCTGGCCGGATAGATGGAGAATGGTCAACATTTATCCGGACAAGGGTCAAACAGAGACTCACTCTTCTTTTGCCGAGCTTTCGGTCAATATATTACCTTCATCAGGGCTCAAGAATGAAACTAGTGGGTGAAATTCACACGGACGACTACAACAAAATTTTGATTGGCCATCCTATTGAAAAAGTGATGAAGAAGAAGAAGTGGTGATGAAGTGGTGTGTTTTTTGGTTATTGAGAACCAGAAAAAAATTGAAAATATATTGAAAAATTGTTTTTTGGTTATTTAAAAAAATATTGTTTTTTGGTTATTTATAACCAGAAAAGTATTGAAAAACGAACAAACATCAAGAAACTGCAATTATGCTGAAATCACGAAAACACACAACAATTGAACATCTAGAACAATTGATAACCTATTGGTTTATCAACCAATAGGTATGCAATGTATCCATGTGATTTTAGAGTCTAGGTGATTCTGTGGTGATAAAGCCATCACTTCCATCTGTTTTGCACTTTAAAAATAAAATTTAAACGGTAGTTCCGTAAAAACTGATGTATACTGGATACTTGGAGGTTTGATGTTATACGAACAAAATTTGCAGCAACTTCTCCGTTTCCTCTATTTTCCACTTCTAATTATTGACAAATGTTGATACTTGACAGAAATATGTGGTCTGATACATATTTTATCCAAAATATGAAAATTGCTCAACTGTGTATACTCGAGGTGACTCATTATGACGGGGTTGGTAATAGTTATCACACCGTTAGGAGACAAGCTGAATACTAAGTAACAAATTACAGCTCCGTCGACATTAATTTGCAAGGTTGGTTGTTGATGGATGGGAGGCGATTATTTTTTCACTTTCATTTCAAGGTTCGGGTCACAGGTTTCTCCGTTCGCAATACTTCAAACTCATTTGAGTACCGGTCAACACAGCAGTGTCTCGGAGACGTTTCAAACTGACATCGAAAATCGCACGACCACTAAGTCTTCTGAATATGTAGAGTAACCACCACCCTGTGAGTCAGGTTATCATAAAGATAACCCTCTCTGAATGTGATAACTCACAGACAGATTTATCCAATTTAACTCCCAAGAAGACTGCCACATCTGAGCCAGCAAAGAACAAGTCATAGTCGAGTTCTCCTAGTAGGGCTATACCATCAACAGGAAGACTCCACTCACCCCAACTAGCCGAGCTGGACGAAAACTGCGTATTCCCAAGAAACTTGAGGACTATGTTGTGAATTAAAATTTAAACTCTCAACAAGACTACAGAAGACAAAATTATTGACTTTCATTTCGTATGTATTTTGAACCAAAACTGATTTTCTCTAACATATTGTGATAACGAGACTTAGTCACAAAGAGATTTAGTAATAATAATGACTCATTAATTTTGTGAAATTTAAAATTCAGCAGGGGGATGTGGAGAAACCCTTTGAGTCAGGTTACAATAAAGTTAACCACATCGGAAGCATTCATTTAAATTAATATAATAACGTCTCTTCGTGTTCTCAATCGATCTCCCCCGAGTTTTAATATTAATATAATAATTATTCACATAAAGAGAATAACAATACACAATAAATACCGATTGCAGCACATGGGATGTCTCCAACCCTGAGTGGGAGGAGGGAATGGATTTTGGCAAGTTTTCAGGAACTCGAAAAAACTGTAAAGCATAATTGAAGCATTAGAGTGTGATACAACGTGCCGTATTGTCAAGTCCTTCCCATTCAGCGCATTCTTTGGAGTGGGAGCTGAACTAGTCTATAGAAATGAACTCCTTAAAGTAATCATACCAAAAAATCATTGTAAACAAAAATCTGCCAAGTGGGTTGACAGTATTGCTCTCTCACATGGACGTATAGAAGAGGCTGATGTAAAAATTATTGATTGTAACTATTGAGCGGCACAACTGATAAAATTCTTAAAATGGAACATGACCTTAACGATCGTAATAATGGTTTTCTTTAGACAAGAAAAAACCTGATTGAGAAGAAATTTGTGACTGATAATTTTCATCTTTTTCAAGAGAGCTATCTCAACAATATACATTTCACGAATGTTAACGATAACATACTCCGAGAAATCCCACAAGCTGGCTTATTTATTATGAAGTGCCTTAGATACGTGCAGGCTCAATGAAACTAAAATAGCTGTGAGGTGACCCTTGATACCTTTCAAAGGACCCCCCTCCCTTCCCGTTTCAGTGAGAGGATTTTCATTAAAACCCAAAATTTTCTGCTTAGTTACACATATGTGAATAACTATAGTGAAAAAGAACAGTTCCTCGCTTGTTACCGTAGTCACCATTTTTGTTCACCTTTAGTTAGTTCAAATGACTCAGTCTAGTATTTTGTCTCTATCAATAAACCTTACATACGCGTGCAATTCAATAATGTATTCTTTTTCCCAACACAATAACTTGTTAGCAATTCAGCAAAATTCTCCAAAATATTTTGCAAATTTCGTTCAATTAGGGTTGTTAAATATAAACAAGACATTGTTACATCACAATTTATTACAAAAAGTAAGAAATGAAAACCTCCCGCTTGTTTATGACTAAATTGTCACAGTGGGTACGTGAGTTAATATATAACTACATATAAATGTATAATTTTGTATTCTGAGTATGTCCACGTATAATTGTGGATTTTCAGAAAAACTAGAAATGCAGATTATACTGGTAACGATGATATAGGACTTACGATACTTACGACAATGGAGTTCTTTATTCATAGAACGTTTTATCATTATGGCACATGTTTCATGAAAAATATTATGGGTCAACAAGTCAAATATTCCTCGCAAACTGTCCATTGGCAGGCATTTTGATCAAGAATTTGTATTATGTAAGCATTGAATAAGCTGAGAGTAATGATGAATTTTTATTCTCAGTTAGTTTTAAATATGTAGGTATTTCATGGGTGTAAGTAGATCGAATCCATCAGAACTACCAACTGGGGATACGTCAATGACGATACGATATTGACAATACTCGACTTGGCACGGAGTATAAATTTCTACAACAATAAAAATATACGAGGGCGCACACATGATAAATTCGATCATAAAATAAAGAATGATTGTAAAATAAATCACTACCACAAATGTCTAAGTTGATTAAGAGAGATGAGCACCCAACATAGCTCGAAATAAGTGATATACCCAAATGTTATCAAATTACTGAAGCAGGAAAGAAACATAAACTTATTAACATGAATATGCCTCACAGCTGGTAATTAAAGAAATTATGAACTATACAAAAATTACACTTTTTCCGTCATTTTGATTGCCTGGAGTCCACGGGATCACAATGAAGGATCGTTCTGATTGGCTGAGGCTAATGAAAATGCCTCGATTTCCAGCAATCTGAATGACCGCAGGAACAACCGTATAGATATGGAGAGATGAATGAGCATGGTCTGAGGAGTGGTTCTTCAATTTGAATTGGCTGTCGGATGTACTTTCGTATTGTACTATTACCACATAGTACATAATCCACATACCAGGAACATAAGATGGAGATGAGTTTATGAATATATAAAATACTTGTACCTAAAAAGATTATATTTGTGAAAATTAGGTCTTTATAACTCGTCAAAAGTAGTAAATCACGTATCCATGAATTTGGTTAGAGTATATTCAGTAGCTCTTAAGATTACTGCAGAGGCGTTCCATCCAATAAAGGTATAATATACTTAGGTATAATTATGTTGTGCGTCGATATTACAAACACAAACAACTGAATGAAGTTTAAGATTTAAAAATCAAATTTCGGAACCCTAACTCATTTGAAAGTTTTAGTATTGTCTTTGTGCAGCAATCTTAAGGCTAGTTTTGTCCAATAATAACAAATGCATATCGGAAATTACAGAAAATTGAATTCAAAATGTCGTCATTCGTGTACCGATGTGTTTTACCAAAATGGAGAACGGACCTTGGAGATTAAAAGCGTTGTCGTTCTCATTTTAGGGCAATTTTAATCTATAGTCCAGCCAAATCTCACTACTTGAAATCATTAAAAGCTAAGTATTACTTTTGGACGTGAAACTCCATCTAGTTCCACCAATAATCGGTAAATAACTTCATGACTTTCGATGTACGTTCCAACTGCGGCCAAATCAGGGAAAGTGTGAAGTTCTCGAGTTCACGGATATTGGAGGCGTCTCATTGGGTAAGGATGTGGGTGATCAACTTTGGTGGTCAGAGTGATATTAGCGCATCTGTGAGCTCCGCTGATGTTACGCTATAATCCTGCGTTATTACTTCAATTCTCAAGCACTGAAGAAACTCTGCACGGAATTTTTCAGATACAATTGGTTCTGTTATTTGAACTTTTACTTTTTAAGTGGATTAAAATGAGAAGAACAAGTTTTTAAGTAGACTCAGGGCTCCATAGTAGAGAAAGCTCTTTGATCTTCATGCATAGGGTTAAATACACATACAGGAGCCATCGGCGGTGCGATTCTAGCTTTGACGTATTTGGTGTAGAAGAGATAGGCGACGAAGACTAAAGCAGTCATTACTAGAGAAATAAGAGCTGTGGAAAATATGTTAGTCTCACTGGGAGAGTGTGGGACGACGACTTCAGCAGCTCCAGGACTTTTTATGCTGGGGTGTGTGCTTGAAGTAGTTTGAATAGTCGTTGTTGGAGTTGTAGTGGGAGCCTGAGTAGTTCTATAATAGTCCATGTTGCGCATAGACAGATATGCAACTATCGCATCCTCGTCTTCGTACGTAGAGTCGATGATATCCTTGAAGATGGGTACCAAAATACTGTCCTGTTCTGAACAATCGGATTGGCAATTACACTGCCTTGTAAGATCGGATGAGCACAATCTATCGTACATGTACGCCTTATTTGGGTTGGACAAAACTGTCTTTTTTAAACACTCCAAATCCCCTTGCAAATTTTCATTTAAGTGGTCAGTCGGATCGTGCCGCGCACAGTTCGGAACTGAAGAATTATACCTCAGACCGAAAATACCGAGGAATTCAAAGCCGTCGCGATTTATAATACGATGAGATGTATCGAAACCGTGATATCCCGCGATGCACACAGCAAGTGACACATTACCACCTAGATGTTCCGTAAAGTCCGACTTGAATCGATTTTTCAAATCCTTAGCTAGCTCACAAGGGGTGTAAATTTTACCCCTACACACAACAACTGCCGCAAACAATACCAACAACGCGCTAGAAACTCCCATCTTGCACTGAGGACCAACTAAAGATGAACCTTCCTATCTTATCAAAGAGAACGACGACTGTTGAACGGAACTCAGATTACACCCTTTCATGTATCTATGCTAAGCGATTCGTGTGAATCACTACGTCCCAAAGTAGTCACGAGAATGACGAGATTTCTTCGTATTTGTTATAAATTTTAAACAATTGTCAGCCAAGTCGGTGTGGTACGTAGCTTCCTCGTATTCATAACATGACGTACAGATGATCCCATGCATATTGGATAATCGAAACTGCAATATCCAGGTACCTACCTCTATTATACCGATGTCGTTGACATTTAAACGGAACCATCAACAGTCTCAACCACAATCTCAAAAAATCCCGTAGAAATTGGAAGAAAACTGAAGAAGTAATGGCTGAACTGAAGAATCATTGAACCGGTCACAATGAATTTGATGGGGAACCATCTACACCGTAACCTACACAATCCCTGAAAAAACTCATCACAATCTGACAATAATTTAATGAAGTTTTACCCCCTAGAAAGATTTGCAAACACACGGACGAACACAAAACCAAAATTGTTCCGTTAAAAAAAAGGTTTAATTCGTAAAACGTGAGTAAAAATTTTGATTATGGAGGACATTTTTATAATTAAAAAGTGAGAATAAAAAAGCAAAAAACAAAACAGGAGCATCGTGAGAGATGATTGAAAATAGAGAGCTGGAGAATATTTTCGAAGAAAAGACTTCATCATCATGGGTCCAAGCAAAGCTGGACCCCCGTCGAAGCCTAGCAGGTAGTCGTGAGAATATTGCTTTTGCCACCTTCGTAGACTCATAATTGAAACAAGAAAAAATCGTTTTTATGGCCAAATTCTGGTGATCTCCTCATGTAGGTATCTGAGAGTATTCAAAGCAACGGAACGCAAAAGTAGTGAGTGATCCTTCCCAAGTTCGTTAAACCAAATGCATCTTCAATCAAAAACATGCAAGACGATCGCAATTTCTTCTTTCTATTGAAATTCGCTGAAAACCAAAATTCGTTTGAATTTAATATGCCAAATTTTTTTCGCTATGAAACTTGATCCTTTAACTTGATAACCAGGAACACATTTTTGAAGAGAATATCCACTAGAAACAATCAAAATTCAAACTCGAATTCCATATGAAAATACTTTTGGAATGATGAAATCACAATTGAGCCGTTAATTGTGATTAACGTGTAAATATCAAAAGAAGAAATTGCGAATTTTGTTGGCGGTGGCAACTCCTAAGTTTGGATGGTAGCATTTTCCAAGAAACAATTAGGAGTATCTCTGTGTGGACAACCAACGAATTCATAGATAGTCTCTGACGGAATCCAGAGAAGAAAAAACTCGAGCAAAAATGGGTAAAGAGAACTGATTTTATTTCCACTTTGCGTTACTTTTCGTGCTACTCCCATGAATTTGGTGGTGTTATTGTTACGATGAATGTGTTTTTTATTGTGATTGAGGTATGTTTCCATGAATAGTGTCACATCATCACAATAAATACCAAAAAACTGTAAAGTAACACAACCGCCAATTCACTGAAATGAAATTTTATTCAGGGTAAATAGTCTTCAAATTAATCCACTTTTCAATGGTGTACTACCCGTTCAAAAATTAAACAGAATATTCGTGTTCCGAGAAGGTACATCATCGTTTGCTCATTAGCTATTCTGCTTCCATGATTCAGGTGCGTGACATGTTATTCGATCAGTAACCCACGCCAAAATTATAAATGAGACAACCAGAGAAGATACCGGTCTGTAGGAGCACGTAATAGTCTTTTGGCAGAGGTAAAGAGGGCTTTACTATGTTCCGATTACATGGTATCTATGGAATTTTCAATAAAATTAATAGTATGTTTAACAAATTGAATCTGCAATTAAAACCGAATACATAGACAAATGAAATAACCTTCCTATTTTCGTCATAAAAAAGGGTTTAAAAATGTTTTAAAACGGAATCCCCAATAATTGTTTACTAGGGATTCAAATATTACCCATGCGACACAGTCATTTTTTTTAAATCACCTGATACTGGCATTTTCTTTTAACCCTCCAGTACTGTGGTCGGGTCATAATGACCCAGGTAGCTGCTCTGCCCTTTGTTGTTTGTACCTGAAATGTTGGTTCCCCCTCTCCTCACCCTTTATCCTGAAGCTCATTCAGTTCCTCATTTCAGTTCATCTTTGGTCATTGTGGTACGTGTTAATCTCAAGAAAATGCAAACGCAACCCGACCGCAGTACTCATGTTCTGTTCACAGCCACCGAATCAGACGTATTTTCCTTTTTTTGAAAAAAATTGCTATGAGACATTAGGTATTTGTTGCAAATTAATTGTAGAATCGATCCTTGAAATTTGATCCATCTCAATGGTAGACTCCCTGTATATTGACTTCCCCTCTCTCTCCTAAATACGAATTTCTGATGGGTACTTGGGAGGTGGAGAAAAGGAGGTTCGACTAGCTGGCGCCGGTAGACTGTTTGGATAGTTGGGATGCTTTGTTGCTGGTCTACGTGATGACCACAATCATGTTTGGTGGTTTTAATGACTACTCTGTCATATGAATAACATTTCGATTTTCTTAACCCTTGCTGGGAAGTTTTCTTTGGAAATTCGCTCATTAACCCATGTTGCATGATTAGAATTTTTTCGATAATATTGGAAAAAAAAAAAAATAAAATAAATAAACAGAACCTACTTTTTGATGAAGAACAGCATATTGGGGTTTAGTCCCTTTTTTTGATGAATTAACCGAATCTACAATGTCTGTATTTGGTGATCAACTGAGATGTGTGTTTCCACTTATATGTCATAGGTGGTGGAGAGGTAGGAGAATGGACATAAGGCTAGTCAGACAGGACCTGCTTAGCCAAGGAAGAAAGGGAGCGCACAATGGCAAACTGGCAAGATATATGGATGGAAAAACGTAGAGGAAGGTGGACTGCACGGCTGGTGCCAAACATTCAGACGTGGATGGGAAGGAAACAGGGAGAAGTGAACTACTTCTTTACGCAGTTCTTCACAGGACATTGAATGTTTTATACTGGGAAGTAGACCAAATTCAACTTTTAAATTAATTTTTAAAAACTCATCTAACTAAAACTAAAATGATTAAGAGCCAATAATAAGAAATTTTTCTTAAAAACGGCAATTTTTCAATGTATTTTTGAAGCTTTCTATAATAATTTGCGGTCGGGAACGAAAAATTTATCGCTCGAGGGTGGCGGCAGATGGCGTGCGGGCTCGGCTCAAAGACCGTAAACTCAGACTGCCCAGAAAGGCCCCAGTTGACATCTCACTCCACGGCGGACGCTTCCGGTTTTTCACCATAGTCTTCAACCAGGCCCAAGAAGTCCGTATTGGTGGGCAGTCGTGTGTATGCATCTATATATACGTGTGTGATGAAGGTGGACCCCTATAGCGTGATGTCCGCGCGTTATTTCGTGTTGTCCGCTCGTAAGAACCGCCACTCTGCCCCAACATATTCGACGATAAGGGTCGCCCGTCCTTTCAACCCGGTCGATTCGTCCGGACCTTGGAGGAGAAAACGCAGTTTTTCTTAGTTTTGAGATCTTTTGTTAGGTACTTATTTACCGCTCCATTCCAAACAACATACATAAGGAATCAAAAGTGTGCTTATTTCGGCAAATTTACAAACATAATGCATCAGATGTTGGACAACTTTTTTCATTTATATCAGTACCTTGACATTTTATCGGATCATTCGTCAGAAAAAGTCTCATTTTCCGGGGCCTTCAGCATCTCGGAACCTTATTGTTCCGCAGGGAGGGTCGTCAGAATTCATCACAATCACCTTCGCCATCTATCTTGGACTGCAACCTCGAGGATTTCTGGATTTTTCATCATGACTACCTGACGCGAATCACTATCCCATGCTAACATTCCTCGCCGCCCTTTACTAAAAACAAATTCTGGTGGATTTTGAGTTCGCTCTTCATTTCGAGCGAGACCATTTTCCTTTTGACATGGAGAAATGTCACATGACTGGGCATCATTCTTTAGGATATGTCACGATTTCATGTATTGATGGGCTGAAGTCCCTCCCTTAGTACTCATCAGTCAACCAGCATGCATGAATTTGACCATTCTGAACAAACCTCACCCAAACCGCTGTACCATTCATGTTCAAACGGCTGAACCACGCCCAAATGACTGCGATCTTCAAAGTATGTAAGAACAGTAAATCTCACCTGACCCCAACTCTCTCATTTGTGCCGCATTTTGTGTGAAAAAGGTTCTGCAGCAAGACTGGCGATCACAAGTATGTGGAAAAACTGCATGTCCTATCCTAAAATTTTATTTGCGGAAAAGCTCAGGGTGTTTGAGGCAGTAGCTCGCTCCATCTTGCGTTATTCATCACAGGTGGGGCTTTGTTTATAGCGACTATGTCGAGTCCGTTCTAAATTTTTTCGTGAAGATGGTGTTCTCTTTCCCAAGGTGCACACCGAACTATATAGTATTTTTAGCAACTGGTTTGAAGCCCCTCTATATGTAAACATTACGGATGCATTTCAATTATATAATGAAAGTCACGAAAATGTCTGAAAATCGCCTACCAAAATATTTAGCGAAAAGAAGGATAGAGCTTAATGTGTTCTGGGTGGAGGAGTGGGAATATCTCAGGGGGAAGGTATGATATCCCATTAAACACTCATGAGATAAGAAAAGAAGAGAAGCCTTGAGATAATAGGTAACGCTTTGCAGAGTTCGAGTAAAGGGCGTTCAACGCTCAAAACCATTCCCTGTATATGTCGATCAGATTGGGAAGTGAGGTGGTGCCGCTGACCACGATCAAGGATTTTCTGCGTTTCTAATGGTGTTTCAAAATTAGAGGAGACCTCCTGCCATTGAAATACAGGCCATACGAGACAAGCGACCAATCATGTGAACTTTATAGCAGTGGCTAAGTGGTGAATGCGATACTTGAGAAGGCAAGAATAGGTTGGACTACTTAAAGATGATTAAGTCGGACAACCCAACCCCTGTTAGGTACTGTGTTGTCGCATGGGGTCTAAGGCGTAAGGCGATGGAGGAGTATAGGTTGTATTGTTAGCCATATTTCTATCCTTCTCATGTCAGCAATTTATTGTGTTTAATTTAACTAAAATATATTTTTTGCGAGTTATTTTCTGTTCCATTATATGCTTAAGGTATAATATATACATAAGCACTGTATAATATATACATAAGCACTTAAGGTATAATATAAACATAAGCACAGTATAATATATACATAAGCACTTTGAGGTGAGGCAAACTCATCAGACGGTCCTTAGTGACCATGAGTAACTATGTTATGTTGATTTACTTTCTAATGTTAGTGGATTTCTTAGAAGTATGTTTTATTTGGTGATGTAGAAAGAAAAATGATGTGCATGTTTTGATTCATTCATTAAATCTCAGCCATCTTGCTGTTACAAATACTTGAAGAGCACGGTGTGAAATGTCGGATTTAAATGTTAAACCGTGAATCACGAATTGCATATTTATTTGTCCTCTGTTTAGTACGGGAGATGATGAGACAGCGCTTCACTTGTTAGGTAACAGTCAAATTTCGAGGAAAATTCGTAGAGCTCAGTTCGGCTCTTTATACGACAGTATTTGGCAGACGAAGAAGATTATTTGAATATTTAAATGTGAAAAACTGGGTGGCCCTTGGTTGGTACATTGTACAGGAAAGTTTTGGTGAATAATGAACACATATTTAATAAAAATAATGTGTAATTATTATCAAATTTGTAATAATAGCAATTATTGTCTATAAAGTTGAAAATGTTTTTGTCTCGCTAAGTGTAATTGTAGTTTATTAATTAATGCTGTTACAACTACTTTTGTGATAAATATGTTGTAATTTATAAAAAACGGGAAAATCCGAATGCGGCTTATATCTCGGTGCTACAGCACCACAATGCTTTTTTTCATGAAACTATAATTTGTATTTACTGAAATAAAAAGCATTCCAAATTCAATCCATCCAAATGACTGAACTATCCACGAACAAACGTGAAGAACTGTTCTATTTCTAGGCTACAGCTCAACTCGGGGTCTGGTGGAGTCAAACTAAAGACTCACATTGCATAAGACATAACCAGGCGAATTTGAGAAACCCCAAACTCCATTATTAATAGCAAACGATTATAGATCTTGAGATCAATTCTATTCGTTTATTATTCAATTTGATACCAGTGGAGTCGAGGAATTTTTTTCGAAGTTTTTTTTTTTAACATTTTTTTGAGATTTTGTTCCACTCTAAACATTTGTTGGTTTTCTTTTCAAGGAAAGAAAAATCCGAAAATCGAATAAAAAAATGTATGGAATATGAGCACCATTTGGGGTTTAGTTGTGCCGTGAAGCTTCTGCGAGCCCTCAATTTCGCTTAACAACATCAGAAAGCAAATTTAATGCTCTTTTCGTGCGTATCCTTAAATTTGAATTTACCCCTAATCTAAGGGAGTTACCACCAATAATGCGAATCAAGATAAAAAACACGAAAAAAATTAAAATTAAAACTCGGCCTTTCGGGTCTCGCCTGCGGGCAAAGCCCCTTGTACTCCCGTATGGTTACTGCTTAGAGCCACCGGCTAAAATTCAAGAAACATGGAACATGCTTTAGCCGTTCCTTTAGCCATGCCTTTAACGGTGGAAGCTTCTCGAATGTTCTTAGTGTAATTCAACTTTGCAAATGAGCTTCCTTACTCGCTCTTCCGAAGTAGACGATGACTCACTACTTTGTAAAGCAGTCTTAATCACAATATTATTCTTATTATTAAGAAATCGAAAACATATAAAGCGTCGAAGAACACATCACCTTTAAACCATTCAAAAGGCCACCTTTCACCACTAAAAGCCCGCGTTCATAACAAAATCTTGCCTTGGTTTCAAGATTCTTTGATTATATTCGTAAAAACCAAGCCAACCAACAAGATCAATATAATTCACTAAATCGATGTTGGTTTTTACCGCCAATGTTGTTTACAGTTCTTTTAAATCAAAGGTACATAATATGTATAGCTAATATTATCAGTTTCGTCCATATTTACAGCTGTTTTGGCAGTATATAATGTACGCATAAATTTAGGGCTTTTCAACGAGCAGCGAACGATTTTCGTGGGATGAAAACTAACGGCGATACATTTCCCTAGAAACGGGACGGCTGTAAGTGAAAATCATTAGAAAATTCCGCACTAGTTTCGTTCCACGGTTTCGTCACGTTTTTGCCCAATTAAGTGATGGCTAAAGCATGTTCCATGCTAAAAATTCGGAGGATGATGGGTTAAAAAAAAAAAATGTTGAGGTACAAAGTTTGTTGCAATTTAGTCATAAAATCAGTACCGGAAGTTTGGATCATTAGTTCTCGGACACCCAACATACTCGTAGTCATGTATATCAATCATTTTCATCCAAACTTGAATAAACGGAGTGCGTCAGAATTCTGTAAAGTGTAAACTCGTACTGCCAGCGCGAAATGAAAGGCATCCCGAAAAATCTCTTTGCAAATCACCCAGAGATGAAGAGGAAAAAAATTGTTAGATAAGATTAAATAATTTTACTCGAGATTCGGTTCCACCTAATCTGAGCCGACCGATCGCTATTTGACTCCACCTCTCGACGAAAGCTTGAATCTCACCCGACCTGCATGTTTATTTTGCGTTGAATCAACGAGGGTCCCTCTTGCAACAAATTGACCCCCTCTACGGCCTCATCCCCCTGGGGACCCCGTTTAACTGATTAGAAAGTGTTCGGTTTTTTTCAAACCTACCCCTCTGAACGGCCTCTTTTTTGTTTAGAGTTAGTGAGCCTGAATGACGATTTTTCACGGGCACGTTCGTTTGTCGTGCATAATGGAGAAACTAGGTAAATCCACAGAGAAGGGTTTTATTACTGAAATCAAAAGGACGACCCGCTCCACAGTACATAAATTCTTTTGAAAACGGGTTTTCGATGAAGAGAAAAATTCCTGCGTTGGCCCTCCCTTTTTTCACGCTTCTCCATTAATATTTGATGTTCATGGCCACCATTTCCTTGAATTTTCCGGGTTTTCAACGTGGAAAATAAAGCTTGATTGGGATTTAGGAGTGAGAAGAGGTATTATCTCAGAAGCATAGGATATAACACTGTGATGAGTTCGAATGTGTTTTTTAATTATGAAATTAATGTACTAAACAGAAGTGAGACGAGCAATGGTACGAAAATTGTTTGAAGTTTGAATTAACTCGGCATTATTTGAATTCTTTAGCAAGTTTCAAGAAACGCCGTATTGTTAAACATCGTTCAGGGAATGAAAGTAATTATAAAAACGAAGCTTGTGTTGCTTGTGATGGGCAGAAAGCTTTCTTCTAAATGAAATTACGAAAATAATTATTTGGCGTATAAAACCTCCATGGTCATGTCAACCTAATAACGATTTCCAATACAGACAGCCTCAACAACCAAATTTAGATCTCCGATGTAACTTTTGCCTCCCATAGTGCGACCTTCGTACAGTTCGGAAGGGGTGCCGAGTAGTTTTAATGGCGGCAAGGATTTCTTCGTAACGAGATAAGTCTGCGGATGACGGAAGCAGTTTTAGGGCCCGTCAAGTGTTCCTCTGAAGATAAGAGTTTTCCCGGTAGGCAGTTAGTTAGTCTCTGCTAACTGGAAACTGGATAACAATATTCATTTTAATTCGACTTTGAGCACTCTTTACGAATTGATAGTGTCTTTCGGGCAATTCCAACTTTGACCAAAGAAAGGTCTGAACCGTCTAGTTCCACACCCAGTTACACTGAGGGCTCTGTTTCATTTTTGTGTGCAACGATGTGAATAAAAATAAACATCTATTTGTTAATTAGGAAAAGCTAGACGTTGTTGTTGTCATTGAACTGCAGTCCTTGACGTTGGTGGAGACAAACGCGAATCAACTTCAAAACTTGGAAGATCCATCGAAAACCTCCATGACAGGAGAATAAAATGGAGAATCAAGATTAATGAATATATATTTTAATGGCAAAGTTATCCCTCATGCTAAAGAGGCAAAATATTAGGGCATGACTCTAGATACAAACCGCCACTGGAGAGTGCACGTTCGAAATAAAAGAACAGAACTGGACACCATATTTTGGTTTATTATTTTCAATAACGAGCCTTTGGAATTTCTAAAAATGTAGAGCGTGGAAAGGTGGACGATCAAAATTATCAATACAGGTCAAACTAAACCAATACAATTATTGAAGGGTGTTGAGTCGGATGATAATATCATGTTGGTGATCGAAACGACTCTGGGTCCTCTTTGTGAATAAAAAGGGGGAAAACGTTGACTTTTTGGTGTTTAATTTTCAGCTACAGTTTCGCTGGGCAACTTGCCAGCATCTTCAGGCTAAAACATATATTAGAACAGCAGATCTCTTAGTCTTCTAATACTATGGTCATATTTACTCTAGACATATGTTATATTTCCCTATATTAGTTATCGATAGACGTGCATTTTACCTTGCAGTCTTATGTAGTATAGAAATGATGACGTGGAAGTAGTGGTTAAAACCTGATAGTGTGGATCAACACCGCCCCCATACCAATGGAGAATATTGAATTCCCTTTGTTTTTCGATGAGAAATCTCTTTTTTCCGTTTTTAAAATTAATGTTAGATCTAAACGTTAAAGGTGTATTACTTGACAATTTTACCAATCAAACAAGGTAGGTACCTATCTGACTTGTTCAGTCACTGTTTTTTCCTTTGAAGGAGCACAGATTATTATTTTTTTGTTTGAAATGTCTCGACTTATGCACTATAATAATCATTGTTTTTCCAGTTTGGATCCGTTAAGATCGTTTTGATTGAATAGAGAATGATTGAAATGACAAGAAGTATATACTACATAAGACTGACAAGGTAAAATGCACGTCTATCAATAACTAATATAGGGAAATATAACATATGTCTAGAGTAAATGTGACCATAGTATTAGAAGACTAAGAGATCTGCTGTTCTAATATATGTTTTAGCCTGACGATGCTGGCAAGTTGCCCAGCGAAACTGTAGCTGAAAATTAAACACCAAAAAGTCAACGTTTTCACCCTTTTTATTCACAAAGAGGACCCAGAGTCGTTTCGACCACCTACATGCCAATTCAATTAGCTCCTTGAACCAGTCTGGACATGTGATGCCCAACTGTGGGGCTGCACTTCTGAATCGTGACATAATTCCAGAACAGTAAGGCCATGCTTTGATGCATATCGGTATTCAAACAATCAAGACATCCATAAGGACCTCAGAATTCTCACGATGGATGAAGTTATGAAAATCAAGCAACAGTCCATCATCAGAAGCTACAAGGTCATGTCAACGAGGAGGCGGTGAAGTTGCTGGACTTTGATGATCTACAAAGGCGGTTAAGAAGACAAAAACCTCACGATCTGGGGGAGTAAGGAGTGACGTTTTCATGAAAATGTTCAGTGACTGTAGTGTTGTAAGCTCCTGTCAATCTAGTGCGTCAAAAGACACTGAATAGCCGAAAAATATGGAGGTGTGCTATGCATGTAACACACTCTCATTTAAATTCCATCAACTTACTCATTGTCATAGAAATTTGGCTAATAAGTTGAATGTACCAATAAATTATACATTACCTGTTCGGGGGCTACAGTTTACGGACTTTAGGCATTACCATTTGTGGTGGACATTAAGTTATTACGCCCGTAAGGTTGGCATCACTGGCCTTATCGGGGAGCTGATACCATTGTTATAACCTCTGTTAATCGTGAAGTTCCTATCCGTTCATTCTGCTCGTTTAATTTAAATGTAGTTTTATTCAAAGATACCTTTTGAATCAAATGATAAAACATTACCATTAATATATGTACCAATATTATTATATTGAGGGAAAAAGTTCAGTTCCTACGTGGGAGACCCGCTTGATGCTCCCTCGTAACCATAAATCTACATGGAAGAGGACTACTTCCCCCCCCCCCCCATCCAAAACAGTATTCTGTTGATTCATAATTCGCGAAAATCGTATGGGATTATTATTGGACTTCTTCCCATCGGCACACTTTAGAACTTCTTACCCTTTTGATGTCATTGGAACGATTATCTGATCATAGCAAGGTAGTTTAGAAGGAAGCCAACTTAGAGCAACTGACCCACGAATACATGAAAAGGGATGTATTCCATTCATATAACTGCAATTTGAATTTACCCCACTTTCTCCATTGTATACTAATTTATTATTTAATTAGTTGGAATTTGAACTCTTCTCCATCCTCCAGGTCAGAGTTCGACCCCCTCCTACGGCAGAGCTGAAAACTCTTCGGATTGTCGGTTCAGCGGTTAAAACGAAGTTTGATCCGTTGTTTTAACGAATATTCGAAAAAATGAAGCTGGTACTGCAAAGGACTCAAAAATTCTCAAGAATTCAAGCATGGAATTTCAAATACCCAGGAATTTTGGACAACTCCGAGGAATCAACATTTCAAAAAATGGGGTCAAAAAAGTTAAATTTAGTGGTCATAATACTGCAGGCGATTTATACTACATAAAGCACAAATATAAAAATATACTACAAAAGAAAACAAAAAAGTACCGTAGTGGCAAAGACAAACTATGTTATTTGAGGGTGAGTGATCTATACAGAAAAACACAAACGGTGGATACAGCTTTCGTACAAGTACGCAACCACGAGAGACATTTTATGTCTTATGTTTAATAAATTGAGAGCTTTCCAATGAGTGGTGAACGATTTTTGTGGGGTGGAAAATGACGAAGTTAGTTTTCCCTAGGAACGATTGGTTGTACGTGAAAATCATCAGAAATTTCCGCGTAACGCTCCCCTCGTAACGCTCCCCTCGTAACGCTCCCCTCATAACGCTCCCCGCGTGACGATCCCCGCGTGACGATTTTTCATTTATGTGCCATAGTAAAGACATAAAATGTCAAAAACATGATTTAAGGGTTTTTTGTTGACATCACGTTAATCATAGGATAGGAATATGGTAATATTCAGAATCATCACAAAATTTCTGATAGAAGTACAATGTTGTTTTGATAAAGAAATTAAAAAAGGTAAAAAATATAGGCATATTAACAATATGATGAAAATCAACAAAGTGGGTACTCTATGAGTTCATGGCAACGAGTTGTTAACATGAATATGGACCACTGAAAGTTTCAAAACATACCCTGTGCATACAGTATGTTGGTATGGTATACTGAAAATCGAAAAAAACGTGAATATCGAAAATCGAAAAAATTTACGTGAAGGTACTCTATGAGTTCTGGGTGACGAGGATGAATATTTTTTTAAGTATTTGAAGAAAAACTGAAAACTGAAAATTTGCTCATTTAGTCATGCTGCACGAATGGGATTTTTGAAATTGGCGACTTTTGCTTACTTAAAACGTAGAAGGTAGAAAATCCATGTATCAAAAAGCATAATCAGCAATTAATTTATGTGTCTAACTGAAAGACTTCAGTGAGATCTTTTCGAAAAATACCGGGGTATCCGATGTTTGGAAGGGAGCAACAATAAAACTTGAACCAACTCGCCCCTTCTACTCAGTACCATTCTCTCCTAACATTTGTGCGTCTCTGGATATCTCTAATCCTTTATCAGCCAATCAGCCACGAAATATTGAGCTTGAAAACCGACTCACTGAGATTTCAAATTTTGATTCAGCGTCAGTGCATCTGTTTATTGGCCCAGGCATAACTAGGAATATAAAACCAAAGATGATATTTTCAAGGATTTATGCAAAATGGCCTCCATTGTCTTTGGACTAATGGCACACACGCGCGAACTTGATATTCCTTATATCAACTGCTTGTTTATAAATATTTATGCATCGATTTAAGATGATAATTACCAAAAAACTAAACTTAAAAAAAGCAAAACCATAAAGAACTAGGAGTTAGTAGACGGCAGTTGGTTATGCAACTGCCCGAGAAATTTTATCTTCTCGGAAACGCATCTTTACGTCGTTTATTCGTTTGGCATTTCGCGATAACGCCGCGATTTCTTTGGAGCCGAAATCTCGAATTTTTCTACACTCATGTGGCTTTTGCTGATAAAATATTTCACTAGTGTGGGGGAGGATTGTCGTACACGTGTGAAGATAGCAGCGCAGACTTCCTCAGTGCATGTTGGCGCATACTGGTAGCAAACAGATATCAATAGATAAGAACATTGCGGTTCTTAGATTGTTCTATGCGATGATTGAAGAAGTTCGTATGGTTCTCTGATAACAACGCAATAACATTAAAACGTTCACTTCTTTAAACATACTATTAAATCGTTAGTGAACCGAAGTTCAACACTAATAGTGTACTAACTTCATTGATGTGTCCGAAAGTACGACTTTTTTTTAGTTGAGGTTCCATTTGGAATGGAGTGAACTCACCTGAGTCAGTACTTGATACAGTTATAGAAACTAGTGAACACTCACTTACACTGGAATATCGAGAACGACATATTATACTTCATTCCCTCAATACGTAAAATTTCTTGACCAGGGCAAAACTACACGAAAAAATCACCCGATATTCTATCAAATCGATTGGGAATGGCGTCCTCAGAAATACAACTCCTCCTTAGCCGAGCTTTCGGTAAATTTAATCCTTCCTCAGGGCTCGAAAGATGTATTACAGAGTGGATTTGGTTTTCAATATTGACGCTGGAGTGATGTTCAATGAGTACCACATCTTTTGAGGCCTGAGGAAGATGACAAATTTATCGAAAGCTTGGCAATGGAGTTTTATTTCTGTGGACCACATTCCCAATCAATTAGACTGAATATTTGTTGTGTGGAAAAGTTATATTTTCCGTTCAAAATGATCCAATATTGATGAAATTTTTAGGCATATACAGTAAGTATGCCCCAAGATAGATCCATATAAATTTTGCGAAACCAAAATGCGCCCGAATTCGCTCCAAAGGGAATATTAATAAATTAGGAGTTACAATAGTTGTTGATGAAATTATCTTGAAGTTCAGCAACGTTATCTCAAAAGGAAAACAAAATACAGACAAATTACCTGAATTAAGAGGAATTTTTAATTGTATTATTATTCCTAAACTAAAGGAACCTGCAACTTGAGTAGTAATGCAGAGTACAAAACCATATCAGGTTGAATTTCCGTTCGACTGCCTTTCCTGGCGTCGCGGACGTCATAAGCTGTCTTCCAGAGGGAAGATTTGATTCTGATATCTCTCATGGGCTACCTATTGCCTCATCCGCTCAAGTGGAAAACGGTTCACAAACGACTCAACTCGAAAAATTATCGGGAACCCTCCCAGAAGCAGTCTCAATCCAACTTCGTTGATCTCACGAGAACCGCTTCATTAAACCAGCTAACGGCTGTTGGTTACCAGCAACTTGATCGTGAAGGTCAAATCATCATGTTTGTATAAATTATTAAAGCTCTATTCAACGCTCAGGAAAAACGCTGCAAATTATTACACAATGGTTTATTATTTTTATGTAGATCACTCGTCTGCAAAGCCACCAACCATCCAACATGAAGAAAAACATCGATCGCATTTCGGTAAGCTTTAATTTGAACGAAGAATAGGCCTCTTTTGCGATTCACACTCGTGTTTCTGATTTATCGTACGTCCAAACTTTAAATTCTTGTAGTGAGCGAACGGTTTGTCCTACAGAGCTCCGGGTGGTTTCAAAAAATTCTAAAAATTCTATAGAATCCTAAATTGAAGGAAAAACAATACCTTTATATCAAAATTTTTTGAGTTAGGGCGTTTTCAAAATTTCAAAATTGAATTTGGAACCCTTGGAATTGACCTACATCAACCAAAATCTTCGGGGCACAACTAGACTCCAAATGGAGTCTACATACCAAATTTCATCAAAATCGGTCAATGCTAAGTGGCAAAAGTGCCGCGGACGGCTGGCCAAATTTGTATTCGATTTTTGGATTCTACGTACCTTGAATCGTAAACCAACAAATTTACAGAGGGTGTTACAAATTTTTTTTCTCAGTCGATTCCAAAGGTTCATTATTGAAAATAATAAACCAAAAGTGGTAAGTAGGTTAAATCCACTTTCTGGTCAAAACGACACGTATTCCAACATTCACATAACGTAAATTATGAACTGACCGATGTTTTTTAAATTTGTTTCATGCATTTCTGTGGGTTGAATACTCAAGAGAAAAAAACTTGAAAAAATCCTGATCACTAGAATGTCTTTCCATCGTAGCAAAGAAAGATATCTGGAAAGACGCTGACTTTGACATTGACCTAATATATGAAATCACACTCGTGTACTTCCCGTCCTATTTTTTACGGAAGTCTGCTGCGAGATAACATAAATGATGCAGGATGCCTGAGGTTCTATCGTCCCCGATCTCTGGAATGACTGAGCTAACCGGAGGAGCAGTTCAGATGAAGGAAGTCCACAGATGAAGGGACTAGAAATTCCAAAATCACCTTTATTACAAATTGGTTAGTGGGAGTAATGGTTTTATACTTAGGGATGACGTATCGAATGAAATATATCGATATACTGATCGAATGATAAATCGTCAGTACAATATCGATACCTTCGATATATCGGAGAAAATTTATCGATATTTCTATATATCGGAAGATTTACTTGGAAAAACGAGTTGAAGTAGGTAGGTGAATTTAATCGTTTTAAAACAATACAAACATCATTTAGGAAGACATTTATCGACATATCGGAGGATATACTTGGAAAAACATGACGAAGTAAGCAGATAGGTGAATTGAAACGTTACTAACATCATGGAAACGTGAATCGAAACGTTACTAACATAGATAATTTTGAAAGAAAATATATCGATATAGGTACTTGACATATCGGAAGATCTAATTGGAATATCCGGTTGAAGTAAGTATTTAACCTACTTAAAAAGTTTTACAGAGTATGAATTATCAAAATTCATAGTTTGAAAACTGAAAAGTTCGAAAAATTCATGATTTTAGAGCACTGTCAGTAACACAGGGTTTTCGGGGTAGCACATTTTGGGGAAAAACTACCCTCAGGGGTGCTAACAACGTATAAAATATCGTAAATACCCTCGCCATTGTAATGTTCGATTTATAAATTGACTGGGGTATACTGTGGGCGTGATCCTTCAAAATTGAGAATAATTGTTGTAAAAAACTGCTTCACTTCGTATAGTAGGTAGTTTGAATCTAGACGCGGATCCATTATTTTTGGCTAAAGTCAAATAATTGAGCCCTGAGCGACACTGCAGGTGTAAACCATTAATGTACCTACACATGTGTACATGATGTATCATGTTTGACCTGAAGTCAACCTATCTACAAAATTTGGAATAAAATCACTTGATGTTTTACACAGGTACAGGCGTCCCTCCTTACCCATTTATTTTAATATAATTTTTATTCGTTGAAAACAATTCGCGATATTATCTGCAAATACATCGATATTGACCGATAACATCGGTTCTCTATATCGATGTAAATATATCGATATATCAACCTTAATCTATCGATATATTTCATATATCGTTGCCATCCCTATTGATACTACCAAAGTTTCCGTTGATATTGGAAAACGAGCCTTTATTTCGATAAGAATCAAATGTGCAGTTTAAAAATCAGAATTTTCTTCTCAATTTAATTATTTAGGTAATAAGTGGTAGCTATTTCATACTAAGGTAAATTTACGTATCACTTCACAGGGTACCCTCGCAGAGACTGCAGAGTTCGAATGACAAACTACACTCCTCACTGATCAGGGGAACTAAATTTTGGTAGCTAAATTTTAGCTGTCAGAAGCGGACCCAACAGGGGCTTTATTTTCGATGCAATATTGGAAGGGACGCGAAGTATCAGTATGACCGAATAAATTCCATTTCATAATGGTACAGAACTTACAATGATTAAAAACCTTCTGGAGGTCGACAACTTCCTAGAGTTGGAAGACTTTATTAAAGCGAGGGGTGGGGGAGATGAAAAGGTTGGCGAATTTATTAAGATTGGATGCTACATAGCTTCAAAAAACAAAGCTTCATAACGTTATAGCTTTATGGAGACTCTTGGCTTCATCAAATACTTTATAGATATAGATTTACTTTTAAAGATTAGAAACTTCATGGAAGTTGGGATTATAAAGGTGTGAAGAGGAAGTCGATTGGTTGGAGAATTTTCAAAGGTTGGAAGCTTCTCAATGATGAAAGTTTCATGAAAATTCGGTGTTGGAGACTTTATAGGTATTCATTAAATTATAGGGATTAGAAACTTCATAGATTGGTTACTATTGAGAGGTGGATACCTTCACATTTTGGTTCATCAATCGGTAGGATCATTTATAGGATTGGAAAATTCTCAGTGGTTGGAGGCTGGTGATTTCAAAAGCCTTTATAAAGGTTGGAGGATTTGTATAAGTTGGAAGCTTTTTGGTGTTAGGTGGCTGCACATTGTTGAGAGGCTTTATAAAGGTTGAAGGCTTTCAAGAGTTAGAATTTTTGTGAGCTTCAAAATGTTAGGACGCTCCACAGAAGATTAGAGCCTTCATAGCGTGGTACTCAACTTCACAACGGTTAGAGCCTCTATAGAGGTTGGAGACTCCTTAGCTTCAGGATACCTTATAAAGGTTGGAAGCGTACAAGGAAACTTTTGAATATAAACACAAAGACAATTAATTGGCAACAATAATCTTAACTCAAATAATAAATCCAATAATCTTGGTGTTTCGTTATAATTCGAACTGTACAAATTTCTTCATGATGAAGATGTAGGTTTTATCACAGTTATCAGCAACAGGTGTTCAAATCAGTGCTCTTAGTGAAACAAACATAGCTTCATTAAAAATGCATGAAACTTAACTAAATCTAACTTTTCAAAATGTTCCTAACTGATGAAACCATAAATGAAACTATTTCCTTAGATTTACCGTAAATCCCGGTCTTATCTGAGATTTTCAACCTACCCTGGCTGTAGTAATTCATTTAAGAACACAAGAAGATAAATTGTATGACTTTTGTAGCTGGTTCACTTTAGGAGGTAGTGGAGATCCACTTTTGGATAATTTCGGATAAACCCCTCAAAAAATTATCTGAATTTTCGAAATTTTCAAACGAGTTTTAAGGTCTTTTCCTCGCTCAAAACACGGATATTCTAGGAAACCCCAAATGATTAATTTAAACATATTTGCAAAAACCCTACCTCTTTCTGATTTTGAATCTATCTTGAATGTAAAATAACTCGTTTTAGACCATCTAAAAATGAGGTGTTGATGGAGCTTAACAACAGGAGGACCACTACACATTCTTTTCGGAGATTCACTAAATTTTTGAGATGTTTCACTCCAAATTTTTTCCACAAAATCCAGACCAAACGGAAATCGAAATCGTCAAACTTCTGAGCAAGTAAGGTCACTATTACTACTAAGCAGATTTTCAATACGCAATGATAAGCCAAATTCGATAAATCGGGCAAGAAGAAAATCACAGCGACAACATGAATAACACTATGGCAGTTGGCCAATAAGCTTTTTCCGAGGTACAATAGGTCGCTACGGCAATACATCAGCCTCTAAAAGGGCCTCTAAGTTCAAGGTGAATAGAATGTACACCGTGTTTTAATAGGCAAACATCCTTGGCCTAGGAGTTCACCCCGCGGCAAATTTCTTTTTTACCCCTCTCGACAATCATTCCGTCCGCTTTTTACAGCCGATTCCATCAGAGGTATTGGTGTAATTGCCGAGGAATGCTCTCCGGATGATTTTTTCGAAAACCGATGATGAGAGTAATCAAGGAAACGGTACGAGAAAATTCTTCGTATACTAATAATTGTTTTAGCGTTTATTGAAGTCGAGTAGGCACCTACACCATGAAGACTTGAGAGACTGCCCCACTCTTTTGCTTCCAAGTCTACCTAAGGTAGCAAAACCATCATTCTCCTGGGAGATGAAATAAAAATGTTCGTAAAAATTGTAACTCGCTTTAAATGGAAATTAATTTTAAAAATTCTAAATTTTTGAATTTTCTGAACTATTTTGGTTGTCGTTTCGCAAATTCTCGTTGCGGGGCGAGTTCGGTACATTTTTCAGGATGGTCCCTATAAAACAGTCACTGCACCTGGATCAACTGAAGCCCTACAGACGTAGAGCCAAACAAAGATGAATTTCTCCCGATTTTCTCGTTTGAGCTATAACTGGAGACAGTCGTTTTAACTTTACAGTGTGCTCCACCCGGGAAACTACAGGAGTCGATTCTACAACTAATTTACGAGTAGGTAAGAAAATGTCACTCGGCAATTTTGTTTTAACCCGTTGTTTTTCCAAGTTTTTCAAATTTAAATTTTTTGTGTGTTTACGACCTCATGTCACTAAAATTACCACAACTATCTCAACGACGATAAGGGCAACGTTTATGATAATAATAATCTCTTTATTCAGTTCCCTGTTTACAAGGTAAGAAAATTGGCCAAATTTTTATTTTATTCGATTTTTGGATTCTACGTACTTACCTTGAAACGTAAACCAACAAATTTTGAGGGGGTTTAAACATTTTTTTTTCTTGGTCGATTCCAAAGGTTCATTATTGAATATAATAAACCAAAAAAACCGTGATCATTCCAGACGAGTAATTTCTGCAGTAAAACATTAAACTATTATTTAATAATGTGCAGCTCTTTAAAACTTCTATGAATCAAAAATGCTATTTTGAGTACATGTAGTATATTCGAAATCAATGTAAAAATTCGCTGAAAATTAGCCAGTAATATAACTTTCTTCGCCAAAACCTTAGTTTGTCTTGCAGCTGCCCATCAATGCTACAAGCATCAATTAATAAGCACATAGATTTATAATCTGGATTTGGTTGAAAGTAACAGTCTTGAGAAGATCGTGGCTGCTGATGAATGCAGATCGCTGCTCGATCACATTAGACACTGAGTAACTATCAAACGTCTTCTAAGCAATGCGCTCGCCTTGAAAAGTCTGACAATTCGCTGAAAGGGGCGCTGGAGGAGTGATATATCTTGTGATGTTACATCGATGGTCGACACACTTGCAGATCCATTCATAACATGCCCACGCACTATAGTAAGGATCGAAAGGAAGACTGGGATCGGTTTCTACGAGCACTCAGGCCAAGTTCAGGTTCTCCTCCACCCAGGGCGCTTCGGTGTCCGTGGCCGCGTTCCTTCAGCTGATGAGCGTTGTAATGGGACTACTAACGTCAAGTTCAGATCACCTACCTTGTACATGATGGAGTCGATTCACGTTTAAGTAATGAATTCGCACGGTTATTCATTCCTTTAACGCGGTGGGCCGTTTTGTACTCAAGGAGCTTGTCAAGACCACAAGAGCGCATGGATGAACAGACAAACCCTCAAATAAAACGCTGCAAATTATTACACAATGGTTTATTATTTTTCTATATAGATCACTCGTCTACAAAATCACCAACCATCCAATATGAAGAGAAAAAAAAAAAAAATCAAAATCACCAACCATCGATCGCATTTTGGTCAGCTCTAATTTGAACAGAGATTAGGCCTCTTTTACGATTCACACTCGTGTTTTGATTTATATATATATATATATTTCAATATAAACCCTTAAATTTTCGTACTGAGCGAACGGTTTGTCCTACAGAGCTCCGCGTGGTCTCAAAAATTCTAAAAATTCTATAGAATATTAAGTTGAAGGAAAAACAATACCTTTATATCAAAATTTTTTGAGTTAGGGCGTTTTCAAAATTTCAAAATTTATTTTGGAACCGTTAGAAGTGACCTACATCAACCAAAAGCTTCGGGGCACAACTAGACCCCAAATGGAGCCCACATACCAAATTTCATCAAAATCGGTCAATGCTAAGTGGCAAAAGTGCCGCGTACGGCGGACGGCGGACGGACGGCCAAATTTTTATTCGATTTTTGGATTCTACGTACCTTGAAACGTAAACCATCAAATTTTGGGGGGGTGTTAAAAATTTTTTTTTCTTGGTCGATTCCAAAGGTTCATTATTGAAAATAATAAACCAAAACGCTGCAAATTATTACACAATTGTTTGTTATTATTATCACTCGTCTGCAAAGCCACCTACCATCCAACATGAAGAAAAACATCGATTGCATTTTGGTCAGCTAAAATTTGTACGGAGATTAGGCCTCTTTTGCGATTCACACTCGTGTTTCTGATTTATCGTACGTCCAACCCTTAAATTCTCGTAGGGAACGAACGGTTTGTCCTACAGGGCTCCGCGTGATCTCAAAAAATTCTAAAAATTCTATACTACTTATCTTGAATTGATGGAAAAACAATATCTTTATATCAACATTTTGATATAAAGAATTGCAAAGAGGCCTAATTTTGTTCAAATTGGAGCGGACCAAAATGCGATCTGACGCGACCAAAACTTGATTCTGAAGCGAGAATATGGTTGGTAGGTAGTGACAATGGCAAAGATGTGTTCTTTGCGGGAGTGAACTATACAGAAAAAAAATAAACCTTGGTGTTATAATTTGCAGCGTTTTCTCTGGCAATAATTGCCAGAATTCCCAATAATAATTCTGGCAATAATAATTGCAGTAATTCCCTGAATTACAAGCGCTCAAACTTTAAAAGTTGTACCTAAATTTGAAATTTACAAAGATTATTGAAATTCAATGGTGCAGCCGGCCAGGGAGTTGAAAAACAAAAATATTGCCGCTGGAATCATCAAAATCGAACAATAATTATTATTGATATAATTGATTGTTGATATAATTATTATTGTTCGATTTTGATGATTCCAGCGGCAATATTTTTGTTTTTCAACTCCCTGGCCGGCTGCACCATTGAATTTCAATAATCTTTGTAAATTTCAAATTTAGGTACAACTTTTAAAGTTTGAGCGCTTGTAATTCAGGGAAATACTATCCCGGAACGAGGAACGAACGGCGACCAACTGAAACACCCTTCAACGAAAATTTTGGAGTTGGCTCCTTGTTGCTGCAGAGTCCAATTCTTGCTTCAAGAATATCACGTTTGCGCGTGAGCAGCTGTAATGAAAAACTACAGTCCTCGACGATTATCCAAGTTTGAACAAAATCGGATCATTAGGTGCCGCAAAACCGATGTTTGTAGATATAGCGCTTGGGCTAAAAGTAGTAGTTTATTTATTATTTATTCGGTAATCAAGATGATTTCATCATTAGATAGAAAGCTAAGTCTTATGAGATAAGAAAACAAATTCTCAATTTTCTTAAGATGAAGTGTTTCTTAATCTCACGGTAGTTTGAATACTTGTAAGCTTCATCATGATATAGCTCTATTATGACCACACAAAACCCGCATGAGATAGGCAGGAACACCTTAGAGCGCTCAAATGAAACTAGAATCTACCTAAACAGCGCTATCTGACCAGTATATTGCACCCTGAAGGAAGAAAAACGATAACGAATCGAAACTACAGCTTTTGTCGCGTTGGCGAATCTAATCGGCACCTCCGCCCCGCATCTAAGCGTCCCGTCATTAAAATCGAGTCTCGTTTGTTTTGACTCGAAACGGCCGTAAAAAATCAAAACGCACATAGCAAACTAGGTCACTCGTCTTAACGATCCATCTTCTTCCCCCCACTTCCTTACCACCACCGAGAGAAGAATACCTAGAGCAAATAAACAATAAAATGCGGAAAGGTAGGTGAGCGAATGGGGGGAATAAAAAAAAACTTTCCGACTTACGATCGAGATAATCTCGGTATACAATTTTTTCCAACGAAAGCCTTCGATTTTTACGAGTTGGGATGATTTTACGCACAGAAAAAGGCGTAGTGGAGGGGAATGGGGGCTCAGAGTCACTAAACTCTGACATCTAAGGTACATCGTAGTGTTTCCTTCGCCGAGAGAATTTTCCGTCTCCCACGATCGATTTCTCTCTAAACGAACTCGTTAAATTGGAGACTCATGGGTAGGGGGTACGGTAAGACTATTTCAAAAGATAATAGGCGAAAGTACATTTTTGGTTTATTGGGTAAGTATTTCTAGTGATATACCTTCAGAACCATGTAAGAAAAACGCTGCAAACACTGTTATTATTGTAATGTATACAGGGTGTCAACCATTTGGATAGACCAAACTTCAAGGATCGATTCTACAACTAATTTCAAAAAAAAATGTGTCCCACCAATTTTGACATTTTCATGTCTTTGCCCTGGCACATAGCACAAAAAAACTGTCACGAAATTGCGTAACGAAATTGTGTTACAGTGCCTTTATAATGATTTCCGCTTACAACGACCCCGTTGTTAGGTTTGTTCCTTTTCTACACTTTTTAACCCACAAAAAATCGTTCACCACTCGTTGGAAAGCTCTCGATTTTGTTTTGAAAATTACAACCCCTATTTTTTACCCCTTTGAAGAAGCTTACACTAACCGAAACTTCGAGGCACACTTAGACCCCAAAATGGGTTCCTGATAACTTGGGAAAGTGCCGGATACGGCGGACGGACGGAAAAATTTTGTATTTCATTTTCGGATTCTCCGTAGGTACCTTGAAACATAAACCATCAAATTTTGAGGAGGGTTTATCTTTTTTTCTTCCTTGATTCCAGAGATTCATTATTGACAATATTAAAACAAAAACGAGAGGATTTTTGTTCTTGAATTTCATTGGAATAGCAATATTGTTAATCAATAAATTGGGTATCGATAGTACAGGTACCTGAAAAATCGTGTAGGTACCTATTTCCAATTTTTTTTTTTTTTTTTTTTTTTCAACTACCAACTTTTTTTTAACCTTGATAGGTGGAAACAATGCTTGCGCTACCTTGGTAACGAAAATGTTCACATTTTGGTTTATTATTTTCAATAATAAGCCTTTGGAATCGAGCAAGAAAAAAAATTTTAACCCCCCCTCAAAATTTGATGTTTTACGTTTCAAGGTACGTAGAATACGAAAATCGAATAAAAAAATTTCCGTCCGTCCGCCGTACGCCGTCCGCCGTACGCGGCACTTTTCTCAGCAACACTGGACCGATTTGGTTCAAATTTGGTATATGGGCTCCATTTGGGGTCTAGTTGTGCCGCGAAGTTTTTGGTTGATGTAGGTCACTTCTAAGGGGTGAAAATTAAGGGTTGAAATTTTCGAGATTGCCCTAGCTCGAAAACTCTCGTAATAAAAGTATCGTTTTTTCACGAATTTTAAATAGTATTGAATTTTTAATTTTCTCAGCCCACTCAAAATGCCTTTTTTTCCGCTTCGAATTTTTTTATTCGCATTTCGACCTTACATTGAAACTGTCATAACTCCTGTTATTTACCAAGTAATTTCAAATTTGAGGATATCGTTGGAAAGAGCGCTACCAAGCTACCTAGTCTAAAATCAAAATCTTTCAGCAATAAATCATTCCTCAAAAATCAAGTAAAAAAAAAACTTTACATTTATTCAGACTCTGGTTTTTTATTTTATTTTATTTTTTTTTTGCATTGAAACTTGATTTTTCTTCCAACTTGAATTTAAAAAAGAAAACTTGATAGACCGTTGCAAAGCTGACAATGTGAGCATGTTTTTTTTCGAAGAGCGCCCATCGAAATGGGCAGGCGTTCAAAGAGAAAACTTCGAAAAGAAAAAATCAAATTTCGAAAAAAAATTAGTATGCTTTTTGAATTGATTTTTTAGGAATGGTTTATTGCTGAATGATTTTGGTTTTACACTAGATAGCTTGGAAATTCAACGCTATTTCGAACGATATCCTCAAATTTTGAATTACTTGCTAAATAACAGGAGTTATGACAGTTTTAATGACGTAAGGTCTAAAAAGCGAAAAAAGGCATTTTGAGTGGGTTACGAAAAAAGTTCTAGGAGACATTGTTTGTTGAAAATTAGTTGTAGAGTTGATCCTTGAAGTTTGGTCTATCCAAGTGGTAGACACCCTGTAGATCATCTGACTGCAGCAAAACGAACTTCAGAACGTCGGTATCCATGGCAACCATGAAGTTTCATCAAGGTTAAATGAATAATTGATTCTATCAAGGTAACCCAACCCCGAAATTGTTTTTTGAACGCTCATCTTTTAACCCCATGATTGAACCAAGCTCGATTTTCACCATAGGGTTACTTAACTATCAAGGTTATAGATTTTTTTGAACCGGCCCTTTGATGTATTTCCTTGTATCGAAAGTGAAAACTTCTGCTAAGATAGATTCGGAAACAATACTACTGTGAGGAAAAAACATAGTCAGAAGAGCGCAGATGAGTTGTACCCACAACGAGCTACACAAATCATGTGAAGCCCACAGTTAAACGTCGTTCGAAATTGGCTGGTTTTACCAAAGTGAGGGGGTCTGAGTTGGTTGGGAAGTCTAGGCGAAGAGTGTGGTCCTAGATGCGTTTCCTAGTTGTGACGTCATCGGTTCCAAGGTCCCCCCTCCCCCCTCGCCCCATCATCGTCCGGAATGGGATGCAGTTGTGACTTTCAGCTATGGAATGGGTGAGTGATGGGGGGGTTCTCTCAAGGCCTTCGCCAGAGGGCCCGGGGGGAATGTGCAACTGCACGTTGTAAAATGCACTTTTATAGTTCCCACTTTTCTGTTCGGACGATTTCCAAGTTTCCCCTCCTCCCTTCCTTCCATCCTCGCCTCTTCGTTTCGTCCTTCTTCCGTGGGGCCCCCCGAAGTGGCTCGAATAACTTCATCTTGAACCACTTCAAGCTCCAATCGGACGAACAATAACAGTTGCTAACTTTTATGGTTGGTTCTTCGGATTTCTCAAAACTGCTACGAAATACATACAGAATCCCTACAAATAACTTACAAAAACCTATAGAAATGAATATTGTTGAGAAAACTCCAACAAAAATTGTCTCTTACCCCTCAACGTGCATGTGGAATTTAAACACACCCGTAATACCTACTTTAAAGAAACGATTTATTCTAAAATTAAAAAAAGTACGCATAAGGTACTCAGGTAAGCCACATTAAAACTTGATATTCCATAACCAATTTACCAACGGAAAAAAACGAAAAAATGGATGTATCTATCACATTTGTTTCAACACTAGGATCTTTTTGAGTAGAAAATACAATTAAAATATATAGGTAATGGAGGTCAGCGCATATCGAACGAGCCTTCATCGTCAGATTTGAGTTAAGACTATTTCAAACAAATATTTTTTTTTTTTGACATGGATACCTAAGTATTTTGGCTCGGGGTCAGGGAATTTTTCGCTACAATAAGGGTATTCATGGTCAGGGAGATTCGACGTCGAATTTGGAGATTCGACGAGAGTCAATGCGCATGCGCACCGTCTAATACGAAGATTCGATTACCACGTAAACAGATTCGACGTCGAATTACAAAATGTAATCTTAGCGCTAGTGGCAGTTGTGCGAAGCAACTATTATAACAACGACCAAAAGACCTTCTCGTCCTTTCATTTTGAGTTTTTCTTTCAACAACGCCTTTTGTTTTTTATTCCGTTTTTCCGTTCGTTTATTTCTTTTTTATTCCGTTCGAAGTGAGTTTTTTTTTCTCGATTAAATGAGTGGAGCTGAGCCACCCAAGCGGCTAAGGAAAAACGCGACCATCTGATGGTCTGCTGGAAAAGTGGAAATGTTGCTTGCTGGCATTAAAGCGAGCGTAGCACATTCTCCTATCTATCATGGAACATGTTTGAGCCATGAGCTAATTACCAAAATGTGTTCAAAATTGTGTGACGGAAGTAGCAAGGGTTTCTCTTCGAGACAAGACTCCTCATCGGTAAGTACTTATTCAGAAGTCTGAAGCATGATCCTTTTGGTGTATTATATTCAATGAACCTTTGGAATCGACCAAGAATTTTTTAACCACCTCCTCAAAATTTGTTGGTTTACGTTTCAAGGTACGTAGAATCCAAAAATGGAATAAAAATTTTACCGTACGCGGCACTTTTCTTAATTACTATCTAAGGGATGAAAAATAAGAGCGGACATTTTCAAAACGCCCTATCTCAAAAACTTGCGATATAAAGAAAATGTTTTTTAATCAATTTAAAATGGTATCAAATTCGTAGAATCGAATGAAACCAACCTCCTCTATTCTCTTCAGGATTTCCCACTTCTCCAGGTGGTAGGTGGTTGGTGGGGGGGGGGGGTATGTTTCCCCTGAAAACACGACTTTCCATGAGTAAATATAAGTTAAATTTCCATTATTAGACATCCGTTTGAAAAATCTTTATTTAGTAGAGAATTTAAAGGGCTGAGAAAAAGAAGGATTGATAGCGATGGTACCAAACATTTTTAATGGTGTTCTTTTTTCTCCTGCACAAAGATTGAATCGTACCAACCCACTTGAACGACACATGCAAAAGTGTTTCAAAAATTTAAATAAAAGAACTTTGGATCGTCTGGAGAACATTTCTTCCCAAATCCGCTAATCAGAATATTTTTTCATGAAAGAGTACAAATGAACAAATTTACAATAAAATTCAGAAACCCAAGTTGAACGATTTTCAGGTGATTTTCCAATAATATAAGAACTCTCTTACTCTAATACGACACCCCCAAGGAATGCGTGTGGCCATTGCATGCAGACGTTGGCTGAATGTGGCGATGAGGCCCTCGTGAACAGATTCTGAACATGAGTGGGTGGAGGCCAAGGTCAGTTCAATAATGACAGACAGACCAGGAACAAGAACTGCCGAAGGGAAAACTGCATTGCAGGACCACCTTCGTAGATACAGGTCCACACGCACAAGATGAAGAACCGTATGGAGGATGGATCCGTTGGTTATCCTAGAGCAGAATGCACAACCATTGATAGATGTCGAGTCCTTCGCCAATCCGTTTTGTGGAATCAAATTTCGCTCATCTCGTATCGCAACGAGACAGATCATAATATCCACATTCATCGGTCAGAATCTACATAATGACTTACAGTCCGGATTTCAATTTCGGCATGGATATTGAGGCCTCCTCAAAAACATCATACATTCAGAGTTGTGGAAGTTGAGCGTTGAAATGTTTTACGTCGCAACATAGGACCTTCTAAAATGATGGGAGGAAATCAATCAGGTGTGTGAGTGATGAAGCTAACAAATATTTTGTTCATCTCAGAGAGTTGCAATTTTTAAACACAGCCTGACCTCATGGAATGACAGAAGAAAGTCATATCAGCAGTATGAGGGGTAGATGTGGTGAAGTGGCAGCACTGCAGTTTGTGGGAGTATGGTGATGAATAAAATATATATTGTTTCAACAGAGATTATTAACACACATCAGTGGAAGTGGTAAGGAGGAAGTCAGTTCAGATTTGTGAGCGATGAGGATTTTCGAAATTCAGGTCATTTCCAAACAACTAGAAGAAATTAATTTGATGCGAGAGAAGCACTGAAAAATACGTCGGTGTTTCTCATTACCGAAGGTAACCTACATGCATTCGATCAAGCTTTGTCCTCTATATTGAGAACTGTACTCCTTTTTGATTTGTAGGTGGTGAAATGCATAGAGGATTATATAGAAAGCTGTAATATCCCTCAAAATGGGGTGTGCGCATGGTCGGAAAAACTGTTTGTTATTTTAATCTAAACACGACCTCATTCTGAGAATTTTGACACCAACCGCGATTTTTCAAAGTTTGAATGTTTATGACGTCACAGTGGGCTGGAGGGTCCCGCCCAGGCGGGAGGGTTGCGTGACGTCATAAACTTTCGAAACTTTGACAAATCATAGAAAAAGATCTACTCATCCAAAAAGAGAACGACTGGTGTCAAAATTCTCGAGATGAGGTCTAATTTCGATTAATTTTTTTTAAAATCAGACGCACCCCCCATTATGAAAATCGGACAACAAGTTAATGTGCAGGTGGTGTTTTTCTGGGATATAGAAATGAAAATGGACCACTGGAGTACTTTTATAGACCAAGATTGTTTGGAAAGATAAATGCAAGATGTTAGACGAAAAACCTTGATCTACCTCTCGGAGTAATATTGGAGTTCCCTACGTCTGGTACTGCGAAAGAAATGACCAAGTAGGCATCTTTGGAATCGAGCAAGAAAAAAAACAGTTTCATTCCCTCAAATTTGATAATTTACGTAACAAGGTACGTCCTAAAATCGAATTAAAAAACAGAAAAATAGTCTGTCCCCCGTACGCGACACTTCCTTAGTTACCAAGGACCGATTTTGATGAAATTTGGTACGTAGGCTCCATTTGGGGTCTAGTTTTGTCGCGTAACACTTGGTTAATGTCAGTCACTTCTGAGGGGTGAAAGATAGGTGTTGACATTTTCAAAATGCTCTACCTCAAAACTTTTGATATAATCGTATTGTTTTCTCAATAATTCATAATAGAATTCAGTTTTTAAATCGAATGAGATCACTCAGAGCTCTGAAGGCGTCACGTTCCCTCCCTACGAGGACTTAAGGGTTGAAATTAAAATATATCAGAAACACGAATGTGAATCGCAAAAGACTTCACTGAAGGAAATAGGACAATCCCGTTCAAAATTTTCAGTTGAACAAATTTGAGCATTGTTCGTTTCTTTGAAAAGAGTTTTTT
>CM019180.2:10675442-10696544 GCA_009739505.2 Apolygus lucorum
GAGAGCACTATGGAGTACACTATCACAATGCTGGGTTCTAGGCCGAAATGACGCGCGATATAACGCGATGTGTGTGACGTAGCTATATCACCAAACGTCGGGGAGAACGCGCGTTCCCTGAGCGCCGCGTTATAACGCGTCCTGTGTGATCGGGCCTTTAGTGTATTAAAAAACACAAACGGTGGATACAGCTTTCGTACAAGTACGCAACCACGAGAGACATTTTATGTCTTATGTTTAATAAATTGAGAGCTTTCCAATGAGTGGTGAACGATTTTTGTGGGGTGGAAAATGAGGAAGTTAGTTTTCCCTAGGAACGATTGGTTGTACGTGAAAATCATCAGAAATTTCCGCGTAACGCTCCCCTCATAACGCTTCCCGCGTGACGATCCCCGCGTGGCGATTTTTCATTTATGTGCCATAGTAAAGACATAAAATGTCAAAATAGTCAACCAATTAAAATTAGTCTGATATTTATTACCTACTTTTCACAAGATGCTGTTTCTTTGCTATTTATGTTGAATGTAGAAGTTTGACTTAATTGAATTAGAGTTCTTTGTTTATTTCTTGAGATATAATGTAAGAGAGGACCTACAGGTCCTAATTGTATCACATTTGTAAATAAAACATTCAAACAGTGTCTCTCTCTCTCTCTCTCTCTCTCAAACAAAATCACCAGAATTAAAAAATTACAGAATTACAAAAAACCAGAATTACAGAATTACAAAACTACCAGAACCCTCCTATATTTGAAGGATCAATTACAGTTTATGTCCGACATCCTACCCATCGAACTACCATCTTCAATCGATCATGGATTGTTCAGGCTATAAATCTGCATAAGGACCTCCAATTTATTTATTTTGTTACCTGAAAATGTATAAAACGTTATTTAAAAGTTATTCTGCATTAATGTAAGAGAGGGCCACGAGCCCTAATTCATGTAGAAAAATAAAAATAAATAATCTAATCAAATCTCTCTCTCTCTCTCTCCCCACCATAATTTTCCGGTTATCGGAAACACCCTCATACAGCTTAACATTTGAAATCTTACAATACTTGATCAATTTAAATGTACTCATATAGTCCATCAATGACCCAGTCGAAGGTTACAGCGGAATTTACGTGAATACGGACCAATCTTCCCGAAAGCAGCAACCACGTTTTTCAACTATTGTAACTCAATTTCGACAGTTTCAACTCAGCAAAATGAAATCCTGTTGAAACGGGACCACCATGGATACTGGTAGAACACATTTCAAAAAGAAACAAGCATATTGGTGCCAGAATAAAGAAATCTTAGGTGATCAAACGAACAACAACAAAATCGTCGTCCCATGACACAATGAAATAAGTACCTCCTCCTTCGAGCCTTCGGGGATTTTGAAGTTATTCAAGAGTAGCAGTTATCATCGCATTCAGATATCTAAGGTGGAGAAATAACTGATAAACTCTGATTCTGTTATTTGCAGTCTGACTCGAATATTTGCTGCAGACACCGACCACCAAGCAACTAGTAAGAGATGTCGGACAAAGAACTCACTAGCCACGCCGCCTATGACGAGAGGGTAGCCGACGGTGACGAGGGGGTCTGAATTGGGTCAGTAGTGAAGAGTGACGTCACGGACCTTCCCTCCCTCCCCTTTCAAGTTGCTACGATCAGCTCTTCGGCCTTGGGCGGTGTCGGGAGGACTATTATTATAATGTGCTGCGATATTTATAAATCGCTCACCGCTCGAAACTTGATAACCATCTTCCTAATCGATATGCGGAATAAATAACAACACTTTGATATCCACAAAGTACGCGCGGCATCGACAGCTTCACGATATTCAAATACGAATACCTCCTCCAAGTGTGAGATCAGTATTTGTACATCCAGTTTGATGTGCAATGTGCACAGCACTTACTTGCATGTGTTTCCTGGAAGGGTCAGAATTAGAGGCTTCTGGCTAAGCTTTTTCGCCAACTACCCTCCTCCAGGGTATTTCCAAACTCATATGCGCATGTAAGTTCCCATAAAGAGTTGAAAAACTGTTTCTCCTTGTCTTAAGCGCATCATAAACTCCCTTCTTTTTGCAAAATACGCGTTGATTTAGAGTGAAACCCCAAAAGCAAAACAATAGCAATTATTTTTAAGGAACTTCCATGATCTCTTTCGGACGAAAATTATCGAATAAAATCTTGAATGAGCAACATCCGACCGACGATACCAACAGCATGTATGCGTTTTGGCACGACCACCCCATGCCAACTACGTCCTACCTCAACTTCAAGCTTACTAATATATTTTCCCTAATTGTTTTTTTCTTGATCAAACCTATCGAAACGAAAAAACCTATATGTATAGATATACATTTTTACTTCTTTTCAAATTGATATAATGAGCGAATTTCAAAAAATGAAGCTATTGCAATGGACCCAAAATTTTTAGTGTGGACTATGTTGAACATATTTTCACTGATTAAATGGTCATGTTTGGCTTCCCCCGCCTTGAAGTGTAACAACCATTTATGGGCATGGACCCCAGCTTCTTCGACGCCAATGACCACCATGACCACCATCCCAAATTGAACGCTTAATCGATTTGAAATGTACCATTGTTCCGATCAATCCTCGTAGTGAGCTGAAGGTTGGTCTCACAGATTTCGCGTGGTTTTCACGCGTTTTTAAAATTTGACAACAATCGACGCAAAGTATCCTCAGACGGTAACGCGAAGCAGAATTAGAAATATAACTAGAGCTTAAACAAAATCTAAAACTCTTGCTTGACGAAATTTTGATTTTGGTCTTCGGTAAGGTATTTGGCTTTTTTTTCGGCAGGCAGGTGAGAAAATCTTTAAGGTGGAGTTGGATCTCGTAAGATACCTGGGAGGATCCGCATCTTCCGGTTATGTGGGATCCAAACCCACTAAAAAACACCCCTTTTCTCCCACGTTGGAGCTCAGCCCGGAACCGTTTAAACACATTACTTCACTATTTGGCTTGGAGTACATTATAAAGAGTTTTGTGGTTCGATGTACGAGGGGAGATCGAAAAGTTCTAAGCCTAAGCATGAAGGCGTCGCGTTATCAAAGCGAATTTTTCACTGTTTTGTTGCCTCTAAAAGTCGATAAAATGATAATGTCAGTTCACGTCTTCCCGTGAAAATGGAGAAAATCGAGTTCCGTAAAACTAAAATTTTCTCACAAAAGAACTTCTTTTGAAATATTTTCGAGGATGTCAAATGTTACCGGGGGTAGGTGTCCATCATTAAGTACCTTACAACTTTGGTCGAAGTTATTTAAGATTGATAGGGGATCGATCCACTTTCTGGGCGACTTCAAGCGATATTGTGGCTCTAGCGGAGGATTTGGTGGGGGCGTCTAAAGAAAAAGGAAATGGTTGTAGAGGCAGAAATTTCAGAATCCAGTGTTCTCCGCCTTCTTCATGACCATTTGGATACGAGCAAGGTCAGTACAAGATGGGTATCCAAAAACCTTACCCCTCCCCAAAAACGTGCAAAGGTTGAATGTTGAGAGTCTCATCCCTCTCTGAAGGAAATCTTATCAATCTATAATCTACCGAATATTGACCGGTGAGACATGGGTGCGTCACTACGACCCGGAGTCGAAACAAGAATCCAAGGAGTGGCCACGGAAGGGAGAGAGACCACCAATCAAGTTCAAGACTTCACCCTCAATGCAAAAAATCATGGCTACGATATTCAGAGATTCCACATGGACATTGTTGGTGGATTACCAAGATAATAACACCACCATAATAGATCAATATTATGCAACCCTTTGGCCGAATTGAGGGAATCCATCAATGAGAAGAGGAGGGGAACACTTGCATCAGGAGTGCTGCTGCTGCAGGAAAACTCACCTGTTCACCGGAGTCGAGTCGCAATGGCCTCCACAGGTTTTACGGAAAAAAATCGTCCACCTAACAGCCCCGAACGACTATTTCCTGTTCCGCAGCCTGAAAGAACACCTGAGAGAACGCCGACTTTCTAGTAATGAAGACGTGAAAACCCCAGTTTCTGAACAATTTTCAAGTATAAATGAGGAATATCTTTTCTCAGGTATAATTTACTTATTGAACGAGCCAATAAGTGTGTTCAAATGAGAGGTGATTAAATTAAAAACTGAGCGCCCTCGGTTTATTTACCCCTATTTTTCTAACTTAGGCATAGAACTTGTAGACCTCCCATCGTAAATAACGAGAAGAACACAAATTCTGAGGGAAGCTGTTTTTTCTGGCATTGGAACAAATCCGCTCGAAGTCCAACAACTGAAAATTTCTCTTCTTCGATCTGCATTAATAGAACGCTGCAGTGCTTTGATTCTCAACTAACTCATGTACCTACTAACTAAAGGTTGACATGGTATCTGCCGTGAAAGGGACAAAGCGTGAGAGGGTGGGAATCGAAGCTGAGGTCGCGGACGGACTGCACGTGGAAATGTTAAATGTCACAACTTAACTCGATTGAAAGCAGTTAAAATGAGCGGTCTCTTAAACCACCGAAGGACAACCGTTTAAGGAACAACGTTGGCTCCCTGTCGTAAGCACCGAGTTTTATGTTCATCTTTTAACCAATAGGCGCCGAGTCGAGCCAAAAGGAAGCTACTTTTTTTCAAAATACTTTTTCCAGAATCGTTTGGTGGAGATGTTATATAGTTTTCCTTTCGAGATAAAAATTATTGTGCGAATTGTAAAGATATATCGAGACTGTGAGAGTTCGAGTTGAATTCGAATGGAGACTGTGAATTATTTCATCCGGTCGCCTTATTTAGAAAAAGAGAACGGACCCCAAAAAGGAAAGCGTCACCTTCATGAAATAGACTGGACTCGGTCCATAGATGGAGAAACTAAGAAAACAATTCCTCTCGACAATATAACTATTCTAGTTTTAATGTTTGAACCAACTTAATTATTTCAAAACTTGCCGATTAATGTCACCAATATAAGGAAACCTGAGAGAAAATTGAGGATCCATTCAGCCTCAGGAAGGTGCTGTTTTCTCTGCAAATTACAGTAAAATTAATTAAAATAATAAAAAGAAATGCTTTTAATAAGATAACATAAAGATTTGGCTGTATCAAGACATTTTTGTAATCGCGTAATTTCAAAGCAGGGTGTGTCAAGGAAGTTTTTCTGGTGATCTAGTCATAACCATCATCATTAGGAACAATATCCTTACAATGTTATGATGTGAAGAATTATATTAAACTAGCTGGAAAGCCTGATAGAAACAGGCAAAAACAAATCTACGATTTGTGAAAAGAAAACCGTAATACCGAAATGACATATAAACAACTAATTTATTAAATTTAAAAAAAAGTTGATGTAACGGCGTGGAATTGAACCCGGGTCTCTCACGTTCGCGTGACATACATATACGGTTAGGCTTTTATGTATGAAGATTGCTTGGAATCAGAATGCGCTCTTGGGATTTTCAATTCCAATAAACTTGAAATTCAAGTTTTTTTTTTTTTTTTCAATTTGGCGCAGTCAGTAGTCTAGTGATATAATAAGAAAGTGTCTTCATGGGAGAGGTGGCAAGGAGACGTCCCGGTCAAGTTCAGCAAATTTGACGGCTCATCTTCTGAGTGAGTTTCTGAAACTCACGAATCCAACTCTCCAACCTCAATGCGGACTATATACTGTGTGCAGTTATTGAAAGGCTTATGAGCTCAATGTGATCAAAGCTTGAAGGGCCTATCCGGCTAACAAAAATTACACGACTGGATGGACTCAAAATTCATTTTTTATAGAGATGACAATGAAAATCAGCCATCAAGAATGTTATTGAGTTTTTCTAAAAGAGAAGTTTATCTTAGCAACCAACAACAAGGAATGTGAAAAATTTAATAAAATAAATTTTATCTTGTAAATTCATTTTTTTATTTATTTATTGTTTATTCTTTTTTTGCAGTAGAATGTAGATGATAGCAGGTCCATCGGATACCTACCTTGGCATTTACACCGTAATTTAGTAAATGAATTAATTTATGTTATTTTATTCCTCGATATTCGTCATTATTTTCAATATCTGATCACATTTCTCTAAATCCTTGCAACTTCCAAAATAAGCGGAGTAAAAACATAACCGTCCCTACAGACGTTTTTGAGATAATCATTTTTGGGTGAATAAGTAGTAGGGGGGGGGGGGGGGTCGGGGTAGTGGTAGTTTGTCCGACTAGACTCGAATGATGCAACTAGAATGCTTCATAGTGGAGTAAAAACGCTGCAAATCATTGCTCAAAGGTTTATTATTTTTCTGTATAGATCACCCTTCTGTATAGATCACTGGTTCTCCACCAATAGCACCAAACACCATCTGTATTCTCCCTTGACCTTCCCTCTCAAATTTCAGCTTCCTGCGTTCAACAGGATTGAAAATGGCTTCGGAGCTCACTCAGCTGATCAGTGATCTGAGGAGTGAAGAAGATCTCCTCGAATGCTGGAGACGCCTGGAAGAGCACTTCCATTCAATAGGATTGAAAATGGCTGTGGAGCTCACTCAGCTGATCAGTGATCTGAGGAGTGAAGAAGATCTCCTCGAATGCTAGAGACGCCTGGAAGAGCACTTCCATTCAATAGGATTGAAAGTGGCTGTGGAGCTCACTCAGCTGAACAGTGATCTGAGTAGTGAAGAAGATCTCCTCGAATGCTGGAGACACCTGGAAGAGCACTTCCATTCAATAGGATTGAAAATGGCTTCGGAGCTCACTCAGCTGATCAGTGATCTGAGGAGTGAAGAAGATCTCCTCGAATGCTGGAGACGCCTGGAAGAGCACTTTCATTCAATAGGATTGAAAATGGCTTCGGAGCTCACTCAGCTGATCAGTGATGTGAAGAGTGAAGAAGCCTTTGAGCAATGATTTGCAGCGTTTTTTACTCACCAACATTTTTTTTACCTACCAACTTTTTTTTACCTACCAGCTAGGTACTACCTACCACACCATACTGGCTTCACACCTTCACAATCAAGTTTATTAGAGAGAACTAAACGCTCCACAGTCGATTGGAAAAATAGAAAGCTTCATACGGAAATTTGATTACTGGTTACGCAGAAGGCAAAACTGTATACAAATCGAAGAAATGAACAGCGATTTAGTCCGATAAAATTTGAATGGAGATTAGACCTCTTTTGCGATTCACACTCATGATTCTGTTTTATCGAAGGAAAACCTTCAAGTACTAGTAGGGACCGAACGGTTTGTCCTACAGAGCTCCGGGTGGTCTCAAAAATTTTTAAAAATTCAATACTATTTAAAATTGGTGAAAAAATGATACCTTTATTTCGAGAGTTTTCGAGCTAGGGCACTCTTGAAAATTTCAACCCTTAATTTTCACCCCTTAGAAGTGACCTACATCAACCAAAAGCTTCGCGGCACAACTAGACCCCAAATGGAGCCCATATACCAAATTTGAACCAAATCGGTCCAGTGTTGCTAAGAAAAGTGCCGCGTACGGCGTACGGCGTACGGCGGACGGACGGAAATTTTTTTATTCGATTTTCGTGTTCTACGTACCTTGAAACGTAAAACATCAAATTTTGAGGGGGGGTTAAAATTTTTTTTTTCTTGCTCGATTCCAAAGGCTTATTATTGAAAATAATAAACCAAAAGTAGAGTAAAATTACTGCCCAAATAAATTTTGTGAATGTATATCTATGTAGGGAATAGCTCAACTTCCTATTTTAAAGAGAATTATGCATTTTTGAGGTCAACTCCTTTGAAATTCCATAACAGTTGTGCCATCAAACTGAAAATAATGAACGATGTTTGGTCCGAACATGCAAAAGCATTTGATTGACCGACAACAATGAAATGTCAATAGAATTTGCAGCGAAGATTCAGCGAAGTAACTAAAACGCAAGAAACGGAAAAAAATTCTGTTACAGAATTCAGTTATCCTTAGCGAAGACCACTACATTTTACCTGATTCAATCATTCAAAGAGGCGAATGATTTTCTTCCAAATTTCAACATGAAGATTGAAGCCATATCAATTGAAAGCGACAGAGGTGCAGAGTACATTGTACAACCGATGTGAAATGCCAAGGTTGCTGTGGTTAGGATGTAAAAGTGTCGAAGGGGGGGATCTTACCTACATCATAGTTTTACGACCCATAATTTAATACGAGAAATCTACAGGAGAAAATGAAGAGCGAGGAGTCCTTGAATGGAGAAGAATAAACGACCCGCAGCAATTTTTCCTGGTTTCGCCGCGAAAAACGCTTAAAAATATTATTTTTTTCTCATTTTTCGTGTTTTACAACCGTCAGTGATGTCAGTTGTGCATTTCCTTCCTCGGTGAACGAGTAGGAAGGTTTATGTGCTGTCAACTGTTGGTGCGAGTAGTTATGGATTTTATGGTAAGAATAAAACTGTAGGTACTTCTTTTAATTAAATATCTTTTTTTCGAAAACGTATATTGAAATAATTTTTCCATTGTCAACACGTTGTTACGGTTACAGACCATCACCTCCAGCATTTTAGTATGGAATAGTAAGGTGGAGCAAGATGAGCAAAAACCGAGTAAAATGGAGCGTAATGAAGGTTTAGTACTTCTCATGATCACCGAAAAATACCACAAGCCGCATTTGCCTTTGTCGTTCACTACAAAAAAGTCTGCCAAGTGGGTGTGGCACATAGCTTCCTCTAATCATAACCCGATTGTATAGATGATCCGATGTATAGTAGTTAATCTCAAAACATCAATCTCTAAGTACCTTTCTCTCATGGGGGACCACCTACACGCCAATCTGAACAATCCTGAGAAATTTCGTCGAAATCGGATGGAAAATGTAGAAGTTACGGATGTTACAAGGAATTGACGTTTGCGCATACGCAGTAGCAACTGTCCATTTTGAGGCCTTGATTTTCATAGGGAACCATCTACAACCTAATCCGCATAATTCCTGAAAACTTCATCGAATCTAATAGAAAATTCGGAAGTTTTGGCTCTCAAAAGGAATTCACGTTTGCGCATGCTCAGTGGCTACTATTAGTCCGGGGGTGATGGTTTTCATTGGGGACCGTCTATACGCCAACCCGCACAATCCCTGGAAATTGCATCGAAATCGGACAAGAACTTCTTATAGTTATGCCCGTTACAAGGATTTCATGACAGACACACAGACAGACAAACACGGAACCAAAATCGTTCAGGAAGATCTAAAACGTAAAATGCGAGTGGAAATTTCGATTTTGGAAAACTCAGTCATTCATCTAGTACATGCTAGGCTGCATCAGTCGTTTGGGCTTGATTGGTTCAGCGGTTTTGAGCGTTGTTCAACATTATTTTAGGTTTATTTCAGCCATTTTGGTGTGGCTTTTTCAGCCTTTGAGAGTGTTGCAGTACTTGAACCGAAACTTGAAACTTTGAACTGAAAAGTACCTCGAATTCCTCAACGAACAATTCATCATACAACTTGTACATACATGGGTATTTCAGTCGTTCGAGCGTTGTTCAACGTTTGGGCTAAGTGTGAACTTCGTAAAGCGGTTTGTTGGAGGGGGGGGGGGGGGGGTTTAGCCATTGAGAGTGGCTAACCTTGCATAATACTCACCTCTATAATATCCCACCTTGCGTAGTATCACTCCTTCCATGCACACTCTAAATCAGTCGTTTGTATGAGGATAGATCAGCCATTTGGGCGATTTTTAAGCGTTTGAGCACACTTAGTAAAGCGGTTAGGATGTGATTGATTCAGTCTTGGGGGGGTGTTGCAGCAGGTATCACTTTGAACTTGGGTACTTTCCATAGTACCCACCTTGTATAATGTCCCAACCTTCATAGTATCCATCACTCCAAGTACTAATATATATGCACCCACCTCTACACGCACTCCATCCAAGTACCAACTAGAAAGTAAATATATACGACTGTTTCAGTCATGTACCAGGGAGTGGTTCAGCATGTGAGTTTAGTTTGAACCTAGTCCAGTGGTTTTAATGGGGACCAGGTGTGGTTTTGGTGTGTGTGTGCCTTTATAAGTGTTTCAGTACTTCACCAAGGACTTAATTCTTTCAAATTCGTCTGTTTTTACGATGTTTCTTATTTTGAAGTTCCAACTTATATATAATTAATTGAGATTCGTAGAGTTTTCCCAATAGGGTTCAATCAACGGAATCCAATCCCCATGAGAAGTAAGAAAGTACCCTGGTACTTTCCAAAAACGCAACACTTGAACGTCTTCTCATAATAAGCCTGACCAAAAAAAACTTATTTATAAGACTCAATAAAGAAAAATTAAGTACTATTAATTTTAATTTTGATTTAATTTATTTAATTTTATTTTTGAATTTATAATTATTAATTCATTATTTTATTTATATTATTTTATGTTGGTTTTTCAAAATATTATCTGTAGTTAACTTGTTATTTTTAAAACTTTTCGGGAGGACTAGTTTTTCATCTTATCAACGTGATATTCGGCGACTGAAACAATTGAAGTGATGGAGCAAGAGTTGAAAGAAGTTTAAAAATTTAAAGTAGTGAGGTTTTTCAATTTTAAGAGTCAGGGTAAATTCGAGGTAGCAGAGTTTCGTCATCTTGCCCCACCTACCCAGAGATTCTTTGATCTTATTAGTTGATTTTCCTCTTTCCTCTGTTAACTGTCGATTTCTTCTCATTTTACCAGTTTTCCGAAGGTTACTTCGTAGTTGTCAGGAATACGAACCACAAAAAAATTCACTTTGGAGTGATGCCAATTGATTTATACAAGCATTGAGAATCGGTGGCCACAACGCACTTGTCCTTGTCCTTGAAAGTGGAACGACAACTTTTCGAGAGATGGGTGGGAGCGAAATGGCATTGAGTGCTTTTGGGTAAAACCGTGCGTTGCTCAGGGAGCTTGCTTATAACAAGTGTATAACATAAACATTAATCACAATTGCATACTGTTAATGTGTAATTGATATTGATCTAATTAATAGTTATTTCCAATAAAATAGTTTATAATCATGGCTTACAATGCTGTAGAATTGAATAACAAGAGGGAATTTGGTATTTCGAATTTGGAGTAAGTAACGTTCAAAACATGCTCAAACCAGATTCAAACCGACTTCTACGCTCAAAAAAAAAGATTAAGAATGATTCGAATAACCCACTGCTACTGATTGAGCGATATCCTAGTTGAAGTCAATTTTGTATGTTATTTTTTTTTTTTTTACATTAGTACTGACAAATGAAATTCAACGATTATGTACGTGTAAACTACCAATAATATTTTTAGGTAAGTAATTCAGCCGTGTTCTGGTAACTTTTCTAACTTGAAATTATGAAATCCAAATCAGATTCAATTTTGTGACAAACTGAACATTAAATTTCAATAAATGTATTATTTCTCATTATTTAGTGTCTTTTCCGCAAAGGAGATGAATTCTACTAACTACTGTAGTACTGAACATACTCGCACTGTTCAAGCGACGTATGGAACGGTCATGAAAAAAAAGTATACCTCAAGAACTTATTCACACGAGCCGATACACAGGACAGACACGGACACGACAAAGATGTACATATAAATGTATACATAAATGTATACATAAATGTATACATCTCATAATAAATTATGAGAGAGGTATAGCCAGGACAGTGTATACGGTATATTTGTGCTCAGGCACTCGGAATATATTTTTTTTGCTAAATATTAGTTCTATGATGATTATGTTTTTGAGATTGAAATCGAAGGAGCATTTAGGATTTCGTAAAACTACATTGTGTACAGACTGAGCAATGAATGTTTTATGGTTTCGAGGAATTTGAACATGCATAAATGTGGGCTTTCAAATTACTAATATGCTGGATCATCAACTGTTTGTTATTATCTAATTTTTGGGATACAGAATACGGGGAAAAGATCGGTATCTTTGGAGCGAGAAAAGTAGTAAAAAACGTCTACCAAGTGGGTGTGGCACATTGCTTCCTCGTATCCATAACCCGATTGTATAGAAGATCCGATGCATAGTAGGTACCTAGTTAATATCATAACATCAATCTCTAAGTACCTTGATTTACCCTCTTAGGGGACCCTAGATTGTTGGAAAATGTAGAAGTTATGGCCATTACAAGGATTCAACGTTTGCTCATGCGCTCAAGATACATTCAATTCGGGGGCCACGATTTTCATAGGGGACCATATACCCGCCAATTCGCACAATTCCTGAAAATTGCATCGAAATTAGATGGGAAATGTAGAAGTTATGGATGTAACGAGGAAATACACGTTTGCGCAAGCGCAGTGGCTACTATCAGTCTGGGAGCAGTGATTTTCATAGGGGCTATCTACACGCCAACCCACACAATCTCTGAAAATTTCATCGAAATCGGATGAGAAGTGTGGAAGTTATGGCTGTGGCAAGGACTTCACGTTTGCGCATACGCAGCTGCTACTATCAGTCTGGGGATGATGGCTTTTATAGGAAACCATCTACATGGTACATGCCAATCCGCACAATTCCTGAAAATTTCATCGAAATATGATGAAACCTATTGTTTAGGAATGCATGCATTCCAGGGGACGTACCATTGCATAGGCATTAGGTCAATTAATACCAGTTGGTAATAATAATAAACGAAAAAAATGTTCACTCGATGTAATTTATTAGGTATTTTAGGCAAGAAATAGTGATCCTCTCCCCCCACTAGATAATAGTGAATATTATCCCCCACTCACCCTCTCCTCTTGCAAATTTTGATACTCTGGTGAAATAGTGTGCAATTTGGAAGATTTATGAGTCGAACAAAAAAAGAAACACTCAAAACGGTTGGAAATTGAGGCCTGGGCAGAATACACAAGATAATGCCTGAAAACGCACGTTTTTTGAGCATTAACCCCCCCCCCCTTTCCCCCCTTAAAATTCGAAATTCGAAATTCTGGCGACACAGTGCACAACTAGATAGATTCCCGCGTCGAACAAAAAAAGAACCACGAAAATCGGTTGAGAACTAAGGCCTGGGCAGACGACACAAGATTTTGACACACACACACACACGCAGACATTCACCAATGGTTTTTTCGCGGATTTGGATTCAGAATAGTCTAAAACGGATTACTGTGTGGTTATTTTTTTTTTCTTTTTTTTCTGTTGAGTGTTGTCCTCCTCCACCCTAGATTGGTCGCAAAAGGACGCCCAAGTCTTACTGTGGGACGTCCTAAAAATGTGGAAGTTATGGCTGTGGCAAGGAATTCATGACATAAATACACGGAACCAAATTTGTTCAGGAAAGTCTGAAACATAAAAATCGAGTGGAAATTTTGATTTTGGATAACTTTTTATCTCAACCTTGAAAATTGAAAACAAAGCTTCCGCTACCTTGGTAGACTCGGAAGCAATTGGTAACAATTTTTTTCTGGATGAGTATTTTATGTTTCGTGTGTATGGGTGCATTTTGAGTATAAGCAGTTGTACGTAACTCGTAGTTTGCTCGGGCTAGATCTTTCATTTGGCAGCGAAGTGCCTCAACTAGTCTCAGTGGGTAACCTTGAGCGCTCTCAAGTTCACTCCCGCCACGACGAGGTCTTAAAAGTTTTAGACAAAGGATCTGGCAGAGTGCGAGCAGCCTAGAAAAACCTATCCACGCCTAGAAACAGTCACATTGAGGGGGGTTCTTGTGTTTCGTAACTCCGCTCCTCTAGGACCCGTCTCCTCCAATGCCAACGAGGCCCAAGTTGCACAACCTTCGATGCCTGGAACCGTATCTCCATCGCATCGGTTCAGCCTCAAGATCAAATACCATCCGAGGCTCGGACCACCGATTCCCCAGGCAACTACCTAATACGAACCGACTACCTTTATGTGTGTCACCGCTGCAGTGACTGCAACTGAAATGTACCTAACTTTCAACTACACAAAGAAAGAAAATCAAAATCCCTATTGTATTAATTGTGAAATAAATGATGTTTCTTTAGATTCGTAACTTTTTTTCATCACCCATCACGAATTATTTATTTAAATATATTAAGATATATTTTATTATTATCAAAATTCGGTAACTAGAAGGTTAAAAATCTTCAATTTCTGAGTTACTAGGATTTAAAATAATTTTATGTTGTGACTCTGCCCCAATTTTACTCATATTTCTTAACTAAACTATAATATAAGCCCAGGTCGGAAAGGCTGCACTCATTTCGGACTCCTTCGGACTAGAAATACTACTTATTCGAGCGTACTGCTCTTTCCTCTCAACTTTTAAACATTGAAAATATCTATAGAAATGGACTGAGAACCTCATCACCTTTCTGGGTACCCCGCACAGTGGGGCGAAAACGCAAAAAACCACTTATAAGTAGAATTTTTGAAATTCGAGATAAGGACTAAGTGACGGTAGAAAAATGTTTGTTTGCCGTCAAATCCAGTTGATGAATAGACCGTAGAGATTTTAGTTTGATTAGAAAACGAGTATCTACACTGCATGCAGATACATCTGTACATGGATATGTCTTATGATGGCAATTTAAATGATGAGCTCACTCAGCTGATCAATGACCACTCAGGCGCCTTCAGCATTCTCCATTGACCCGCCCTCTCAAATTTCAGGTTCCTGCGTTCAACAGGAGAGGAAATGGCCTTGGAGCTCACTCAGCTGATCAGTGATCATCAACTTTGATGATGTATAGAAGTATGTATCGATTAACCCTGCCTCTCAAATTTCAGCTTCCTGCGTTCAACAGCATCAGAAAAAAAACGTTGCATTGTTTTGTGTGTCGAAAATTTTGGAATGACCCCCAGAACTAAGACATATCCATGTCAAAAACATGTGAAAAGTTGTAAAAATTTGTAAAAATCTTGATGAAATATAAAATGATAATCAATTCAGTTTTAATTTATATTTTTCTTTACGATGGTCCAAATATACATATATATCAGCCAAACATGTTTTAGCCGTGAGCTAACTGGCCAAAAAGTTCACAAAATTGTGTTACGAAAATATATAATGCATTTTAGGTATGTTGCTAGGGATAATATAACTTTTGTATTATCTAACCCACTGAAATCGTTTACCACTCATTGAAAAGACATTGATTTATCCGACATTTTATTCTAACTCACGTTGCCAATTTTTCGCCCCTTACCCTATTAATAAGGGCTGGAAAATGCACTTTGTTACACGTCAACAAACAGTTATTGAGAACGCATATTAATATAGGTAGTTAGCGAAGTATTTTGACATTTTATGTCTTGACTATGGCACATAAATGAAAAATCGTCACGCGGGGATCGTCACGCGGGGAGCGTTATGAGGGGAGCGTTACGAGGGGAGCGTTACGCAGAAATTTCTGATGATTTTCACGTACAACCAATCGTTCCTAGGGAAAACTAACTTCCTCATTTTCCACCCCACAAAAATCGTTCACCACTCATTGGAAAGCTCTCAATTTATTAAACATAAGACATAAAATGTCTCTCGTGGTTGCGTACTTGTACGAAAGCTGTATCCACCGTTTTTTTAATGGATTCTATTGATTGAGTATTTCTATAGGTACCTATTTTAACTTACTATAGAAGCAGTACAAATAATATTTTTTCAGTATCAGAATAAAATATTTCTACGCCAGTAGTGTTTATATTCATTTGACTGTACAGTTTTTGTGCATTCATGAATTTCCACGGTTTACAGAAACCTCTACATATCTAAAAACATCTCAAACATTAGTTTGCTGCATTCACTCGCATCCTTGGGCTCATCACTGTTTCCACAGGTGTCACATTTTTTTAAAGGTGGTGAAGAGGTAAGACGATGTACCCAAGACCATCTCATGAATAGTTTTGCAGGCATAGAAGTGACCTTCATGCTCTACAGTTTCTAGCCCTCCAATAGAGTTTTTTCTTCAGAAACCCAAAAAAATGAAAATTTTGAGATTTGACCCTAATTGGATCATGGTGTCACTAGTGTCACCGAAAACATCTTAGGATTTCCATTGAATCTCCGTTGAAATTTTGGCTAACTAAAATGCGATTGCTATTCGTTTTCTTCGAGTTGTGTTCAGTTTTGCATCCCTGGCAACCAGTATTTTTGCAAATTATTAACAGTCAAAAAATGATGACAGAAATTTTGAAAAATTTGTCATCGTTTTTGTTTTCTGTTTTGAGACTTTTATTAGCCCAAAAAAATTCTGTTGTCCAATAAATTTATGATTGAAATTTAATTTTGGTTAGGTACTTTGGTGACACCTTGGGATAGCTGTGGAGGTTCTGAGATGTTTTCGGTGACTCTAGTGATACCTTGGTCCAATAAGGGTTGAATGAGCGACAAGTTCAAGATCACGATATTCTCCATTTCCACGCATAATCTAGTTAACCTCAAGCTAAAACTCGACAAAGTATGTGAACAAACGGGGTCGCTGTTTTGAAACTCGTTGGTCGAACTAAAATGTATGCAGATTTAACTGTTTAGTCATAGAAAACCCTCTATAAGAAATAATCCAATGAGGAATTTCACCATGTCAGAATTTCCTATTTTTGACTTGTAACTTTCAGCCCGTAATTCCTAATTTACGAATAAACAAAACAGTGTAGAAAATATGAACGTTTAAAAAAACCGGAAAGGATGACGTCAACCTGGAATAGTTCATGTACGGCCGCTTGAAGCGCTGAGATCGTGAAACCTATAGTCCTCTGATGCAACATTTCACAAAACCAGTAAAGATCGAAATCGAAAAACTGAAGAAAAAAAATAGAACAAGTAAGATGGGGAAAATTAGGTTTTCCCTTTTTTTGTTCGATAACTTTCCTCTTCGATAACTCGATTTTGTTGTTCTGTTGGGCAACAAAAGGAGGAGACGGCGATCCAAACAGCCAATCAGCGAGCGTTCCCGCTTCACGTTGAAGAGGTCCGTTTTCTAGGTTATTTTTTGAAATCATAAATTTTGATTGTCTCCCAAAAATAACTGGAGACTTATTTTCCAAAATCAACCCGATTTTCATCCATTAACCATTAACCATTAACTATTCAGGAAAAATGCAAACAGAATTCGGTGAAATTTATCATTATCTATACAGAAGAATAATGAACCGTTGTGTAATAATTTGCAAAGCTTTACCTATTGAATCACTTGTTAGTCAACAATCACTATTGTTACTTGAAGGTATTTGGTCTGCTCTCATAGCTGTTTATGATGATTGTGTTTGAGAATACTAGTCTTCATGGTTGTATATTTTCGCTTCATAATGAGTGATCATCATTGTACTTATCTTCTCAATTTTATATATGGTGTATAATTTCTTTTTCTCGGGGAATTCACGGACATGAAATTGCAACCCAATTCTATTCATGAACTTCAAATTAATTGAAAAATATCAAGAATGGAATATCATCAACCCGATTTCATCTATCCCACACCATTAACTATTCAGGAAAAATGCAAGCAGAATTCTGTGAAATTCCTCATTAGGATGACATTTCCAGGACTCGTGCAAGTTACCTCCTTGTTGAACCTGAACGAATTTTATCACCATCGGACCGCTCAATCCGGATAGCTCAATTTTGAAGGATGATTGTGGTCGGTTATAAGATAAATTCATGTGGTTTGACCAGGTACATGACGATCCGATAAGTAGGAGTCTCGGTTCATGTGAAAGACGTACCTACAAAGTGTAATAAATGAAGACAACTTCTCAACTGTGACGATGTTGGTCAATTCTGAAAATTGTCAACATGATCTTGAAAATCATGATTCACATTTTTCATACCAACTAGTTCTTTTCCCATAAAATCCGAAGTTTCTTCAAATGAGAGTAAACTTAGTGCCCTCCCACAAACCCTTGCAGTAGGTATGAGATGTAGACACCGTTAAGCGCAGGTAACTTCGTTTGTAATTTCCTTGTTTCAAGTTGAGAAGAGAAGTATAATTAATCAGCTGAGAACTGATTTTTCATCATAAAACTCTTCAGACCCTACGACCGAGTATCCACAAGAAGTGAGGAATCGATGTTTTCGACCTCCATAGACGTGAGAATAGCTTTGAAGACATGAGGTGCATTTCCGGTACCCCCCCCCCCCCCCCTATTCCGGTACGCAAGTAATCCGGAAGAAGTTCTCGTTGAGTTTTTTGTCCTACAACACGAAAGTTTACAATTATTTTACCTGCCGTCATCGATTAAATACCAAACTATGCCGAATGACCTCCGATCTAATTGCCTGGCCGCCTTGAGCTCGGCGAGCTTCATGAATATTTTCCCAACTTAAAAACTCGGAACGCAAATTATCCTGGCGAAACGGCGCTCGGAAAAGAAAAAATAATCCATCTAGGAAACTACCGCAAGGACAAACGACTTTTAGTTAGCGAATGCGTACGAAAATAAATATTGAAAAAAATACCAAATCGAGAAAAAAATCGAAAGCCACCGATTTCTCAGGTTAGGCGAAGGAGTTCCAGTTTAGGGTTGATGGATTCATTCGACGAGAGGCGTAGAGGTCGGCTCCTATTGGTGGATTGCTAACTAACTAGATTTTCACGTTTTAGTCGGACGGCTGACCAGCTCAAGACCTACAGTTGCTCCCCCGCACGATGGCGGCAATTCTCGGAGTTTCATCGAGGTGACGATAAACCTGATATGACTAAATATTGGATACTTCACGAATTGATCGAAATCATTTTGAATAAAAGTTTGAGAGCACCAATAATCTGTTATACAATTTTTTCAATGGCAAAGAGATAAGATTCAAACTGGGTTGAATCAGATTTCTTAGAGCTTTTGATGTCTTGGAAGAACCATACCGAGACAGCTATGAGGCCTAACAATAAATATCGTAGCTTGTTAGAGGTATCGGAATTATCTCATTGATAATTACTACATCAGGGGTGTTACGTATATAATATATACTTATATTATTTTGAGATATAATAAAATATTGTTATTTTATTATTTCAATAATAAAATAAAATATTATTTTGAGATATTGTCACCACAATACACAAAACTCTCAATGTTAACTCCCAAACACATCTCACTGTAGATGTCGCTGGAAAACACAACTATCAGTCAAAACTATGAATCTAAGTCTTAAAATGACAACGATGAGGTTTCTTACATATTCTTTACCCAAAACAGTTCGCAGAGGATCTTCAAAGGTGCAATTAATGAGGCGTTTGACTCTCGATCAGACTTATGGACTTCTGATGGACACTTGCAAATACTGCTGTCCTGAATTTGGCTGGGATACAAGGTCGAACGAATCCTGTGGAGATGCTACAAAGATACGGATGTCTGAAGTGGGCAAAACAATGTTGAACCTGGAGGGTGGTAGTTCTTCCACTTGCTGTTCCAAACCAACTTGAGAGCCACACCAGATTATATATTCAAGTGTGAAAGGTAATCGGCTATTATGTTATTTTCCCTATTTATATATTTAATGTATGTTGTAAATTGGCCAAAAAAACATAGTCGTGACCTCCTTGGAAAGACTAATATTTGACAAAAAAAAAGTCGACCCTATGGTGTCGCAGACGTCACCAGCTGTCTATCAAACAGGTGATCACAATTGGTTCGGATGATTTCGCTCATGGCTTCTTATTGCCTCACCCCTTTGAGTGGAGGGGGTTTCACCAACGAGCCAACTCGGCCCCGACCGGTTGTAACTTCGCTGATCTCACGGGAAGCGGTTCACGTGGATGGGTGTTGGTTGCTGTGTTCAGCAGGATGGCCGTTACTACTGTGCTCACTGCTAACGGTCGAGACAAGAGGCGCCAGCCTCCCACCGTCTCTCGCCTATCTCAGGAGTATATAAGGGCAGCTTGAGGAACGTCAACCCCAATTGGACCATGGTATCACTAGTGTCACCAAAAAGCATCTCAGCAACCCCACAGCTGTCTCAATTAGTCACCAAAGTACCTAACCAAAATTAAATAGCAATTTTGAATTGAATGGACAGCAGAATTGTTTGTGGGTCATTGGAAGTCACAAAATAGAGTTAAGACAAAAATTTCAAAGGAAATCGATGAAAAAATCTCAAAATTTTTTCATAACATAATTTTTTGACTTTTAAATCTTATTTCAATGATTATTGAAAATAATCAACCAAAATGGGTCAAAAATTTCAGCTCTAACCATTAATTTTTAAATTTGAATTCAATTTTGGTTACTCCGGTGTCATTTGGGAACAGCTGTGGAGTTCCTAACATGTTTTCGGTGACATTAGTGACACCATGGTCCGATTAGGGTTAAGCACACAGTCCAAACCTAGCCTTTTTCATTTCAAAACTTCTTCCGCTAAACGATCAATTTAACGGTTTCAGGCCGAAAATATCATCCTACTTACAAAACCCCCATCATTTAACAGTTTCGAGCCAGACTGGTTCTCCCTCACCCTCACCAAAGTCGCAATATCCTTCCTCTCTCTTCACCACAGTTAATTCTAAATCCAAGCTCAATTTGTTTTGTTTTTTCTCAATTTGTTTTTTGTTTCAAATTCGTAATTCAATTTTGCCGATTTTAACTAAATTAACTTTCCGGACTTTAGTCAGAAATAGAGTTTCTGTCTCTAGACATGTTTGTCAAGGGGAATCTGTCCAATTTTTCCTGGAATGCCAATGTTAATTGCTCATGATAAGTGAGGATCGTAAAATCCAACAAGAGTCGAAAATAATGAAGAGAGGATTAAACCGCAAGTGATTCTCAATTATAGCCACTGTCTTTCTTTTTAAATATAAAACCGTTTAGAAGCAAGTCTCGTTCACGAATTGCTAGACACCTACTCCTAGACGCTGTATTGGAGCAGGCATCAACCATGAGTGACTATGGAACATTGGCTTCAGGATAGGCTAGCATAACAGCGGATTAAAACTCATTTTGGCAACATTGGGATGATTTAATGGCTTGGGGAGGTTTGTGGATATCAGAATCTTGTTTTCTAGAGCGCACCTTCAAATAGTTGGATAACACTGATGTTATCATCGCAATTGAGATCGTCTAAAGTTGGTTTACTTGAAATTACTACACAAAGCAGTCATCTTTTAAATACTTGGCAGCTTTCAAGATCAGGAACGACGTTACCTAGCTACCAATTTCTGGGTGCGATAGATCAGCCCTTAATACACGACCTATAAGTGATTATAATATATCTTCCACGTATAAACATGTGTAGTATTTATTTACCTACC
>CM019180.2:10696644-10791471 GCA_009739505.2 Apolygus lucorum
GGGCGTTTTCAAATTTCAAAATTGATTTTGGAACCCTTAGAAGTAACCTACATCAACCAAAAGCTTCGGGGCACAACTAGACCCCAAATGGAGCCTACATACCAAATTTCATCAAAATCGGTCAATGCTAAGTGGCAAAAGTGCCGCGTACGGCGGACGGCCAAGTTTTTATTCGATTTTGGTTTATTATTTTCAATAATGAACCTTTGGAATCGACCAAGAAAAAAAATTTTAACACCCCCCTCAAAATTTGATGGTTTACGTTTCAAGGTACGTAGAATCCAAAAATCGAATAAAAATTTGGCCGTCCGTCCGCCGTACGCCGTAACCGGCACTTTTGCCACTTAGCATTGACCGATTTTGATGAAATTTGGTATGTAGGCTCCATTTGGGGTCTAGTTGTGCCCCGAAGCTTTTGGTTGATGTAGGTCACTCCTAAGGGTTGCAAAATCAATTTTGAAATTTTGAAAACGCCCTAACTCAAAACATTTCGATATCAAGGTGTTGTTTTTCCTTCAAAATGAGATTCTATATAATTTTTAGAATTTTTTGAGACCACGCGGAGCTCTGTAGGACAAACCGTTCGCTCCCTACGAAAATTTAAGGGTGTATATTGAAATATATATATATATAAATCAAAACACGAGTGTGAATCGCAAAAGAGGCCTAATCTCCGTTCAAATTAGAGCTGACCGAAATGCGATCAATGGTTGGTGATTTTGATTTTTTTTAATTATTTTTTTTTGATTTTTTAAAATTTTTATTATTTTTTTTTTTTAATTTTTTCTTCATATTGGATGGTTGGTGATTTTGTAGACGAGTGATCTATATAAAAATAATAAACCGTTGTGTAATAATTTGCAGCGTTTTTGGATTCTACGTACCTTGAAACGTAAAACCATCAAATTTTGAGGGGTGTTAATAATTTTTTGTTCTTGGTCGATTCCAAAGGTTTATTATTGAAAATAATAAACCAAAACTAAATCAGCCGAGTGGGTGTGGCACATAGCTTCCATATCCCGAGTGTACAGATGTTCCGATGCATTGTAGTTAATCTCAAAACATCAATCTCTGAATACCTTCCAGTACCCTCATAGTGTATCTACACCCCAATCCGCAATATAACTGAATATTGTTGGAAAATGCAGAAATTACGGCTGAACAAGGATTTCACGTTTCCGTTTGCGCACAAGATACTTTCAGTTGGGGGCAATGATTTTCATAGGGGACCATCCACACGCCAACCCGCATAATCCCTGAAAATATCATCGAAATCGGATGAGAATTGTAGAATTCATGGCTGCGGCAAGGATTTCATGACAGATAGAAAAAATGACACGGAACCAAATGTGTTCAGATAGGTCTAAAACGTACAACGCGTGTAGAAATTTTGATTTTGGAGAATTTTTTTTTTTCAACCTTGAAAAGTGAAAACCGCTAGTTTGGTAGACTCGGATGCAAAAACTTCTCATACCTACGAGTTTATTCTTGAAACGATGAAATTTAAAAAAAGTCAATCTAAATTTCCACTTAGCGGACATTTTTGTGTCGTTAGATGTATGTATGTATGTATGTACTTGTGTGGGAAGAATGTTGGTCCTCCAAAACAAAATGCTGCAAATTATTACACATTGGTTTATTATTTTTCTATATTGATCACTCGTCTGCAAAGCCACCAACCATCCAACATGAAGAAAAACATCGATCGCATTTCGGTCAGCTAAAATTTGAACGGAGATTAGGCCTCTTTTGCGATTCACACTCGTGTTTCTGATTTATCATACGTAAAACCTTTAAATTCTTGTAGGGAGCGAACGGTTTGTCCTACAGAGCTCTGCGTGGTCTCAAAAAATTCTAAAAATTCTATAGGATCTTAAATTGAAGGAAAAACAATACCTTTATATCAGAATTTTTTGAGTTAGGGCGTTTTCAAAATTTCAAAATTGATTTTGGAACTCTTAGAAGTGACCTACATCAACCAAAATCTTCGGGGCACAACTAGACCCCAAATGGAGCCTACATACCAAATTTCATCAAACTCGGTCAATGCTAAGTGGCAAAAGTGCCGCGTACGGCGGACGGCCGGCCAAATTTTTATTCGATTTTTGGATTCTACGTACTTTGAAACGTAAACCATCAAACTTTGAGGGGGTGATAAAATTTTTTTTTTCTTGGTAGATTCCAATTATTGAAAATAATAAACCAAAACTTCTCGTACGAGTTTATTCTTGAAACGATGAAATTTAAAAAAAGACAATCTACTTTTCCAAATTGATTTTGGAACCCCTTTTTTTTCTTGGTCGATTCCAATTATTGAAAATAATAAACCAAAACTTCTCATACGAGTTTATTCTTGAAACGATGAAATTTAAAAAAGACAATCTAATTTTCCACTTAGTGGACATTTTTGTGTCGTTAGACATGTGTTTGTGTGGAAGAATGTTGGTCCTCCAAAACAAAAATATGCACTCTGTTTGAACTCCCACTGCTTCATGATTGGTGATTTCAAATCTGCCGCCTAAACCCATTTCCGAGGCGCCCCTACAGAGGTCAGCGCTACCACCCAATTCCGCCCATTCTCACCCCAATTAAAACCCATCTCCTGATAATCCGTAAACTGGATTACAAGAACCATTACGAGTATATTTTTGCACAATAGAAGAACGTTAAACATTACCAAATGTTACAGATTAAGTTTACTCCCCGAAAGTACTGATTCAGAGCAACACTGCCCCGGTTCTGACTCGCCCCGCCATCTTTTCTTTAGTCCTGGCAAAACTATTACCCCGTTCACCCACCGTTACATTTTGCGCTGCTTATTTCCCGTCTCTTTCGCAGTTATTGTACCCGCCTTTATACTGTTCATTGCCATTCCCATGTACCCATATCCCGTGGTAATTGCACACTCTATTTTTGCAACTTATAACTTTTTGTGCAACTTTGGTTCAGTGTCAGCCTTATAACTTGTACCGAGCGAAACTGCTCGAAATCGTGTTCCGATTTTGATTACAATTTTCGGTTAACCCTTTATATCCTAAGGTTCTTTTTGGAAGTCCGATTTTTACTTGCAACTGCTTTTGGCTATCTTGATACTATCGATTGTGTGAGAAAACGTAAAAAAAACTAAATAATTCTCGATTTGAAGGACTTTAATAGGTCTCTTCTACCCTCATTTCTCACCTTGTTGGCTATTAATTAATTTTCTCGTCAGAGATGGCGCCACTGTAAGGCAGCACAGATCCCTCCTTCAAATGGACCTTCATGTTATTCCTTGGTTCTTTAGGTAGTTTATGAGAAATTACAGAACCCAACATCCCACCCAGGAATTTTTCCAAGTTTCCTCCAACAAAACTGGGTTTCTAGATAGATTCTGCTGACGCAGATAGCGCTAGTGTCTTCCTTGAAAAGACAATTCTTGAGCTATCAAACTGCAATAGGCCTTTGAGGTACCATCTGCTCAAATATTCTATAAATTTGTCAAAATACATCAAAAATTTATTAAAAAATGCTAAAAATAACTTTTTTTTTAACAAGTGGGAAATTAAGGGTTAATGCGAATTTGAGTCGAGACGGTCCTCTATAAATTTCGTCTGGTAGCCCAAGTTTGCTCAAAGGAAGTTCGAGGTACGTTTGGTGGCTCCCTAGAAGAAGGCATTCTGATTTCATCTTGATTCATTATGTAGGAGCCTCTGTGCTTATGAGAAATCCTCAACATAATCGCGATCCCAGTGACAATTTAGGTTGAAGCAGAGAACCAGCAGCAATTCAACAGTGGTACCTGCTTTAACATCCGGGTAATTCAAGAAAAGGGAAAGAAAAGATGGAAACAACAAAGCAAGGTTACTCACACCCAACAATATTTTGAACTCGAGCCACCGGATAATTAGCGAAAATAGAAGAACATTATTCATTTATGTTCTTCCTTGGTTATCTGTGTGGATAATCGATGCAGCTTAATAAAGTAATTCAATAACGTTCGAAGTTGGAGATATCTCGCGAGGTTCTGTACTCTTGTTGCTCTATACAGTGAAAACAATCAATTAGTGAAATATCTCGCTTGATTCAGTGGAGCGATGAGTAAAGACCCTCAGCTGGGAATTGAGAAATTCTTGGAGGGATATTATGTCAGTGTTTCAATGTTATTTTATAAAACAAACTGCCCGCCCAACTTGGCATACTTTTGCTTCCGAGTCTACCAAGGTAGTGGAAACTTCGTTTTCACTTTTCAAGGTTGAACAAAAAAATTCTCCAAGATCAAAATTCCCGCTCGCGTTTTACGTTTCAGACCTTCCTGAACAATTTTGGTTTCGTGTCTGACTGTCTGTGATGAAAGTCTGTCTTGCCACAGCCATAACTTCTACAATTTTCATCCGATTTCAATGAAATATTCAGGGATTGTGCGGGTTGACGTGTAGATGCACCCCTATGAAGGTAGTGGAAGGTACTTAGAGATTGATGCTTTGAGATTAACTACTATGCATCTGATCATCTATACAATCGGGTTATGGATACGAGGGAGCTATGTGCCACACCCACTTGGCAGACTTTTTTGAGGTTCCTCCAATTTTCCAGTGTTTTCATAATCTGTTGTTAAGGTCTATCCCACCAAAGGAAGACGTAGTTTAGCCGCTTCATACGTAAAGTTGGGGTCTATCCCACAGAGAGAAGTTGGAGCTAATAATACCGAAAAGGTTGATAATATAGATGTAATGACTCATATACTCGAATATGTTAGTTCTCCAATAAATGACACAAGGGAAACCCTGAGTGACTCATCGTGCCAGGTAGGTAGAGTGAGGTACGGGGGACAAACTCGTCACTTGACGTCACCCTCCTCCACTCTCCCTTTACCTTGTTAAAGTAGTATAAAAGGAGGACTCAGGGCTTCACCTGAGACATTCATGCATTCGTCTTCTAACAATCGACTTGATTATTTCTCATTCTACCTCGCCTTCTCTTAGAAGCCCAAAGTTCCTCGGAGGTCTCGGTAGGCACATTGCGCCGGCCTCCGCTCCCATTTCGCCTAGGAGTTGTCTGCCCCCAACTAGGAACTAGGTAAATGTACTGCCTCCGTCCAGTGGGCGAGCAATTGTGCCGAGGATCGCAGCTGAGCTGAAATCCTTAAGCACTCCTGCATGCAATAGGCGGTAACTTGCGCCAGGCAGAAAGTGCTGTCCCATCCTTTATTTCGTTGAGTAGGGACCAATAGAAATCGACAAGACGACGTGAAGACCATCGCACGACGACACACCGACATAACAATAGACATGTTCCTGGGTTGTGACGACGGGGGCGATGAGAGCCTCGGACGCACAAAATCTCACGCTGCCGGCGATGAGCCTTTAATCCACGACCCCCGCCTAATTCCAGTCCAAATTCCACCGCACATCAACGCTCGCCTTACCGTAGCTACACCGGACCTCCATATTATGCCTTTCTATACGAAGACCAAAGACAGGTGGGTAGGTGGGATATGGTGAACCAAATCGCACACCAAGTTGGAGGCCCCTTCAACTTAAACACCCTACTGGCATCAGAAAAATGGACCGTGTGTTTAGCTCTCTACAGTTATTTCCTCGACATCAATAATTATTACAGAGCGTGAAGTTAATATTTATATTTTTCTGAAGATGAATAATATTTCATTATTCAGTTAATTTGATTACTGCAAGTCAATTATTCTCAGTTAATTTAATTATTATCAGGTTGAATGTATTAATTTACGACGCCATAAAAATTAATGAAAAAAAGTTGGAATTCAGCTGCTTCATGCGGTAGTTGAGGTTTATCCCAACTGGGTAAGTGAAAGTTCAGCTTCTTCGAATAAATACACTCGCGATGAGATTGTGGAAAACCATTTTAATAAAAACGGAGTTGAGTAGAACGTTGTCTATTTCCACGAAAAAAATGAGTTACAAGTTAAATCGATTTGGACGGTTAGGTCATAATCAGTAACAAACGATAACAAAAAGTATTACAACAACAAAGTATTACAATAACAAATAAAAAAGTTATTGTTACCTACTGATGATGACCTAACTGTCGAAATCGATTTAACTTGAAACTCATTATTTTCGTGGAAATAGACAACGTTCTATTCCACTCCGTTTTTATTCAGCTGCTTTATGCTGTTAGTAGAGGTTCATCCCAACGGGGAAAGTTGGGGTCTATCATAACGGGGAAAGTTGGAGTTCAGCTGCTTCATGCGGTTAGTTGAGGTTTATCCCAACAGGGGATGTTGGAGTTCAGCCGCTTCATGTGGTTAGTTGAGGTTTATCCCAACAGGGGATGTTGGAGTTCAGCTGCTTCATGCGGTCAGTTGAGGTTTATCCCCACAGGGGATGTTGGAGTTCAGCTGCTTCATGCGGTTAGTTGAGGTTTATCCCCATAGGGGATGTTGGAGTTCAGCTGCTTCATGCGGTTAGTTGAGGTTTATCCCCACAGGGGATGTTGGAGTTCAGCTGCTTCATGCGGTCAGTTGAGGTTTATCCCAACAGGGGATGTTGGAGTTCAGCAGCTTCATGTGGTTAGTTGAGGTTTATCTCAATGGGGTAAGTTGGAGTTCAGCTGCTTCCTGTGGTTTGTTGAGGTTTATCCCAACAGGAGAAGTTGGAGTTCAGCTGCTTCATGCGGTTGGTTGAGGTCTATCCTAAGGGGGTAAGTTGGGGTCTAACTCACAAAGGGAAGTTGGAGTTTATCTATAATAGCCTCCCCTACCCCTGTCTCGAAATAATCGTGACATTTGTTTTGTATGACGAACTTTGGGAATGACCCCCATAAGACCTACACCATGGAACAAGTATAGTAACAATACTTATCCCAAGCCAATAGGTTCCAAGTGAAGAACTTGAATTCCAACCCCAGTGAGTTCATCGTTATTTCCATACGGCCAAAATTCAACCGAAAATTGATTGTTACCAATAAATTATTTTAATTTGTAAAAACCTTGAAAGGTATAATTTATTTTGCATTTGCTATCTCATAAACCTCAAGATTTGTCCATAAGTTCCTGTTAAACTAATCCTTCTGCGGGTTCTGTCTTGTTTGATTTTCGAATGTGTGACGTCACGCTGGACACTATGAAGGAGGAACTTGATGAAGAGGGGAGGATGCGGGGCTTTGGTGATGAGGAGATGTGATCATGGTGATTGCGCGACGGCGGGGGAGAGTTTGTGACGTCGCGTTGGGGTAGGCCATGGTTGTGAATTGGGAGGTCGTTGACCCCGTCCAGACCGCCGCCACCACCACCCCCCTCGACGACCACCTTTATTCATCTCATTAAGATTACACGCACACCGACGCACTCCGACGTCACAACTTGGGGTTCCCTTTCCCTGCGGATATCAGACGTCCTCCTCATTCCCCTTCGATAGTTCCACATCCTCCCCTCCTCCCGCCAAGTTTCACAACCTCCTCATCCCCGTCCGTCGCCCTTCTCGTCCTTTCCCTATTGACACGGGCTCTCCATTAGTCTGTCTAGTTTGAATTTCCCCTCCTCGCCCGCTTCGTCTCCTCCTCCGCTTCCTGGTCGTCTTGTCCCACATCCTTTTCGCTTCTGTCTCATTGTTGTCAACAGATTTCAACCCTCCTCCCTCCTCCTCCCTCCTCCTCCTCCTCCCTCCTCTTCCTCCTCCCTAAACACCTCCCCCTCCCCAGTTAGGAACAACCGATAAACGCGTCATTGTTTTCTAACCAACACTACTTCACTAACCAACAACCAAACTCCTTCCAATAATGAGAACTATCAATTCTATCAGTTGACAAGATAAATACACAGATTCTACTCCAACATATTCAGAACAAGGTGTAAAATGTAATAAATCCCCTAAAGATCTCAAAAAGCTCTGTAGTTTCAAAACCAATTCAATCCAAAATTGAACATTTTTCCACACAAAAAAGTCTGCCAAGTGGGTGTGGCACATAGCTTCCTCGTATCCATAACTCGATTATATAGATGATCCGATACATAGTAGTTAATCTCAAAACACCAATCTCTAAGTACCTTCCACTACCCTCATAGGGGACCATCTACACGTTAATCTGGACAATCCTATGAAATTTCATCATATTCGGATGAAAAATGTAAGTGAGTAGATGTATGTGATTGGGTCAAAAAAATACTTAGCCTCGGCTAGGATTCGAACCATGGACTCCTGGAGGATAATTCTATGTACTACCTCTGAGCTATTAAAGCCTAGTGATGCAATGAATAGGATTTGAGATTCTCACAGGGGACCATCCCTCTATGAATGAATCCCTCTATGAAAAACCATTCTCTATGATTTTCATAGGGGACCATCTAAACACTACTCAGTAACATCCCTGAAAATTTCATAGGAATCGGACAATAACTTCGTATAGTTATGCGCGTTACAAGGAATTCATGACAGACACACAGACAGACAGACACGGAACAAAAAATGTTCAGGAAGGTCTAAAACGCAAAACGCGAGTGGAAATTTTGATTTTGGACAACTTTTTTTTTCGTCCTTGAAAAGTGAAAACAAAGCTTCCGCTACCTTGGTAGACTCGGAAGCAAAACCTTTCCTCCACTTATAGCGTATTTAGAAAAAAAAAGAAGCTATTGGAATGGCGTCAAAATGTTTAGCATGGACTTTTTTGAGATTAAAAAAAAATTTAACATGGAACATGTTCATGCCTTGGAGAACGAAAAACCCGAAAAACGTCACGCGTGGAGGGACACTCCGCCAGTCACGCGGCCTTTTCGACACTCCGGTTTTAAAGGCGCGAAGCGCCAAGTTTTTCTTAATGCATTTTAGGTATTTGCTAGTGATAACATAACTTCTGTATTATACCTACCTACGATTCTGGTCTAAATTTGGCTAAAACATGTTCCATGTTTTTGTAATTTACGCTGTAGGCATTAATTACATAGCATCTCGGGGGTCCAGGGAGGCTTCCTCCCCTGGCAAGACGCGAAGCCCCGAGTTTTTTACTGTTTCGGAACATTCTAAAACGATTTTCGAAGTTTTTCCAAAAATGTGTGTCTGTAACTTCGGACAACTTGAGTAATTGTTTCGAAAAGGTTTAAATTTTTTGCCAAATAACGAATAATAATGACAAACGAAGTGACGAGTTCACTGGCCAGAAAATCTGGACAATGCTAAGGGGTCCAAATTTCAAAAACTAGGCCCAGAAAAGTGTTATTCCAATTTTTTGTGGATATTACCCTCGTAATCATAGTGAATCATGGTATATTCGGATTCAGCACATAATTTTTGATTCATTGCAGGTTTAGACATTCAAAATTGTCCAAAAATGGTATATACTTACATGAATGTAATATAGGGTGTCCCCGAACCCCCCCCCCCCCTGCTGAAATCGTCCAGATAGCGGTAAAAAAATTTTTTTTTTGAATCATGAGTTTTGCCAACGATTGCAATCGTGCACAACGCACACCAACTTCGTTTTTGGTTCATTATTTTCAATAATGAACCTTTGGAATCGACCAGGAAAAAAAAATTTTCAACACCCCCTCAAAATTTGATGGTTTACGTTTCAAGGTACGTAGAATCCAAAAATCGAATAAAAATTTGGCCGTCCGTCCGCCGTACGCGGCGATTTCCCCACTTAGCTTTGACCGATTTTGATGTTTTTTGGTACGTAGGCTCCATTTGGGGTCTAGTTGTGCCCCGAAGATTTTGGTTGATGTCAGTCACTTCAAAGGGTTCAAAAATGAATTTTGAAAACGCCCGAACTCAAAAAATGTTGATATAAAGGTATTGTTTTTCCTTCAATTTAAGATTCCATAGAATTTTTGGACGTACGATGAATCAGAAACACGAGTGTGAATCGCAAAAGAGGTCTAATCTCCGTTCAAATTATAGCTGACCGAAATACGATCGATGTTTTTTCCTTCATGTTGGATGGTTGGTGGCTTTACAGACGAGTGATCTATAGAAAAATAATTAACCATTGTGTAATAATTTGCAGCTTTTTGCTTCCGAGTCTACCAAGGTAGCCGCAGCTCTGTTTTCACCTTTCAAGGTTGGAAAAAAAAGTTCTCCAAAATTGAAATTTCCACCCGCGCTTTACGTTCCAGACCTTCCTGATCAATTTTGGTTCCGTGTCTGTGTCTGCCTGTCTGTGGGTCTGTCATGAAATCGTTGTAACCGGCATAACTATACAAAGTTATTGTCCTCCATCCAGGGGTTGGAATCTACTGAGGCAGGCAAACCTACCCGTACTGACTTCCCAGGCCACTTCACCACCTCAGTCTCCTCAGTAGGTGATAATCCGCGTTTTGTAGTGATTCCAACCGTACAAATCAGAGTAAATACAAGAAACGCCTCAATCGACTCAGGAACCCCCACAGACTCGATTGCGGGGCTTCACGATCTCACCTCGGTAGGTACTCCCGATCTTTATTCAACATCTTGCCGCCCCGGTACCTACTCTACTACCACCTCGCCACACTATTTCGATATAATTTGCAATTCTAATTGAGCCCGAGGCGGCGAAGAGCCTCCCATGCTTTTGAGCTCGCGGCTTGAAATTTATTAAGCAATAGGGTCTCTTAACATCTTCCCTATCGTGGCCGCGGGCGGTTTTGAGCGACGACATACACCACGCATATTACGTGCGGCCACACATAGTAATTATGTACATTGTAATTGAGGGCGACATTTTACTGGGCAGTTGAAGGGGTCACGAGGAACCTTATGGGCTGGAGGTGTGAAGTTGTTGACCGGAGAGTGGAAGAGATTGATATCGATTCATTTCTAAAATCCGGCAAGATTTGGTCGTATTGCCTTCCTAACATAATAGCTTCCTCGTATCCATAACCCGATTGTATAGATGATCAAATGCATAGTAGCTAATCTCAAAACATCAATCTCCAAGTACCTTCTACACTCATAGGGGACCATGTACACGGCAACCCATAATCCGTGATTATTTCATCGAATTCGGGAGAAAAACGTAAACGTTACCAGTCCTAGAAGGATTTTACTGAAATAACGCGCACCGCCTAATAATAATAGGTTCCCTTCCTATTTTAAGACTCCCGAATTTTAATAAATATTATTTTATATTCTGTATAGATTATATTCTGTATAGATCACTGGTTCTCCATCAATAGCATCTACCACATCTGTATTCTCCCTTGACCTTCCCTCTCAAATTTCAGCTTCATGCGTTCAATAGGATTGAAAATGTCTTCGGAGCTCACTCAGCTGAACAGTGATCTGAGGAGTGAAGAAGATCTCCTCGAATGCTGGAGACGCTTGGAAGAGAACTTCCATTCAATAGGATTGAAAATAGCTTCGGAGCTCACTCAGCTGAACAGTGATCTGAGGAGTGAAGAAGATCTCCTCGAACGTTGGAGACGCTCTGGAAGAGCACTTCCATTCAATAGGATTGAAAATGGCTTTGGAGCTCACTCAGCTGATCAGTGATCTGAAGAGTGAAGAAGATCTTCTCGAATGCTGGATACGCCTGGAAGAGCACTTCCATTCAATAGGATTGAAAATAGCTTCGGAGCTCACTCACCTGATCAGTGATCTGAAGAGTGAAGAAGATCCCCTCGAATGCTGGAGACGCCTGGAAGAGCACTGATCAGCTGAGTGAGCTCCGAAGCCATTTTCAATCCTATTGAACGCAGGAAGCTGAAATTTGAGAGGGAAGGTCAAGGGAGAATACAGATGGTGGTAGGTGCTATTGATGGAGAACCAGTGATCTATACAGAAGGGTGATCTATACAGAAAATAATAAACCTTTGGACAATGATTTGCAGCGTTTTTTACCTACCATCATTTTTTTTACCTTCCAACCATTGGTAGGTACTACCTACCACACCACACTGGCTTCACACCTTCACAATCAAGTTTATCAGAAAGAACTAAACACACGATAAACTAAACACTCGATTCGAAAAATAGAAAGCTTCATATGGAAATTTGATTACTCGTTACGCAGAAGGCAGAACTGTATACAAATCGAAGAAATGAACAGCGATCGCATTTTAGTCAGATAAAATTTGAACGGAGATTAGACCTCTTTTGCGATTCACACTCATGATTCTGTTCTATCGAAGGAAAACCTTCAAGTACTCGTAGGGACCGAACGGTTTGTCCTACAGAGCTCCGGGGTGGTCTCAAAAATTGTTTAAAATTTTATACTATTTAAAATTGGTGAAAAAACGATTCCTTTATTTCGAGAGTTTTCGAGCTAGGGAAAATTTCAACCCTTAATTTTCACCCCTTAGAAGTGACTGACATCATCCAAAAGCTTCGCGGCACAACTAGACCCCAAATCTGTACCTCAGAGGTCGATTATCGTAAGTGACATCTTGGCGATCTTACAGCAGAGCCAAAAGAAGTTGTGGGCACACCTATTTTGATCCCTATGGCCCATTCTGATGACTTTATCATGCTCAAACTAATTCTGTAGAATCTGTTTATGCCTACCAATACAATAGAATACAAAATACAATAGAAAGAATGCACATACAAAACAAAAATCTCGAAAACGAGAATTTTGGACATACGATAGTTGATCTCTGAGGTACATAAATGGAGCCCATATACCAAATTTGAACCAAATCGGTCCTGTGTTGCTAAGAAAAGTGCCGCGTACGGCGGACGGACGGAAATTGTTTTATTCGATTTTCGGATTCTACGTACCTTGAAACGTAAAACATCAAATTGTGAGGGGGGTTAACATTTTTTTTGCTCGATTCCAAAGGCTTATTATTGAAAATAATAAACCAAAATCGAATACAAATTTTTCCCTCCGTCCACCGTACGCGGAGTTTACCTCAGTTACCCAGGACCGATTTTCATGAAATTTGGTATGTGGGTTCAATTCAGGGTCTAGTTGTGCCGCGAAGCTTTTGGTTGATGTCAGTCATTTCTAAGGGATGAAAATTAAGAGTTGAAATGTTCAAGGATGCTCTAGCTCGTAAACTCTCGAATTAAAGGTATTGTTTTTTCACCAATTTGAAATAGTATTGAATTTTTAGAATTTTTTGAGACCACCCGTAGCTCTGTAGGACAAACCGTTCGCTCCCTACGAGTACTTAAGGGTTCGGACTTACGATAAATCAGAAACACGAGTGTGAATCGCAAAGAGGCCTAATCTCCGTTTAAATTTTAGCTGACCAAAATGCGATCGTTGTTCATTTCTTCGAGTTGTTCTCAGTTCTGCGTCCTTAGCAACCAGTAATCGAATTTCCTAATAATTATGGTATAATAATTAATCCTAATAATCCCTGTTTATTCGAAATGGGTGTGAAGCGTTTATTTCTTCCAAATTAAATTGTGAAGTAGGCATGTGGTTGGTAGCATTTACGGCTGGTAGATGGAGGAGCATCTAGGGGAAGAAAGTGGTGGATCGATCCTAGCGCTATCTAGCGACGATTAGACGACCCTTCTCTTCTTTTTTGGCATAATGGATGCACCTCCGTTATCGACCGGCGGTAATGTCTGTAGATCACTGCCTAATGTGTAGGAAACCAGAAATTTGCCCTCAATGAAGGAGGAAATCAAATCTGTTTGAGGCATCAATAAGAAAGGCATTCAGTCTGAAATGACAATCTATGTACTCGTAGGTAAACTGCATTAATTTTTAAAGCATTCTATTATTTACGAAAGAATTAGAAACTGTGACGATCCTACTTTTACAGAAGGGACAAAACCGATTTGGTTTGTTCCCGATTTGTTGGAGCTACGCCTAGGGGGATATTTGATTCATAGAGATATGAATCGATATCCTCTTCGGGCCGGCTGATTAATCTAATCACTGGTTTGAAGGGGTAGGGTCGTCACCCTCCTCTGACTAACTTATGAACAATTAGGTGAATTTCAATCTGAAATTCAACCTATATTGTTACAAGACACAACACACGATACGTACATCACATAGGCCAACTGATACGAGAGATAACCTAGGTTTTTGCTCAAATCAGCAAATCATCTTATCTTCGCTAGGTAGCGCTCACGCCGTTCCACCACTCTCTCCCTGGTAGACGGTGACAATGGCAAAGCCGTGTTCTTTGCAGACGAGTGATCTGTTTAGACAAACAATTAACTTTTGTGTAATAATTTGCTGCGTTTTTCTTAACCGTAGATGTAAGATTTTTTTTTTTTAAATTCGCTCATTGACTCATGCTGCATGAGTGGAAGTGTTCTTGATATTCAGCCTAGAAAACACTTTTGGAACCCTTTCGCGTTCTTCTTCTGTAACTCAGGGTGTCGAGGAGGTCAAGTTTTGGACGAAACCCGAAAAAAGTATTCGACGAGGGCCAACAGCCAAAGTGTTGAGGCAGGTCGAGGTTGGCGCGGCGGAGTTCGTTGCCCCCCCCCCCCCCCCCCCCCCGTCATGCATCGGGCCACTCAATCGGTCCTTGACTGCCGAATTCGCGGTGTGACCCCCCTCCCTTCCGCCCCTCGTTCTGTCTCTCTTCCTCCGTCACGTCTTTCCTCTTTTTACTTCGTCCTCTCTTTCTCTCGCTAACAATAGAAAAAAGAGAGACTCTGAGGGGGGGTCCAAAAATATCTGATCCCCCCTCGTCCATTTACCCCTCTTTTACGCGTTCTCACGATTTCGGCGTCATCCTCGACCAAGGTCGCATATGAGAGTATTCAGCGCTAACCTTCCTCAACCAAATCGACGATACTCGTTCACCCTTCAGCCGGTTTCCACACAACCTTCCACTCAACATCTTTTACCCTTATTTCCACCGTACTTTCGTATTACCCCCCCCCCCCTAAACTATCCCCCCGCTATTCCCTTTCCAACTATCCTCTCGCACCTTCCCCGACTATTTCCTCTCTCCTCTCGACCGCTCGCGAACTCATTTCGCGAACCGGCAGTTTTCGGGGCGAAAGTGAATCGTGTTTTCGGGGTGACCCGGTTGGTTTGGTTCATCAACCCGGCGAACCGCTTGCGTCATCCAGCCGAGGCGAGCGCTCTCGACCTACTTGATCGGTAAGTTAACCAACGATTATGAGTTTCGACGACGAGATTAAAATATTGATTACCGAAAAAAGATTTGTAACGTGCCTTCAATCAGTTGAAAATGTCATCTTATTTACTGGAGATAAGTGCAATCAAATGCAGGATGACTAGTAGAAAGATGTGCAAATTGGGATGGCAAATCAAAAGGGATTCATCGATATATCCGATATAACGGAAGAATCATCACAAGTATTGTTCTGGCTCTCCCTTCCCCACCATCAAAAGGAGAACAAGATCTCCATCCTTATGATAATCATATCGATAACTTAAAGCACAAAAGTCAACCAGCTTCCCCTTTTGGTTTATTATTTTCAATGATAAACCAATGGAATCGACCAAGAGAAAAAAAAGTTTAACCCCCCTCGAAATTTGATGGTTTACGTTACAATGTAAAAACGCTGCAAATTATTACACAACGGTTTATTATTTTTATATAGATCACTCGTCTACAAAATCACCAACCATCCAATATGAAAAGAAAAATAAAATTAAAAAAAAAAAAAAATCAAAATCACCAACCATTGATCGCATTTCGGTCAGCTCTAATTTGAACGGAGATTAGGCCTCTTTTGCGATTCACACTCGTGTTTGGATTTATATATATATATTTCAATATAAACCCTTAAATTTTCGTAGGGAGCGAACGGTTTGTCCTACAGAGCTCCGCGTGGTCTCAAAAAATTCTAAAAATTCTATAGAATCCTAATTTGAAGGAAAAACAATACCTTTATATCGAAATTTTTTGAGTTAGGGCGTTTTCAAAATTTCAAAATTGATTTTGGAACCCTTAGGAGTGACCTACATCAACCAAAAGCTTCGGGGCACAACTAGACCCCAAATGGAGCCTACATACCAAATTTCATCAAAATCGGTCAATGCTAAGTGGCAAAAGTGCCGCGTACGGCGGACGGACGGCCAAATTTTTATTCGATTTTTGGATTCTACGTACCTTGAAACGTAAACCATCAAATTTTGAGGGGGTGTTAAAATTTTTTTTTCTTGGTCGATTCCAAAGGTTCATTATTGAAAATAATAAACCAAAACCCCGCAAATTATTACACAATGGTTTATTATTTTTGTATATGTATAGATCACTCGTCTGCAAAGTCACCAACCATCCAACATGAAGAAAAACATCGATCGCATTTCGGTCAGCTTTAATTTGAACGGAGATTGGCCTCTTTTGCGATTCACACTCGTGTTTCTGATTTATCGTACGTCCAACCCTTAAATTCTCGTAGTGAGCGGACGGCCAAATTTTTATTCGATTTTTGGATACTACGTACCTACCTTGAAACGTAAACCATCAAATTTTGAGGGAAAATTATAAAAACTTTCTTTATAAAAAAAATTTTTTTTCTTGGTCCATTCCAAAGGTTCATTATTGAAAATAATAAACCAAAAGTAACCTCTAGCATGAACAATCACGGTTAGAATAACCAACCAGTCAAAAATATCATGTCAAAAAAATGTTATTACTTAATAATTACTTTTTATTAATACCATTAAAAAATGAGCCACCAAGATTAAACCTATTCTTCATTATCAAAAAACCCATAAGAATATAAGCAACCAAGAACTGAACCATTCTTTCAGCTCTTGGTTGCTTATATTCTTATGGGTTTTTTGATGATAATCTTGGTGGCTCATTTTGGTTTATTATTTTCAATAATGAACCTTGGAATCGACCAAGAAAAAAAAAATTTTAACACCCCCTTAAAATTTGATGGTTTACGTTTCAAGGTACGTAGAATCCAAAAATCGAATAAAAATTTGGCCGTCCGTCCGCCGTCCGCCGTCCGCCGTCCGCCGTACGCCGTCCGCCGTACGCCGTACGCGGCACTTTTGCCACTTAGCATTGACCGATTTTGATGAAATTTGGTATGTAGGCTCCATTTGGGGTCTAGTTGTTCCCCGAAGCTTTTGGTTGATGTAGGTCACTTCTAAGGGTTCCAAAATCAATTTTAAAATTTTGAAAACGCCCTAACTCAAAAAATTTTGATATAAAGGTATTGTTTTTTCTTCAATTTAAGATTCTACAGAATTTTTAGAATTTTTTGAGACCAAGCGGAGCTCTGTAGGACAAACCGTTCGCTTCCTACGAAAATTTAAGGGTTTATATTGAAATATATATATATATAAATAAATCAAAACACGAGTTTGAATCGCAAAAGAGGCCTAATCTCCGTTCAAATTAGAGCTGACCAAAATGCGATCGATGGTTGGTAATTTTTTTTTTGATTTTGCTTCCGAGTCTACCAAGGTAGCGGAAGCTTTGTTTTCACTTTTCAAGGACGAAAAAAAAAGTTCTCCAAAATCAAAATTTCCACTCGCGTTTTGCGTTTTAGACCTTTCTGAACAATTTTGGTTCCGTGTCTGTGTGTCTGTGTGTCTGTCTGTCTGTCTGTCTGTCTGTCTGTCTGTGTGTCTGTCATGAATTCCTTGTAACGCGCATAACTATACGAAGTTATTGTCCGATTTCTATGAAATTTTCAGGGATTGTGCGGGTTGGTGTGTAGACGGTCCCCTATGAAAATCATCATCCCCGGACTGATAGAAGCCACTGCGCATGCGCAAACGTAAATTCCATGTAACAGCCATAACTTCTACATTTTTCGTCCGATTTCAATGAAATTTTCAGGGATGTTACAGATTAGTATTTAAATGATGCCCTATGAAGATCATCATCCCCGGACTGATAGTAGCCGCTGCGCATGCGCAAACGTGAATTCCTTGTAACGGCCAAAACTTCCGCATTTTCTACCCGATTTCGATGAAATTTTCAGAGATTATGCGGATTAGATTGTAGATGGTCCCCTATGAAGATCATCACCCCCGGACTGATAGTAGCCGCTGCGCACGCGCAAACGTGAATTTCCTTGTAACGGCCATAACTTCTAAATTTTCCATCCGATTTCAATGAAATTTTCAAGGATGTTACAGATTATCTTGTTTTGATGTTCTGATGTTTTGAGATTAACTACTATGCATCGGATCACCTATACAATTGGGTTACGGATACGAGGAAGCTATGTGCCACACCCACTTGGCAGACGTTTTTTTCTTTTTTTTACCTTCTTTTCACATTGGATGGTTGGTGATTTTGTAGACGAGTGATCTATATAGAAAAATAATTAACCATTGTGTAATAATTTGCAGCGTCTTTTAATAGTTTTAATAAAAAGTAATTATCAAGTAATAACATTTTTTTTTGACATAGTATTTTTGACTGGTTGGTTATTCTAACCGTGATTGTTCATGCTAGAGGTTACTCTTTAGTCTTCAATTAATTGTTTTTTGGTTTATTATTTTCAATAATGAACCTTTGGAATCGACCAAGAAAAAAAAAATTTTAACACCCCCTCAAACTTTGATGGTTTACGTTTCAAGGTACGTAGAATCCAAAAATCAAATAAAAATTTGGCCGTCCGTCCGCCGTACGCCGTACGCGACACTTTAGCCACTTAGCATTGACCGATTTTGATGAAAGTTGGTATGTAGACTCCATTTGGGGTCTAGTTGTGCCCCGAAGCTTTTGGTTGATGTAGGTCACTCCTAAGGGTTCCAAAATCAATTTTGAAATTTTGAAAACGCCCTAACTCAAAAAATTTCGATATAAAGGTATTGTTTTTCCTTCAATTCAAGATTCTATAGAGTTTTTAGAATTTTTTGAGACCACGCGGAGCTCTGTAGGACAAACCGTTCGCTCACTACGAAAATTTAAGTGTTTATATTGAAATATATATATATATAAATCAAAACACGAGTGTTAATCGCAAAAGAGGCCTAATCTCCGTTCAAATTAGAGCAGACCGAAATGCAATCGATGGTTGGTGATGTTGCTTTTTTTTCTGATTTTTTTTGATTTTTTTATTTTTTTTTTTTTTTTATTTTTTTTTTCTTTTTCTTTTCATATTGGATGGATGGTGATTTTGTAGACGAGTGATCTATATAGAAAATAATAAACCATTGTGTAATAATTTGCAGCGTTTTCTTGTAGGCTTGAGAAAGGGGCCTTAGTTTGCCCCGAAAGCGGTTGCCGAATAAATGTGAATAAAGTATATTGACGTCCTCTGCTTCCTTCTCCACAACAAACAAGAAAATTGAGTATCTTTTGAACGAATTAGTGTATCGTCTAGGGAATGGTTTCATTCGATTCCGAATACGAAAAGTCATAAGAAAAATATGTTTTCAGACGTTTTAAGTTATTATTTTAGTACTAAATTTTGAATTTTGAAAAAACAATGTTATTTAAAGTGGGAAAGGGTGTGAAAAAAATAGAAAAGCGGTTTTACAGGAGATGGGTGTGTGTTATTTTGTTCTTTTGTTCGTTTCAGTGGTTATAGGATACGATAATGATTATTGAATTGAGGTTTCTTTATGTGTGCGTCGCACTTTTCTTAGCAACCCTGGACCGATTTTGATGAAATTTGGTATGTAGGTTCCATTTGGGGTCTAGTTGTGCCGCGAAGTTTTTGGTTGATGTCAGTCACTTCTATGGGGTGAAAATTAAGGGTTGAAATTTTCAATAGTGCCCTAATTCTAATACTCTCAAAACATAGTTATAGGTAGTTGAATTTTTAGAATTTTTCCTCCCAGAGTCCTGTATTTTATATATTTCTAAATTATAATAACTATTTTTGGGAAAAAGGTAAATTTGTTCAAAGTTTTAAAATAATTTTGAATGAAATTTTAATTATCAGATTTATGGATATAGCACTTTTTGAAACAAAAAGGTGGCGTATAGTGCTTTTTGGAATCAAACGAGGTGGATGTAGTACTTTTTGAAACAAAACGGATAAGAGTGATATTTCTCCATTGTGCTGGATATAGTACCTTTTGAAATCAAACGGAATATTCACCCTCGTTTTTCAAGGGAATAGATTATCTTTTGCTCCAGAACGATCGCATTTTTGTGAAGAACTACCCCCAAACCCTGGGAAAATGTTAACTCAATTTCGATAAGAATGATCTTTGGTACCTTTTGAAATGAAGCTCCTCATTGGGGACTCACCTAGTAACAATAAGGTAGAAGAGAGAAAAGAAATTACCATATTATGCAGTTTGATGGATCCGAACGAACTATGACCTCTCCTGTAAAATCAATCAGTGGTCTTGTCCATTGTCGATCCAACCTTACATAAATAATGTAATACGAGCGCATCTTTTACAATGAGGACGCATCAAGTATTAATAAGGACGAAGACATCTTGAATTTCTCACACTCCTACTACCAGAAATGGGGGTACATTGTGTAGTAACTTGAGTTGCAGTACAAGAGCGTTATTTTCTTCAGTACGTACCTATTTTCAATTTTTTTTCCGTCGACCGAGTGCACTGGTGCAGTTGGCGGTGGCAGATGGCAGGGCAAATGCAATTGCCAAAGTGAGTCCCAACGTTTCCTATTGATTAAATGCACTTTTTATGCTAAAAACCCTTCTCATTTCGTGGTCCGTTAGTCAAGTCCGCATGGTGGTTTTAGCATATTGCGTTCGGGCGTTCAAGTTAAGTGAGGTTCGAGTGAAAAGGACGTTGTGAAAAAAGACAAAAAAAAAAAGAAAAACTGTTAAATTGTATACGAATAGGGGACGGGTGTTGGTTGCGGTAGGTCAGCGCCCCTTTCAAGGCAGTAGAGCGAACTTGCAGCTGAAAGACGGAGTCCGTAAACTTCATCAACGATTGTGACATTTTTCAGTAAATTTGCCCTGTAAATGTTTTGGAGAGTTTCTATCGGCTGAAAGCGAGTCTTGATAATTTGAGATCACCAAACAACCTACCAAACGAAAGATACCAAATACCAAGCATATTCATTATGAAACGAACTCACCGTTGAACGAAGGTTTGGATTCAGGGATTCGAAAATGATTTAGACGAAACAGTGACTTTATGATTGATAACTAGTTTGTTCAATTAATATTGAATGACTCGAATTATGATGCAAATGCAAAAGTGAAACGAAAAACGCTGCAAATCATTACACAAAGATTAATTATTTTCCTATATAGATCACTCGTCTGGCTTTGCCGTTGTTAACACCAACCAACATGAAGAATAACATCGATCGCATTTCGGTCAGCTAACATTTGAACGGAGATGAGGCCTCTTTTGGTTTATTATTTTCAATAATGAACCTTTGGAATCGACCAAGAAAAAAAATGTTCAACACCCCCTCAAAATTTGATGGTGTACGTTTCAAGGTAATTACGTAGAATCCAAAAATCGAATAAAAATTTGGCCGTCCGTCCGCCGTACGCCGTACGCGGCACTTTTGCCACTTAGCATTGATCGATTTTGATGAAATTTGGTATGTAGGCTCCATTTGGGGTCTAGTTGTGCCCCGAAGATTTTGGTTGATGTAGGTCACTTCTAAGGGTTCCAAAATCAATTTTGAAATTTTGAAAACGGCCTTACTCAAAAAATTCTGATATAAAGGTATTGTTTTTCCTTCAAGTTAAGATTCTATAGAATTTTTAGAATTTTTTGAGACCACCTTGAGCTCTGTAGGACAAACCGTTCGCTCACTACGAGAATTTAAAGTTTGGACGTACGATAAATCAGAAACACGAGAGTGAATCGCAAAAGAGGCCTAATCTCCGTTCAAATTAATTCTGACCGAAATGCGATCGATGTTTTTCTTCATGTTGGATGGTTGGTGACTCTGCAGACGAGTGATCTATGTAAAAATAATAAACCGTTGTGTAATTATTTGCAGCGTTTGTGATTCACACTCGTGTTTCTGATTTATCGTAAGTCCAACCCTTAAGTTCTCGTAGGGAGCGAACGGTTTGTCCTACAGGGCTAAAAATGCAATATTATCTTAAATTGACAGAAAAACAATAGGTACCTTTATATCAAAATTTTTTGAGTTAGGGCGTTTTCAAAATTTCAACCCTTATTTTTCAATCCTTGGAAGTGACCTACATCAACCAAAACCTTCGGGGCACTAATAGACCCCAAATGGAGCCCACATACCAAATTTCATCAAAATCGGTCAATGGTAACTGAGGAAACGTACGGCGGACGGCGAGCAGGACAAAAGCAAACAAACGGCCGCATTTTTATTCGATTTTTGGATTCTACATACCTTATACATACAGTTTTGGTTTTGGTTGAAACGTAAACCAACAAATTTTGAGGGGGGGTTGAATTACATTTTTTCTTGGCTGATCCCAAAGGTTCAGTAGGTATTGAAAATAATGAACCAATAATTGCCAGAGAATAATGGAAAAACCGTTTATTATTATTTATGTTTTTCCCGTTTTTCTCTTAGACGATTCCAGCGGCACTATTTAGTTTTTCAATATCCTAGACTGCTGCACTAATAAACTTCGAAAATTCTTGAAAATTTCACATTTTGTACAATTTTTAAAGTTTGAGCCCCTGTAATTCAGGTAAATACTAACCCGAAACGAGGAACGAACGGCGACCGTCTGAGACCCCCTCAAGTAATTACCATACAGTGAGTTACCATCTACGTAAACCATCTGTAGTGGACTATATTTCTCTTAACGATCTTTATTTTGATATGAAAGACCTTGATTTTGTCTCGGAAAACCTTTACTTTGTTTCAAAAAACCTTTAATTTGACGCGGAATTCAAACATGAATTCATCATTAAATTCAATGTGGAATAATATTTCCCAGATAGGTTTTCTATGTTACAAATCCGTGAAAAACCAGGTTTAGGCAGGCAAGGGATTTATCTTCTGTCAGATAATTGACTACCAATTTTCTTCATCCTGAAGTTATACATGTAATTCAAGACATTCCTGTTGTTATCAGCTACGTCTTCGCATTTCTGTCCATTCACTTCCTTGGCTCAGTGGTAGCGGGCCTGACTCAGGTTTGTGTAGTTGACTCGGGAAGTTTGGAAATCGATCCCCAGTCGAGGGAAGTTAATTTTTAATGACTCAACGTACCTACCTGTTACCCTGTTCGGAGTAATTTCCACTGGTCCTGTTGTTCAAAACTCCGAAACCGTGTGACTTGTTCTTCTAATAGAGCTAATTGAAAACGTTAATAGAGGAGTACCGTTGAGAGAGAAACTAGTGTTGTTTCCGATGGCCCTTTTCGTGACAAACGAACGTTTATCGCGGAAACTGATCTGGGAATTCGCTTTTGAGTTGAGAAGTGGTTCGTGTTTAGCATTCTGACGGCAATATTCGTAATTAATTAGGTGAATGATTTTGAGGGCTTTCGGTCATTAGCCGTGGACCCGATTTCAAGGATGTTCAGGTAGAATTCCAAAAATTCGACAAAACAACGAAGCTTTTGCAAGAGTTCGGGTTTGGAGAAAATTATGATGGGAGACTACCCATCTTCAGGTGTTATAATGAATGAAAATTTTTTATGGAGTAATAACAGGCGTTTTGGTTTATTATTTTTAATAATGAACCTTTGGAATCGGCCAAGAAAAAAAATGTTAACACCCCCTCAAAATTTGATGGTTTACGTTTCAAGGTACGTAGAATCCAAAAATCGAATAAAAATTTGGCCGTCCGTCCGCCGTACGCCGTACGCGGAACTTTTGCCACTTAGCATTGACCGATTTTGATGAAATTTGGTATGTAGGCTCCTTCTGGGGTCTAGTTGTGCCCCGAAGATTTTGGTTGAGGTAGGTCTTTCTAAGGGTTCCAAAATCAATTTTGAAAACGCCCTAACTCAAAACATTTTGATATAAAGGTATTGTTTTTCCTTCAATTTAAGATTCTATAGAATTTTTAGAATTTTTTGAAACCACCCGGAGCTCTGTAGGACAAACCGTTCACAAACCGCTCACTACGCGAATTTAAAGTTTAGACGTACGATAAATCATAAACGCGAGTGTGAATCGCAAAAGAGGCTTAATCTCCGTTCAAATTTATTCTGGCCGAAATGCGATCGATGTTTTTCTTCATGTTGGATGGTTGGTGGCTTTGCAGACGAGTGATCTCTATAGAAAAATAAAAAATAATAAACCATTGTGTAATAATTTGCAGCGTTTTTTTTTTTGTTCCAGTGAGACGGATAATAGCGTTTTGTTAGTAGGAATTGAATTAATTCTTGCTAAAGCAACGATACCAACAATTACTTCAATATTTGCAATAAACATTACCTTTCAGATTAAAATCTACTTTAATTTGGAAAATTGCAACTTCTAAATTTGAAGGAGTTATTCACGTTAGTGATCAGTTATTTTGGTGTCAGCGATAAGATAATGAGCAACTTTGGCTAATTTCTAGTCCTCACATACCAACGAAGCAACACGATTGATAGAGAATGTTGGAGTTTATTTAAAAAAAATTTTATTGGTGGTACATGGTTCGGCGAAGCGTCGTCGCCTTCTTCAGCCTTTATAAAACTGACCTGGGGTGAGCCTCATGGGATGAGTCCCATGTGTTGTTGCAGTTTACTTCTTATTCAGTGCTAATAAGAAAGAAAATTAAAAATCCTATGGGATGAGCCCCAAGCCAGTTTTATAAAGGTTGAAGAAGGCGACGATGCTTCGCCGAAACATGTACCACCAATAAAAATTTTGAAAAATGTACCCCAACATTTCTTTTAACAACATGGTCACTCCATTCATTATCACCGTAAGAAAACGATTAAACATACAGAAATAAACGTATGCTGCTGCTTGCTGCTGTGCTTGATATACTATAATAGTCGGCCAATGTTCAGCTCTCAAAAAATATGACTATATCATTTGATGCTGAGTGATGAGAAAATCTCCCCTTCAATGTAAGCCGACGACGAACCTCTCACTCACTGAACTGGCCCGCTCATGAAAACTCGGTTTATTACCAAAATTTATTATTGGAAGGTTTTCTGAGACTTTGTAAAGAGGGAGAAAAGGTGGAGCAACATGGATCTACCAATCATTGGAGTTAAAACTTCATTTTCTACATAACAACTAGCCTCCCATCCATTCGGAAAATGCCGGGTTATTGAAAATGCTCAAAAACGCAATTGGGAGGGAGGCTAAAGGAGTTCCGCTCTTCCCCTCACTAGAACGCATACTCCCTCTCCCTTTGAGAGCTCTTCCATTCACTCATAACTTACTCAAAACTCTTATACTTACTAACATTTCGAACCAATTCTGATGATAAGAGACAATCTTGGTTTAGAAGACGCATGAAGGGAGCGATAAGGAATTACCTCTCACCTTAGTAGAACTCCTACTCGAATAGTAGTTTCCTATAGAGGATCCTCCATACTTTTAACAGCCCTTCCTTTACTAAGTACTTTTCTCTCCAACAACTCACCCACTCGTAGTATAGGGAGGCTACCTGAGACTTGGAAGAGCTAGCCATAGAGGAAGGAGCGCAAAGGCATAAGCTCTTCCTCTCACTAGAACTTAGAACCGAGTAGGAGTATCCTATAGAGAGGATCCTCAATGTTTTAACAACTCTTCCTTCATGTGTGTCTTCACTAATTCACCCATTTGTTCCCTCACCAAACCACTCCCAGAGACGATAGGTTAACTGAGACTTGGGAAAGCTTGCTGTAGGGAGAAGAGCGCAGAGGCGTCAGCTCTTCCTCTCACTAGAACTCCTACTCGAGTATCCTATAGACACACCTCCATACTTTTATCAACTCTTCCTTTACCTATGTATTCAATAACTCACCCATTCTTCCCCTCGACAAAACATTCCTGGAATCACTGGAATTCCTACTCGAGTAGAGTAGGAGGTTTGAGTATTCTTTATTCCTATAAAGAATACACAAAAGAGGTTACCCGAGACTTGGAAGAGCCTGTTGTAGGGAGAAGAGCGCAAAAGCGTCAGCTCTTCCTCTCACTAGAACTCCTACTCGAGTATCTTATAGATACACCTCCATACTTTTATCAACTCTTCCTTTACCTATGTATTCAATAACTCACCCATTCTTTCCCTCGACAAACCACTTCTAGAATCACTGGAATTCCTACTCGAGTAGAATATCCTATATGGAATACTCAAAAGAGGCTACCTGAGACTTGGAAGAGACTGTTGTAGGAGAAGAGCTCAAAGGCGTCAGCTCTTCCTCTCAATTCCAATTGCCTCCCTCGCACCAACAACTCAGCCACTCAATCATCTCTTCAACAACTCATTGACACTAACTTCCACCAAGGGTAGGAGTTCTTCAAATTCGGTTTAACAACTCGAACTCTTTCCCAAATTTCAGTAGGTATTCATTCCCTCATTCTTGATTCCCTTTTCCAAACAATCTTTCTATGTCAAAATTGATTTTGAAATGCACCATCTCTCAAACTAACGGCGACTATCTAGGAATAATATTATCTAAGCAAGTGTCCCGTAAGCAACTTTAATGCATTTTTGCGCCGAGAAGACACTCAACGGCCCAACTGCTTATTTTAATCGGCCGCAAATTCTCAGTAGTCGACTCTTATCTGTCGATTCCAACGAATGCCCGGGTCCTCCTTTCCCAGGACCTGCGGGGCGAAACGTTGTGGGAATAGTTTATCAACACTCCAAACAACAACTGCCGGCAGATAAAACGGTCTTTTAATCTTTCACCGTCTTGGAGACAACTTCACGTACCCCCCCCCCCCCCCACACACACAGCCCTCATCTCGGCCACATTCAGTTTCTTTCCTCAGGGCGCCTCCTCCTCTCCTTATAGAAGTTGGAATTTCTGATGACGACGTGAAACGGGAAACGTGATTTATAGAGGCCGACGTTTTTCTTTCTTCGTTTCGGATCGAGAGAAAAAACTGAAGTCCTCGTTCGAAGAGGAGGAGGATCTTAAGGCACCAACTAGTTCTATTTGATACTTCTTCGACTTGGGTTACTGGTAGGTAGTTGACACTGGTCCGGCATCCTCGGTCTTCTCGGGAAGGGGATCACATTGCGTGGAAATGACCTCCGATGGCGATACTGCGCATTTGGAGAAGAATTCCAACAGAAAACAAGGAACCGATTCAAAAGTAATTGTACTTTCGAATTACGAAATTTTCGATGTCACACGCAAGAATGGATCGCATTATCCAGAAGGTTGCTTACGCTCCCACTGGTAATTAATTTTTTTGTGGAGGGCTAATTTGGTTTCATAACCTCTTCACCCGTTTAAATCCTTATCAAATTTTCTTCACTCTCATATGTAGGTGAATATAAAATAAATAAAAAAATAAAAATATGGAATTTGGTGCTTGAGAGTAATTATCTAATGATAGTTATTAAAATTAGCGGTAAGTTCTTGAAGTATAGTGCTTACATTGGATGATATATCGCAGAAAAGAGCGATTTTTCGACTCATCTGATCAGAAAAACGTTGACAGCTCATTATTACTCCTGATGGTCTTCGTTTCTCTTCAAAAGATTGCCTTCTCTCATTGAATTCACGAACCCATATCACCATTGACTCAATCATTGCAACCGGTCTATACTCGGAAACAAGCTGTTCGTGGATCTGAACACTGTTGAAACCACGGGGAAACAAAAATTGGATAACAAATTCATGTCCCATAACAATAGGGTGTGCGCCTGGGTAGGAAAAACTGTTTTTTGTTATTTTTAATCTAAGGTAGACCTCATTCTGAGAATTTTGGTACCAACCGCGACCTTCTAGCGTGTGTGAATCTTTCCCTATGAATTTTTAAAGTTTCGACCGTTTATGACTCGCTGGGGGGTCCCGCCCAGGCGAGAGGGGCGCGTGACGTCATAAACGGTTGAAACTTTGAAAAATCATAGAAACAGATCTACTCACGCTAGAAGGTCGTGGTTGGTGCCTAAATTCTCAGGATGTAGTCTACTTTCGATTAAAAATCTAAAAAAAATCAAGGCGCACACCCCTGGTGATGAGACAGGGAGGGAGTAGGCAGGACGAAATTTGTCCGGTGATTTCATAGAAAAATAATAGATATTCTACAGAACAATAAATTCCTGTCAATTTACAAATTTTAGAATAAAAAGCCAATTAAAAAAAGGAACTTATTTTGTGGATACACCTCGAAATTCAATTGTTTTCAAATCGGAGTAGGTTGCAGCAATCTGGGAGATTAGTTTGCACTCATTATTTCAATAACATAATTATTTATGGGCTCTAATTTTGTTTCAGCTCATCAGAAACACAACTATCGGCTCGTCTGCTCACCAGGTGAGTCACTTTTATCGATCATTTTCAAATTCTCAAGATAGTTAGGCGCTACACTTATAAATGTCACTTCTAGATATCAGCTCTCTTGAAGCTTAATATGTAAGGAGCTGACGATGGAGCTAAATTTGACCAATATTAATTGAGCGCTCGCTCACTTAGTTCTGAACTAAGTTTTTCTGAGATGACAATTTCATAATCATTTCAAAAAGCCTAGACTGCCCATCCTAGATCCACCACTGCCCATCCTAGAAGACACCATCTAAAAGCCTAGACTGCCCATCCATCTTGATGAATAAAAATTTTCAACTGAGTGAGACAGGTAGGTTCATCATTATGGATCTCACGCTCAGTTGGTGTCAATTGGTAGGGAAGGCTGATATGAGATATTAATTCTCGACTCTGCAGTTCAATTCTTAACTTGGCTGATTTATCTGTAGTTCGAATTTTTATGTTGATAAGATTGGGTTATAAACTGTTTTCAGAGGTCTACAGTATTTGAAGTAGAGGTAGGTTCTCCGAGGTAGTTTTTGACCGACTTCAAAACACAAAAACCCTAAGGAGGAGGGTCATTTCAATTCAGTGTTATTGGAGGATTTTTTTTTTTTTTTTTTTCATTCAAAGAAACGGAGAATTTTGTTTTACTAGAGGCCAATCACCTACCAGATAATCCAGCACAAAATCTTACGGGTGACCGATAGCATCGTCATAGAGGTATTCCCTACAGATAGCAGCTGGTTCCACTGGTACCCCGGCTCAATCGGAATTCGGTTGAGGCAGGTCCGGGAGAGGGGTCTCAGCTCAGCCAAAAAACGAGTTTTGGAAGATTAGATAAGCGACATGGCGTCGTAAGAGGTCGAAGCCCTCGCTCGATAACGGGAAATTAGGCTGAACAAACAACAAAAAATTTAGGTTCCGACGATTGAACCAAACAGGCCCAACTACTGTTCAAGGACGTGACACGGAGATTATACACGCATTAGAGCCATTAAAAAAAATCATTTTTACTAAGGAGACAAATGAATTAGTTCGTTCTTGACCTGAATAATATCTATGAGTATTAACAAGCATTGGTGATATGGATACCTATTCTTGATGACAGTATTGTTGGGTATCAAGTCTTTGGTGGGCCGTATTGTGTAAGACTAGATAGGTACATCTATTTGATAAGAGGTGGACACATATCTTTACGAGGAGAAAAAGAGGGTTAATTAATTAATATGATTAATACCCCGAATAAATTATAACTACATCGAGAACTGTGAAAAAAGAACTAGAAAAGTATACCTAAAACTGCCTAGCATTTACCTACTCTTACGAGGGTGTCCCCGGAAACGCCCCCCTCCCTTCCCGCTAAAATCGTCCAGATAGTGGTCAATTTTTTTTTAATCTTCATGATTTTGGTTTATTATATTCAATAATGAACCTTTGGAATCGACCAAGGAAATTTTTTTTTAACTTCCTCTCAAAATTTATTGGTTTACGTTTCAAGGTACGTAGAATCCAAAAATCGAATAAAACGCTGCAAATTATTACACAATGGTTTATTATTTTTTCTATATTGATCACTCGTCTGCAAAGCCACCAACCATCCAACATGAAGAAAAACATCGATCGCATTTCGGTCAGCTAAAATTTGAATGAAGATTAGGCCTCTTTTGCGATTCACACTCGTGTTTCTGATTTATCGTACGTCCTACCCTTAAATTCTCATAGGGAGCGAACGGTTTGTTCTACAGAGCTCCGCGTGGTCTCAAAAAATTCTAAAAATTACATAGACTATTAAATTGAAGGAAAAACAATACCTTTATATCAAAAGTTTTTGAGTTAGGGCGTTTTCAAAAATTTCAAAATTCATTTTTAAACCCTTAGAAGTGACCTACATCAACCGAAATCTTCGGGGCACAACTAGACTCCAAATGGAGCCTACATACCAAATTTCATCAAAATCGGTCAATGCTAAATGGGGAAAGTGCCGCGTACGGCGGACGGAGGGCCAAATTTTTATTCGATTTTTGGATTCTACGTTCCTTGAAACGTAAACCATCAAATTTTGAGGGGGTGTTAAAAAAAAATTTTTCTTGGTCGATTCCAATGGTTGAAAATAATAAACCAAAATGTCAAAACTATGAACTTGAATTTTGAAACTTTTAGGTGTGCTATGCTCGTTCATAAGCGAAAAAGTGTTGTATATAAATTATTTGCGTATTAATAAATTCATCGAGTCAATGAGGATGCTATACTGTTCTATGAAGTAGAGACTTTTTCAATAAAAATTGTTGCTTCATTTTTGAAGGTAATAATTAATATGTTGAGTGACAACAGCAATATAAGAAGACGATGGTGTGTTGCATAGTGGAACTGTCTTCGTTAGTACGGAAACATTTCCGCGGGATAAATTCACGAATAAGTTGAAAATTAATCGAGCGAGTCGATTGCGCTCTTCGCTCCTGATGGGCCTCAGGGGTCTGTGGTTCAGCGCAACAGCTTCCCGGGGTCAACGAACTCTGCCATAATCAATGTGCTTCATGAATAGTTTGGACGGGGCTCCCTTTCATTCCCACATCAGCTCCAGATAACTTTTTTCTCTCTCTGCATCGATCAGCCGTAAACAGTATTGGTCAGTGCGCACTGAAGAGGTCTCAATAGAGGGACTTGTCAACTGTACGATCAACAACAAAAACCCAGATTTGCAACAAGAGTCAATGAAAAAATTTTCTAAGAATCCACATAAACAATTTTGGCTCTTTGAAAATTTACATCCTATAACCTTTGATTCTAAGAGATAGCGAGAGGACTGCTATCAACTTTGGAGACGTGTTTCTCTATTTGAGAAGTTTGATTCCAAAAGGTACTTTATCCAGTTTGGTCAAACGTGAGAAAAACGTGAAAAACCATAGCGCCCTGAAAAATCGTGCTATAACATTGGTTTATAGTACTTTTTGGAATCAAACAAAGTGGATAAAGTACTTTTGTGCTGGGTATACTTAGTACCCTTTTGAAATTAAACGGAATATTCACCCTCGTTTTTCAAAGGAATAGATTATCTTTTTCTCCAAAACGATCGCATTTTTGTGAAGAACTACCCCCCTAAAACCCTGGGAAAGTGTTAACTCAATTTCGTTGGAAATATTCTTTAGTACCTTTTGGAATCAAACCCCTCATTTGGGTTCGCAATTTCAAATAATGGATAATTTCCCCAAAATCGAAATTTGCACTAGTAGTAGGTACAGTTTTAGTCTATCCTGGACAATTTAGGTTCCAAGACTGTCTGTGCGTTTGCAAATCCTTGTAACTGCTGAAACTATGCCTTCCTCCTTACTGGTGCGGGTCTAAATGGTCATCGCTCCAGAATTGATATCACCGTCTGTGCTTTCTGTACGCAAAATATAGAATCCTTCAAGCACCATTTTCTCATCAAGTAATTTATCTCAAATCACATGGTAGTTGGGGGAATGCCGTTCCAGACTGTCTCCTATGAAATTCGGCCTAATCGAATGAGTTCCTGGGACCGAGAATACGCAAACAAGGATCCTGGTAGCAGAGATTGTTCGGTTGGACCCCAATGAATTTTATTGGGATTTGATCATAACAAATGGACAACCGCATAACTTTGACAGTCTTCTTCAGGAGTAAATAATTCACGTTTATTTTCAGATACCTACTTGATTTTGTCAACTTTTCAGGAGAATTAACTTGTTTGAAACGTCAGTTTATTGTCAATATTATCTTATGGATTCAATATCATTCTAATCAATTTTTTTTTTAATTTAAATAAATTAATTTGGCATTAGTATCGCCCTATGCAGCCATAAAAATAGTAGCTAATACATTACTATGTACTTTAACATTAATGTTTAAAAAAATAAATTGTGGTTGATTTCTAAAAAAAAATCATATAAAAGAAAATACACTTCAACGTTATTTGGTGATAAAAGGTAGTTCATTTTGAATGGTAACCAATATTTTTATAAAAATTGGTGAGAAATTCGACTGAAATCCCGGTATGCACGTTTTAAACAAGTTTATTCTTCCCCCTGAAAAGTTTGCGGAAATTAAGTAAGTTGTGTTTCTTCTTAACGGCATATCGAGGGTGAAGACCAAAATCCAGCATCTTGGCATCGTGGCAGAAGTGACCAAATGACCAAAAACCAGAGCGTTTTTAAGCAGAAATTTTGATCAAAAGGAAACAGATTGTTGGAAAATTGATTGATTAGAAGAAAATAAAATTGAAATGAAATAATATGGATTCAGTCAGTTATTAAAATAATTGCCCCTGTAATAGCGCCGGCTAATGAAATTCCATCAAATTCACTTCCCTCTAACTACCCTTGAGTAACTTCCTAGGTATAATCAGTAAAAACAAGAAAGTTTGCATTTTGATTTTACTAGACTCCAAAATTTAGACTCAGTCAGAATAGAGTCATCAAGAAATTAATCTCATTTGAATAATGTTCCACCAAAACTGAAGCCATTTCCTTATTTCACAAGTGGTGTGAAATATTGATGAATTGCTAATTGTGAAATGACGTTAATGAAGAGAATGACCAAGTTGAATGACCAGATGACGTTAACGAAGAATGACCAGTTGTAAAAGAAATCCAAGAACATTATTATTTCCTCTTAGGTCCAAAGTGAAACCACTGACCAACAACGTTTTTTTGTGTTTCTCTCAGCACCGTTACCGAGAGATTATCTGAACACATCACTGAAATGTAATAATAATAATTATATCCATGCCTCAAATACTCCAAAACACAAAATTCTCACTCGGGAATTCTCATTGTCAGGAGATGGGTCAAACCAGAATATGGGATGTTGAGGAGTCACATAAATTTTGATGATGAAATTTTGATGAGTGTACGTACGTAGGTGCATATACATAGTTGTGTTATGTATGCGAGGAAGCTATCTGTCTATCATCATGCTGTATTCATGATGGGGACGATGGTAAATGAGCTTTGTATTCGTATAAAAAATCAAGAATAGAAGGTCCTCCATGTTTTCTTAAATTTTGTGTTTTAGAGGTTTATTGGAGAGTTTTGATTATGCGTCTGTCTTTCGGTCTGTCGATTGGTCTCTTGGTGATCAATAGATTCCCTTTTCTAGCTTTTTTCGTCGGATGAACTACTTCCAGTCTAAACCAACTGATTCAATATTATTCTTGTTTATGTAATGTGAGCTCGCCACCTAATTTGGAAGACATTTACATTTCCAAACGCGAATGACCAAGATGTTCACAAATCCAATTTGTGAACTTCTCAAATTTTTCCAGTCTAGAAGGAACAATTATTAGTAGCTTTCACAGCGAGAACGATGTTGATTTGTGTGTGTAACACTTCTATAACACAAACTGATACTCATAATAAATTCGAACATGATTAACGACTCTCTTAAGTACGTTATTTGTCGGTCTTATAATCGGATAATAAATACAAGTGCGTTCAAAAGTATCTAAACAACTCCGGGGCCTGAGTCGTATTCTCGTATAGTCGGCCGAGACCATCATCACTCATTGCCGGCTCTGTCAACAAAGTTCCCCTCTGTTTCAATTAGAATCCCACTAATTGAAGGATCTAATTGATTCAAGTGGGTCTCATTTCGCCCCACCACTGCCAGCTGGTGTGCTGAGTGGCCGCGTGATCCTCCGTAATTCTTCAGTGTGAGAGGAAAGTATGTTATGTATATATTGGTATTGTTTAAATGATGAAAATATCATGAAATGGAGGGATTGAATCGCCAGACAACAACAATTTAGAATAATGATAATAACAGCTACATTGTAGGAACGATAACGACTAATTTGAAGTAGGTACTTGAAAACTAATGTTGCCTTAATTGGAGAGTTTAGGAAAACAAGGTTTTAGTTCATACTATATTAACGTACTCGTAATATAGAAAGATTTTTAATTTTTATTTTTGAGACGAAGGAAAGGTATTAATGAACCTTTAGAATCGACGAAGAAAAAAATGTAACCCCCCTTCAAAATTTTATGGTTTTTGACGTTTCAAGGTACGTTGAATCCGAAAATCGAATAATAAAATTGTTTTCCAGTAATTTTCAAATTACTGGGAAACTCTCGATATACCTAAGGTATTTTATTTCCACAAATTTAATCTGGAATTGAATTCTTATAATTTAACGAGACTACCCTGAGTTCTGAAGGACCAATCGTTCTCTCCCTATGAGGAGGTTTGGACTTTAAAATCAGAAGCTCGAGATTGAATCGCAAACGATTGTTCACTGATGGAAGTAGACCTAGACTCCTAATTGATGTGGAAGACTGGAAATACAAAAATAGAATGTGCTTCCAATTTGAAAACTTGAGAAATCGGTTGGGTAGGCGGTAGCCAGGAGCTCTGATACCGCTCGATTTCAAAGATAGCGGGAATTTAAATTATATTTACGGCTCAATATGTCAACTTGAATTGGTAGGTGATTATGATTTATTTATTGATTTATGTCAATACGAACATTGAAAAAGAAAGCTCGTCTTCATCATACAAATGAAACATTATTGAGAGGCACTAGACCATGCACGTAGCGCCCCTCAACAGTAATTGCCAAGCATCCAAAATTTATACTTAATATTGGCAAATTCTAATATACCATAATTATATCAAAGCAAAAAATAAAATTAATGAAAAATATCCATAACCCGATTGTATAGATGATACGATGCATAGTAATTAATCTCAAAACATCAATCTCTAAGTAGGTACCTTCCACTACCCTCATTGGAGACCATCTACTTGCTAATCCCCATAATCCCTGAAAATTTCATCGGAATCGGATAGAAAATGTGGAAGTTATGGCTGTTACACGGAATTCACTTTCGCGCATGCGCAGCGGCTACTATCAGTCCGGGGGTGATGATTTTCAGAAGGGACCGTCTACAACCTAATCCGCATAATCCCTGAAAATTTCATCGAAATCGGATGAAAAACGTGGAAGTCATGTGGCAAGAAATTCACGTTTGCGCATGCGCAGCGGCTACCATCAGTCCGGGGGTGATGATTTTCAGAGGGGACCGTCAACCCACACAATCCCTAAAAATTTCATCGAAATCGGACGAGAATTGTAAAAGTTATGGCTGTGGCAAAGATTTCATGACAGACACACAGACACGGAACCAAAATGGTTCAGAAAGGTCTGAAACGTGAAAAAATAGTGGGAATGTCGATATAGGAGAACTTTTTTTCGACCTTGAAAAGTGAAAACTAAGCTTCCGCTACCTTGGACTCGGAAGCAATAATAAATTTAGGTAACAGAAATACCTATACCGATGATAACTATTTAAGAAATGGAATTTTGAAATGATTTGTATAAAAATTACCTAAAATGAGTAATTTGACATCGGAAGAGCTTCCTAGACAGCAAAAAATAAAATAAAGTTAAATAGTTAGTTCGTAAATCTGTAATCATACAACCATAGTACGTTGATTTGGTGCATGAATTCTGGCTCGAACTAGATGATTGGGTCAAGAATGAGTTATGATATGAAGAAAAGATCATCTATTTATCGTCAAGTTGGAATAATTCATCTTCGCGAAGATCCTGATGATGCCAATTTATAGTTGTATTAGTAAATACTCAACGTGATTCTAACGAGACATTGCTGCCACTATAAGCACAGGCTGCATCGCCACCTGCACAAGTCGGGAGATGGTCCGAAGAAACGGCTACACGATGAGAAGCAGGTGCAACGCACAGGCTTGAGATCTAAAAGCGAATCTGCCGTTTCCAACGCTGCGACAACGATCCGCATGCCCTCAGCAATCAATAGAAGAAACGAAAATAACGAGGAAAAAGAAGAATCCCGTGGTTTCTCTGACCCCTCGAGGGGGTCCGCGGAGAAGACCAGTTTGGAAGAAACGCCAGAATTGGACAACTACCTCCCCCCTTCCCCCTCCTCCATAACTTCCCCGACATCGAGAAGCCATTGCAAGAATATCTTAACCATGTTAGGCTCCTAGAAACCTCTCCCCGCGGCCCCCTTCGCCGTCATAGCAGTAGTTTTTTTTCACGAAGCGCGGTTTATCTCTCCAAGAGTAACGCTAGCGGTAGCGGTTTCCTTTCAAAGCGTCCATTAATCGCGGAGCGGACCGTTTAAACTCAATCGAAGTTGTCAGTGAAAACGCGAAAGCTTGTTCTTCGTTTGAGGGGTCTCATTTGAAGATGAGTCCTCAAAAGGCCAACTAATCATAGTGAATGTGTCGTCTGAACCTTCAATAGGTTGTACCTTTGACTAATAATTTAGGTTCCAATCAAGTACATTCCGTTCCATTACAGTGCACCTTTCACACATATCATAACGAGGACGTATAAAATCAGTCACTTGTCCCTAATATTATGTATTCCCTGATCTTCAAGATCATGTTGATAACTTTTTGCATTTATAAGATGTCAACACGGAGGAAAATTTGTTCCTGATTCTGTTGATGTCCCCCATCCCTCAAAGCAATGAAATTCATCATGATTATTTGGGCCAGTCCTCAACTGGGTACCCTCAGAGCAAAATCGGAAGTGAGAAAACAGTATTGCTCAAGAATCAAGTATGTTTCTGTTCGCACTCACTACGTAGGTACTTCAAGTTGTTTAGGCCATAGAGAGTTGTAAAGGTGTGAACAGTCAATCAGAAGAGGGATTTTCTCTAGCAGTCAGGGATTTGGAAAGAGATTTGATTTGACCACAGAGAAATATAAAGTGTAGAGTAAACTTGAAGTGAACAAAAATTCGAAACAGGGCTGTCCTCAAGGTGCTGGGGATCTGGATCTCTCCATCTTTAGACTGCATAGAGCTCAATGCCAAACTGTGGATCTGGATGTGGGAAGCGCCAGATAGGAAAGCACCAGAGATCAAGTTGCCAGGTATCCGTATAAAGTCTTGAACAAACCACAATGAGTTTGCTGTTGAATTCAACTGTGAATCTCGATTCGGGCAGTAAGTGACCAGAGCGCATACGTCAATTTACGAATAAAAGTATTAAGTATTTAGTTATTGTGTGTTACTGATGATGACCTAACCGTCGAAATCGATTTAACTTGTAACTCATTGTTTTCGTGGAAATAGACAACGTTCAACTCAACTCCGTTTTTATACGTCAATTTGCTATGAATTTGGGTGGAACCTCCATTAAACGAGTTTAATGTGAACCCAGCCAGTTTATCCCAAGAAAAGTCGAAATTTTGTAGAAAAGTATGAGATGAATGTTTCAATAAACTTTTCGAGAAAAAGCTTGAAAGGAAACGATTATCCTCCAGTGATGTTTTGGTTTGAGAGACCTTTTCTCAAAAACGAGAAAAAAATCACGCAGGAAATTTCATCATCCTCAAGATGATAGGTCTTCCTGGTGTTAGCATAAAATGTGAAGTTGGAGTCTGGTTGATCTTTTGACATTTTACTGCCGGGATATCCTTCGACTCTTCGTCATCACGAAGTCCTCATCCGTCGTTATTTCTCCTCTCCTCGACGTTCCATATTGTTCCCGGAACGCGGCCTTTCGATCGGCACCTTTTTGATGTTTCTTGCACGACTCCCGTCTCACCTTCACCTAGACCTAGACCATAGTCAGTTGTACCGTTAAGCTGAACGATTATGTAGTGTTACTTTCACAATAACTGACATGATTTTACTTCCGTCTGAAGAATGGTTCAAACTCTATTTATTTTTTGGTATTGGTTTAGAAAAAATAAACACTTCACGATTGGTAATAAACCGTATTGTATTCAATGTAACACAACAGAACAACTGCGATGAGGGTCATAACATAAACTGAACTAATCTCAAAAAATAGGGAGGTTCCTGTATAGTAGTGTGAAATACCACTAGGTGCGCCAAGTGTCACTAGGTTTTGGCGGGTCTTACTACAATGAGGAATTTCACCGAATTCTGTTTGCTTTTTTCCTGAATAGTTAATGGCGTAGAATAGATGAAAATCGGGTTGATTTTGGAAAATAAGTCCCCTGTTATTTTTGGGAGACATTCAAAATTTTTGATTTCAAAAAATAATCCGGAAAACGGATCTCTTCAACGTGAAGCGGGAACGCTCGCTGATTGGCTGTTCGGATCGCCGTTCCCTCCCCTTGTTGCCCAATGGATCAAATAAATCGTGTTATCTAAGTGGAAATTCATCAAACAATTTTATATTTTTTCTCTTCAGTTCTTCGATTTCGATCTTTACTGGTTTTGTGAAATGTTGCCTCCGAGAACTATACTTCACGATCTCAGCGCTTCAAGCGGCCGTACATGAACTATTTCCGGTTGACGTCATCCTCCCGGTTTTTTAAACGTTCATATTTTCTACACTGTTTTGTTTATGCGTATATTAGGAAGTACTGACTGAAAGTTTGCTCTAGGGGGTTTTTAGAGGTGATGAATCGGATTTTGGGCAAAAAATAGGAAATTCCGACATAGTGAAATTCCTCATTCAGCCAACCACAATCTTGATGTTCAACATGGTTGGATTTGGATGTCGACACGGGCACAAATCACGAAAACGCAAATAACTACGTCACATTTCAGTCGCGCGCAACCCGAAATCGCGTTTTTGTGGGCACAACCTGAGTTTAATTCTCACTCCTGAAATATTGTGGTATTGGTTATAACAAATTAACACTTCACAATCGGTAATAAACCGTATAATTCAATGAAACACAGCAGAACAACTGCGTCGAGGGTCATAATGTAATGAGCTCCGTAGTAGTAGCCTCAATTCCACCATCATTTAGGAATAATCACGACTCTTTTCCATAGTTACGAAATGACTGGAATGAGATGCCATGAATGACAAATAGAGCAGAGAGGTTTTCTCAAGTACAAAAATGTCTAGTTTTTCATTTCATTTTACTTTTAACTATATTCATAGTTACATTATGTAAGGGGCAAACCCTTACCCATAACATGAACTGAACTTATCTCGAAAAATAGGGAGGTTCCTTTGTAGTAGTGTGGAATACCTACCACTAGGTGCGCTAGGTGTCACTTGGTTTTGGGGGGTTTTACTACGATTAATAATTTCATTGACTGCAATGATCGACTTTAAAACGTATAATAAAAATATATATTATATATTTCTTCATTATTGCTAAATTGATTGGTCGCTACAACTTTGGCGAGGAGATGTAGATGATGGTGAGAGGGAAGGGGGTAGTAAGAACTTGACCTTCGTCCCTTATAACTTCGGCGACTGGCCATCTGTCCCACCTTTGTAGAACAACTTTTGCACGAACGAGCAATTACCCACACGCACGAAACTTATTGTGATCGTCAATGAACCAGCCAACTGCTTTAGCCGTAATCACAGTGCCTTTTTCAAAATGCCGGTTCGAGCAGGAAGCTTTTTCTTTTTGACTTTCATTCTTCAAATTCTTCTCTTCGATATTTCGTTCCCGCCATTTTCCCTTCCACTCTCGGTTCTTTGTGTTTCGTGACCAACCGAAACCAAAGTCCTATGAGGCCGTTCGAGATGACCAGATGCTAGTTGGTAGTTTGCAAGGTCGGACGCCTCACGTATCATGGGTTTGGCACGAATTTGATACAGCAGAGATAATAATTTGCTCATTATCCCTGGAAACCTCGTCTGAGTCATATTGGACGCAAATTATTTTTCCGCGACTCTTCCACTCACAAAAACTCCTACTACCGTTCAACCTTGAAACATTCCTCCAATACACCATTCACCAAACTCACTGAGGACTGAGAGGCTATCTACTTTAATAGCAGACACTTGACAGAGCTATGAGTGGGAGGGAGGTGAGATTGATAGATCAGTACGGCTCTTCCTTTCACAAAACTCCTACTCCTTCCTCATCCGCCCACCAAACAACTCCGGGAGATGATAGCGATTTATGGATGAGGAGTGCACAGCTCTTCTTGTCAATGAAACGACTCATTCCAGCTTCATTTACTTACATTGTGGTACTTCATCATCTCTCTTTATCTTTCCTACTTCGTAGATATTTTACCAAAAGCAAGCCTATTTCGAATGAGTCAAACCTGAAACAATGCGCTTTTACTGAAGTTTTGGAAATGGGGTATTTCGGTGGGTCGGAAATTCAGGTTTTTGACCTCAAATTTGGATTCAGCACCCTTGAAAACCAATATACTCCAACTTTAAGCCCAATGATACTATAGCATGTGGTAGAAAAATTAATTAAAGAGATCGCACGTTTGAAAAAAAGGCGGGCCTCCCTTAACACACACAAACTTATGCCACGCGCGTGTGTGAGTAGTATTTTGTAGTATCCAAGAGGTCCTCAGAGGGTTTCATCGCTTCTCTGTGCATGGATACTTTTTTCAAAAACAGTTGGCTACGTCACGATTGGCTAGCTACGTCACACCGTTCAAATCTTCAACTTTCCTTAGCTTCTCTGATTTTTTAAAAACATTTTCTCGACGAACAGACCCGATTACCGTCATTCCTGAGCCATACTCCTTTGAAAAAAAAAATTGACTGAAATACCTCATTATCTTTCTTCCTTAAGGGCTTACAAACAAAACAAACACACATCTCTGGCACATCATGTCTACTCTACAGCTTCCTAAAATCCATAACCCGGTTGTAAGGTGATTGCAGCTATCATGCATAGTTGCTAATCTCTAACTACCTTGCACTACCTACCCTGAAAATTTCATTCAAATCGGGTAGAAAATGTAGAAGTTTTGGCTGTTATACGGTTTTTACCTGTTATTTCAGCGAAAATAGAGGGATTCTCACCTTTCAAGGGGTATTGATGAACAGCTATGCTGGGTCTCCAGAAAACCAATCAGCAATATATACTTCAAAAATCGATTGTAGAACTAATTTACTTTGAAATAGTGATAAAACCCCTCAATTTTCGCTGAAATAATTCGTTTTTTCGCTTTCAAACACTGTTTCTATGCTCAGACTGCATTGTACTTAAACCTAAAAAATTATAAACTGTTGGATAGCTAACAATTTGAGCATTTTTTTTCTTCCAAAAAGCACCGATTAAATTAGGCTGGGATTAGAGCAAAAATTTCGATAAGAATAGTCGAATTATAAAAAAATTAACTTTGCTTCTTGTCTTGATTTTTTTGAAACGTTTTATTTCTATAAAATCTAGGTTTCGCACGAAAATTTCGAAAATTTAAAGCAGTTTCCAACAATATCCTCAAATTTGTATTTACTTGGTAAATAACGGGAGTTATTGCAGCTTTAATGACATAAGGCCGAGAACACGAAAAACATTGAAAAAAATAGGAAACGACCGGAAAAACAAGGGGTTAAAACAAAATCATTGCTAGAGACATTTTGGTTTATTATTTTCAATAATAAGCCTTTGGAATCGAGCAAGAAAAAAAAATTTTAACCCCCCCTCAAAATTTGATGTTTTACGTTTCAAGGTACGTAGAATACGAAAATCGAATAAAAAAATTTCCGTCCGTCCGCCGTACGCCGTACGCCGTACGCCGTACGCGGCACTTTTCTTAGCAACACTGGACCGATTTGGTTCAAATTTGGTATATGGGCTCCATTTGGGGTCTAGTTGTGCCGCGAAGCTTTTGGTTGATGTAGGTCACTTCTAAGGGGTGAAAATTAAGGGTTGAAATTTTCAAGAGTGCCCTAGCTCGAAAACTCTCGAAATAAAGGTATCGTTTTTTCACCAATTTTAAATAGTATTGAATTTTTAAAAATTTTTGAGACCACCCGGAGCTCTGTAGGACAAACCGTTCGGTCCCTACGAGTACTTGAAGGTTTTCCTTCGATAAAACAGAATCATGAGTGTGAATCGCAAAAGAGGTCTAATCTCCATTCAAATTTTATCGGACTAAAATGCGATCGCTGTTCATTTCTTCGATTTGTATACAGTTTTGCCTTCTGCGTAACCAGTAATCAAATTTCCATAAGAAGCTTTCTACTTTTCCAATCGAGTATGAAGCGTTTAGTTCTTTCTAATAAACTTGACTGTGAAGGTGTGAAGCCAGTATGGTGTGGTAGGTAGTACCTAGCTGGTAGGTAAAGAAAAGTTGGTAGGTAAATAAAATGTTGGTGGGTAAAAAAAGCAAATCATTGCTCAAAGGCTTCTTCACTCTTCAGATCGCTGATCAGCTGAGTGAGCTCCGAAGCCATTTTCAATCCTTTTGAATGGAAGAGCTCTTCCAGCCGTCTCCAGCATTCGAGGAGATCTTTTTCACTCTTCAGATCACTGATCAGCTGAGTGAGCTGCAAAGCCATTTTTACTCATATTGAATGGAAGTACTCTTCCAGGCGTCTCCAGCATTCGAGAAGATCTTCTTCACTCTTCAGATCACTGATCAGCTGAGTGAGCTCCAAACCATTTTTACTCCTATTGAATGGAAGTTCTCTTCCAAGCGACTCCTGCATTCGAGGAGATCTTCTTCACTCTTCAGATCACTGATCAGCTGAGTGAGCTCCGAAGCCATTTTCAATCCTTTTGAATGGAAGAGCTCTTCCAGCCGTCTCCAGCATTCAAGGAGATCTTTTTCACTCTTCAGATCACTGATCAGCTGAGTGAGCTGCAAAGCCATTTTTACTCCTATTGAATGGAAGTGCTCTTCCAGGCGTCTCCAGCATTCGAGAAGATCTTCTTCACTCTTCAGATCACTGATCAGCTGAGTGAGCTCCAAACCATTTTTACTCCTATTGAATGGAAGTTCTCTTCCAAGCGTCTCCAGCATTCGAGTAGATCTTCTTCACTCTTCAGATCACTGATCAGCTGAGTGAGCTCTGAAGCCATTTTCAATCCTATTGAACGCTGGAAGCTGAAATTTGAGAGGGAAGGTCAAGGGAGAATACAGATGGTGGTAGGTGCTATTGATGGAGAACCAGTGATCTATACAGAAGGGTGATCTATACAGAAAATAATAAACCTTTGAGCAATGATTTGCAGCGTTTTTTTGTTGGAAATACCTTGTAGAATCGACTTCAGGATTTTTGCCAGCTTCAGTGTAGACAACTTAATAATATGAACTTTTATGAAATTTCAAACTGCTTACAGACTTACAAAATCCTCGAAAAACGTGTTTTTGGTTTATTATTTTCAATAATGAACCTTTGGAATCTACCAACAAAAACAATGAACCCCCCCCCCCCCTCAAAATTTGTTGGTTTACGTTTCTAGGCACGTAGAATCCAAAAAAAGTCCATTCATGCAGCATGAATTAATGAGCGAATTTTCAAAGAAATCATTCAGTTTAAGGTGTGGTTAAGAAAAAGACCAATGATGTTGCAATTTGTTGTAGAAAGTTTTTTTTTCGATTCTTTGTTTTTTATATATATGTATATATATTTTTTTTACTTGCTTTTACACCAATAATCGACGTCCCGGAAGACGTGAAATCACTGGGCTGAAAGCTGAATCTGGGAGCCCGAGAAGCGTTCTGATTAGGGAAGCTCCTGGACGTAGTTAAAGATGAATGCGACAGATCGCGTTCATGATCACTTGTTCCCAACCTCACACAACAAGTCACCTTGTTTATCACATATTTTTCTCCTTGGTGCGTTACCTGCTGCATCTAAGTAATTAATTTAATAACATTTAAATATATTCGCGATATGTACGAAAAAATCGTGCGATTTTCAATAATACACTCGGTTTTAAACGTTTCTATCGGTGGCAGTTGTCGATTGAATATTTGAACAAGGACCTTTTTTTTTTTTTTTTTTTTTTTTTTTTTTTTTTTTTTTTTTTTTTTTTTTTTTTTTTTTTTTTTTTTTTTTTTTTTTTTTTTTTTTGAGGCCATTGCAATAGCTTCATTTCTGGGTACAACAAATATACGCACGTATTCATTATATATATATATATAGCTACAAACTTTTCTTAATTTTGGACAATTTTCATTTTTGAAAAATGCATTCATATCAGAAATTTTGTGCTGAATCCGAATATACCATATATTACCATGATTTTCAATGTAATAACCACAAAAAACGGAAAAAAACCCATTTTTTTTGAGTTTTTTTGAATTTTGGACCACTTTGGATTGTCCAAAATTGCTGGTTAACGAACTTGACCTATGGTTTGTTGTTACGAACATTTTGGCATAAACTAAAAAAAAATTTCTAAACAATTACTCAAGTTATCGTCCGGAATGACACATATATATATACATATGATTTTTGGAAAAACTTCAGGGATCGTTTCAGAATGTTCCAAACGGATTTCAGTGTAAAAATTTTTCGAAAAAGTCGATTCTAAAAAATTTTGAGGCCATTGCAATAGCTTCATTTCTTTGAAAATTCGCTAATAACACGCTGCAAATTATTGCTGGGTATGCTTTGAAGGTCTTAGGAGTCCATATTCATGTTCTACTCGTCTCTACGAACTCATAGAGTACCCACACGGCTACTTCATTTCTGGGTACAACAAATATACGCACGTATTCATTATATATATATAGCTACAAACTTTTCTTAATTTTGGACAATTTTCATTTTTGAAAAATGCATTCATATCAGAAATTTTGTGCTGAATCCGAATATACCATATATTACCATGATTTTCAATGTAATAACCACAAAAAAACGGAAAAAACCCATTTTTTTGGAGTTTTTTTGAATTTTGGACCACTTTGGATTGTCCAAAATTGCTGGTTAACGAACTTGACCTATGGTTTGTTGTTACGAACATTTTGGCATAAACTAAAAAAAAATTTCTAAACAATTACTCAAGTTATCGTCCGGAATGACACATATATATATACATATGATTTTTGGAAAAACTTCAGGGATCGTTTCAGAATGATCCAAAACGGATTTCACTGTACAATTTTTTCGAAAAAGTCAATTCTAAAAATTTTGAGGCCATTGCAATAGCTTCATTTTCTTTGAAAATTCGCTAATAACACGCTGCAAATTATTGCTGGGTATGCTTTGAAGGTCTTAGGAGTCCATATTCATGTTCTACTCGTCCTCTACGAACTCATAGAGTACCCACACGGCTACTTCATTTCTGGGTACAACAAATATACGCACGTATTCATTATATATATATATAGCTACAAACTTTTCTTAATTTTGGACAATTTTCATTTTTGAAAAATGCATTCATATCAGAAATTTTGTGCTGAATCCGAATATACCATATATTACCATGATTTTCAATGTAATAACCACAAAAAACGGAAAAAAACCCCATTTTTTTGGAGTTTTTTGAATTTTGGACCACTTTGGATTGTCCAAAATTGCTGGTTAACGAACTTGACCTATGGTTTGTTGTTACGAACATTTTGGCATAAACTAAAAAAAAATTTCTAAACAATTACTCAAGTTATCGTCCGGAATGACACATATATATACATATGATTTTTGGAAAAACTTCAGGGATCGTTTCAGAATGTTCCAAAACGGATTTCAGTGTAAAAATTTTTCGAAAAAGTCGATTCTAAAAATTTTGAGGCCATTGCAATAGCTTCATTTTCTTTGAAAATTCGCTAATAACACGCTGCAAATTATTGCTGGGTATGCTTTGAAGGTCTTAGGAGTCCATATTCATGTCTACTCGTCTCTACGAACTCATAGAGTACCCACACGGCTACTTCATTTCTGGGTACAACAAATATACGCACGTATTCATTATATATATATATAGCTACAAACTTTTCTTAATTTTGGACAATTTTCATTTTTGAAAAATGCATTCATATCAGAAATTTTGTGCTGAATCCGAATATACCATATATTACCATGATTTTCAATGTAATAACCACAAAAAACGGAAAAAAACCCATTTTTTTGGAGTTTTTTTGAATTTTGGACCACTTTGGATTGTCCAAAATTGCTGGTTAACGAACTTGACCTATGGTTTGTTGTTACGAACATTTTGGCATAAACTAAAAAAAAATTTCTAAACAATTACTCAAGTTATCGTCCGGAATGACACATATATATATACATATGATTTTTGGAAAAACTTCAGGGATCGTTTCAGAATGTTCCAAAACGGATTTCAGTGTAAAAATTTTTCGAAAAAGTCGATTCTAAAAATTTTGAGGCCATTGCAATAGCTTCATTTTCTTTGAAAATTCGCTAAAATCGAATTAAAACTTGTACACGGCACTTTCTTTATGGACAGAATTTGATGAAATTTGGTATATGGGCTCCATTTGGGGTCTAGTTATGCCTCGAAGCTTTTGGTTGATGTAGGTCTTTTGTAAGGTTTGACATTTTGAAAACGTCCCAGCTTAAAAATTTTTGGTATAAAGGTATCGTTTTTCCTTCAATTTAAGATAGTATTGAATTTTAGAGACCACGAGGAGCTCTGTAGGACAGAGCGCGCCCTACGAGAACTTAATGGATGGATTTACGATAAATCAGATACACGAGTGTGAATCGCAAAAGAGGAATAATCTTCGTTCAAATTTTCTTCAAGTTGTACTCTGCTTTGGGTCCTTAGCAACCAGTAATAAAATTTCTTCAAAAAGGCATCTACAACTCCTTGTTTTGAAGCTTTTATTTCTTCCAAATAAAATTGATGGTGAAGTAGTTATGTGGTAGGTAGTACCTATGGTTTGTAGGAATTGACAATGGCAAAGCCGTATTCTTTGCAGACGAGTGATCTATATAGAAAAATAACAAACCTTTGTGCAATAATTTGCAGCGTTTTGATCCCCCAGACATATACCTGCCGGATTTCTTACCCTTGAAGTGCTACAATATGAGAGGTTGCAAAGGTGTAAAGTAACTTCCTTTTATACTAAATTATCATCGTTCGGAGACCCATTCATATTTAACAGAACAATTTCCCGTAAGAGCTTTCTATTAACCCCCCTATCTTAGATACTCGTGGTTGACCAAACAGCGATATATTTAGGCCGCTCTAACACTCTATTCTAATAGGGACTCGGAGATATTCGCGGATAAAATGCTCTCTCTTAAATATAGATATTCCGCCCCTATTTCCACTAATTCATTCAGTACACTTCCGCGTATTTTTTTCACTATTTACGCCCTAATCTCAAATATTGCGGAGGGAAATGGTTATCAGCGAAGTGCACCGATGGCCAGAATGCACGGGCCTCGACTTGTAGCTACGAGTATGTGCGTTGCGTATCCACTCCGCCCGCTATGCATAATTCATGGAGCAGACGAAGCGATCCTTAATTCTTCTTTCCACCTTTGTGGGAATGGGAAGTGGATTTTTTTTGTTGGCAGTTTTTTTTTCATCGTCTAAAACATTTTTTGAACTGTAGACCCAACTCTTCCATTAGGTAGATACCCCTTTTGCGCCTTCATTTATAAAATAGGTTTTGTTTCTTTTGTTAGGCATCCGCGGATAACATCGCTCCTTTTCCGGGGAGGTTCCGGACGGTTTTTCCGTGTAGAGGTTTCGAAGGGAAGAGCTAATAATGGAGATATGAGTTGGCGGAGTCGAGTTTCTTCGGTAACTTTCTCAGACGAGGTGGTTAACTGTAAAATGATCGTTTGACGTCTGAAAAATCCGTCAGGTTAGTGAGACAACTCTATAGAAAATGAAACTTTGAAATGTAGAAAGGAAGCTTTTGTAGTTTAGGATACGTTAATGTTTCTCAGTTACTTCACGTAAAATCCATGACCCATGTTCACTAATGCCCCATTCTGTTGTTACGTTATAAGCTATACTCGTAGATTTTACTCAATGTATTATTGACCCTTTTTTTGACACATTTCTTCTACCTCAAGTGCTTTTCCTCTCACATTTCTCGAACAATTTAAGTTCTTTGTTCGTCAATCTCTGGCCGTTTGTTTGTACCTACCCGAAAATCCTTGTAATCTATTCAAAATCATATTCCAATTCGAATGAAATTTCTTGGGTTATTTAGATTGTCTTCCTATGAGTTTCAGCCTTAATGAATCGAGATCGTCATGAAAAATTGTCATTTAATTTTTATCAAATTGTAAGGGATTGTATTGAAACAACCAGTAAACTAAAGGAAAATTAAGGAAGCTAAAATTAATTATTTAAATCTTTTGTGTAGATGCGGTCTCTGCGACTCTCTTGGAGAGGAGGAATTTTCAAGGAGTCACTTTGTAATACATTATAAACATAATTCTTCCGACAAATAACTGAACTGGGAACTGGGGTGTAGAAATCAAGATGAAATATTACTCCAAGCCAGGGCATGTGATCTTAATACTCTCGTTACTCATCTGTTTAGCCTGTATGTCATCAAATTTTTCCGAGTTTGTTATTGGTCGAATCTCTTTTCATAATTAAGTGATTACAGACAGAATTAAATAATTTAGAGGATCAGGAAGCAGCCAAACGTTGGAAGAGATGCAGTTACATTAGAGAAAAATAGTTGGAAAACTCAGAATGTATTACAAGGCTCGGAAAATCGAGTTAACCTGGGATGTCTTGAGCATGTCTGTGACCGTTGACACTACCCTAATAATCAGGGGCATAATTCTCCCTTTTTCGCCTATCCAGTAACCTAGTAGCCTGTATTTCATAGGAACCTCTTTGTTGTGATTTGACCAGAAAATAATTGCGTAAAAAAATATTCCGCGATCCTGAACAAATTTTACACATTGTATAAAGTTTGTGCACAACAGGTCATTGAACACGTCAAGATCTTGAACAAAACTCTTGAATTTTTCGACTTTTTCATCTCTTCGCGAACTCGGGGAAGGTTGTAATTCCGAAGCTGTACCTCAGAGACGTTTTATTGTTGGTTCTCCCGGTTCGCTCTTCTTTTTTTAGGCGCCTCTTCCAAACAAAAGGGAGCCGAACCCGCCAGACTCAACTTGGGAGATGTTGGGTGTGGTCATGGCCCGTCAAGAGAGGAGAACCGCGGAGAGGACCTTCGCACATCCAATTATTTCAGGGAAATAACTACATCACAACTTAATGCAAACAGTTTTTCCTCCTTATCGTTTTTGTGTTCCATTTACAAGAAGGACACCTCATTTTTGTTGTCTATCTATTGAGGTGCGAGTATGAAGCTATTGCCGTGTTGTTGGTGAAAACGTTCGGAGCGAATGTTTTGAATCATAGATACGTAAATTAGGAAAATTTAGTCATTGTTCGAGATTCTTTGTGTGTGATCTGTGTAATGTAATATGTATCATTTAATTGAATGCCTCCAAAATATCTGGGGAGCTGGTTATAGGGAGAAATTCAAGTAAGGCCGAATCCAAACCCATCCAACGAATTACATAATGAATATAATGTGGAACTGTCTAAATTTTGTGTAACCTGTGTATAATTTGATTTTGTAAGTTTATATGGAGGAGGAAGAAACAGTAAACAACCAGTTCTTATTCATCATTCCTTTTACTCTGGCTAGCGCTTTCGGGGCAAATTATGGCCCCTTTATATTTTTGTGGCTCATTTTTAATTTTTAATTGTTTTTATTGACTAAAAGTTATAATTAAGATAATTTTTTAACAACATATTTTTGATTGGTTGGTATTAGCAACCCCTATAATATTGCATTATTTATGTGTGGTTCAATTTAAATAAGGTTCAGTTTCTCGACCACTGGGTATATAATCGTGTTGTTGGACTCTTGAGGGTTGGTCAATGAGAGTTCAATTTAAATTTATTGTCTTTGTATTAATTGTTTTTTAGGCTTAGGTAAGGGGCCATAGTTTGCCCGAAAGCGCTAGCCAGAGTAAAGGGAATGATGAATGAGAACTGGGTGTTTAATACTTCTTCCTCCTCCATAAAAACCTACGATATGACTCCAGTAGGAGTACAGAACAACAATAATTTAATCTTATGTCTCCAAAATGTCTGAGGAGCTGGTTATAGGAACAAATTCAAATAAGGCAGAATCCAAACCCATCGAACAAATTGATGAACATAACGTGGAAGAGACTAAATTGTGTGTGACCTGTGTAGAATTTAATCTTATGTCTCCAAAATGTCTGAGGAGCCGGTTATAAGAAGAAATTCAAGTAAGGCCGAACCCAAACCCATCCAACGAATGAGGGGAACTTTGCTGAAAGGTATTTGTTCGAAGTAAATCTGACGTTCTCAGGATTATGATGTTCAGCAGGACGCCAATTAGAAAAAAAGTTCAATTGGAGGATGTCTGAAACATGAGTCTGAATGGGTATTGGTCAAGTCCTGGTTTCGAAAGAGGTACTTATCATTCCAGAAAAAATTTCGAAGACTTGAGAAGAATGCAGCACGTTTGTTATCGTTAGCTACTTCAGGTTGCAGAAGCGTTCAACTCAAGAGGAAGCATAGAGGTGCGAGTAAGAAGCTACTGCTGTAGTGTTGGACATGAGTTAAGACAATTTGGAAAAATTCCTACATTATGTTAATCGGGAATTCACTGTAAATACTGTGTATAATTTTAAAAATGAGGTTTTAATAATTTCACAGTTTTTTGGCAAAGGATGGTGGAAACAAAGGACAACTATTCGCCAATATTTGTCTTAACCCATTAGTGCCCAGCGGGCTAGTAGCGGAACGGGAAACTGGTCTCACAATTCTCCCAATTATTGGTGTAATTTTGATTCTCTGATTTACTTTTTGGTCTTAAAAGCTACCTAGATTCCCTACCGTGTTAGGAGTGCATTCAATTTGAATGAATCAGTTGTTCAGTGTGGTTTATTCAGTCTCCAAGATGAGTGACAATCTGGTCGTCGACGGGCTGCGGCATTTTTTGCCATAAGTACTTAAAATTATTATTTTGGCGGTATTTCTTTGCATAGTTTTAGATTATGGTTCTTACCTTACGAGAAAAGTTCGTAACTGAGTAATTATTCCTTGGTAGCTCCGTGAAATACTGAACTGCATCATTGGGTTCCCAAATTAGCCCTCTGGACACTTGGCGACACATGGTCGTCATAAGTATGCCGTGAATATTATTCCTACAGATCTGACATTTGATTGATTTTGATTTGAGATGACATTCAATCGTTCATTATTACCATCTGATGATTTTTACCATCTTATAATTTCTTGTATTTTTCATTCTTTGTAGACCGGAGTGAACCACCAAGACGCGATCAACTCATTGTTGGGGAATAATGAAGTAAATGAACCAAACTCCGTTAAAATAAATTCAAAATATCCGCCAATTTCTGTTGAAAAATTCAAATGTTTTGTGGATATTTCAACCCTCAGAGGTTTATGGATCTCCCCCAAAACCCTTTTTACAGGGTGCAACAGCCGGGCATGTACACGCTGCTTGCCGCATTGGCATAAGAAACAAGAAATGGCGATGGGCGGTATTTGACATTTTCATGTCTTTGCTTTGGCACATGAACTGAAAAATCGTCACGGAAACTAAGCAAATCTTGCTCACGGAACCAATAAATAAAATAGACTCACTGTGTTGCGTAGAGAACAATCAACAACCTTACATTTTGCTTTGGCATATGAACTGAAAAATCGTCACGAAAACTTTGATACTTGGGTAACTAACAACCTTACTTCACTACCTTGTTGTGTAGTGGTTGACATGAGAATGTCCCAATGTGTTGCAGACTCGTATGCAAGCATTTAAAATTGAGTTTTTCTTTGGGATAGACGCATCTACCCAAAAAGGGTGGATATTGTCATGGAAGAGGTCTAAAGTTTCTCAACTACAGTTCAGACGGAATTGGCCCAGACGTTTTTGATAGGCTCTGCTGTCGCCTGGAGACATCCAGGGATTTCTGGAAGATGTATTTCTACATCTAGGGTCAGCGATGCAATGATAATATTGACCACTACATGTTTTATACGGATGGGAGAAAAGTTAATAGATACGCAGGAATAAACTGTACTACTTGAGTATGCGCCATGTGCTCATACTTTCAGAAGTTCAAGCAGGGAACGTGCATTGACTATTTCGATACATTTCACTCAACATTTTCGAGATAATAAGTTAATTGCCAAATTTTTTCGTTTATTCGACAAAATTTACTGTTTTCAACTTTTTTGTGACTTTTGTTTGGTTTTATATACTTCAATAACTGTTAAAAAATGATCGTTTGTGTCTGTGTATTATTCTCCCAGAACTGGTAGTGCTGAGTGCCCAGAGGGCTGATTTGGGCACACCCCTTTAGACCACGTTTTCGTACGCTGAAATTTTTAATATTATTTTTCTAGTGCTTCTAGACGGACACTAATGGGCTAAATGGTCCAAATAACAGCTGTAAAGAAGAATAAATATTCAGAATCCGCCCATTATTAACTATACCATCATTCAAGAGAGAAGCACTATGGAGAGATGTAGGTACATGGTTTCCCATAATATGGGAAACTTATTATTCACTTATAATATTATTATAAGTGTCAGATTCATGTTCTAGATGCCCCAGTACTGTCAAATCTCAAATGCTTAAGTTTCATCTGTTGTGTCCTTCCCCCTTGTTTATTCCTTCAATTCTTAATATTATTCTTGGTCGTTGTAACGAGCGCTATGACATGGTAGACTCTTCAGGACCTCAATATTGATTCAGAGGAAGTCAAATCAGCAGTGTGAATGTTGAAGGTAACTCCCCTTCTTTTCTAGTAGAGCTGTCATTGGGTGGATACCGTGTCTGCTTAAGAAAATGAGATCAGCTGTGAGAGCTATAAAAACGATTCTATACTTTAGGTGGGTACTTTCTACACATCGATGTTCAAATCCGGAATACGGAAGTTTTTAATTCTAACTCGTTCCTTTATTCCTTTCCTGGACGTGATTTAATAAATAACTTAGTTATATTATTCGTTGATTATTGTATCACGACTAATTCATTTTATAACACATAGGTATTTAAATAACCCTCCTCTACCATTATTTGTCATTAAGAGTCTTTGTGCTGTGAGGACACCCGTCCTGTCCAACATTGATGCATTAGTTGCAGCTACTGACTCTAAAAAGGTTCATTATTGAACCTTATAATAAACTAAAATTAGTGTAATATTTGCACACATGCTATCCTGCCCCGCGGCACAAGAACCATTACCGAGACAGCTTAAAACAGAAGTACATAAAATAATTGCTCGAGATAATGAACGGTGGTTTCTGATTGTGAGTATGGGAGGGCTTCGCAACCCACAAACCATCGGCTTAATAGCCGTACGATTCAATGGGACAGGCCACCCCTGCATTATACATCAGAATCGAGCCGGAAAATGATGCCTTTTTCAGTCCTCAGCCCCCATGGCCCCACTTCCCTCATGGTCCCACTTCTCATTGCCCCCTTAGTATCCCCTCGGACCTCTAATTAATGAAAAAGACCACTCGAAACCTGCGGGTCGATCATTTGATGCACCCGGCACCCCGTTTTTTCTTTTGCATCCTGAATTTTTTAAAAAGGCAAGAAACCGGTTAATGGAAAAACTGCATTTTTCAAAAGTGCATAATGACACTCTTTGCAAATTCATGGAGTTCGGATCGACTTACTGTCCAATTATCGTTACCGAAACGCCTCAGTCGTAGAACTGACATTCGAAATTAGGACTGGACATACGAAATGCACAATGGAATGTATGACTGATGCATTGGGTCGGGGAAATTGCAAGGTCCCTAATAGCCGTGCCATATCTACATATCGAATTTCACGGCTATAACTTCGTCGATTTGAGTCATACAGTTTTCATGAAGATGTCGTGGCGTAATGAATCAATTACCGTTATGTATAAACTAAGTAGTGACGACTAAACTACCGTTTTGGAGTACTTGGCTCATAAGGGACGAAAGTGTTATTACGTGTTTAAGTGGGACGATTGCTTTCCACGTACGTATTACCGTGAAGTTGTTAAGTGGAAATATTGTTGTTTCGATGAATTATTTTGTCTCTACACTACCTAGACAGCGTAGTAATGAGATAATGACACTTCATTGCCAGCAGCAATGTTTTCCTTACCATCTCATCACACATAAAAGGCCTGATAAGACTGCAAACGTGAATGCACAGCGTTCCGAAGGTACTTTGATTCCTAAATTAATAATAGAAATTGATCTTAGGCTTGCATCCTTGGAAAAGTAACCATGAGTGAATTCGAGTGATAATCAAAAGATTCGGAAAATTGGTCTGTCGGTTAGTGGATTGTGGGTTATCTTGAAAAGAATTCAGGAAGTGTTGAGATACGATGAGCACTTATGGAGGGCAGTACCTACTTGGAAGCCATTTGTACGAGGAAACTCGTATTTGTACGAGTTTTTCTGGTGGTTTATCACCACCCTTAACAGGTTTTGTCCCTACCACACTCCAACGCTGATTCAGAGAGGGTTTATAGCGCCGTCATAACATAAAAGAGAGAAAAAGGAATAAACTTATTACCAAGACGGTCAAGGGCTGCTTTCCCAAAGAAGGCATCAACAGAGGAAGCTTAAGGAAAAATCAGCATTGTAACTGGACGAGTTTAAACCCTTCCGAAGACTTGTTGCTCAGTAGGCTAATGAAGGCCAACTTCTACGGGAAGTAGACAATTTTAATTAAAAGTGGACGACGAAGACAATTCTGCGAATAATATAGGTAATTCCTTGACTTTGGAAGTGGTTCCTATTCAGAAGGAGGCTTTAGATGCGAGAAGTTATTGATTAAACAGCGTATATGTATGGGACTAGAAATTATTGAATAGCGTAGCCATTTATGTAACCCAGGTTTCAAGTATGGTAAAAAAAATGTGAATTATTGTTTAGTAATTTACTTGTTACTGTGATTTATAGTAGATTTCAATTTGCTTACCGAAGTGGAGCGTTTTTGCTAAGATCCTACCCTACAACACGAGCCAAGCCGTACGTCGGGTAAGAAATCTGCGCAAATCGCGCATCCCTTCATGCATTTATATTATTGTAAAAATCAACAAAATGGCGACAAATAAACAATATCTGTCTATCTAACCATCCTCAATAAGAGATGAGCGTCATTATGCGATTGATTTGAGGTAAATTTGGACAACACTCAACAGAAAAAAGTTACCACGTACTAATCCGTTTTGGACCATTCTGAATCCAATCCTGCGAAAAACCCATAGGTGTATGTCTGTGTGTGTGACACAATCTTGTGTACTCTGCCCAGGACTCAATTTCCAACCGATTTTCGTGGTTCGTTTTCATTCGACGTAGAAATCTATCAAGTTGTGCACTACGTCGCTGGAATTTCGAATTTTTCCTTTTCATGAGGGAGGGAAAGGGGGAGTTAATGCTTAAAAAACTTGCTTTTTCGGGTATAATCTTGTGTATTCTGCCCAGAACTCGACTTCTGATCGATTTTCGTGGTTCTTTTGGTTTATTATTATCAATAATGAACCATGGGAATAGAGCAAGAAAAAAATTTCAACCCCCTCTCAAATTTGATGTTTTACGTTAAGTTGTGCGCTACGTCACCGGAATTTCGAATTTTGCCTTCTGAGGGAGGGAACAGGGGGGGTAATGCTTAAAAACGTACTTTTTCGGGCATGAACTTATGTATTCTGCTCAGGCCTTAATTTCCAACCGATTTGCGTGTTTCTTTTTTCTTTATTCGACTCAGATAACTCCTGAGTTGCACATTATTTCACCTGAGTATCGAAATTAGCAAGGGAAGGGGGCGAGTAGGGGGATAATATTAACAAAATATTTGATTTTTCAAGATTTCTATTCCGTCATAGCCTGCTAATTGTACCGAAGCTATGAAATTGAGAAAAATTTCTCAAGATACCTAATGATTTTCATGAATCATTTTCTGTACCACTATGGAACTAATAGTGGTACCACCTTGAAGCCAGGGCACCATAAACCGCATATTTCGCCGGCTTTTGTGTGTTTCACCTTGAATAAGGATGTGGACTTTGAAGGACTGCCTACTAAACATATGAAAATTAAAGGGGGTTTAGACGGTTCTGTATGTTATCTATTGCCCCCGGTCTGATAGTAGCCACTGCGCACGCGTAAAAGTGAATTTCCTTGTAGCAGCCATACGTACTACATTTGCCATCCGAATTTGAGGAATCTTTCAGACATTGTTCAGATTGGTGTGTGATCATGGCCCTAAAACCGATAGTAGCCTCTGCGCATGCGCAAACGTAAAATCCTTGTAATAGCCACAACTTCCACATTTCCCATTGGATTTCGATGAAGTTTTCGGAGATTGTTCGGCGCATACTTTATTTTGTTTGAACAATCATAATTATTTTCTTTCTGAATTATGTGAAATCTTCAGAGATGGTGCGGGTTGACGTGTAGTAGGTCCCCTATGGGAGTAGTGCAAGGTTCTTAGAGATTTTTGGAGATAAACTAGGTACATATCTTTGCGATTTAAGGTATTCATCTATACAAGTGGGTTATGGGTACGAGGAAGCTATGTGCCATACCCAGTCGGCAGGCTTTTTTTGTTTCAATAAAAATTGTGATTTTATTTGAATAAATGTGGGACCTCAATTCAACACATAGTTCTTCAAGAATATAATTTTTAAAATTTTTGAAATTATATTTATGTCTACCCTTCACCACTTGTCAGCTGAATCAGCAAATTGCGAATCCAACAAATTATCTACAGGCTGCTTAGTATAGCTTTTCAGGGTATAACATGAGATTTACGTATTGTTTACACTCTTTGTCAAGAGATTTTGTTGAGTTTACAAATGAACATTCGAACTAACATAGAACTGTTCTTCTGTTTCATTATTCTTTCTCTGATGGAGTCTCCATCACGAGGTGGGCAAGTGTGTTTTATTGGTGGGGGGGGGGGGGGGTGTAGGGTACCTAGTTCGACTTGGTCTTTGAGAGTCGAGGGGAACTTTGGGATCAGAACGACGAGGAAAAACTTCGGGATCTGGACGAGGGAGGGACTTTAGAAGCAAAGGGACTTTAGGATTGTCGGCAGGCGGTTTTGTCCCCTTCCTCGACCCGTCTCAATCGGGTCAGTGGCCTTTTGGTCTGGAGACCCCCTCCCTTCTCCCCCACACCAGTCGTCATCGTCTTCCTCCTTTTCTGCAAAGTCCACTGGCCACTTTTTGTGTGGCCCCCTTCTAGTCCACAATTCCCTGCTCCTAAGTCCTCCTCCGATCCTCTTTCTCAACTCTGGGGACTTGAATCCTCTTTGCTTCTTTTATTTCTCATCCTCCGCCCCTCTAAATTGTAATCAGAGGTGCAAAGCGCAGCCTTCAGAAGTGCAACGAACGGCCATGGAAGGAGGAGTCCTCTACTGCAGTGAAACCTACTGACTTCATTACAGATATTACATTCTCGACTACATCTCTCTCAAACTATTGACAAAAGTAGAAATGATTCTTACTGTACTCAGAAATCAAAAATTGAAATGGCCTTATGTTTTCTCTGAAAACCTCCATTCTTGCACATTCCGGGTGTTGACATCAGAGGGTGAAGTGACTATATTGTTATTGCCTCGTTGCTATGATGATATTGGTAGGTTGCCGGATTTCATTTCATTCTTCGTTTGCTCCTAATTCGATGTTCCTAATTATTGTTTGTCTTAAATCATTCAATATAAGTGTTCCCTTAACCTTCGGGCGGGCGCTTGGGCGGCAATTTGGCCGCCTTTTCACTAATACCGATCTTACATAGACAAAAGCAATGGGGAATTTGCCTCAATTTTAGATTCTAGAATTTCAAGTCAAATCCTATAATAGGGCCCTAGAATAACGTTTAACACTAGGAATAACCAAGGGGAAAAAATTACCGTAGGAGAAAATGACTAAACAAGTGAAGCCTCTGTTACAAATCACCGCGAAAATCGAGGAATATTGTTGACGTCATACGAAAAACATATTGTTTAGTAATGCATGCATTCCAGGGGACGTCCCATTGGATAAGCATTAGATCAGTTAAACCAGTTGGTAAGCGATAAAACTGTTTCACTCGATGTAATTTATTCATTACTTTAGGCAAGAAATACTGACCCCCCCCCCCCACCATTATCCACCTTAACATTTCTAGCGGCATGGGAGCCTCGAATCTGAAGAGCATTTTAAAATCCATGATCTACGATACCCAACATGCGAATTCGAGTTCCCCCCCCCCACCTCCCCAACGCCAACAATGGTGCCAGTCTGGCACCAAAGCGGAAATACGTCGTAACATTGAACTTTCATCTGTTAGTTTAGGTAGGCAGTCCGTCGAAGTTCACATCCGTATTCAAGGTGAAACACAAAAAAAAAAAAAACCACGAAATAAGCGGTTTATGGCATCATGGCACCATGGTGGCACCACTATTAGTTCCATGGTGGTACAGAGAATAATTCATGAAAATTCGGAGGTATAATGAGAATTTTTCCTCAATTTCAAAGCTTGGGTACAATTAGTAAGTAGTAAAGGAACCAAAATATTGAAAAATCGGATATTTTGTGAATATTATCCCCCCACTCACCCCCTCCCCTTGCGAATTTTGGTACTCTGGTAAAATCATGTACAACTCGGAAGTTATTTGAGTCAAACAAAAAAAGAAACACGCAAATCGGTTGGAAATTGAGGCCTGGGCGGAGTTTACAAGATTATGCACGCAAACGCACGTTTTTTAAGCATTAACCCCCCCTTTCCCCCTCTTAAAAAGCAAAATCCAAAATTCCGGCGCCGTAGTGCACAACTAGATAGTATTACGCGTCAAACGAAAAAAGAACCACGAAAATCGTTTGAGAACTAAGGCCTGGGCAGAGTACACAAGATTATGCCCAAAAACGCACGTTTTTCGAGCATTAACCCCCCCTTTCCTCCCCTTAAAAGGCAGAATTCGAAATTCCGGCGACGTAGTGCACAACTAGATAGTTTTCCGCGACGAACAAAAAAAGAACCAGGAAAATCGGTTGAGAACTAAGGCCTGTGCAGAGTACACAAGATTTTGTTACACACACACATACACACACATACACACATACACACACACATACACACACACAGACATACACCTATGGTTTTTTTCGCGGATTTGGATTCAGAATGGTCTAAAACGGATTACTGTGTGGTTATTTTTTTTTTCTGTTGAGTGTTGTCTTCCTTCACCCCAGATCGATCGCATAAGGACGCCCAAGTCTTACTGTGGGACGTCCTAAAAAACGACGCGAAAACAACTCCGACAACAGACAGAGTTCTAGCACCGCCACACAAAACGATCCAGTGAAATGGCTACTCGAATAATGTGATTCAAATCTTGAAACTAAATAAGAGAAGATGAAGACTAATAATGCTTGATAAACTAGTAGGTAGATTCGTATTGTAAAAAAGTGAGTAGGTAATATTGTTTCTTTTGGTCACTTTTGTGTCTGGGTTCTTCCTGCCAGTTCGCGGCGCACTCTTGTGCGCACTACTCGGAAGCTAAAAGTTCGTGTATGTTCCGCTTCTGTGGTAAGCGCCACAGAACCTCCTTTGAAGTCAGATTGGTAGAATATCCGTTACGTTTCAAACATGGCTGCCTCTTACTCATTGCCACCACATTTAAAATTTCCATCTTCCTTAAATTCTCTAAATTTTTTGGATGCGTTTTCGAGCAGCTCACTATGGTTTTATTCCATAAAAATAAACCCTCATTCGAAAAAAAAAAAAAAAAAATGTGAGGCAAATTCCCCATTCGATGTTCCCAATTACTGTTTGTCTTAAATCATTCAATACAAGTGTTCCCTTAAACTTCGGGCGGGCGCTTGGGCGGCAATTTTGCCGCCTTTTCACTAATAACGATCTTACATAGCCAAAAGCAATTCGCAGCGCAACGGAACGCCCGGGTATCCTCTACTTACAACATAAGACACCAGATGGCAGGCAGAAGCTACGTCAGATTCGCGAACTACGCTCGTAAATCTTAGTGGAAGTTGACGACGTCGACATGGGATCTAAGTAAACTTGGGTAGGTAGGTGCTCAAGTAAACTATGTACTCACTTTATTGTGTTACCAATATTATAATATAATATTGGTAACACAATAAAGTGAGTACATCACAATATTATTGTGATATTACATATGGATAACACAATAGTATTATCACAATATTATTGTGATATTACATTATAAAAGTTAATGCTGTGTTACTGGAAGAAAGACTGAAAACTTACTTTTTTAGTCTGATTCGGTCATATTTTAAAATTACCTACGTTTTTATTGATACCCACGCAGTTGAAATTGTTTTCAATAAAATGTATTTCTTTTACCTAATATTCATGGTTGTGTACCTTTTCTGTTTCCCTAATGTGAAAGTCAGTGATGAATGGTGTACACATGCACTTACACTAAAAACGCAGCAAATCTTTGCCCAAAGGTTTATTATTTTCTGTATAGATCACCCTTCTGTATAGATCCCTCCCTACCAACCGTAGGTACCTACTACCTACCGGATGGTCTCAAAAAATTTTAAAAATTAGATACTATTTAAAATTGGTGAAAAACGATACGTTTATTTCGAGTTTTCGAGCTAGGGCACTCTTGAAAATTTCAACCCTCAATTTTCACCCCTTAAAAGTGACTGACATCAACCAAGAGCTTCGCGGCACAACTAGACCCCAAATGGAGCCCATGTACCAAATTGGAACCAAACCTGTCCAGTGTTGCTAAGAAAAGTGCCGCGTACGGCGGACAATTTTTTATTCGATTTTCGGATTCTACGTACCTTGAAACGTAAAAAATCTAATTTTAAGGGGGGGTTAAAATTGTTTTTTTCTTGCTCGATTCCAAAGGCTTATTATTGAAAATAATAAACCAAAATGTCAAGTATTTTCCTAAATGTTCATAATAACAAATGGAAAGACAAAAGAGTTCGTTAGCCAGCAATTTGGTCAGCCCTAAGTGGTTCTAATTTCAAAAAATAGGCCAAAAGACGTATTTTTCTGATTTGTGTGCGGATATTACCATCATAATTATATTAATTTCATATAGTATATTGGGATTCAGCACAAAATTGCTGATATTCGTGTAACTTCGAACATTGAAAATAATTGTCCAAAAATTGTAACTACCTACGTAAAATGAGAATTTGTGTATATTCGTTGTACCTAAGAATGTAATAGCCTTGAGGGTACTCTCATAGTTAGAAAATACGAAAATAATCCTTTTTTTAAAAAGGTTTTTGAAAAATATCAAACCAAGTGGGGTATTGCATGTTTTTAACAATTCGTGCTATGTGCCACACCCACAAGGCTTACTACTCTGTCATACAGCTAACATTTCGATTTTCTTAACCGTAGCTTTGAAGATTTTTGAAAATTCGCTCATCAGCTCACGTTGCTTGAATAGAGTTTTGTTATACATGAAATACAATTTTCGTTTGATGAGTTCAGGGGACTTTGGTGGAGGAACCCCCTCCCCCTACCGCCCTTTGTACTTTCCACCGTCTTCCCACCGTAAATCTTCTCTGTAGGCCCAGGGAAGGGAAGAGAAGGGAACCGGTCCTCCCCAAAGGGCGGGACGCGGCGGGAGCGGTCCCCGCGGGAGCTCCCTTCTTTGGGAGCCCCCTCGGCGTACGAAACGGGCATAAAAAGTGGTTCTGCACCGAATGTCTGAGGTCAGGGAACTGCGCCTGTCGGTGGCCGAAGGAGGTTCGGACGGGACAATAGAGAGAGAGAGAGAGTAAGAGAGAGTGTGTAAAGGGGGGGGGGGTTCTCCATCCTCAGGCTTTGAAACAATAGGCCTCTGGATTCTGCTCTCCAGGCTTAGGGACAACTCTTCAGCCCCACCTCCTATATTTTGTCACCATCGCAAATTTTGCTTCCTTTCCTAACCAACTGAACTCTGCAGAATCTGAGTCACTTGCGGCAGGTCAGTTCTGCCGAATTCGAGTCTCCCCGTCTCTTGACTAACCATGAATGAGCCAGAGCTACACTTGAGGGGGATCTTTCGTTTCTATTCCAACGGATTCTTCTTCACGAACCTGAGCAGACTTAGTATTAAAGCAGATTTAGTTTTTTTCTTGCTGACTGTGGGCAAATCAGATCTGCCTGAATTTTTCACTCACCTCCCAACAGCTTACCCTGAATTCGGATTTTCCCCTCTCGCCACAAGGTCTGCTCCTAAGTCGGATATGGTTCATCCTATGGTTTTCTTGCTATCTACGACCAAATCAGAACTGCTTGAATTCCTCACTCGCTCAACTGCTCTGTATGAACTCAGGTTGCCCCTCCTTTATACCTACAAGGTCAGTTTTAATCAAAATTCGGGTATCTCGCTTTCATCCTATGGATTCTCCTTCACTCGTACTTCTTCTGAGCAGTTCACGACTAGTTTTCTTGCTCACTTTAGGGACTCAAGCATTGTCTAAAGTCCTGACTCCCTTCCAGTTTACCCTGAATTCAGGTTTTCTCCTCTCGCCTCAAGGTCAGTTCCTAACACGAATATGGATTCTTTCCACTCGTACTTCTTCTGATCAGTTAACTCCTTGTTTTCTTGCTATCTATTACCAACTCGGAACTGCTTGAATTCCCCACTCGGCATCAACAGCTCTGTCTGAACTTAACACAAGGTCAATTCTTAATCCAAATTTGGATATCTCACTTTCATCATATGGATTCTTCTTCACTCTTACTTCTTCTGAGCAGTTCACGACTTGTTTTTTTATTTGGTCACTTTAAGCATTGCCCAGAGTCCTGAATCCCTTCCTTCCAGCTAACCCTGAATTCGGGTTTTCCCCTCTCGCCACAAGATCAGCTCCTAACAAAAATATGGATCATCCGACTGATTCTTTTCCACCCGTACTTCATCTCGTCAGTTAACTCCGTGTTTTCTTGCTATCTATGACCAAATCAAAACTGCTTGAATTCCTCACTCAGTCTCAACTGCTCTCTCTGAACTCAGGTTGCCCCTGCTTTATACCTACAAGTTCAGTTTCAATCCAAATTCGGGTATCTTGCTTTCATCCTACGGATTCTTCTTCACTCGTACTTCTGAGCAGTTCACGACTTGTTTTCTTGCTCACTTTAGGCGCACAAGCATTGCCTAAATTCCTGGCTCCCACCCTTCCAGCTTTCCCTGAATTCAGATTGATTTTCCTCTCCACAGAATCAGATCTTCCAAATACAGATCTTTCGACTCTATTACGGCCGAATCCTTCAAATTCGTACCTGAGCAGATTGTAGAGCGCACCTACCTATTGTTTTAGGGAACAAAGAGTTGTAAACTAGACCGGTGTGAGTTCATGAACTAACTACCAAACACTGAAATAGACAATTTTGTCTATTTTATGTTTGAGCACCTAGTGTTTGGTTTATTTTGGCAATAATCTGCTTGATTCCCTTTGAAGTGTGTTCTCCCAGCAACCATGGTGGTTCTGATTGTCATTTGGTAGGTACCAAAAATATCCAACGAGATGAATATTGAAATCGATGTATTTAAAAATCCCAAGATCGATCGTGGTATCGATAACACACCCCCCTCCTCTCACCCCATCCTTTCTTCAGTTGCACTTCCACTCCGTGCGGCCGTTTCCTGTTAGGTATTTTCCTGTGATTTCCAGCTCTAGCTCAAGTGGTGTTTTAGGTCTTCAATTTTCTGGTTGCATCCGTGAAATCCGTCGACGCGATCGGGCGTCTCAAGGTCATTTCGATACCTATGTGATAATGTGAATGTGATCTGAGTGAAGAAGAGCATCTTCGTTATGTGACCAGACAAGAAAGCGTCGCGAAAGATTCCTTGACCCCAGCCAGAAGACATATCAATGTCAAAATGGATGAACTGTTGCAGGTGAAAGTCGGACTTCCAAAAAGATACCTCAGGATATAAAGGGTTAAAAGACGCTTTTTACATATCTTCAATGTTGAGTAGATACGTACGTTAATATTCATTGATATGATTATCTTGCTTACGTAGATACCTTAGCCCTGCCTCAAGAAGTCTACAATCTAGATAGTCTCGGAAACCCAACGTTCCATTTTGGAGGAAAAAATGTTTCTTCAAAAGAAAATGAGTTCTTCCCACAGACGTCGACTCCCAAACGGTCAATAATCTCTAAACGAAACCTCCGCGCTCTCCCGCTTCCCCACCGAGCAATTAGATCCGCCAGGAACCGCGAAAATAATTATAATATTATCAAACCAATTAGAACACCCTTCCACGTCTGACCCGACGTATCCAACTCGAGCATCAGTCAGTAAGACCGGTAGGTATCTCACGTAAGAAACTCGAGAACCTCATTGTCTTCCCAGACGCAATATTCCACCAATTAGGGGTTTTTTCGGATTTAATCCGAGTTCTGGTGGAATCTTTCACGTTCCGAGTTGATGTACGGACGTGTTCTGGCGCTTGGCTTGACACGTTTGATGAGCACAAGTCAGCTTTCTCTTCAGTAACATACCACGTGACGGGGGTATATCATTGAACTGGATAGCGTTCTATGTTCGTTGTTTACTCAGAGTCACGCTATGAGTGGCGGTTACTGGACCGTTATATTGAGCATTTTTGCTTTGCTATCGGTCAGGAAATGAACCATGGTCAGGAACCATAGTCTTCACTTTTCAATGAAACGTAGACTAATCGGTTCCTAAGGATTTCCCTTTTCCGTTGGTCGTGTTTGTGACAAAATACTTTTTTCATGATAGTACAAAGGGCCCAACCTATTCATAATATCAAAACAAAGACTAGTTCGTTGACCAGGAAGTTTGGACAACCCTAAGGGATCCAAATTTCAAAAATAGACGAAAAACGGTCAAAAACGTGTTTGGGTTTGTGTGGATATTAGCGTCTTAATCAAAAGAATATAATGGTATATTCGGATTAAGCGAAAAATTTCTGATATAAGTAAAATTTTGCAAATTAAAAATTGACAAAAAATCGTAAATATACTTGGTGTTCTGGTTTTAGATGCATCAAATAATAGAATTGAGTGAATGCCGCTAACCGCATGTTTTAATCTCAATCGGTTTTCGAGTTATGATTTTTAAAAAGGTTTTTCTTTTGAACTCACATTTCTCCACTTTATTTCAATTAATTTTAACTTTTGACTACATTTTTGGAATCTGCATTAAATTTTGTTCACGTAAGGTTTACTTTGACTCTTGAAAATTGCCATTATTTTAGAACCAACATACTATAAAAACACCAGCAGCTCATAGACAAATTTTAAAAAGTTAAATTTCTTTAAAATTTTCGAAAAGTCACTTCTTTATTGAATAAGCTTTGAAACGGCATAATAAACTTTGCGTTTAACTCATTTCTTTGGTGAAAAACTTCATCTGAGGGAGTACTGAACCTGGTTCAAGATTTAAAATTATCGCATTACAGAGTAAATGAATTTGTATACCCCGTGTCACGGTCCACAATAACATTCAACTATCCTGTATACAGGGTGGTCCTTAATGAATGTACCACCCTTTCAATTTCGTTGGTTGTGGAGAAATCAAAAAACTTGTCGAAGTAACTCCCCTTATTTTTTTTGTAAAGAATTCAGGAAAAATACATTTGCGCAAAAAATTGCGCGCAATTGTGCGCAATTGACACTAACTTTGTTTTTTCAAATACGAACCCCCATTTTTTATTGCAGATTCAGATTCTACGTCAAATTTTATGAGAAATTCTTACCTGAATCGATTTTTTTCATTGCGTGCAACTGGTACTTTTCGCGCGCAAAGTGACCAGGGTGCGCAAAAGTGAGCTTTTTTTAACCCCAAGTGTGGCACATTTTGGTTTATTATTTTCAATAATGAACCTTTGGAATCGACCAAGAAAAAAAAAATTTTAACACCCCCTCAAAATTTGATGGTTTACGTTTCAAGGTACGTAGAATCCAAAAATCGAATAAAAATTTGGCCGTCCGTCCGCCGTACGCCGTACGCCGTACGCGGCACTTTTGCCACTTAGCATTGACCGATTTTGATGAAATTTGGTATGTAGGCTCCATTTGGGGTCTAGTTGTGCCCCGAAGCTTTTGGTTGATGTAGGTCACTCCTAAGGGTTCCAAAATCAATTTTGAAATTTTGAAAACGCCCTAACTCAAAAAATTTCAATATAAAGGTATTGTTTTTCCTTCAAATTAAGATTCTAGAGAATTTTTAGAATTTTTTGAGACCACGCGGAGCTCTGTAGGACAAACCGTTCGCTCCCTACGAAAATTTAAGGGTTTATATTGAAATATATATATATATATAAATCAAAACACGAGTGTGAATCGCAAAAGAGGCCTAATCTCCGTTCAAATTAGAGCTGACCGAAATGCAATCGATGGTTGGTGATTTTGATTTTTTTTGTTGATTTTTTCGATTTTTTTTTGGATTTTTTTATTTTTTGATTTTATTTTAATTTTTTTATTTTTCTCTTCATATTGGATGGTTGGTGATTTTGTAGACGAGTGATCTATATAAAAATAATAAACCGTTGTGTAATAATTTGCAGCGTTTTTGGTTTATTATTTTCAATAATGAACCTTTGGAATCGACCAAGAAAAAAAAATTTAACACCCCCTCAAAATTTGATGGTTTACGTTTCATGGTACGTAGAATCCAAAAATCGAATAAAAATTTGGCCGTCCGTCCGCCGTACGCCGTCCGCCGTACGCGGCACTTTTGCCACATAGCATTGACCGATTTTGATGAAATTGTTGTGCCCCGAACTTTTGGTTGATGTAGGTCACTCCTAAGGGTTCCAAAATCAATTTTGAAATTTTGAAAACGCCCTAACTCAAAAAATTTTGATATAAAGGTATTGTTTTTCCTTCAATTTAAGATTCTATAGAATTTTTAGAATTTTTTGAGACCACGCGGAGCTCTGTAGGACAAACCGTTCGCTCCCTACGAAAATTTAAGGGTTTATATTGAAATATATATATATATAAATCAAAACACGAGTGTGAATCGCAAAAGAGGCCTAATCTCCGTTCAAATTAGAGCTGACCGAAATGCGATCGATGGTTGGTGATTTTGATTTTTTTAAATTTTTTTTCTGATTTTGGTTTATTATTTTCAATAATGAACCTTTGGAATCGACCAAGAAAAAAAAATGTTTAACACCCCCTCAAAATTTGTTGGTTTACGTTTCAAGGTACGTAGAATCCAAAAATCGAATAAAAATTTGGCCGTCCGTCCGCCGTCCGCGGCACTTTTGCCACTTAGCATTGACCGATTTTGATGAAATTTGGTATGTAGGCTCCAATTGGGGTCTAGTTGTGCCCCGGAGATTTTGGTTGAGGTAGGTCACTTCTAAGGGTTCCAAAATCAATTTTGAAATTCTGAAAACGCCCTAACTCAAAAAAATTTGATATAAAGGTATTTTTTTTCCTTCAATTTAAGATTCTATAGAATTTTTAGAAATTTTTGAGACCACCCGGAGCTCTGTAGGACAAACCGTTCGCTCACTACGAGAATTTGAAGTTTGAACGTACAATAAATCAGAAACACGAACGTGAATCGCAAAAGAGGCCTAATCTCCGTTCAAATTAAAGCTGACCGATGGTTGGTGGCTTTGCAGACGAGTGATCTATATAAAAAAATAAAAAATAATGAACCATTGTTTTTTTTTCTCTTCATATTGGATGGTTTTTTGTAGACGAGTGATCTATATAAAAATAATAAACCGTTGTGTAATAATTTGCAGCGTTTTTTTCATTATTTTTGACGCAGAATCACGTGGTGAGGTCCTTTCTTCGATTTCATCGTTATTTTTCCAAATTTAGAAGGAAAAATAATGTTTTTGGACTTTATTTTCCCTCCCCCTTTCGCGACACGTGCTGGGACCGGCTATGGCAGGATTAAAAATAAATTGCTCTCCTCTAAATAGGTAGGAACTACTTTACTAAGTACTTTAATGTAAAAAAAAAATCAAAAAGCTAAAAACCTTTAAAAAAATGATTAAGAATTATGTTGAATAAAAGCCCAAGGTATCCTTCATCACTGTTGTATACAAACATTCAAGTTAAAACTCTGTTCAATTTCTCCCTTGCGAGGGAAAAACATTAAATCATGTTTAATGTTTTTCCCTCGCAAGGGAGAAATTAGATTGCCGATCACTCAGCTGATCAGTGACCACTCAGGCGCCTTCAGCATTCTCCATTGACCCTGCTTCTCAAATTTCAGCTTCCTGCGTTCAACAGGAGAGAAAATGGCCTTGGAGCTCACTCAGCTGATCAGTGACCATCTTGGTACAACTAGACCCCAAATGGAGCCGATATAACGTGGTAACTAAGAAATCGGTCCGTGGTAACTAAGAAAAAAAAACGTTGCAGAGTTGCGTGTCGGAATTCACAGAATGACCCCCAGCCCTAAAACATTAAACATGTTAAAATTAAAATTTACTTGTTATTTGTCTGCAGGTAAAAAGAGGTGATTTCGAGCAGTTGCTGTGATTTTTTACTTGATTATTACTATCTTAGTTTTTTATTACTACTTTTCGGAGATTTTGTTACTTTTAATTTTTTTTTTGAAAATTTTGAGATGAGAAGCTTTTTTTTACATTAAAGTAGGTAAGTACCTATCTACTTTTCAATATTTTGTTTTCTAATTTAGAAGTGAGGCATTTATTTTTAATCCTGCCATAGCCGGTCCCCAGCACGTGTCGTTATCCGTTTTGTTTCAAAAAGTTTATCAACTTCGTTTGATTTCAAAAAGTACCTACTTTAACCACTTCGTTTGTTTTCAAAAGTACTAAGTACCTATATCCAATTCGTTAGATTTCAAAAGTACTATATCCTCTTCGTTTAATTCCAAAAAGTACTATATCCACTTAGTTTGATTCCAAAAAGCACTAAACGCCACCTTTTGATTCAAAAAGTACTATATCCATGAATCTGATATTTCAAAACTCGTTCAAAATTATTTTAAACTTTGAACAAGTTTACTTCTTTTCCAAAAATATTTATTATAATTTAGAAATATATAAAAAATGACATCATTGGTTTATAGCACGTTTTTCAGGTCGCAATGGTTTTTCGCGTTTTTCTCACGTTTGACCAAAATATATATACCTAGTACCTTTTGGAATCAAACTCCCCAATTACGTATTTCAAAAATAGTTTAGTGTCGTATAATTTGTGTTATTTTAAAATGTTTTCATTTACAATTTATATATATGTGTACAATGAAAACCTGCGTATATTTGCCGTATCCAAACATGCAATAGCCGAGTGGGTACTCCATGAGTTCGTGGAGAAGAGAAGAACATGAATATGTACTCTTTACATCCTTCACGAAATACCCTGAGTATACCCTGAGGTATGGTATGCTGAAAATTGAAGAAAAAAAAAAAGATATACGTGTGGGTACTCTATAAATTCAGGGTGACGAGGAGTGCATTTTTTGTGGTCTAGGAGATGGAAACCTTGAAAATTCGTTCAATTTATAAATTGAGGGGGCAAGTTTCAATAATAGGAAGGGTGTCCATAACTGGAGCTTTTACCCAATCTAGTGGAAAAAATTGAATAAGAATAAGCTGAAAGAAAAATATTCATGTGAACAAAAGTTTGGAAGCTCCGTCGACATAAATCGAGGATTCGTCGACTTGGAGGACGATAGCGTTGGAAACCCAGTGGCCGCCCTGGCTTGTGTCCAGAGGGTCAAATCCGTCAGGTTACGACCTGGGAAGTAGTTCAGGAGCGCCTCTCAGCCACACCTACACTCACACACACTGCACACACATACAAATGTTCACCCTTTCATACGAACTCACACGGGGACATCCTTTCTCCACGGCGGCTTGACTAGATCGGTCTCAGACGTCTGGGAACTCGCGAGGTCGAGCCGTTGGCGAAAATGTTTATGAGGTTCTTTCTTTCGGAATAGTTGACCAAGTTTAACTCGGAGTCGTAGATAGATCTTGGAAGTTCGTTTCATAAATCGCATATTTTGGTCTCCAAGTAGCTATCAATTTATTTGAAAAATAGCTGTTTATTAGAAAAGATTCGCCGATTGGTGGTACACAGGCGAGGTTGGAGTGGAAACTCGCACATCTACCTTTCCAATAGGGTAGGTCAGTAAAGAGGAGATTATGAAGCGAATCATCAGCTACATTGGTACCTATTTGTTTTGTTCTCTCTGTGAAGTTCCACTGTGTCTACATTCATGTAGGATGTTCGAAAATCAGGTCAAGGACAGTCCTAACCAGCGAGGAATTGTTAAATATCAATTGAATTGGATAATAAAACCTTCGGAAAATTTGATCTGTAGTTGGGTAGATTTACTCATAGTGGTAATGTTGGGATTTTCTTTGTTTCTTATTGGTCTAGATTTATTATATAGGTTATTCATACAGGTTATAGGTTACTATACATACAGGTATTTATTATATAGGTAGGTATATATAAATCTGACATATGAATACGAAAAAATAAAATAAAAAATGAAACGAGACTTGAGATTGATTAGAAGATGAGGACTAAAAACCTGCCAAACTAACCATGTCGACTTACTAGCGTCACTACAAGAGTTCACTTCTTCACGATTTTCGTGAAAAAATTCCGAGGAAAGTTTAGCATCTGCGAGTCCTCGCCCTTGCTGCTCTTTTTCGCGTTTCGCGTTTTGGCATCACGCGACGTACAAAAATACTCTCCATATCAATATTATCGAGAACTAGTTATCAAGTCAACTATTCAAGAAGGCACTTAGGAACGATTGGGTTTATAACGGAAATAATGGTTTCAAATTTTCTGATGAAATCGCTACCTATCCACCTGAACTAATTAGATTTTTGTTTTACCCTTATTAAGGGTGAATTGGAGCTAATCATGGTTTTGCTTCACAATTTATGCTTCCCAAGGAATAAGTTTGTTTTTTATGTTGTAAAAAAAATTGAATTAAACTTGAATTTGCACCTGAACAATGTAAGATTGTAAAATGTATCGTGCAGTAAGTCAAAAACAAATTTGGTCCTCCGAAATCAAAATTTTCTTGCGTGTTTTATGATTCAGTTCTTAATTTTTTGTTCCTGACATAACTAAACAAAATCATAGTCCGAATTTGACGATATTTTCAGCGTTGACGTGCATTAGCCTCAAAACTGCCCTGTTGATTTCAACGACAGAAGAACAGCTGCGTGTAATCTTACTCGATTTTGCGCCTCAACTTTACATACATTTTTAGGTCACTGTTGCTGAGCCAAAGAAAAAGGGTCAGGTGGGATAATTGAGAGAGAAATTTGTACATTTTTATATTATTGTGTGAAGTTTACTGTAAAGCGCCCCAACTTTCCCACGCTTCAAACTCAGAAATAGCTGTATTCAATAGCCTAATTTTTAGCGTTTCCAATTACCCCTGGTATTCCCAATTGCTCCATAGGGTTAGGGGTAGGTTGGAATGGCTATTTCTCCACCTTCATGTATATAATTAAGCATCCCTCTTCACAATTACCCCGAGTTATGTTCTCAATTACCCAAACTCAAGTGGTCATGTAGACATTGTCCCATGAATTTGGCTACAAAATCAGAGAACCAATCATACATTGACGAAAATCTTTATTTAAAAGTCTGTAGCATCTGTTAGTTATATGCAAGTCAGTTTTCCAAAATGTATCATTTCTTCCAAAAAAAGTTTGAACAAATTTATTCTCAAGAAGAAAAAAGTCGGACATTTCATTCCCAGTTAGCCCTGAGGTAAAGATCTCAGGGATAATTGGGAACGTTCGTTCATTAGTAAGTAGGAAAATGGTTGGGCCAAAATAATTTCAAATACCAATTTGTCTCAATTATTGTCAATAAATTACTTTACCTTTGAAATTTGTACTCACCCCCAGTTCAGGAACTTAGGACAACAACTTACTTTTATTTTCGAAAAAAGTTAACACTGGTGTCAATTTTATCTTGACGCTGCCACCAGATGAATGGAAAACGCGGGAACACGATCAATAAATTACTCCGAACGATGCTTCAAGTTTCATGACATTTTGGTTCTCTGAAACTCTGCATGAGGGCTGCCATCGCTTGTACCCAATTATCTACCCCTTATTTCCAATTGCCTCACCTGACCCTAAACAGCATTTTCATCATGATTCGAACAAGGAAGAGAAAAGGAAAAAATAATTTAATCGAGGTCATCTTGAATGTGAAGCTATTAAACTCATTAAATCAGAAAAACATCATGATCGTAAATATTCAGTTGTATATTGGAGAATTCATTAGTAGTACTTCTGAATGAGACAATCAAAAATCCCCACTAATCTATTCGTCCCTTTAATTCTATGTGAGAATGTGCTGGCCAACAAACGTGGCAGCTATTTTATGGGACGAATATCAGTTTTATTACTAGTCGTCAGCTCTGCTAGTTGAGCCTATTTGGCAACACTTCCATATTTTATATCAAGCTGTAACAATTTATGTACCTCTTTTGCTTCTGTGGAATGGTTTACCAACTTCAAACCAACTTGAAAGCTTTCAAAATAGCTACTTTTCTATAACTCGAGTTAAACAGCTGGATGATTATAAAAGCCTCTATTTTCGACTGGGATACTATTCAAGTAAATGTGAAATAGAGGAGCATCTAGGATGTGAGGGTGATAAAACGGCATCAGCGCTGCCTGGCGACGATTAGATGAACCTTCCGGAACTCAAAACCTACGTTATCACACTTATCAATCGGCCAATGTGATTTGTGAAGTAGGTATCGTGTGCCGCGTTCCTAAAGCCGGGTTCCGTAGTGCTTATTAAGCACGGATGTTAACTTTTGAAGGAGGGTGTTGCGTATTGGAAAATCAGGTATTGTACGGATTACGGACATACCTAGCTACTTGATAAACTTCGTAACGAACTCCTCAACAACTCAATCTCTCTCGAACGTTATTCAAGTTTTTATTGAGTATTTCAAGTTTTTCAAGAGTATTTCAAATACATATTTCAAGTTTTAATTTCAAGAGTTTTTATTGTTATTGTAATGACTTTTTAGTCGAGATTATTCTGATATTTTTCATGAGGTTAAATGAAGTTGAATTATCGTACAATGAAGGTCTATTTATACTTACAGAGTATAAATTGACCTTCATTTTACTTTAATTAATTTTACCTTAATTCATAAAAAGTACTGTTACGAAAATATGGAGAATACAAGACTTTTGATGTTTATCATAAGCTTTGTGATATATTGAGACAACAGTCTGAATTATAGATGTTCAAGTTCATCTCATTGATTTTTGGATTGTAGTTCACTCAAAGGTGATATAAAAGTTACTGTTCGGTAGGTATGTAATTCACTACACTGTATGTTCCTTCTGTGCCTGTTTTTCTTGACATAACTACGATACCATTGTAGTGATTCCTTATTTTTTCTTAATTAGAGGGAAATTGTGAATTTTAGACATTGTAACCAAGTAAGTTCCCCTGAAATGTCATATTGACACTGTGATACGTCTAGGCTGACTCGTTTGTTCCTATATTCATGTACTGTAAGACAGACATCGTTTTGTAGTAATGACAATTTTTTTAGACTGTCCAGGAATTTTTTTCCACCCGGAAATGAGTCTTGTTTTACAATGATTTAGGTAGGTACCTACTAAAAGTACTAATGTTCCTAATGACCTCAATGGTGATTATTTTTGGGATTTTTTTCATTGAATAAATCCAATAACCATTACCGATGTGGAATTCAATCATTTCATTCCCCAATTTCCCGAAAACGACCTTTGTTTTGATCCATTTAACACGATTTTTTACTGGTATTCGTCACATCGACGAATGAGTTGCAATACGCACAAAAAAATGGGGTTGCATTCTAGGGTTAAATAATAATTTTATCATTATTACATAACAATTTTATTATTACATTATAATTTTATTATTATTATGAGAATTTATATAACAACAATGAGGAATTTCACCGAATTCTGTTTGCATTTTTCCTGAATAGTTAATGGTGTGGGATAGCTGAAAATCGGGGTGATAGTTACCTTGTCAAGTTCATTGTTGATGGCCATGGTTAAAAACAAGCCAGTGTTTTGAAGTATTACTTTCAATAATGAACCTCTGGAATTAAAACTAGGCATAAAACTAAAATCTGAACACATTTGAGCCGAAAAGGTTTGCTAGTTAGATTATTATCAACCCACAACTTTATCTCAACCCTAATATTTCTGGATTAATCATGATATTAAACTAACAGGAAAACATTTAAAATTAAAAGAAATGTATTACAAAAATATTTATTGATATATACTTACATGCAGTTGGGAACTTCCGGTCATTGATAACAAATTACCTTGTTCTCAACTGAGAATCATGAATTAATAAACACTTGATACATTACAACACAATTAAATTACTTGACAATCACAAATTGGGGTGCAGTACAAAATAAATCAATAAAATGACTACGCCAAGCAGGCATCATTTCTACAGAGCTTACCAATTTTGGATTTGATGACATGAAGTAAGTTCAGAGTAGCCACACAACTTGGAAAAGTCAGGAGATTTCTTCTGATAAAGGCAGTTTTTTTTTCATTAGATAAAGACATCACTGAGATAATAATAAAATAAATAAATAATATATTTGATTTATTATTGGCGTGTTTTATTATTTTATATTTATTTATTATAGAATAATAAATAAATCATATAAATAAATATATTTATATAAATATATCTATCAATTTTCACCAAAAATATAAAATCTACAATTTACCTATTCCTTAGCCCGGAATCAGGTAGCCCCCCTCCGGGGGGATATAATATAGTATTACACATATTGTACTTTTATATTTTATTTAATATTAACCATAGTCATTAGATTAATCATAACGGATTATATTGACTTTTATAAGAAACTAAATAAAATTTTATAATATATTTGAATTAAGTATATCCATTTAAGGCGTACAAAATGAATTTTATTCATTTTGGACTCGTTATGACTTTCAGTATGAATTTTAAGCCAACCTGAGACTCTACAAAATCCATCTTGCACCACACAGTCCCAAATAGAAAGGACCAAATAGATTTTGGCAATGTTTGAGTACTAATTGAAATGGTCGTTGAAGAAGCCAAACAAACCTGAACATCCTAACGAATTATTTCTCCTGGTACAAAAATCTGTTCAGGAGATATTAGAATACGGTTTTCTTCATTGCAGTCATCTCCAGCAGTCACAATCTCGTCCGCAGGTACCATCACGACCAAGAAAAAATGAATAAAAACAAAATAAGGAAAAAAAGTACCTACTCAAAACCATCCAAATTTGTTAGTTACAAATTACTAACTGAGTAATTAAATCAATTATAACGTATTCAATTATGTCACTATGATAGTTTATGCATAAACTGTTTTCTAAATTACTCGTACCTAAGCTTTAATGTATACTTACCACTTGGTAGATTGCTAGAGATAGAGTCCAGTAAGTCCCAAGTGTGTCGTCAGTATGAAATCCCTTCTAACATGGAATGGAGCCTGCAAAGAGAAAAGAAAGAGTACCTATTCATTTAGTTTTTGGTACCAGACAAGCATTTAGGTAAAGATTTGCAAAGTCCTATGCTGATGTATCACCAGAACATTATTTATTATTTGAGATAAAATTAAATAGGTAAACATAGACGGGTAAATACATTACTTACGTTTGCCGGTATGACAATGGGGAAATTCCTTTTATAGTCAAGCTTTTCTGGGGTTTCATCCAAGTGCTCGGAGCAGACGGTGGTATCTTTGTTTATGCATCTATATTCCGTGCCTTCTGTAATCTACCATTAGCTCCTCTGATTATCGCCAATATTACGAATATTCTACAGAAAGTGCATCTTGCAAGATTTCTGAGTGCTTCTCGCAAGGTTTTATGTGAATCTCCTCATCATTACATCGCTTCAGTATAACACAATTTCCCCTGGGTAACAGCAAACAGGGCTAAGGAAATCGATAGGATTTGGTGGGCGGATTATATCCTGGTCGTCCAACTTTGCACGGTCGCTATTGCACTCAATGTATGCACAGTTATGGCATTGTGGAAGTGGAACTGTTCTAGTTATCGGGGGAATATCACTAGGTACTATTAACTATTTTGCTGTACGACTCTGTTGAGGGCAAGCACTTCGTCACAGCGAGGTAATATACGGAGAACTCTTCGTCCAGATTCTCGCACTGGAGATTCGCAAAATCAGGCAAAACAAAACACACGCGGAAAATCAGCAAGGCGAAACTACGGTAAAATGTGTCAACGATGTACCGAGCTGTCATCACATCGGCCGATACGTGTGATAAGTGTGATAACGTAGGTTTTGAGTTCCGGAAGGTTCATCTAATCGTCGCCAGGCAGCGCTGATGCCGTTTTATCACCCTCACATCCTAGATGCTCCTGTGAAATAGGGCAACTTACTCAGAATTGAATTGAGCCTACATGGTACCACAAAATATCTAATATTACGAAATGAATCATGTAAATATCCACAATCTTATCTCTGACGGACGAGTGCGCCGAAATTTTCCACGGAGCCATACAATGAACTGATTATTATTTGGGCGTATCGAAGTGGCTGGAAACGAGAAAAAAATTCACCTTGAAGAAGAAAGCTAATACTCTGGTTGGGCAATGAGTCCAGCTGTTTTCAAACATTATCATCATTGATGAATGATGATGATGTTTGAATTTTGACAATTTGAGCTTGAATTTCGGTATTAATAAACTTTTAGTTATTATTTTTTAATTTAATTTTTTTTATTTGGCATTACAATACTGTATACAGCCATGCAATTTAATATTAATTTAATGTTCCATTTATCAAATAATGTTACTTGTTGTTGTTCCAGATGATAATGTTATAATTTGACAAAATTAAAAAATTTCCTTATAAATTAATACATTTTCAGATGATAAAATTGACATGTAATCTGTGTTAACATTGGTTTTGGTTGTCACTGTTCTAAACAATACTTTTGTCTTTGGTCTTCAAATTCTGGGCATTATGATGTGACGCAACGTTCCTTTTTGGATGGCCACACTTTACGCATTTTGGCGAGTTCCTTCGTCTGATTTTATACAAGTATGCGTCACAAACGCCGTGGTTAGATCTCAGACGGAAAATTGTTCGGCAGATGGTTTCAGGCAGATTTTTCTTCGTAAACCATGGAAGACGCGGTGGCTGTGGTTGAACTCCTTTGCATGAGAGCCCGTTACTTGATTCTATATATTTTTGTTTCCACTTTTCACGTAGATTTTCTTTTATCAAAGGTACTAATTCCTCTATCATCCCAGGGGAGTTCAGTGCCGTTCCCGACACCGATCCAAACCCTCGTCAGCCGATCAACCAGCTCATTCGGAATCAATCCTGCGTGCGCCTTTACCCATACGAAAATGACCTCCTGGTTGTTGTTTTGGCATGATTTCAGTGTTTGGAGTAGTCGGACCATCAGACCGTTCTTTACTCTTTGAGTGGAGCTGGTTTTGAGAACTTGTAGTGTGCTTAACGAGTCTGTGCATATCAAGTGTGGTCCGCCGTTGCTGTTCTGGTTACTGATAAATTCCAGTGCTTTGATTATTGCGTTCACTTCGGTATTGAAGGATGATGGCATACAGGGTAGCTTAAATATTTCGTTGTTTTCCGTTCTTACTACATAAAAAGCGCATCCTGCACCATTTCCAGATTTTGATACGTCGGTGAAAATGAGAACGGCCTCTGGCCACCGAGTGTTGACGAAATGATGGAACTTTTCGTTAATTGTCAATTCTTCTCTATTTCCGTTGTTAAATAGGTGGATTTTCACGGGTGTAATGAGTCTTCAGATGTCAACATGAATGGACAGGGTTTATGACTACAGTGAAGATTCGAAAGGTCCATGTAATCTTGTGTGAAACTATTGACGATCGGAGATACCTTCATCCTAGTTCTTGAAGTCAGTATATTCGTCGTGAGTTTACAAATGACGTGAATTATGAGACGTCTAGGGGATAGTATTCTTAGAAGGTATCGGTCTGACAACATTTGGAAACGGAACTTCAACGGGAGTTCTCCCGCTTCAGCTAAAATTACGTCGATTGGCGTTGACTGTAGGAATTCCATGCACTGACGAATACTTTCATACTGCAGTCTCGATATTTTGAGTAGATTTGAATCGGCGTTCCCATAGAATATAGTCCCGTAACTTATTAGCCCTTTTGCTTCCGAGTCTACCAAGGTAACGGAAGCTTTGTTTTCACTTTTCAAGGATGAAAAAAAAAGTTCTCCAAAATCAAAATTTCCACTCGCGTTTTACGTTTCAGACCTTCCTGAACAATTTTGGTTCCGTGTCTGTGTGTCTGTGTGTCTGTCATGAATTCCTTGTAACGCGCATAACTATACGAAGTTATTTTCCGATTTCGATGAAATTTTCAGGGATTGTGCGGGTTGGTGTGTAGACAGTCCTATGAAAATCATCATCTCCGGACTGATTGAAGCGACTGCGCATGCGCAAACGTGAATTCCTTTTAACGGCCATAACTTCTACATTTACCATCCGATTTCAATGAAATTTTCAGGGATGTTACAGATTAGTATTTAGATGGTCCCTTATGAAAATCACCACCTTCGAACTGATAGCAGCCACTGCGCATGCGCAAACGTGAATTTCCTTGTAATAGCTATAACTTCTACATTTTCCATCCGATTTCGATGAAATTTTCAGGGATGTTACAGATTAACTTGTCTCGATGTTTTGACATTATCTACTATGCATCGGATCATCTATACAATCGGGTTATGGATACGAGGAACCTATGTGCCACACCCACTTGGCAGACGTTTTTGTTTGTATTGTTGTAAACCTTCATTACCTAGTTGTTGTAGAATTAGTCGCGGAAATGACTTTGAGTGTGGTTCAAAGATGAAACAAGGTTCGTACAGTCCCTAGTTAATTCTCAGTCTTAACGTATTGTATGGATCATCCATTGGGTACTTTTCCTATTGTTGTTTTGAAATTGCTTAAAAAGAAGGACTAATCACCTCTCCTCCCCCCTCACTTATACGGATTAACCACTCAACATAACGTACGTTCATTTAAACCTGTAGCTATGGGTTTGTTTTGCATAAATACACCAGAGTCAAAAACACAGAGTAAGGTATAAAATCCGGCAGGTACTCCAGGAGTCGTAAGAAAGTAAAAATCGGGACTCGCAGAAACGCCTCGGAGACGTACAAAAACCTACCTACCGATTTATAGTCTTTGACCAAGTGCATTTTCGTTTTCCACAATATTCACGCAACTACTCTGTGAAAACGCGAGATCTCCAGAAAAGGTAGGCAAGCCGGTACGAGCGTTTCATGAAATTATTCGAGTTTTTTCCTACCTTCCTCCATTACTATTCGCGATTATTGTTTTTATGATTCCAGACTAAAACAGCTTGTAATTGCATCCGGTGTCGGTCGATTCAACGCAGTCAATTCTCTCCCGAGTGAAATTCTTTCGATTTTTTCCTCGAAAAAGGGGAGGCTTTTGCGTTCCTTTTATTGGACGATAAAAATTAATAGGTCCGAATCTCGCCTTTTGTAATTGAAAAATGGACCCCACCTTACGTGGAAAGACGGGTAAAATGTTTTTGAGTGTATATGATCTTGAGAGACTCGATTTTCAGAGTTTCCCAGTTCAAAGCGGTCGAGGAAATGTGGAAAAAAAAGTAAATACGCGAGTAACAGTAGATAGTAAAAGACAGATTAGAAGACTCGAAAAATGAGGAGATATTCTCTCGAACGAGATTTCTTGTGAAGAAGGGATCTCGAGAGGAGTTTTTCAGTTTTATGTCAGGATTATACACTACCTCTCATCTAAACAGCTATTGCTGAGAAATCCGATAGGTAATTCTGCTCTACGCAATATAACGGGTCTTCTGGGTGGGATGTGCTGCTTGAAAATCGGGATTCGATGATGCAGAGAATGGGCGTAGTGGTCTGGAAGATTGGTCCTGAGCGAGACCATTGGTTGCAGGTATTCGAACAGGTATTAGAACACATCTTGAAAAAAATTAGCTTTTTCGAATAAAGCCAAACTCAAAAAAGTCCAACTGTAGCTGAAAATTATTTGAATCGGTTTCTTTTAAAAGGGCGTAAGTCCTAGCAACCAAACTTTCGGGAAATCAAGAAAAACTTCCTGTATGCCGCTATTGATAAAATTGTGAGAGGAAAACTTTTTTTCCGTCTCAGCAATCAATTTGACGCGTTTTACGTATTTTTCCAGATTTTTATCCCTCACCTTGGGGCTCCAAATTCGCTGCCCGATTTATAGATTGATGATCCGATACATAGTAGCTAATCTCGAAACATCAATCTCTAAATACCCTGCACTACCTGCTCTACACCCCAATCCGCATAATCCCAGAAAATTTGATCGAATTCGGTCGAAAAAGATAGAAGGTAGGTATGGATGTTACAACCGTTTCCCTATCGATTTAGGGGCGATGATTTTAGGAGACCATCTACCCGCTCACCACAAAATTCAATGAAAATTCCATGAAAATTGGAGTTTTCAAGGATTTTATGGCAGACAGCCTATCCACACAGACAGACACGAAAAAAACGGAACCAAAATTGTACAAAACGTAAACGCAAGTGGAAATTTTGATTATGGAGAATGTGTTTTTTTAAACCTTGAAATGTGAAAACAATCTAAGTTTCCGCTGCCAAAGTAAGTCCGGACTTACGTCCTTCTAAAAGAAACCAGGATTTTCTAGGACGATTTCTATCATGTTAGACACGTCATTCGCATGCCCTTTTAATTGCAAACGATGCACCTAGGGTTAAAGAACAGAAAAATGGGGGAAAATGGCATTTTTGTAGACTTAAGCCCTTTTAAAGAACCCCAATTCATTTATAAACTACTGGAACTCAGTACATGGAGCTAAGATCCTGAAGAAACGAGTAAAGATCAGAAAGAGACGTTCTTACTGGATGAATTCACTTCTCTCTCTGACCTACGACTACACGGTCGATGACGCCATAAATCTGGAGGTTTCAAGCTGGAATGGCCAGGCCTGCAGGAAACTTTCCGACGCTCCCCTCTTTCTTGACCTTCCGGAGATAAATTCGAGTTTAAGCCGTGCCAAGCCGAGATGTGGAGCCTTTTCCTCGCATTTTTTCCCACTTCTTTCCATTCCCCAACGCCTTTTTTTGCGGTTGGGTCTCTGAACTAGGAGGCATTTGGAGGGGTCTGGATCACAAAAGCGAAAAACTCTCTAAGAGGCGGCATTTTGAAAAAAGAGGTCCAGGTGATTGCACGTACCGGCCGTTTGGCGGCGTCGCGGGCGTAAGGTGGACATTCTTTCTGTACCGTTTGAAAAAGAGAATTATGCGATGTGACGTTCGAGTATGAGTGCATGGACTCGTCCTTATGTATGAGTGTGCTTTTGAGAAGGGTACACAAAAAGCGGATTCCTCCTAGTCCGTTTATATCTTCAGCTGCCCTCGTCGTGGGAATGAGAAATGGCGCGAGCGTTGTGGAGAAGGGAATTTAGGTGGTCCTTCGTGTCAGGTTGTTTTTACCGTTGGGAACCTCGAAGTTTAGAGTTAAGTAAGGTCTGCTGCCAAATTATTAACTAGCGACAAGATATCTAGGAGGGCTTCAAGACCACTCCCGATATAAATACTACCACAATCTTTCTGAGGTGTACTTGTGTCGTACCTTTACCTCCTGATCTTGACGTATTGAAACAAAGAAGTAACTGCTATAAATTATTGACACGGGTATGGAGTCGGCAGACAATTATTATGATTCAATGTAATATTATTATATTCCGAAATGTGAAACATGATATTAGAAATAATATGGTTATATATATCATAATACATATGTGGGCGCGGGAAACTTGATTATGGAAGACCTTACATATGATTACTGGATTATAATAAATCAACGAAGATTCAATACGATTCATCAGTTTCAAGGGACGTAACTCTAAAAGTATCCATTTTATGGTGAATAAATGCATACCTTCCTACTTGGAAGTTACTATAATTATAACTATTATACAAATGCACATTTTGAAGGTTGCTAAAAAAAATCCAACCTCCATCTTGTTGCATGTATGAAGAATCAGACACAATAAAACACATCGAAAAGCTAGGAATGCAATTATGAGGAATTGTTGGATGTGAAAAACAAATGGACGTTCATTGAAACAAAAAACTCCGCAAATTATTACACAATGGCTTATTATTATACTGTATAGAACTCCGTTCTTCCATTAATATTACAGAGTAACAATAACATCGCTGTATGAGAGCTGTGAGTGCCCTCATTACGAAATTGTGTTCTTAGTTGCTAAAAAGCACAACTGAGTGACATAAAATTATATATTTTTTTAAAATTTCAGCTAAAATTTGTGATTAGGCGTTTAATGTCAGTGAACAATTTTTTTGCAATTCACAATCGTGTTTTTGATTTTTTGTTAGTCCAACTTTGCCATGGTCATCTAACATTTAACCGGACATTAGGTTTATTTTGCGATTCACACTCGTGTTTCTGATCATAGTTCTCCTGGGGAGCGAACGGTTGGTCCTACAGAGCTTTGGGTGGTATTAATCGATTCTAAAAATTCAATTCCATTTTAAATCGGTCAAAAAACAGTTTCTTCATATCGATAGTTTTCGAGCGAGGGCGTTTTGGAAATTGTAACCCATTTTTTCACCTTTTAAAAGTGACCAACACTAACCAAAAAAAAGTATCTTTCTCAATAGCGAAGGTTCATTATAGAAAATAATAAACCAAAAGAGGTAATCGTTATCATAGATAATCAACCCTTATCTTTGTTAGTAGGGGGTATTGTCATTAAATCCACTATACGTAAAAGTAGAAGGGAAGATCGAAATTGGTTATGATGATTTCGCTCATGGCTGCTTATTTCCTCACCCTTAAGTTAAGAGTGTTTCACCAACAGCACACCTCGAAAATTATGAGGACCTGCGAGCAGCCACTAATCCAAAAACTGACTGACTTTGGTGATTTCACGGGTTTTCATCCTCGAAATTGGATACTTTCGAATGAAAATTATTTTTGATGGGTTAAAAATATCGTGATAGCTTTCAATTCAATTCGTTGTAAGGTCGAGACGTAAAATAACACACAGAATTGAAACGAGTGTCGGCCTGAGGGAGGTATTTCAATCATTTGATCCTCACGTCCTACACCTTGAGGCCACATTGAGATGAGAAAGTTTCGCTTGGAGGCGTCCGAGTTTTCGACATGCAAATGCCCCTCGGTCGACATACGCCAGATTACACCTCCACCGGAACGAAAAAAAAAATCCGTAAGAGAGAAATTTGGAAAGGTATTTCTGCAGGCAATGAAGTCCGTTACGAAAAAAAAATTCCGTCATTCCAATAAACATTGAATATTTATGAGGTTCATCCAGCTTCCATAGAGATTGTGTTGGGTTGCGCAGACACGTCTTTGCATTTCAATGGTCATTCCAGAATATGAATTTTCCGTAATTGTTGAATCGGCTCAGACTGGTATTTGAATATATTTCATTTATAAGTAGTCCAGTACTGCACTGGTCGAAAAGCACTGGAAATTTTCGAGTCTTTTTGAAAGCTTTGTATTTGTGCAGGGATCAAAAAAATGTGGGTGCTCCAAAATCAAAATTTTCACGCGCATTTTATGTTTTAGAGTAATAAGTAATTCTAATAATGGAATAATGATAATATAACAATACTAACCTTTGAGGTAATGTATGATTTTGATTAAATTTCCAGGAGTTAAGCGAGTTATTACCTGGGCGGTCCTCTACAAAAGCGCTTAATTCATTGATACTTCAATTTCTTAGTTTATGATGTTCCGAAGTCTCTAAAATTTGGGGGGTATTCGGGTGAAGACTCTAAGGCAAGTGTATTCGGTTCAGTAGGAGCCATGACAAAAGCAGAAAAAGGTCCAAATACTTGCCCCAAGCTAAACAATTCGAAATAATCATCCAGTTTTGAGGAGATGTTAAGTCGTCCCCCGTCAAGGCGGGATAGCGTAATCATAATAAACTTGGTTTTAGTAGAAACCAAGTGCTCAAAACGTGCTCAAATACGCAGGAGGGTAGTTGGGAGTAGGTACGAGAATGATTGCTTAGAGGCATTCAATAATCAGATCGTCAAGCTACTTAGGAATTATTTTGAAAATTCGACATTTACATTAGAATTGCTCTTCTAGATCAGTACATGCATAGTAAGCTCTACAGTAGCTAAATTTTGTACCTGCAGAATGCTATACAGTGAGCTATATTTTCTCTTGAGATGTTCATTTATGGACTTGGGTTCTCTACACTTTTGGGGTCCATAATGGGTTTTTATCAAGGGTTTACACAAAACTTTAAATGATTTTGATAGGACCGCTTATCATGTTTAGTGATTTATAGTTTCTTGATGTAAGATGCCTAGAAAATCAACCAAAGACTCAGTTGGAACCGAAATCGTTCAAAAAGTTCCGAATCGCAATAAAATGTAAATTCAATTTTATTTTGCAAGGCCCAATTTAGTTTTCTTTTGGTACGAATACGAAGTACAAATTGAGCTGTCAGTTCTCCATCTTATAAAAAATGAGAAGGAACTTCTAGAACCTTGAATACCAAAAATAATTTTTGCTGGCCCAAAGTTCGAGAGAACTGGTACAAAGTTTATCCAATAATTTTCCATTCCAAGGTCTGGGAGCCCTCTGAATCTCTCTTTCTCGAGAGTCACCGACTGACGAAACATTCCCATCGTATGATAGTAAAGAAGATGACATCCTCAAAAGGAGGAAGCGGTTGAGGGAAACTGTCGGATCGAGAAGCCGCCTTCTACCTCACAGATACGATTGGCGATGCTTCAAGTTCCCCGTCGTCCTGGAGAGGGGAGTCGTAAAAGATATAACGTTAATCGTAGTTTTACGATGGGATTCAAGGGCGGTGTTTTGAAAGAAGGGAAGAAGAAAACGTGAACAAAGACTTTCGATTTTGAATGGGAAAGAGAAGAGGAGAGACGACCCACGTGAAGCTCAGAGCGGCTTCATTTCACTTGTTAGCCTCCTTCGAGCCGTATTTCCCGACTGAGGGTCTTTTATGTACCTACTAGAGGTGCTCGGACTGAGTTGGCACTCGACCTTGAAATAAATTGCCACGGGAGAAATGTGTGACTGTAAGTAAACGGAATTGACACATACAAATGATTAAGAAATAATTTTGAAACAATTTCGATGGAGAGCATTTTTGGTTGATCTTTCCATCATATACACATTTAATGACCTAAAAGCGCTTATGTAATTAAAAGAAACGCCGGAATGTACAATTATTTACTGTAATTTTACTAATTACCTACTATTTATAATTACCGCATTTAAATCAACCCCCGATAAATCCCAAGCTATGATTTTTTGAAAGCGGTCTCTGGCCACAACTCATCTCCCACACACATCGGAATTTATTTGACCGATGATTTGTCATGGAAGAAGATTTGGTATGTTCCATGGCCTCAAGAAGCTCTCATATGGTTAAACCCAGCCTTTGTGAGTTTGTTGGTTCCTCATATTACGTTTGAAGACGTCCTTCTCATTCCCTCGATAGATTACAAGTTACTTTCAACTCTTGCACCCAATATGTTTTCAAATTAAAATCATCTGGCCCTATTTCATCACATATCAATAATATTCTGAACTAATCTTGATACTTCTCATAAAATTAATCCCATTATATATAATGTATTTAAATGATTAATATTATTAATGATTATACATTTTTTATATACATTTTTAGATTTGATGTTACTTATATCGTAAATTATTTAACTAAGTTACCCAAAGAGGGACTTAAGTCTTTAGTAAACTGTTTTAAATAAACTTTTATTATTATTATCAATAAATTAATATAATCCTGAAAATCGGTTCAAATGTACTGTCCGTACAAGGTGATCACTCTAACACGAATTGAACATTGACGACACTATACACTTTCAGAAATATCTCAAATTAACTTTAGCAAGAAAATACAAATTTTTCCGTAGAGAACTTGGACAAGATTTATTTTAATAATTGTACACAGATGAGTACATTCAAAACATATCGGAAATAGATTTAGAAATCATGAGGCTGAGACATATAATTTGATTTTTCCTAATAACTTGTTTCAACTTGTTCGTGAGACGAATAAGTCTTATAACCCATCGTATTTTTCAGTATTTTCAAATAGGATCAAACCCATCCTTGATCTTGATTGAAAACAATGAAAAGTTTTCCAAGTGGTCGTCGTACATAGCTCTATGGTATGTCATGTAATTTAATAAAATATCATCAAAATCGGAGGAAAAATGTGAAAATTATGAGGATTTTACGTTTTCGCGTCAATTTAATTCATGGGGCACCATCATGATTAGAACCCGCACAATCCCTGAAAATGTCGTCGCAATATGACTGTAACTTCATATAGTTTTGTCCGTTACAATGATTTGGGGACATTAAACTTATTAAGGCATATTTCTAACCCTGCGGTTGCTTTTACTGTCATTGCTCTTAAATTTCTAGGGTGATTTTTCACATAAATGCTTGAAACAGAGCCAAAAACTAGGTTTTTTTTTCTTTCAAAATAAGCTATTTTTGTCCCCTGAATCGTTGATCTGGAGAACCATAAATTTCGCTACGTCTTTTTCTTTCATAGTAAAGGGTATTATGTGGCTGAATAATATTTAGCCATTACATATTACGTATTCTTGTATCATAATCTCGGTGGTCACATTTGTGAATATATTTCATAGTGCCTTCTCGATTTCCACAAAGATGTATGAGTAGTGGAGAAAGGCGAAGCCATCACAAGGTCAGCAACATGGGCTTGTAATGTTATCGTCATTGATATAGCTTAGATGATTTTTGAAAATGTTGGTTTTCAAGCACATTGGAGTAGATGGTACTCTCACTGTAAACCTTTTATTTAGGCATCTTGAGGAACCTAATTAAATCGATGAAAAGCCTCATTCATGGAGATATCAAAGTATTTCAAATATGGATATGGGGTTTGGTGTACATTTTTGTATTGTTCGAATTTTTCCAGGGATTTCAGTGAATGAGAAATTTAACGACAGACACGAGTGGACAATGTCAGGATGAAGTGCCATTGGATCGCAGCTTCGACTTAAGACCTACCCGCATGCCACATTTCCCTTTTTACGACTTATACAAGTTCTTCACATCTCACTGTCAGTTAATGTTCCTCCATTTGCGCCCTCAATTCGCTTACTTATCTTCACGAAGATGGATGATCTCGATGAGTACATTATGGCGCCAGTAGAATCCAGGATCTGTGAAAGTCGAGTAAACCCGTCACTCCATCACAAGTTACGAACAATAATTATTATATTTGTTCTAGTTATGCATGGTGTCAGCGGCACTCGTGAGCTCTGAAGAGGAGTCGTAAACACGAGATCGCACAGTAATGTGATTATCACTAAGCGGTGGGAAGTATGTTATCACTTGATAACTACGACTGGTAACTTGTTGTGTGAAAATTCAATAATCAACTAAAAAATATTTGTGCCAAATTGGGTGAGCACTTTGAATTTCTTACAATACGAACGCATAGAATTACTACTTACCAACAATAATTAGGTAAGTAGTAATAAGAAGTGTATGACAATCGACCCGATGTAAATTATGTCAGCTTTATTGGGATTTGGGTCCAACAACAAATCCTCCTCTTTCACCAAATTTTCGAAAAATTTATTTTCTTCATCAGGGTCAAAAACAACTCATCCTCTGACCCTGATGAAGAAAATAAATTTTTCGAAAATTTGGTGAAAGAGGAGGATTTGTTGTTGGACCCAAATCCCAATAAAGCTGACATAGTAATAAGAAGATCACACTTCTTAAAGGTGCGATAGTAGCGTATGAGCACGCTCTAATGTGAATCATCACATGATGTGAATTCATCATAACAACCCATTTTGGTCAATTTTCGATGATAATGTGGGACTGGCCCAAAGATGATCGATTATTGATTTAATCGCGATGCAATCAGGTTCATTCACGTTACATGTGAAAAAGCTAAGGATAATCAACATGGGGCCGAAAAGCTTCTCTGTGAAGATGATGTTTCATGATAGAGAATCTTTCAGAGGTCACTGTTCATAACAAGCATTCGTGCTGAAGCGAGAATATCTGGAAGACATTTAGTCCATCTTCTGGGCAGGTCCTTGAAGTTGTTGCGAGCTGCAGATCGATATTGCTGGGGATAAAAAGCAGGGAGGTCCAGTATCACCATGCAGGCTCATTCCAAAATACCTGGGATCAAATGATGGCAACCTAGAAAGATTGAAGAGGCACCTCACTCAAAGACCAAGCAGTCGGTCAGGAGGCATGCCTGTGACCAACCATTTCATCGCATCTCTCAACACGAACAGTACAAACAAACACCTGGTATTAATTTCCAACCAAGGCCTAAATTTGTTATTTGGCAACATCCCACGATTCCAACCATCTTTCAAGATCTAATCGTTCGATTTAGTTCAAATTGGGAAGGTTGTTGACGGCTCGCTCTTAGATGATTTCTTTGTATCGGGATCCAATTTTCATTCCATATCAACATTATCTCCCAAAAATTGAGTCGCAACTTATTTCAAGCTTCATAGGTTTATCGTTAATGTACCTTGCTTCAGTGCTTTTACCCAAATATTCTCTTCATCTATCCTCTTTCATAAAAAGTAGGTAGATACTGATGCCAAAAAATGAAAAAAAAAAAAGAAAAAATGTTCCCAAGCAAACCGTACCTGCTTTATTTTTTATTTCTTGTCCTTGGTTTCTTAACTGCAAACGAGTGGAATTTGAGGTTCATAGTTCGACAGTTGCGGTCAAGTTGGTGAAACATCCATTATTAACAGCTCTACCTCAACGGACCGTTTATTTCGGCCTCCTAAAAAATTCACAGGCCCGCCATATTGATCGGGGTCGAATGCTCAATTTTTGGCCACCAGAAAAAAAATCCTCCTTGTTCTCTCTTTCCATCTTTCAAGTAAACTGGGAGTTCTTCATAAAGTACGACAATGCTTAAATAATTTTACTGTGCTTAAATAGTATTACCGAGTATTTCGACAATTCACTAGGTGAAAAGGGTAAGGATGAAATGAAAAAATCCTCGTATCCAAAACCCGATTGTAAAGATGATCCGATGCATATTAGCTAATCTGGAAACATCAATATTTAAGTACCTTGCACTATACTCATAGGAGACCATATACACCCCAATCCGCATGAACCATGAAAATTTCGTCGAAATCGGATGAGAAATGTAGAAGTAAAGGAAACCGTTATAAGGAATTCATGTTTACGCATGTGCAGTGGCTACTGTCAATTTGGAGGCAATGATTTTAGTAGGAAACCCAATTACAACACGCCAATTAGAACAAACCTAAAAATTGCATCAAATTCGGATGAAAATGTAAGTATTATAGCTAGTATAAGGATTGATATAAGGTAATTGATATTATTGATATAAGGATTCTACTGTCAATTTTGGGGGCGTGATCTTCGTAGGGGATCATCTACACCCCTATCCGTATGAGCCCTGAAAATTTCATCGAAATCGGGTGAGAAATGTAGAAGTTATGGCTGTGGCAAGGATTTCATGACAGACACCAAAATTGTTCAGAAAGGTCTGACACGTGGAACTTTTAATTTTGGAGAACATTTTTTTTTTCAACCCTGAAAAGTGAAAACGAATCTTCCGCTACCTTGGTAGACTCAGAAGCAAAATAAGAAGAATTCCACAAGAAACATGAAAATTGGATGAATACCTATTTCCTGAGAAAAATGGGTAAAACTGTTGATGAAAACTGACCAGCTATGAGAAGGGCTGGGGGATGGGAGAGGTGGTGGGTGGCAATGTTGCTTCTTTATAAGGGAGGGGGGGGGAGGCGCCGGTTCGTTAGAGATTAGACTAACGCGCAACGATGATGGAAGCGCGACTGACTGAGAAATCTATAAATGACGAGAGAATCCGAGGTAATGCTGGTGCCAGGGTCAGGTTTATCGTAACAGTTTGTGATGTGTTGTGTCCACGCTTTGAATACTGGCAGCTGGCTTTCCTTTGAACGGGATTATGTTGATTTGGGTCAACGATATCTTAAAAACGGTTTCAAAAACATTCGAGATGTAATGAGAAACTGTCGTCCTAAAGAGGAACAAAGCGCCGAAAAACACTCGTGGGTGTAGACAAAAAATCGGGTCGTGAGAGCAACGACCGTCTCGAGGTTTTCGGGTGATGAGGAAGAGGTGGTCGGGGAGGAGGGGCGGGCGCGTCGCGACTCGGTGGGCCAACGTTTCGTGGGTTGAGGTAGGTCGCCCCGCACCTCCTCCTCCGCCGCATCGACGTCGCGCCTACAGCACGACCGGATATCGCGTCCTGGCTGTAACCGAAGGAAGTCAGGTCGCGGCGACGTCGTTACAAGTCTCGGACCACCGATGATCCAAAGCAAACTGAGAGGCGGTCAAAACCCTCTCTTGATCAAAATATCTTTGTTGTGTGAACCAATTTTGATCGAAAAGTCCACAAATTCAAATATTGCTACCTAACACTAATTTAAAAAATATTCGTGACTTCAACAGAAAAGTAGCCAGATAATAACTTAGGTAGCCTTATAGTTAATAGCTCTAGCATCTTGTCAATTATTGTCATAATCGTCCTAGTCATAATAGTCATCAAAGCAGCAGAGGAATATCGAGTACTGCTTGCACTTGACATTTCTAGAGTTAACTGGTCTTTCTGTGATACTTGAATGTTTTAGTAGTTCTATTTATTGATGTTTTAACTGTGATAACACTGTGATATTAGGTTTAAGTTGCGTGTTAAACTTATTAGTCCAGTCAAATTAGCCGAAAAAAGGGGGGGGGGGGGTTTGCATTAATTCCGGACAAAGCGAAACTTTTATGGGTGACTTGTGGGTGCCTATGGAACATGTTTTTAGTATATTCTACTAGATTCTCCTTGTGCTAACTTTTGGTGCCCGAAAAACCGCGATTTTTCGGCACTTGTTTCAGTTTTTTGCCTATAACTCGTACACGATGCATCCTACGGAAATTTTTACTCAATCCTTTATTAAACAGGATGAATTTCTGCGTCGAATGACTACCTGAAACGTTAAGATCGGTTCAGCTGTTTGGCCGAAATCGATCGTTGAAGTTTGGCGATTTTTCCCAAATTGGTTGAAAAATGGGTTACGCTCAAGTTTCAAGGCCTGTACATCAAAAACGGCGTATCCAACCAAAAAATGTCACATAATCAAAGTTGTAGAGAATCGAATTTTGTGTAAGAAAAGCATCCCCTCTTCCTCCCCCCCTCCCACCCGCCCCTACCAAATGATAGAATAACGAAACAACTTCTGAGTAAACGAAATTATGAGTATTGAAAACGGTGTTGCAATCAAAAAATGTCATATAATCAAAGTGAAACGTCTGTTGTTCAACTTACTAGGCACTGAGGTACTTGTAATACTAGAAAAGGCGAAAGAAAAAACATTCTCCTGGTCCTAACTTTTTGGTGCCCGAAAAACCGCGATTTTTCGGCACTTGATTAAGTTTTTCGCCTATAACTCGTACACGATGCATCCTACGGAAAATGTTACTCAATCCTTTATTAAACAGGATGAATTTCTGCGTCGAATGACCACCTGAAACGTTAAGATCGGTTCAGCCGTTTGGCCGAAATCGATCGTTGAATTTTGCCGCTTTTTCCCAAATTGGTTGAAAAATGGGTTACGCTCAAGTTTCAAGGCCTGTACATCAAAAACGGCGTATCCAACCAAAAAATGTCACATAATCAAAGTTGTAGAGAATCAAATTTTGTGTAAGAAAAGCATCCCCTCTTCCTCCCCCCCCTCCCACCCGCCCCTACCAAATGATAGAATAACGAAACAACTTCTGAGTAAACGAAATTATGAGTATTGAAAACGGTGTTGCAATCAAAAAATGTCATATAATCAAAGTGAAACGTCTGTTGTTCGACCTAAGGCACTGAAGTACTTATAATAATAGAAAAGGCAAAAGAAAAAACATCTCCTAGATTCTCCTTTTGCTCACTTTTTGGTGCCCGAAAAACCACGATTTTTCGGCACTTGTTCCAGTTTTTCGCCTATAACTCGTACACGATGCATCCTACGGAAAATTTTACTCAATCCTTTATTAAACAGGATGAATTTCTGCGTCGACTGACCACCTTCATTTTTTAGATCGGTTCAGCCGTTTGGCCGAAATCGATCGTTGAAGTTTGGCGATATTTCCCAAATTGGTTGATCGCCAAAACTTCAACGATCGATTTCGGCCAAACGGCTGAACCGATCTAAAAAATGAAGGCGGTCAGTCGACGCAGAAATTCATCCTGTTTAATAAAGGATTGAGTAAAATTTTCCGTAGGATGCATCGTGTACGAGTTATAGGCGAAAAACTGGAACAAGTGCCGAAAAATCGTGGTTTTTCGGGCACCAAAAAGTGAGCAAAAGGAGAATCTAGGAGATGTTTTTTCTTTTGCCTTTTCTATTATTATAAGTACTTCAGTGCCTTAGGTCGAACAACAGACGTTTCACTTTGATTATATGACATTTTTTGATTGCAACACCGTTTTCAATACTCATAATTTCGTTTACTCAGAAGTTGTTTCGTTATTCTATCATTTGGTAGGGGCGGGTGGGAGGGGGGGGAGGAAGAGGGGATGCTTTTCTTACACAAAATTTGATTCTCTACAACTTTGATTATGTGACATTTTTTGGTTGGATACGCCGTTTTTGATGTACAGGCCTTGAAACTTGAGCGTAACCCATTTTTCAACCAATTTGGGAAAAAGCGGCAAAATTCAACGATCGATTTCGGCCAAACGGCTGAACCGATCTTAACGTTTCAGGTGGTCATTCGACGCAGAAATTCATCCTGTTTAATAAAGGATTGAGTAACATTTTCCGTAGGATGCATCGTGTACGAGTTATAGGCGAAAAACTGAATCAAGTGCCGAAAAATCGCGGTTTTTCGGGCACCAAAAAGTTAGGACCAGGAGAATGTTTTTTCTTTCGCCTTTTCTAGTATTACAAGTACCTCAGTGCCTTAGTAAGTTGAACAACAGACGTTTCACTTTGATTATATGACATTTTTTGATTGCAACACCGTTTTCAATACTCATAATTTCGTTTACTCAGAAGTTGTTTCGTTATTCTATCATTTGGTAGGGGCGGGTGGGAGGGGGGAGGAAGGGGGGATGATTTTCTTACACAAAATTTGATTCTCTACAACTTTGATTATGTGACATTTTTTGGTTGGATACGCCGTTTTTGATGTACAGGCCTTGAAACTTGAGCGTAACCCATTTTTCAACCAATTTGGGAAAAATCGCCAAACTTCAACGATCGATTTCGGCCAAACGGCTGAACCGATCTTAACGTTTCAGGTAGTCATTCGACGCAGAAATTCATCTTGTTTAATAAAGGATTGAGTAAAATTTTCCGTAGGATGCATCGTGTACGAGTTATAGGCAAAAAACTGAAACAAGTGCCGAAAAATCGCGGTTTTCGGGCACCAAAAAGTTAGCACAAGGAGAATCTAGTAGAATATACTAAAAACATGTTCCATAGGCACCCACAAGTCACCCATAAAAGTTTCGCTTTGTCCGGAATTAATGCAAACCCTAACTGCTAATTTGACTGGACTATACAGGGTGTCTACACTTTCGAAGGGCATAACTTCGGGGTTCGATTCTACAAGGTATTTCCAACAAAAAATGTCTCTTAGTCATTTTCTTTTAACCCACTCAAAATTCCTTTTTTTTCACTTTAAGGTTTTTCTTCGCGTTTTCGACCTTACGACACTGATATGGTCATAACTCCCTCATTTCTCCTGAAAAATCAAATCTGACTACACTGTTAGAAAGAGCGTTAAATTCCTAAGCTACCTAGTGCAAAATCAAAATATTTCAGCAATAAAATAGTTTCAAAAAATCAAGTCAAAAAGGCAACTTTAAAAAATTTTCGAAACTTGACTTTCTTCGACCAAAGTTTTCACTCTAAATCCCTGCCCATTTCGATGGGCGCTCTTCGGGGAAAACATGCTCAAATTGTCAGCTTTTCAACGGTACATCAATTTTTCATTCTACCATTCAAATTGGAAGAGTAAATGAAGTTTGAATGCCAGAAAACGTTTGTTTTACAAGCAAATCCAGTGTTTTAAGCGGTTTCTGGTCCCCCTCGACCTCAAGATGGCTTGACGATTTTGGTATCATTTTCTATGTAGTTTTTTACGCTGAATCAAATAGTGATACTTCCGAATGATTCGGACTGCTAGAAAGTTGATTTTTCGACGAAAACCTTCGTTTTTCGTACATAAAATACGCATTATTCGTAGATATAGTCGTGAGCATGAAGCAACACCTTTGAACTCAACAAAAACTTCAATCAGCTAGAAATTCGGTGTCTTTATTGAGTAGAAAGGTGTTACTTTATGCTCACTACCATATCTACGAATAATGCGTATTTTATGTAGGTACGAAAAACGAAGGTTTTCGTCGAAAAATCCACTTTCTAGCAGCGAATCATTCGGAAGTATCACTATTTGATTCAGCGTAAAAAATTACATAGGAAATGATACCAAAATCGTCAAGCCATCTTGAGGTCGAGGGGGAACATAAACCGCTTAAAACACTGGATTTGCTTGTAAAACACACGTTTTCTGGCATTCAAACTTCATTTACTCTTCCAATTTGAATGTTAGAATGAAAAATTGATAGACCGTTGAAAAGCTGACAATTTGAGCATGTTTTCCCCGAAGAGCGCCCATCGAAATGGGCAGGGATTTAGAGTGAAAACTTTGGTCAAAGAAAGTCAAGTTTCGAAAATTTTTTAAAGTTGGCTTTTTGACATTTTTGAAACTATTTTATTGCTGAAATATTTTGATTTTGCACAAGGTAGCTTAGGAATTTAACGCTCTTTTTAACAGTGTAGTCAGATTTGATTTGTCAGGAGAAATGAGGGAGTTATGACCATATCAGCGTCGTAAGGTCGAAAACGCGAAGAAAAACTTTAAGTGAAAAAAAAGGAATTTTGAGTGGGTTAAAAGAAAATGACTAAGAGACATTTTTGTTGGAAAAACCTTGTAGAATCGAACCCTGAAGTTATGCCCATCGAAAGTGTAGACACCCTGTATAGTA
>CM019180.2:10791571-10840151 GCA_009739505.2 Apolygus lucorum
TATGATGATAATATGTTATATCATATATATGTTATATTATGTTATATTATAACATAATATGTTATAATATGTTATAATATGAGGCTGAGACATAATTATATTATAATTTGATTTTTCCTAATAACTTGTTTCAACTTGTTCGTGAGACGAATAAGTCTTATAACCCATCGTATTTTTCAGTATTTTCAAATAGGATCAAACCCATCCTCGATCTTGATTGAAAACAATAAAAAGTTTTCCAAGTGGTCGTCGTACATAGCTTTCTAGTGTATGTAATTTAATAAAATATCATCAAAATCGGAGTAGAAATGTGAAAATTATGAGGATTTTACATTTTTGCGTCAATTTAATTCATGGGGGACCATCATGATTAGAACCCGCACAATCCCTGAAAATGTCGTCGCAATGTGACTCTAACTTCATATAGTTTTGTCCGTTACAATGATTTGGGGACATTAAACTTATTAAGGCATATTTCTAACCCTGCGGTTGCTTTTGCTGTCATTGCTCCTAAATTTCTAGGGTGATTTTTCACATCAATGCTTGAAATAGAGTCAAAAACTAGGTTTTTTCTCAAAATAAGCTATTTTTGTCCCCCAAATCATTGATCTGGAGAACCAGAAATTTCGCTACGTCTTTCTCTTTAATACTAAAGGGTATTATGTGGCTAAATATGTATTCTTGTATCATACTCTCGGTGGTCACATTTGTGAATATCCATTCATAGTGCATTCGTGATTTTCACAAAGATGGATGAGTAGGGGAGAAAGGCGAAGCCATCACAAGGTCAGCAACAAGGGCTTGTCACGTTATCGTCATTGATATAGCTTAGATAATATTTGAAAATGTTGGTTTTCAAGCACATTGGAGTAGATGGTACTCTCACTGTAAACCTTTTATGTAGGCATCTTGAGGAACCTAATTAAATCGATGAAAATCCTCATTCATGGAGATGTCAAAGTAAGTCAAATAAGGGTAGGGGGGTGTGGTGTACATTTTAGTATTCTTCGAATTTTTCCAGGGATTTCAGTGAATGAGAAATTTAACGACAGACACGAGTGGACAATGTCAGGATGAAGTGCCATTGGATCGCAGCTTCGACTTAAGACCTACCCGCATGCCACATTTCCCTTTTTACGACTTATACAAGTTCTTCACATCTCACTGTCAGTTAATGTTCCTCCATTTGTGCCCTCAATTTGCTTACTTATCTTCACGAAGATGGATGATCTCGATGAGTACATTATGGCGCCAGTAGAATCCAGGATCTGTGAAAGTCGAGTAAACCCGTCACTCCATCACAAGTTACGAACAATAATTATTATATTTGTTCTAGTTATGCATGGTGTCAGCGGCACTCGTGAGCTCTGAAGAGGAGTCGTAAACACGAGATCGCACAGTAATGTGATTATCACTAAGCGGTGGGAAGTATGTTATCACTTGATAACTACGACTGGTAACTTGTTGTGTGAAAATTCAATAATCAACTAAAAAATATTTGTGCCAAATTGGGTGAGCACTTTGAATTTCTTACAATACGAACGCATAGAATTACTACTTACCAACAATAATTAGGTAAGTAGTAATAAGAAGATCACACTTCTTATAGGTTCGATAGTAGCGTCTGAGCGCGCTCTAATGTAATTCATCACATGATATGAATTCATCATAACAATGGTCAATTTTCGATGATAATTTGGGACTGGCCCAACGATGTTCGATTATTGATTTAATCGCGATGCAATCAGGTTCATTCAAGTTACATGTGAAAAAGCTAAGGATAATCAACATGGGGCCGAAAAGCTTCTCTGTGAAGATGATGTTTCATGATAGAGAATCTTTCAGAGGTCACTGTTCATAACAAGCATTCGTGCTGAAGCGAGAATATCTGGAAGGCATTTAGTCCATCTTCTGGGCAGGTCCTTGAAGTTGTTGCGAGCTGCAGATCGATATTGCTGGGGATAAAAAGCAGGGAGGTCATTAGGCCATGCATTGTGTGAATCTGGTATCGGTCCAGTATCACCATGCAGGCTCATTCCAAAATTCTCCAAGGCAACCTCAATCTGTTTACAAGTTATACCTGGGATCAAATGATGGCAACCTAGAAAGATTGAAGAGGCGCCTCACTCAAAGACCAAGCAGTCGGTCAGGAGGCATGCCTGTGACCAACCATTTCATCGCGTCTCGCAACACGAACAGTACAAACAAACACCTGGTATTAATTTCCAACCAAGGTCTAAATTTGTTATTTGGCAACATCCCACGATTCCAACCATCTTTCAAGATCTAATCGTTCGATTTAGTTCAAATTGGGAAGGTTGTTGACGGCTCGCTCTTAGATGATTTCTTTGTATCGGGGATCCAATTTTCATTCCATATCAACATTATCTCCCAAAAATTGAGTCGCAACTTATTTCTAGCTTCATAGGTTTATCGTTAATGTACCTTGCTTCAGTGCTTTTACCCAAATATTCTCTTCATCTATCCTCTTTCATAAAAAGTAGATACTTGATGCCTGGTTGGAGAGATGAAAAAGAAAAAAAAATCTTCCCAAGCAAACCGTACCTGCCTTATTTTTTATTTCTTGTCCTTGGTTTCTTAAGTGCAAAAAGAGGAATTTGAGGTTCATAGTTCGTCAGTTGCGGTCAAGTTGGTGAAACATGCATTATTAACAGCTCTACCTCAACGGACCGTTTATTTCGGCCTCCTAAAACATTTACAGGCCCGCCATATTGATCGGGGTCGAATGCTCAATTTTTGGCCACCAGAAAAAAATTCCACCTTGTTCTTTCTTTCCATCTTTCAAGTAAACTGGAAGTTCTTCTTAAAGTACGACAATGCTTAAATAATTTTACTGTAATAGTATTACTGTAATAGTATTACTGAGTATTTCCACAATTCACTAGGTGAAAAGGGTAAGGATGAAATAAAAAATCCTCGTATCCAAAACCCGATTGTAAAGATGATCCGATGCATTTTAGCTAATCTGGAAACATCAATATTTAAGTACCTTGCACTATCCTCATAGGAGACCATATACACCCCAATCCGCATGAACCATGAACATTTCGTCGAAATCGGATGAGAAATGTAGAAGTAAAGGTGTTATAAGGAATTCACGTTTGCGCATGTGCAGTGGCTACTGTCAATTTGGAGGCAATGATTTTAGTAGGAAACCCAATTTCAACCCAATTAGAACAATCCTACAAAATTGCATCAAATTCGGATGAACAATGTAGGTATTATAGCTGATATAAGGATTTTTCGTTTGCACTTACGGCTACTGTCAAATTGGGGGGCGTGATTTTCGTAGGAGATCATCTACACCCCTATCCGCATGAGCCCTGAAAATTTCATCGAAATCGGGTGAAAAATGTAGAAGTTATGGCTGTGGTAAGGATTTCATGACAGATACCAAAATTGTTCAGTAAGGTCTGACACGTGGAAATTTGAATTTTGGAGAAAATTTTTTTTTCAACCCTGAAAAGTGAAAACGAAGCTTCCGCTACCTTGGTAGACTCAGAAGCAAAATAGGAGGAATTCCACGAGAAACATGAAAATTGGATGAATGTTTCCTGAGAAAAATAGGTAAAACTGTTGATGAAAACTGACCAGCTATGAGAAGGGTGGAAGATGGGAGAGGTGGTGGGTGGCAATGTTGCTTCTTTATATGGGAGGGGGGGGGGGTTCTTAAGAGATTAGACTAACGCGCAACGATGATAGAAGCGCGACTGACTGAGACATCCATAAATGACGAGAGAATCCGAGGTAATGCTGGTGCCAGGTTCAGGTTTATCGTAACAGTTTGTGATGTGTTGTGTCATGGCTTTGAATACTGGCAGCTGGCTTTCCTTTGAACGGGATTATGTTGATTTGGGTCAACGATATCTTAAAAACGGTTTCAAAAACATTCGAGATGTAATGAGAAACTGTCGCCCTAAAGAGGAACAAAGCGCCGAAAAACACTCGTGGGTGTAGACAAAAAATCGGGTCGTGAGAGCAACGACCGTCTCGAGGTTTTCGGGTGATGAGGAAGAGGAGGTCGGGGAGGAGGGGCGGGCGCGTCGCGACTCGGTGGGCCAACGTTTCGTGGGTTGAGGTAGGTCGCCCCGCACCTCCTCCTCCGCCGCATCGACGTCGCGCCTACAGCACGACCGGATATCGCGTCTTGGCTGTAACCGAAGGAAGTCAGGTCTCGGCGACGTCGTTACAAGCCTCGGACCACCGATGATCCACAGCAAACTGAGAGGCGGTCAAAACCCTCACTTGATCAAAATAACTTTGTTGTGTGAACCAATTTTGATCGAAAAGTCCATAAATACAAATATTGCTACCTAACATTAATTTAAAAAAATATATTCGTGACTTCAACAGAAAAGTAGCCAGATAATAACTTAGGTAGCCTTATAGTTAATAGTTCTAGCATCTTGTCAATTAATGTCATAATCGTCCTAGTCATAATAGTCATCAAAGCAGCAGAGGAATATCGAGTACTGCTTGCACTTGACATCTCTAGAGTTAACTGGTCTTTCTGTGATACTTAAATGTTTTAGTAGTTCTATTTATTGATGTTTTAACTGTGATAATACTGTGATATTAGGTTTAAGTTGCGTGTTAAACTCATAGTAAATTATTAACTGTTTTTATGTCATTGATAAATGTATTTTTTGCGTGTTTGCCGTATGATTGTGGGTGTGCGGGTCGGTGGGGGCCTCGGTCTCGCTCGGGGGTGGCGCCCTCTGGTGCGTTCGTACGCCGGATCGCCAGCTGATTCTTTTGTGAGCCGTTTGCGTTTTTGGTTTTGGGACGCCACCATGGTGGGTGGGCCCGGGCGGGGCCGGGGCTCCCCTCTGGCCCCGCACCGCTTTCTGCGGCTTTAGCGCATCACGCAACTTGTTATCTTTATTATTGTCTTGTTTTTACATTGAATGACCGGTTTCCTCTTTTTTTAAATTATTTTTCACATTATTACCTACTTTATGACATGTTACTTTTTATAGAACTATTTTTACCATTGTTTGATTGTATAACTGTTTATTATTGACGATTGTTATATACATTTTATGTATAATGGCAATAAAAAAGCATATATTCATAGTGTGAACCAATTTCAACGGGAATCAATCCCACCAAACGTACTTTTTTCCAATGGCATTTTTGTGTTGGTGTCTTGGCAGTATGGTTTACTCAAGTAGCATAATATACCACTCCTAAGAGAGAATTTCAAAATTTGATATCCACGAGTCGCTCAATAAACATAGTTTAGTGGTTTCAAAGAAAATGTAAGCACCATCTTAAAAGTAGGAATTCGTACCAAAATACAGACTTTCCCACTGGAATCTCAATCATCTTCGATTTCCTACTGGAATAAATAAATTGATCTGAATGTTTGGACAGTTTGGAATATCCGCTCGAGGATGGTCAGGAGTGTAATCAACGAACCGAATTGTTGATTTCCTCTGACCACTTCGTACTTACGGTACTACATCACCGAAATTATCATGGATATAGATATACAGATCTGTTCTTGGGCCAACATGGACTTTATTTTTAAGACCAGTCTACCTGACTAGAATACTAGATAACATAGTAGAACACTTTTTGCGCATAATATTATTTTATTAGTTATTGTAGTTGTATGTTACTATCTAAGAACGTATTTATTAAAAATATGTTTCCATTTAATTTTACGTTCAGCTGAGGATTGAGTTGTAGGGTTTCCCCAAAAACATAATCCATGATTCAATGTTTTCCCATGAAGTGTGCAAAATTTAAATACATGTTTTCCTCTCTATTTTAGAGTCACCATTTCCAGAAAATATTTAATTGAGGAACAATGTGCGTGTTTCTAATTGTACATAATTTTTGTATATTTCTTCGAATTTTCGTGAAAAATAAATTTACCATTTAAGAATCTTTATTGTAAAGCCGTATCAATCTTTAATTGGAAAGTAAAAACAAGAAGAACAAAAACAACAAATTTTGAGGGATTGAATGTTTTTTGTTCTTGCTTGATAGAAAACAATTAACCAAAAGAGGGAAGTTACGATTTCAGGGGAGTTACGGTTAAATTACTCGTATGTTTTACGGAGTCATTGACCCACCATTCTAGTTGTAGATAGGTTATAGCAAAGTTATTTATATTTAAAGCGTTTTGGTTTCAAAGGACTTAAGTACTTTTACATTACGTACAGGAAAGTACGTTTTGGTTCTTTTTCCACTTCCGGTTTGTATAATTTGTTGAAATTTTTTTTTAACACAAAGAATACCTAACATTTTATGCCGTAAGAACAGCTCTTTGAAAAATGGACTCAGTAGAACAAAAATTTTGAATTAATTACGATTATTAAGTACGTTTTTAAAACTATTTTGTCCTCTATAACCATAACGCTTCATTTTTTTTTACGTGTTCAGTGCCACTTTTAAAGGTTGGAACCTCCCAAAAAACGCTTAAAATTATTACACAACTGTTTATTAGTTTGTAAAGATCACCCGCCTGCATAGAACATGGATTCTCTATTATTACACCTAACAACAATATTTATTATCGCGCGAAGTTCACTAACAAGTTAGTTTTGAAAAAAATACCTACCAGCTGTAAGCCTTTGGTCGGGGTATCGATCCGATCGGGAATAAAAGATTCTAAATTTTGAGGTTACTGTTAAAAGGGGGAAGTGTAATGGTTCCAGGAACAACTGAAAAGACAAAAAAAAACTTAAGCTAGAAAATACTTAGCTTGTAACGTGTCGTTGGTAGCTTGACTCGATACGGCTTGGGAGATGAGGCTGCGATCTACTATGAAGTTACTCTTGATGTTTATGTAAATGTTACCTGTTGTTATACCAACTGCGGTGTATCGGTTGTGGAAATAAAGAATGATGTTACGTTACTCGTTTCTGTGCAAGTGAATTTAACTACCTAGTCACCGATACCCGATACTCATGAACCAGAATCAGAACCAGGGCAAGATTGTAAGAAAATGTAGAGTAATGCAAGGTTTTTATTAGGAACAAAATTGAGACTAGGGGGTCCACGACCCAGTTCTGCCAGAAGGGCGTTCTACGAGAGGCAAATGTGATTGATTAGCTTGACTAGGCGTTACAGCTTTCTTAAGATTAGATACAAATAGGTTTTTGGTTTTTAACTTCAATGTTCCAGTTCAGGATACGGTTCTCTTATAGTTACTGAGTTACTCTTCACTAACTACCTACTATTGGCCAATAAGATAGGTGTTACACTGTATACACTCACGTGACGGAGTACCGGAGCGAGTCCGCACACGATGAGAGGCGAGATGAAGATGTTGAGGGGGGTAGCCGGGATCGGACTGGATCGCGTCGCGGTTCCTTCGGACGGTTCCAGGGGAGGCAGGACGGAAGCCGATTGCACTGAGGGGGCACCACTCACAGGATCTATCCTTCAATGTTCGACTGGGAGGCAGGAGGACAACTTTTGCACTAGCGCGATACTGGGTCGACACTGGTACGGGGGGAGAGCGCTTCACGGACAGGGGGGTTAGCTTCGAGACAATGCTGGCTAGGCGGGCTTCAAAGGACTGAGGTGTTCAGGTCTCTACTTCTTCATTTGACTGCTCCCCTCTCCAGTCTGGCCAACCTAACCACGCCAAAAACCCCAGTTTTGATGGTCTTTGGGTGATCAGGGCTTCACTTTCTGGCTTGACAGTTGTTGTTGGTGGTTGTGTGCCCAAGGTGGTGGGAGGGCACGATGAATGGCCACGCCCATTTGTGTGTGTGGCTGTGGGCTCCTTCTCCTGCTGCTGATCAGGTCTTACTGGCCTCTGTGGCCTGGGTCTTCCTGTGACGAGGGTTGGTTCAGGGCTTACTGGCCTCTACGGCCTGGGGTCTCTCTCCCGGGGGTTGTCAGGGCTTACTGGCCTCCATGGCCTGATAAGGGGAACAGTGAGCTGCTGAGCGGCAGCTCACATCCCCCACCTCTCCGGGAGCCAGCGTCGTCCTCAATGACGCTGGGTATGGGCAGGGGTTGCGATGGGTGAGCTCGTCGCAGCCCTGCCTCATACTTGTAGCGACGGCATCCTGGGCAGGTCGACGGGGTGCGGGACTTCTGGTGGTCTTCTGGGCATGTGGGCAGCTCCCTCTGGGCGTCGTACGATTTCTTGAGGCGCTGCCAGAACGTCTTACACGCCGTGCAGCGGAAGTTGACGATTTGCTAGCACGGACGTGTACAGACGGGGCACGTCCTTGGTCCTTTTGGGGCCGACGACCTTTTCAGTCGGAGGACCAAGGGCGAGACGGTCCGGGGTTCCTCACACCGCTCGAGCTGGATTCGCGGGGTTCGGAGTGGTGTGGACATCCAGGTCGCAAATTCCTGGTGGAGGGTTGGCGTTGTTGATTCGGTTGCCTCTTCGTTGTGAGTGGGCTCCAAGGCGTTGGCTGGTGAGGGAATGGCGGTCTCATCGTCGGGTGCTTCCAGGTCGGTGACCGGTGAGGGTGGGGCCACAGACACCGTGATCTCCTCGGGTAAAGGTTCCGCCGCCGGGGAGGCCGTTGGACTGGGCTCGACAGGTGTGGGCGTTTTCTTCTCCCGTCTTGTCTTCTTTTTCTTCTGGGTGTTGACTCGGTCGGCCGTGGATTCGGAGGAGGAATCCGACGACGATGAGGACCCCGAGGAGGACGAGGACGAAGAAGACGACGAGGATGATGACGACGCGGGTTTGCCTTCCTTCTTTTTGCGGCTCCTCATCTTGCTGGCGGACGTTGTTGCTGCTTGGGGTACAACCTCCTGGGATGACGAGGGCAAAGCGGTGGAGGTGCTTGCCGTCTCTGCTGGCTTGGTCTCAGTTGACTCGGTCCTCGCCGCGGGTGGCTCCGCAGCTGACTGTACCGGCACTGTGTCGAGGTGCTCGTGTTCGCACAGTGCCCGCAGCAGAGTTTGCTTCTCCAACAACCACTCGTTCTGCTTCTCGAGTAGGATGTCGCGCTCCTGGGCAATTCGACGGTAAATCGGGAGCAGCTCGGTAATTTCGGTGACCGAGACAATGGCCGCATCCGCCAATATGGCCTTGGCATTGTATTCTTCTGTTCGTAACATGAATTTGATCAAGGTGGCTAGGGTGGGCATGGTGAACCTTGGATTGAACACGGGTTCCGCGGTATTCAGGACGGTGGGGGCCAACGCGTTAAGACGAGCGGGTCGCGCGATCAAGGTACCGATGTATTGTGGCGATATCTTCGTCTGGCGGTGGGGCTCCTTTTTGTGCTCGCGGATCCCGGAGATGTTGGTGCGTCATCCTAGAAACCACAAATTGCCCCTAATAGCATTTGACCCTTGAAATTGTACGGCATTTACTTGAGTGCGAACCAGCGCATCTTTGGCTCAATTGAGGATTGAAAGTACGGTGAGTACCTCAGTCTTTGATATGTGGTTATTCGAGCTTGTTAGACCTGAAGGGTCTAGTATTGGGTTTTCTGGGTTCGTGGCATTGGGAGTTTGACCTGAAGGGTCCTGATTAAATGGTTTGACCTGAAGGGTCCTATTTAATTGGTTGACCTGAAGGGTCCAGTTCGGTTTTCATTCCTAACTTCGGCTTGCATCACTCTATTTGGTGTTCTTGTTTCAGGTGTGTGTGTGTTCGTGTGTTTTCGTCAGGTAAGTTTTAGTTTTAGTCTTAGTTTTAGTTAGTCAGTAAGTCATCGCCTTCCCGCATGGGTCTGGCTGTAGTTTACCGGCACTCTAGGTCGTAGGGAGTACCTTGTTGCAGAGCGATTTTCCGTACCTTCACCATTTTGGCGGCTGGTTGTGGCGGGCTGCTGCGATGTTGAGGCGACGGGTTGCTCGTTCCTTACGCTCGGCGGGGTGTCAGGAGACTCTGTAGTCTGATCCCATATGTCGTGCTGACGAGGTGTCGTGATAGTGGGCGCAGAGGTCGCTGGGCTTCCCAGGGTCCCTCTTGTAGTGGAACCTGAGGGTTCCGCTGAACTCGGAACATTCTCCGGGGTGCTCGTGATTGTGTCCGATGAGTCTGCTGATCGGGGACCTCGGTTACAGAGTTCCTCTGTCACCCACTCCATTATATGGGGGTCTTCGGGGTTTTCTTTTGCGGGATTGTCGATCTGAGGGAGTGGAACTATCGGTTGTTCTCGTTCTAGTTCTGTCAAATGTTCCATGAATGCTTCATCTGGAACTCCAGCGGAGAAAGCGGGTTTTAATCGGTTGATATGCACCGTTTGGCACTTTATATCGGCGACGTCTCGGATTTCATAGGTTACTTCCGTATGTTTCTTTGTTACGACCCAAGGGCCCGACCATGGGCTCCATAATTTCCGCGCGGCTCCAACTGGCGGTTGCATTTCCCTTAGATACACTCGATCTCCGGGTTGGAATGATCTCGCGGCCACACGAGCGTTTATTATGTCGCTTCTCTTTTTCCATGCTTGGTGGAGACAGTGGATTGCAGCGTTATGGGCCGTCTGGAGATGCTTCAGGCCTGTGGTGTCTTCTGGTGAGCTTCTCAGGCTTTGGAAGGACTCGTTGGGAAGTCTTATTTCTCTTCCGAAGGTTAAGAAATTGGGAGAGAATCCTGTGCTTTTATGAGGCAGAGATCGATAAGCAGCGAGGGCGATTGGCAGTACCGATTCCCAGGCGGTGGTATTCTTGACTATCTTCGAGAGGATGTTGGCGAGGGTTTTGTGAAAGCGTTCACAAACGCCGTTACCTTCAGGGTGATACGCCGTCGTGAAGACTTGACGTATCCCCCATTTGGTGCACAGTTCCTTCGTCGACCTTGCGGTAAAAGCAGTTCCTCGATCGGAGATGAGCCGTTCTGGTACGCCATGGACAGGTATGTAGCGGGTTGCCAGGACTCGGGCCACAGTTCCGGCGGTGCAGTCCGGCACAGGGTAGGCTTCGGCGTACTTGGTGAAGTGATCGATGGCGGTTAAGATATATTTCTGGGTGGTTCCGGACGTGACTGGTCCTACGAAATCCACCCCAACAATCTGTCCTGGCCTATCAGGTAAAAGCGGCTTCTGGATCGGGTGTCGGAGGCCGGATGGCGTGTTACGGCGCTGACAGGTTTCGCACCTTCTCACGTACTCCTTGACATCCTTTGACAAGTGTGGCCAAAATCCCAACTTCCGAACAAGTTTTTCGGTGGTCTCCGCTCCAGGGTGTCCCGACCACTCGTTTCGATGGCATCTATCCAGGAGCCACTCCCTCAAGGACACGGGCATGAGTGGGACCCATTCCTCCTTACCATCCAACCGAACCTGTGTTTCAAGTACTCCGTCGTTCCGCCGTGTTTTTCCTCCCTTTTCGAAGATTACTGTCGTCTGTACCCATGAATCGATGTTTTGCGCCGCTATCATCAAGCTTTTGGGGAACTCCAACGTCAGTGCGGCTATCTCCATCCTGCTCAAACCATCGGCATGCTTCATTGCGGTCCCTGGGCGATACCTTGGTATAAAATCATATTCCGCCAAGCGTAAAACCCAACGACCAATACGGGAGGTGGGATCTCGTAATCGCATGGCAGCTGTAAGGGCCATGTGATCTGTTTGTAATTCGAAGGGTTGCCCCAGTAGGTATTCTTGGAAATGCCTCACGGCCCAAACCACCGCGAGAAGTTCTCGTTCGGTCACGGAGTAGCGCGTCTCGGCGGGGTTGAGCTTGCGGCTTGCGTATGCTACTGGCTTTTCCTCTCCGTCGTGATCCTGGGATAAGACTGCTCCCAGGGCCGTTCCTGAAGCATCCGTTGCCAGGACAAAGGGTTTTGTGAGGTCTGGGTACGCCAGCACCGGCTCTTCAGTCAGGCGCTTTTTCAGTTCCTCAAATGCGCTTTGATGGGCTTGCGTCCACTCGAACGGGTTGGTTTTTTTCAGTAGATCGGTCAATGGTGCGACGATTCCCGAGAAGTTTGGGATGAATCGTCTGTAGAATCCTGCGAGTCCTAAAAAGGACTGGAGCCTCAGGGATGTTGTGGGGACGGGAAACTCTCGGACGGCCTGGGTCTTTTCCGGTTCCGTGTAGATTCCTTGGGTCGTTACTCGATGACCGAGGAATCGCACCTCCGTTTTTAAGAACTCACACTTTGCCAGGTTCACTTGCAATTGGGCATCCTGTAAGCGCTCGAACACCTCTCGCAGCCGCTCGAGATGTTCCTGTAGCGTCGTGGAGAAGATGATTACATCATCCAGGTACACAAGGCAGTTTCTTCCTAGCAATCCATCCAGTACATTGTTCATGACTCTCTGAAAAGTCGCGGGAGCATTTTTTAACCCGAAGGGCATTTTGTCATATTCAAAATGTCTCCCGAGGACTGAGAAAGCTGTTTTTTCTTTAGCATCGGGGTGCACTGGTATCTGATGGTACCCGGACAAGAGATCGATAGTTGTGAACCACCGACAACCGCCCAATAAAGCCAATGTTTCCTGCAGACGAGGTATCGGGTATGCGTCTCCCTTGGTGATCTTATTCAATCGTCGGAAATCGGTGCAAAACCTCCACTTTTGTTCCTCTCCAGGTGGGGTCTTCTTCTTGACAAGAAGAACTGGGGCGCACCATGGGCTGGTGGAAGCACTGATGACTCCAGCTTCTAACATGTCCTTTAATTGCGTCTCGACTACTTCGCGAAGCGCGTGCGGTATGGGGTAAGGTTTCTGCGCCGTCACCTCGGGTTGGATAGTCGTGATTTCGTGGTAGACCTCAAGGCTGCATCCCTCACTGGTTGGTGGTTGAAAGAGCTCACGGAAGTTTAAGAGAGTTCCTTTAGCTTCTTCTCGATCGACATTCGTCAGGTGACTGAGTTTGGCTTCAATGGCTGCTCCCAGTTCTGGTTGCGGTTCGTCCCACTGATCCGTAGGAAATATCTCCCAATCCTCCATTTCTGCGTCCATGTCGGTTGCGTTCCCGAGATCCAGCGTGGAATTACCTCCACTCGTCGACGCCTCTAGAGCCCTTTGTCGCTCTCCTCCCGACAATTCGGGGGCGCTCTGGTTTGACGTTGGGGACGGTAGTGCGGTTTGCAGGGTTGCCACTCGTGCTCTGGTTCCGACGAGGTCTTTATCATCATCGATTTCATCTTCAGGAAGAATCTCTACTTCCCACTTGTGGCTGCCATCAAATTTGTAGTGGGATTTCCATGGATCAGACTCTTCTTGTGGGTCACCTTCAAGTCCGTCCAATGGTTCATCCGAGGTTACACCCGGCGATACACCCGGCGTTACACCCTGCGTTCCGGTTGGTTCCGGTGTGCATATCAGGGGCGATACACCTTGCGTTACACCCGGCGATACACCCGGCGTTACACCCTGCGTTCCGGTTGGTTCTGGTGTGTATATCAGGGGCGATACACCTTGCGTTACACCCGGCGTTACACCCTGAGTTCCGGTTAGTTCCTGTGTGTGTATCAGGGGCGATACACCTTGCGTTACACCCGGCGATACACCCTGCGTTCCGGTTGGTTCCTGTGTGTATATCAGGGGCGATACACCTTGCGTTACACCCGGCGATACACCCGGCGTTACACCCTGCGTTCCGGTTGGTTCCTGTGTGTATATCAGGGGCGATACACCTTGCGTTACACCCGGCGATACACCCGGCGTTACACCCTGCGTTCCGGTTGGTTCCTGTGTGCATATCAGGGGCGATACACCTTGCGTTACACCCGGCGATATACCCGGCGTTACACCCTGCGTTCCGGTTGGTTCCTGTGTGTATATCAGGGGCGATACACCTTCGGTTTCAGGGGGCGATATGGTTGGGAGGTCCTGACCCGCGCACAAGGCAGCGGTTACCTCCGACGACACACCCCGGTTCCATCTTTCTAGGGAGGTCAAGGCCCCGTCGGTCAAGGTTTCAAGGTCGGGTTCCGGTGTGAAGCGTTCCTCGAAGGTCACGATGGGAAGTTCCTCAGAGCAGCTGTGGTGCGGGGGTGAAGGGGGGGCCATCACAACCCGAAAGGTGCTGGGGAGGACTGTGTCGGCGCTTTCACGAAGGCTCAGGCGCGGTGACCCAGTTTCCTCCCTCCTCCCGAGCTGCGACACCATCCCGATACTTCCCAACTCACAACAAAGGGGGTCCATGTCCCTCCATTCCTCTTCACTTTCCGTTCTCATTCCCATCGTCGGTCCAGTTGTGAAAGTCATCGGAACCCGTCTGAGTACATCTAGACCCAGTAAGTCGAGGGTCGCCCCCTTCCGGGCGAACACGAGGAAGTTATGTTTGAAGCGGTATTTACCGATACGGGTGTCAATACATTGTTCCCCGGCGAAGGGTAATAGGGCCCCGTCCGCTCCCCATGCCATGATCTTTGTTGGTTTCATCGGGATTCCCGATACAGGTTTAGCTAGAACCGATAAGGCGGCTCCGGTGTCTATGAGCATGTTCCGGGTTTCATTCCCGAGACCCACTTCCACTTTGAGTGTTCGTATCATAGGTCGTTCCACGGCCGTTACATGGAGATTAGTCGGTTCTTGCGACTTATAACGGTTGACCTCATTCACATGTTTCGGGTCGGCGATTGGTTGCGACACGGGCAGCAATTTCCGTTTCTGGGGGCAGCTCTCTTCTAGGTGTTCCCGACACCCGCAAAAGTTACAGAATATAGTCTGTTGCGGACTCTTGGGGCAGTCGACGGGGAAGTGGTCCATTGCAGCGCAGAAGATACAGGGGTATCGCGGTGCTGGTCGTTCATTTGTTCTTAGGCGTGGTTCGTCACTGTTCCACCTGTTACGGCGGTCGTCACCGGCTCGCTGTTCCCGTCGGGGCACCGGTTGATCCTTTCGGGGGCATCGGGCGGCGAAGTGGTTGGTTCCACCACAATTGTAGCACCGTAATTCACCCGATACAGCTGCTAGGTCCCAGCGTTCCTCTGTTTCTTCGGTCTCTACTAGTGTGTTCTCGAGTTCTTCCGCTCGTTCCAGGGCAATACGGAGTGAGGTAGGTCGGTTGGTTACGAGGAATGCGCTCATCTTCCTTCCGACACCCCTCACGAAGGCGCTCAGAGTTTTCCGCTCGACCCATTTCCGTTTCTCATGACGGTCGAGATGCGTTCCTTCTTCAAGTACGGCGCATCGAGCCAGTCCTCTAATGCGATCGGCGAACTGCCGAAGCGTTTCGGAGGTGTTCCTCTTGATGGTCCAGAGTAGGGCTGCGGCGTGTTGCGGGTTCTCGCGCATGAACCAGTTCATCATCTCGTCCCGTATCACTTCGTATGCGTTGTCATACTCGAGGGTATCGTCTCTGTCTATTAGGAATTGTTTCGCAGTTCCCCTGGTTTTAGTTCTCAGGAGTCTCATTTTTTGTTTCTGGGTCAATCCGGTAGTTACAGTATCGAAGTTTGCGAAAAATGACCCGACACTCAGCGAACCCGGTGTATCTGGGTCCCATGGTTCCAGTTCTAACAGTAGTGAACGTGGAATACCATCCTTGTCACCGTCTTGGGTCGTCTCGTGATACTTTTTGAGTAACACGTTCATCTGTCTCATGGTTTCTGTCAGCGTATCGACCGCTTCCTTGTTGTTGAAGGGTTGTTGTTCCTCCTCATCCTCGACGTCCGAAAGTACCATGTTTCACTTTTTAAAGACGCGGCAAAATAGGTAAACACAGCACAGTCAATACGGTCGGTTCCGACTCGGTAGCGGTTACTGTCTCGTAGTTCGGTCTGGAGTTGGTAGTTGTATGTTCCCGTATGACGATACGGTTTGTCTTAGTGTTCCTGTGTGACGACACAGTTCGTTGGAATGTGGGTGTAGTGGTGAGGTGTGACCTACTTTCGGAGTTACCGTTACGAGGTGTCCTACCTACCTACTACCCTTGGTTCTGACCTGTTCCGACACTTTTTGAAATAGGATCGGCCGATACCTTAGGCACAAATATTTTATTTTGTGGGTTCGTGCAGGGCGCCACCACACGCGATCCGTCAATACACCGGATCCGAAATGAGAGTTTCGGTCCGATACAGTTCCGGGTTCGCGCTTTGCAGGAATCCCACCCGCTGCCACCAAATTTGTAAGCCTTTGGTCGGGGTATCAATCCGATCGGGAATAAAAGATTCTAAATTTTGAGGTTACTGTTAAAAGGGGGAAGTGTAATGGTTCCAGGAACAACTGAAAAGACAAAAAAAACTTAAGCTAGAAAATAGAAAATACTTAGCTTGTAACGTGTCGTTGGTAGCTTGACTCGATACGGCTTGGGAGATGAGGCTGCGATCTACTATGAAGTTACTCTTGATGTTTATGTAAATGTTACCTGTTGTTATACCAACTGCGGTGTATCGGTTGTGGAAATAAAGAATGATGTTACGTTACTCGTTTCTGTGCAAGTGAATTTAACTACCTAGTCACCGATACCCGATACTCATGAACCAGAATCAGAACCAGGGCAAGATTGTAAGAAAATGTAGAGTAATGCAAGGTTTTTATTAGGAACAAAATTGAGACTAGGGGGTCCACGACCCAGTTCTGCCAGAAGGGCGTTCTACGAGAGGCAAATGTGATTGATTAGCTTGACTAGGCGTTACAGCTTTCTTAAGATTAGATACAAATAGGTTTTTGGTTTTTAACTTCAATGTTCCAGTTCAGGATACGGTTCTCTTATAGTTACTGAGTTACTCTTCACTAACTACCTACTATTGGCCAATAAGATAGGTGTTACACTGTATACACTCACGTGACGGAGTACCGGAGCGAGTCCGCACACGATGAGAGGCGAGATGAAGATGTTGAGGGGGGTAGCCGGGATCGGACTGGATCGCGTCGCGGTTCCTTCGGACGGTTCCAGGGGAGGCAGGACGGAAGCCGATTGCACTGAGGGGGCACCACTCACAGGATCTATCCTTCAATGTTCGACTGGGAGGCAGGAGGACAACTTTTGCACTAGCGCGATACTGGGTCGACACTGGTACGGGGGGAGAGCGCTTCACGGACAGGGGGGTTAGCTTCGAGACAATGCTGGCTAGGCGGGCTTCAAAGGACTGAGGTGTTCAGGTCTCTACTTCTTCATTTGACTGCTCCCCTCTCCAGTCTGGCCAACCTAACCACGCCAAAAACCCCAGTTTTGATGGTCTTTGGGTGATCAGGGCTTCACTTTCTGGCTTGACAGTTGTTGTTGGTGGTTGTGTGCCCAAGGTGGTGGGAGGGCACGATGAATGGCCACGCCCATTTGTGTGTGTGGCTGTGGGCTCCTTCTCCTGCTGCTGATCAGGTCTTACTGGCCTCTGTGGCCTGGGTCTTCCTGTGACGAGGGTTGGTTCAGGGCTTACTGGCCTCTACGGCCTGGGGTCTCTCTCCCGGGGGTTGTCAGGGCTTACTGGCCTCCATGGCCTGATAAGGGGAACAGTGAGCTGCTGAGCGGCAGCTCACACAGCGATACATCGTTATCTGGGAGCTGAGGGCGCCCTTATATGCATAACGGAATTTGGTTCTTGGTCACTAAGGATGCAAACTGAATGATATGAAACTCTATTCGAACAAAGAAAGAAGATTAGATCAGCTGAAATATGAATGGAGTTTTGTGTCTACTTTTTCGTCTACTACTGTGCTCATTCCCGATTCAGAGTCGTGTTTCTGATTTATTAATCGTCCCACACTTGAAGGAACAGTGCTTTGGGTGGTTTAAGGGGTCTAAATCGGTCGCCGTTCATTCTTCGATCCGGGTTTGTATTTCCCTGAATTACCGTCGCTCAAACTTTAAAATTTGTACCTAAAGTTGAAATTTACAAAGATTTTTGAAATTCATTATTGCATCACCTTAGGGAATTGAAAAACTAGAATATTGCCGCAGGAATCATCAAAATCAACCCCATTTTTTTCCATTTTTCGCCGGCAATACTATTGTTCGATTTTGATGATTTCAGCAGGAATATTTTGGTTTTTCAATTCCCTAGGCTGATGCAATAATGAATTTCAGATATCCTTGGAAATTTCAAATTTAGGTACAATTTTTAAAGTTTGAGCGCCCGTAATTTTGGGAAATACTGACCCGGGACATTAATGGGGGGTCCGCCTTGATTTTTTTTATTTTTAATCGAAAGTAGACTACATCCTGAGAATTTTGGCACCAACCGCGACCTTATAGCGTGAGTAGATCTGTTTCTATGATTTTTCAAAGTTTCGACCGTTTATGTTGTCACTCGCCCCTCTCGCTGGTCGGGACCCCCACTGTGACGTCATAAACGGTCGAAACTTTAAACATATTGTTTAGTAATGCATGCATTCCAGGGGACGTCCCATTGGATAAGTATTGGATCAGTTTAACCAGTTGTAATTTATCTATTACTTTAGGGAAGAAATAGTGACATCCCCCCCCCACCATTATAAACCATAACACTTCTAGCGGCATGATAGCCTCGAATCTGAAGAGCATTTTAAAATCCATGATCTACGACACCCAACATGCGAATTCGAGTTCCCCCCCCCCCACCTACAACAATGGTGCCAGTCTGGCACCAAAGCGGATATACGTCGTAACATTGAAATTTCATCTATTTGGTTTAGTAGGCAGTCCGTCGAATGTCACAACCGTATTCAAGGTGAAACACCAAAAAACCCAAGAAATATGAGGTTTATGGTGCCCTGGCACCATGGTGGCACCAATTTTATTTCCATGGTGGTACAGAAAGTAATTCATACAAATCCTAAGGTATAATGAGAATTTTTCCTCAATTTCAAAGCTTGGATACAATTAGTAAGCAGTAAAGGAACCGAAATATTGAAAAATTGGATATTTGTGAATATTATCCCCCCACCCATCCCCTCCTCTTGCAAATTTTGGTACTCTGGTGAAATCATGTACAACTTGGAAGTTATTTTAGTCAAACAAAAAAGAAACACACAAATCGGTTGGAAATTGAGGCCTGGGCAGAGTTTATAAGATTATGCCCGCAAACGTACGTTTTTTAAGCATTAACCCCCCCTTTTCCCCCCTTAAAAGGCGAAATTCAAAATTCCGGCGCCGTAGTGCACAACTAGATAGTTTTCCGCGTCGAAGAAAAAAAGAACCACGAAAATTGGTTGAGAACTAAGGCCTGGGCAGAGTACACAAGATTACCCCCAAAAACACACGTTTTTTGAGCATTAACCCCCCCTTTCCCCTCCTTAAAAGGCAAAATTCGAAATTCCGGTGACGTAGTGCACAACTAGATAGTTTTCTGCGTCGAACAAAAAAAGAACCAGGAAAATCGGTTGAGAACTAAGGCCTGGGCAGAGTACACAAGATTTTGTTACACACACACATACACACACACACACACAGAGACATACACCTATGGTTTTTTTCGCGGATTTGGATTCAGAATGGTCTAAAACGGATTACTGTGTGGTTATTTTTTTTTTCTGTTGAGTGTTGTCCTCCTTCAACCCAGATCGATCGCATAAGGACAACCAAGTCTTACTGTGGGACGTCCTAAAAATTCATAGGAAAAGATTTACACACGCTAGAAGGTCGCGGTTGGTACCAAAATTCTCAGAATGAGGTCTACCTTAGATTAAAAATAACAATAGACAGTTTTTCCTACCCAGGCGCACACCCTATTCGATTTTAAAAACACACTTCATATCGAAAGTTTTTGATCTAGAGAGTCTTGAAAATGTTACTCCTTCTTTTTCAACCCTTAGAAGTGACTGACAGCAAACCAAAAGCTTCAGGGCTCAACTAGACGCTAAATTGTGCCCTAAAATTATGACCAAATTTCATCAAAATTGGTCAATGGTATTTTATTCGATTTTAAGATTCCACGTTTCTGGAATCTGGTTTCCAGGTTCGTTTCCTGGTTTCTGGTTTTTGGCATCAAATTTTGAGGAATTCAACTTTCATTTTTCTTGCTCGATTACTGAGGTTTGTTATTGAAAAACTGGGCGTTTCGCGCCTCGCCAGGAGGGTAAGCCCCCCTGGACCCCTCAGTTGCTATCTACTTGAAGCCTACGGCGTAAATTATGAAAACATGGAACATGTTTCAGCCAAATTTAGTGCAGAACCTGTAGTCGTAGGTGGGTATAATACAAAATTAGTGATATCCCTAGCAACATAATCTAAAATGCATTAAGAAAAACTCTGCGCTTTGCGCCTCGAAAGCCGGAGTGTTGAAAAAGGCGTATGATCGGAGTGATGAAAAAGGCCTGTGATCGGAGTGTTTAAAACGCGCTTAACCGTTTTTCGTCTCCCTTTCGCGTAACGTTTTTCGGATAGTTACCCTAGGTCAATAACATGTTCCATGTTCATAATAAACCGAAATAGCGCCCTCATCGATAGGTTCCTGATGTAAACTCAGTAGAAGTTACTTTGCTTACCTTTCCCTAGCCACTCTCATCCGCTGGTGGCGTGAGTGACGACTCAGGGGCGTCTGGAGAATTCGGCTGGTTGTTGTTGAATTCCCGCGAAGATGTCACGAGCCACCGACCCGCCGCGACCTCCGTCATGTCCCAATTGTTTTTCGCCAGACTTTTTCCTCCGCCTTTTCAACCTCCTTTTCTCCGCTTGTCCCAATTTAATAGGATTTCGTAGCCCAGGCTTATCGACTTTTACTTTCCAAAAATGTTGTCCCAGTCGAATCAAGTCAATCTCTATCACAATTTCACATAGGTTGCTAATTTTGGTTCTGAATTTCCTCTTTACGAGGTGTACAGCTATTACACACCCTGCTAGTTATCCACTTTTAAATTGGCTGTGAAAAACTATATAAGTATATACTTTTAGTTTCTGAACCCCTGTTTTGGTATATTATTTTTAATATTGTAATTTCGGAATCGAGCAAGAAACAAATTTTCAACTGAATATAATTATAAAACCTATATTGTAGGTATTAATAAAATAATATAAAGGTATTGTTTTTTCACTCATTTAAAATAGAGTTGAATTTTTAGAAACGAATGAGACCACCCAGAGCTCTTAATCACCTCTCTCCCCTTGTGGTCTTAAGGGTTAAACGTACAATAAATCAAAAACGTGAGTGTGAATCGCAAAAGAGACCTAATTTCCGTTCAAGTTTTAGCTGACCAAAATGGATCGTTGTTCGTTGTCCTCAGTTTTGCGTCCTTAGCAACCAGTAACCAAATTTCCTAATGAAGGCACCCAAAATTCTTTATTTCCTCGAATTGAGTGGGGAAAGTTCATTTCTTCAAAATAAACTTAATTGTGAAGCGATAGAATGTATGGTAGGTACTGAAAATGGTTGCGTTCTTTGCAGGCGAATGATCTATACTGAAAAATAATAAACATTCGTGTAAGAATTTGCAGCTTTAAATTACAGTGTGACTACACCGTTGGAAAGAGTGTTAAATTTCCTATCTACTCATTGTCAAACCAAGTTTTTAGAGCTAGGACTCGAAGGTCATAATCATAAATATGTAACTCTAAACATTGAATTTGTCTGATTTGTTGAAACAAAATCGCTAAGAGACATTTTTGTAGAAAATACCTTGTAGAATCGATCTTTGACGTTTGTCAAGTCGAGACTGATGTGAGCCTATATATTACAAATACTATCTTGAATGATTTATCTTTACTATCTTGGTATTTTCAAAGATTCAGCAGGGAAATAAGTCGTTGCGTGTATGTCCATTATATAGGGTCGTGTTGCTCAATCTGTTGATCCATGTATGCAGGTATGGCGCTACCATGGAAACATATTCGACCGCATGTTCGACGTATGTTATGAAACTTGAATATTACTTATTACAGAGTGCTTCCACAAACTGTGGCTCTTCGAACCACCCACAGGTAACCGAAATACCTGTTGTCTCGTGTCGGTATCCCTCGGGAGAGATACCTCTCCAGCTCCATCCAGCATCTCGGTTAGATCAGCCAGTCACGATCTCGACATTATCTCTAAGAAGGTAAAGTGCGATAGGAGCGCCGTTTAAAGGGCTAACTGTTGACTGAACCAACCTACAGGTTACTCCCAACCCTGCGATAAACATCATTACCTACCCGTCATTATTGCCCAACCTCTCCGGTATCGAGTAAAAAAAAACAGTTCTGACGAAGAACGAAGAGGTTATTTTGACTACTTAAGTTGACAAGCATTAAAAATTATGAGAAAATTCTTTCCCCAGTATAAGTATTTGTAGCTATGTATCTGGAAGTATTGATTGTGAATAACGTACACGCACGACATGTTTATCCATTACCTAATATAAATAATCATTTAATCCAAAAACTAACCTCTTGGTAAGAAGAAAAAATGCAAAAAACTAAAAAAAAGCCATGTGTTGGACTGAATAACGTTTGGCTAATTAGCTGGTCGTTATCTAGCGATTGATTGGGAAGCCGAACCTCTCACTAGTAAAACGTACGTCCTTGTCACATTTCCCGTACCTATTTTAAGGCCCGCAATAGTTTTCTCCTTGAACGAGCTCTTCGCCCTATCGCGCCGCTTGACTGCCTAATAAGTGCATTTCCAGTTAAGTGTGATGTTAACCTAAACGAACGAGCTTTCCTGAGCCGGAAAAACGGGCTCGAGTTGCAGTTTGAACAGAAAAAAAACGAGGGTCACATTTTTTTCTACTTGAAAACGTTATCTCGTCGACGAGTCATTTAGGCGGTGTTAGTTCGGGTGGACACTGGACAGGGCTTATCTAGCGTTCGACAACTTAACTTTAAAAGGTAGAAAGTTGTTGAATGTATTGTAGGGACAGGAGGAAAGAATAAATTCTAACAATCTCAAATGCATCATTTTAAAATCATCTAAATGAATATTCCGGAAAAGGGACGAATAATTTTAAACAGTCCAACTGTAATTGTGTATCAAAAAGAATTCTCTCCATTAGCAAATAATACAAAAATCCCCCATGAATCCCAACAATTCCTTTTTAACCCCAATGGAGTCCTCGTCTCCCAACCTGGTGTGTTTGTTCTTCCTTGTTGCTTGCCAACGTCTGGGTGAATGATTAGGGATGGCAACGATATATCGATATATGAAATATATCGATATATTACGTTTGATATATCGATGTATTTATATCGATACAGAGAACCGATATTATCGTTCAATATCGATATATTTACCGATATATCGCGACTTGTTTTCAACAAGTAAAAATTAAATACTAAAATGATAGATGAGAAGGGACGCCTGTACCTGTAAAAACATCGAGTAATTTTATTACAAATTTTGTAAGTACCTACGTTGATTTCAGACTGTTGACTTCAGCTCAAATATGATGGTTTACACCTACAGTGGCGCTCAAGTCTCAATTATTCGACTTGAGTCAAAAGTAATGGAGGCGCGTCCAGATTAAAACTGCCTAATACTTAATATACGAATTGAAGCAATTTATAAATTAATGAAACATTGCTATGGCGAGGGAATCTATGATTTTTATGATGTTTTAGGACCCCTGTTTTCCTCAAATTTGCAACCCCAAAAGCCCTTTGCTACTGACCTAGTGCTATGACAACCATGACATTTTCGCACTTTCTCAACTAGATATGATAATTTCAATAATTCATACCCAGTAACTTTTTAAAGCAGGTTAAACACTTATTTCGACCGTTTTTCCTAGTAGATCTTCCTACATATCGATATTTTTTTTCCAAAATGATATTTGTATTGCTTTACAACGTTTTAACTCACGTATCTATTTCAACAAGTTTTTCCAAGTTAGATCTTCCGATATATCGAAATATTTTCTCCGATATATCGTAGGTATCGATATCTCATTGACGATATATCATTTGACCTGTATATCGATATATTTCATTCGATATGCCATCCCCATGAATGATAGAAGTGGAAGCTGGTGATTGAAGAAGTGACGGTTCTTTCCATCCTGGGTGAACCATCTGCAACAGATAACAAACGCAGTCATAGCAAACACTCGTCTATTCTTAAAACGAAGCACTTCTATTAGGGTAAAATTCACTGATAAGTTCTTTTATCATTTGGATACTTTTTTTTCTTTAAAATTTTTATTTGTACTAGTTTAAGGGAAACCAGCCGTTAGTACTAAAGTGGGTCGGCGGACCCTTTTTTGTGCCCCTGGATCTAGAACACGGTTCAGTCTATTATCGTGAACTTTTTTCCACTAGGAAGTTCTTTAGTCGGATAGATTTTGAAAACATCAATTCATAGCTTAGGAATGATTTTTTTCAAAATTCCGTTTTTTTGTCTGAATTTTTTCAACTTCAAAAAATTATTTTTAAACCTTATACTTAGTTAAATGTTTGAGAAACTATTCGACTAAAGTGGAGTTAAACTACAATAGATTTAAGGAAAAATAGGGGAAACACGAGATCTTCAACCATTACAGAGAAACAGGGGCAGGAAGGTACAAAAACGTGATTTTACAGGAAAGAACTTTTTCTGACAAAAACGCATCTCAAACAAAGTAAAACGCTGCCCAAAGGTTTATTATTTTCTGTATAGATCACCCTTCTGTATAGATCACTGGTTCTCCATCAATAGCACCTACCACCATCTGTATTCTCCCTTGACCTTCCCTCTCAAATTTCAGCTTCCTGCGTTCAATAGGATTGAAAATGGCTTCGGAGCTCACTCAGCTGATCAGTGATCTGAAGAGTGAAGAAGATCTTCTCGAATGCTGGAGACGCCTGGAAGAGCACTGATCAGCTGAGTGAGCTCCGAAGCCATTTTCAATCCTATTGTACGCAGGAAGCTGAAATTTGAGAGGGAAGGTCAAAGGAGAATACAGATGGTGGTAGGTGCTATTGATGGAGAACCAGTGGTCTATACAGAAGGGTGATCTAAACAGAAAATAATAAACTTTTGAGCAATGATTTGCAGCGTTTTTCAAGAGTGGTTGGCTTGCAACCGGTGTTCAATATGAATATCGTACCTAAAGGTGTTTTTGTTACCTTGCAAGTGTGAGAGTTTGGTGTCTATGAACCGATTTCAAATTTCAACAATGGTAACATTCATAAGTGTAATCTTCTTGGTGAGCTGTTGATGGAGAAGGGGATCATTTCATCCAATATTGCAAGACAAAATTTGTCATTTAATGACTTAGGAAGACGGAGAGACGCCGATAGAGCTGTAAGGAAGAGAATTGCCTGGAGGAAATTGGAAAAGGAGTATGATGTCAGCTACCTTCAATCATTAATTTCGAGCACATTCGCGTTTTCAGATTGAAAAAAAAGTTCATACATTTCGGAGGAAAACCCTAAAAACTGTCTCTATTGTTTGAGAATCACACTAGTCAACCATAGCCTTAATGTAGAATTGAATTGCTTCCTAGTCTACCAAGGTAGCGGAAGCATTGTTTTCACTTTTCAAGGTTTAAGAAAAAATTATCACTCGCTTTTCACGTTTTAGGCCGTCCTAAACAATTTTGATTCCTCGTCTGTCTGTCCGAGTGTCTCTCTGTCAGTCATGAAAACCTTGTAATGGGCAAAACTAAACGATACCATACCAACATACTGTATGCAAGGATACCTGTATTTTTAAAATTTTACTAGTCCATATTCATTCTCTCCTCGTCATCCCTAACTTTTTGAGTACTACACGTATATTGTTGTTTTTTTAGAATTGCAGTATGATTCATCATGCTTATTCATAAAAACAGGAAGGGTTCGAATCATCTTGTCATAGGCTAACTTTAGAAAAACAGAATATTTCGGAGTTTCTTCGTTATTGAGGTACCATATTATGCAAAATAATAAATAATTTAATGCTTCTTACGTTCTTGAAATAGTTTTTCCTAAGTTTTATCGTGCATTTATAATAATCACCACGCACTCAAGCGCGTTAGTAACTCCAGGAAATCGAATCAGTTTGCGAAGCGCGTCTATTGTGTGTAGATTTTACTATCTCACCCGTACACCGGGCAGAAAAAAACCCAATCTTCCGAACCTTGAAAACTATTCATCTAAACGGCCCAATCATTTTTAACCAACCGAAAAGAGCGTTGAGTGCAAGGGGAATGATAAATTAGCCGACGACCGAGAAGGGAGATATCCTTTAGATAGGGACCATTATTTGTTAATTTTTTCGTTTTATTTTGTTACGCGTTTTTCGCATGACCAGCCGATGCATTGTCGGTCTTTTGCCGGGTTTTCACACGGCCTTGCATGCGGGCTTTCGGGGTAAAATTCTGACTTCACCGGAAAAGTTACTTCCATGCGGTATTACTGAGCATCTAATGGCCACTATAATTAGCGCGCACTATAAATTAGCTCGTTAGTTTGGTAAATGTGAGTTTTTAAACATAGGCAAGCTTCCTTGTTCAGCTATCAAGCAAAAACGATGTTGATACTTTTGGAGGCCAGTTTGGGTGATTGCTAGAAAGTTGGGTCTGCTGTGTGAAATACCTGAGTATTGAACTTCGAAACATAATATTCTCCAAGAAAATCATCACAAAAAGGAATGTGATATTATCTATCTATGTTGTTCTTAATACCTAAACCTCCTCTGTTCCTATTCGTCTTTATACTTTGGTGTTTCAAGTTAAAACTAATCTTTGTCAGTATATTTTTCCTGTGAGTAGGTGCGTATAGTTGATGCACATCTCAATTCCAATTTGGATAATAAAAGAGGAGGTTTTGGATGGCACAATTGATACTACACCTTCTTCCTTGTCACTTTTTTAAACGGAAGTGTTTATTTTATTTGGAGATAATCTAGAATTTACCATTTAGTATAGTAGCTGATTCAGGGAATTTCCAAGAAGCTATTGTATAGGTAAAATCAAAATTCTAATGTGCAAAATTCTAATGTTTTTTTTAAACTCTCGATAAAAAAATTGTTTTAGTTCATTCTTGAATGATTCTTGAAGTTAAGCTTTTCTATTTCTTCTACTCGAGTCTCAAGATTATAACTTATCTATAACGCCTTGGAAGTGGGTCTGCATTGACCCTAAACGCCAGATCTATCATAATATGATACATAACAAGATACATGATAACAAGATATTATCTTGTTGGTTTACTTGAGAGAGAAGCCCATTTCGATGCTTTGTTTCTTTGTTAATTGAATCAGTAGGTAGTATAATATGGGAAGATCGTTATAGCTCTATCATTGGAAGTGAGAACAGAATTAGCTATAAAAAAATATTTACGGTACACCTATTCATCAGATGTATGGACGAGCAAGTCTATAAAGGATAAGGGCAAGTCTATTCATCCAAAATAGTACAAAACGTCAATAACATCAGAAGAAAACATTGACAAAGAAAAAAATGTATTTAAAAAAATATACGAAAGTTTGAATTTTTACGCAAAAAAACATTAGATCCAAAATGTAAAAAATTAAATTAGCATCTTCCCTCTAGTTGAAAAAAGTCCAACAATCACAAAATCAAACGTTAAAATCACTGATTAGGGACTCCCTCTAGTTCCTAGCTGAGTTGTTGAATTTTTGCTGCTATATCTACTTAGGTCCATCCAAGATCTGAGGATCGCCTCATTGTGGGTCAGTTGGCCATTGATATTCAAAAAGAACCGGATATTGGCAGAAGAAGTGAAACATGTCCCATCGTACATGTAAGTTGCGCATCGAGCACTCATCGCCTGGTATGTTTCGTATGGATTTTCATTTAAGCTCAAAGACTCTACACCATGCCCAAAGTGCAACTGGTGTCTTTGACCAAGCTAGCACACTTCTTTCCTGATTGAGCTTTCTATATAGCGTCAACAATTCCGAGGATTGTACTCCTCCTTGGGATTTCGCCCAACTTTGCTCTGCCACAGCAGAGACGATGCAAGCACTATCTGATCTCAGGATATGCGTATTAAACGTGGTCAGGTTGTCTGGCACGTTAGGCGCAAACGGAAGCAAAGTGCTTTGCAAAACCTGTGTAGTTCCTCACCATCAATCATTTTGAAAACTTTCAAGAGGTAGCCGCAGTGCAGTTTGAGTTCGAACATTGATAGGGAATTCATCTCCTTCACCAAGTAAACTCGATATCTCGGAGTGATATGAGGAAGGTGAAATATCTTCTTCACGAAGAGCAACTGCATACTCTTCGTCGACTCAAATTCCAAGACACCCCACACCAGGGCAGTATAACAAAAAATTGTATTGATAGTTATGGGCTTGTTAAGAGGTGAAATTTTGAAAAATAGGGTTAGTAATAACCCCTTAGAGTGAAAAATGTAAAAGTTTAAAAATGGCTCCAAAAAGCATGGGTTGAAAAATGTATTCCAAAATTAGTAGTTATATTTTGTTAGGTAGCCGACCTTTTTCTTAAAGAACATCAGTTGGTGTTTCGAAAATGCAAAGTAACTTTTTCGGTTCGGCGATCATTTCCGCAGGCTGAAGTGTAGGCTTTGCGAACATGGGGCGGCCATTAGTGGGAACATCGCAATACATCGTTTCACCCCGACCTGGGCCAATGGGAAAATAGGATATTACGACTACGGTGGAGCCTCCCCAGGACCTGCTGCGAGGAAGAAACCGTCCCGATTATGGTGGAGATGCCGGGATCACCATGGTCAGGCCATCGTATTTTACACGAGTCTGTCTAAAACCGACTCGCCACCTGCGGACCTCCACTCCGTGGACGTGTGTAGCGTGGATTTCTACTGAGTGGACGTGTGTTTGAACTGTAAACCTTCTACATGCTAATGGGCGAAACGCATTTCCCGGTCCGCGCTCCCGCCTGCATTCATAAGCTTTGAAACAGAAGAGCATAAGAAAATGAATAGAAAAGTGGGTTTTCAACGTAGCATCATCCATTTTTAACGGCTTGTAAACCCCAAATGGTATTTCCTTCTTTACAAGACAAACCCTGTAGCCCCGGATGTTGAATTTTTTTGTATGTAGTATAATTGTTTACCAACACTTTACATTGGTTATTCTGTTTTTACAGTCTACTGAAGTTCTATGAGTATTCTCAATCATTGATGTTCCGACTTGCTTCTTCTCATCTATTGCATATTTGTGTGGATAATCCGCCTAACTGCAATGAGGGGAACTCTATAGCCAACCCAAACAATCTCTGGGGAAGTCTGACATTTTTCTTTGTGTGATGTAGGTTAGCATCCATGGTTCCACTTTCTCCCTTACTGTTATGAAATTCCTCCTGAACAACTGTATAAGTTCATAACAAAAATTATAAGCATCTTTTTCAATAAAAATCGACTAAGACAGAAGGTCGAAGACCCAGGGATTTGCCTGCGACCGAGGGGTTTTCCTAGCGGTCAGGTGTTTTTCCCGAGGTACAAACTCTTTTATGTCACCAAAGAGTAGCTGGGTACACTGACCGCTCTGACTGTTAAAATCTAGCTTGACTGAGTGAGCTGTTTTCCTGTTTTACATTGTATATAATTGCCTTGTATATAGGTAGTTCTTGTAATAAGTAGCTCAAAAATTCAGTTAAGTAGTTGAAATCAATTTCAAGTGTAATTTGTTATAGTGTAGACCAGATCAAAGGCGTAATATTTACCATTGGAATGACAAGAATATCCTATATGCGGATGACGTGATACTCCTTACATCCGAATATGATTAGCAGCTCCTAGCTGGTAGGCTTTCTTCTTTCGATGGTACTGTGCAGAAATGGTGTGAGGCCAACTTTCAGCTGCTAAACAGAACAAAAGACAGAATGTGGAATGATTCTGTGATTTTTCTCATCATCACGATCTCCAGCAGGCTAATCTGGAAAGAGCACGGTGGCAGCTCAATCTTCTTCCGGTGAGTTTGGCCGCTTATGGGTTGTGGGGAGCCTCCAGACAAAGCCTCGCAGTGTTTTCTAGCAAAACACAGCCATTCTATACACCTTGGAATAACTGCAAAGCTTGTGTATCACAGCCACGTGTTCATAAGCCTTAACACGAATCTTCATAAGGGTGGCTACTATGTTCATCAGCTTTTTTACCCGATATTACTCTTCGTGCTCTAGAAATTATCTCTTCGTGCTTAGAAACTCTAGAAATTATCACCGCTCATTCCTGTAATCCATTTCGTCATGTAGCAAACTTCTGTACCTCTCTCCCTAAATCAATGAGATATCTGCATGTTGCAAAATTTGATATGAGAATGAAGGAACTCCAACAACCTGGTTTATTATTTTCTGTTGTCTGTGTGACCCTTCATTCCCATTTGGTTGGTGGTTGGGGTTGACATTTTCAAAAATGCCCTAGTAGGTAGTAGGTACCTATGGTTGGTAGGGAGGGATCTATACAGAAAATAATAAACCTTTGGGCAATCCAACCTGTCGAAAAATATTGTTGAATTTCATTTACAATTTACATTTTATTATTACCACTTTTTTTTTTGTCCAGTGAAGAATGCTTTCAAGATGGCAGGTTTCGAGGATTGGTGGTGTTAAAGATGGGACGAAGAATGTGAATGCAGATTGTTGAAAAATTTGAACCCACCAACAAACGATGTTGGTAGGTGAGGTGTTTTCTCATTTTGGTGTTCTGTCTGTGTATTTGTTAGAGGAGTATTGTTTGACAATATTGGTGTTGGTCTTTGGGTTTTTTTGTGTGATTCAATAATCGAGTTCTCATTTTTAAGTTCTTTTTTTCGACAATTAGTAAATTAAATTTAACAATATTTTTTGACTGGTTGGTACTAGCAACCGCGATCTTATTACTTTAATTGTGGTTCAAATATAGTCTTCAAACACAATGTTTTTTGTCCCGAAGGCGCTCGCCTGATTAAAGAAAAGATAAGCTAGAAAAACTGGTCCTTTCTGCTTCCTCATCCACGTAGACCTACAATATGAGTACAATAGGAGTGCAGAACAACATACTTATTTACTGATTAGATGCGTGAGGGACGTTTGAACCTCAGCCTGGTCGCTCGTTAGCTCAACGACAAAAGCGTTGAGGCTGGTCAGTTACGACGTCCAAAAGCGTTGAGGTAGGTCGTGACCGTAGGGGGGATGATCGTCGTTGATCGAGACACGATTACCAGTGAAGTCCAGGGCTGTTGGTGGGGGGTCAAGGGCGTTCTGAGTTTCGGCAGGTCGTTGATCCCTCGGGGGGCGATGAAAAAAGGAGGGAGCACTTACGAGGCCATTGGCTTCGCCTCTGCCAAAAACTTTCTCCGGTTCCTCGCCCAAGTGAAACTGAATCTCATCAAGCCAGTTTTTTTGAAGTTAGCAACGAGGTCTACATGAATGTTGAGAAATTCTATTTTTGATAACTCAAATTCGGATTCAGCCTTCGAAAGTCACATAAATGAAGTTTAGCTCGAAATTCCAACCTCTGAGAAATAAATAGACGGGAAGCATTGTCTTGGTTTATACTTTTTCGCAGACTTCAAATAAATCAAGAACGAGAAGGTCGCACAATTTCGTAGGACCGTCAGAAATTAATATTTGCAACATTTAGTAACCACAAATATTCCATCTGTTTCAGATTTCCCGGATACTCCAGTTGCAACTTGAACAATGTTTTCCACCGTGAAGAAATGAGTACTCCTATAGCACTCATGAAGGTAAGCGATTCTTGCTGCCACTATAATAAAATCAAAACCAGTAAATATTTTCCTTAGACTACAGTTAACAACAATTCGCACATTAATATAATGATAATTGTTTCGATGAGTCTATCGATTATGTTGAACTTTCTTAATTTATGTCATAAGGAAGAATCGTTTTCATCATCGTGGCATGATGGTCTACAATTTGGCCATGGCGAACTTTCGCATGGCGGGGAGCAATTTCCGGCGGGCAGCATACTCATGCTCTTTCTAGTCAGCTTCAGGTCGGAGTGCTCCAGGTTGGAGGTACTGGGAGAACCCAGCTTCTGCTTTGTAATTTTGTTCGGTTGCGTACATGGATCGTCTTGGGCTTTCCTTTTTAGTGAACTTCTTCTCCCTCTCAATAATTTTAATCAGCAGTGGATCGTGGCTGTGCACATTGTCTATTGATATTACCCGGGAAACACTCGTGTCGGTAACTACGGGAGCTTTTCACTGATTTTTTTTTTTTTTTTTTTTGGAACACCGGAATGTCACCAGTCCGTCCCGATGCACTTTGAATAAATTTGAATTTACCCCTATGGCTTTCATATTTCTCGTTAATAGACACTTCCACATAGATAAGAACCGCCCTACACAATGGCTATCTCGAAAATAAACGAGAGATATGACCCCGGAACGAGATAAAACCTAAGAAAATGATGTTGCAGAAGTTTGCACCTCGGCTTGTTGACATTCGCCCAAACGGGGCCCTGTACCGCTCGCATTTCAATCTTCTCTGCTACACATTTCAATCTTTGATCGTTTGTATTACTTGCGATAGAGCAACAGTTACTCTTTTATACTTGTACTTATTTATCATCCGTTTTCTTTGAGTTAGACTCCAGGATTGGGTATTCAGGCAAACATAATTCATACTCGTAGTTTCTGAGAGTATAATGAAACATTCATTAAACTGCACTTCACGGAAGCCTATCCAAGTACAGTCATGACTTTTACTTGAGTAAATGTCCAGTAATATAACGCATAGAACCGTCTCTGTCTTCAGAACTGTCGAGCTTTCAATCAAGATGAATGTTTTCAAGAGCATTTATTATTTAAGCCACAGATTGCTACTGCTGATTCCTTGTTGATTCTGAAGAGCCACATAATTTATGATTCTTAGCTAATCTATCCCGCTTCCTGTACCTGCTTCATTGTAACAGTGGCATCTGATGGTATCCAACGACTGATTCCGAGTCGGACTCCATCCCAGGTTCCTCGCGAACTGACCTCACGGAATGAGTCTTGCGATCTGGGTTAGGGTAGGTCAAGATTCGGTTGCCCCTGCTCGTTGGCTCAGGTAGGCTAAAAACGCAACACCTCCTGAAATTCCTTTCTTAGTTTGAACGACAGTTTGCAAAAATAAATAATACTCTGGAATACTGGCTATTGTGAGTATGGAGAGTTTTCTTACACAGTTGAGTATGAAATGGTTTCCGAGTAATCCTGATTGTGACATGGTAACGTTGAATATGACTTTGCTGATTGTTATGAATTTATACTAACTCCTTATTACTTTCTCTATTGTTATTATAGTTGTAAGGTATTGTACTGTTTTGTACAATGTAGTTTAGAGGAAAGTTGTACTCAGATTAATCATCAATCTTCCAATAACCTCATGGCGCCCGAAAACCAGGACCAAACAAAAAAACAAAACTCTCAATAACAAAACAAAAACAATCACAAAAAAATCCATTCTCAAATCAGTTGAAAATGTATTTTAAAGTGTGTTCAGTAAGCTATTTGCTAGAAAGGAGAACATTGCGAACATTCAACAGCTAACACTTTTGTCTCTTAATCGACACAAACCCTGTAACCTCCACACAAAGTCACTTTCTCGACTGGCAAATTGGAATACACAGTCACAAGGTATCAAAGCGATTATCCGAAGAAGATACAAGGTACCAGAAAAGATAATCAATTTTTAAATAGATGAGTTGAGGGTTGATGAGTTTTGGAGGGGATGGTTGGGTGAGTACATGTCAACGTCAACCATCGTGAATCGAAAGAAATGTCTCAAACCATCAAGGTCTGGTCAGCTATTGTTCATTTTACATCAGCAGAACCGCCGAAGTGTTTGACCGAGAGCAATCATTTATCAATATACCAACTGTGGAAAAGATGAACAAGTAACAACAGAAGTAAAAACCGCCTACGTTACACACAGAGGACCAGATAATTCTGCTGCCCTGACAAACGTAACCTCATAACTTAACGACAACAAAGAAAATTACATGCATAATTATTTATAGTGACAGGAGAGAACCAGACACCGAGCTTCTTGTAAGGGGGGGGGGAAGGGGGAGCTCAGTTCAATGCTTTTTTTAAAAATAATACTCAATCATGCGCAGGTTGTTTCAGTTGCTATTTTGGATGTAAAAACTACAATCCAAGTATATAAATAAAACATTTGTTGACTCAAAATCACAACTTTCATAACCTCTCATCGTCCCGACTCATATCAACTCAAAAGCTGATTAATAAAATACAACCATGTAAAATGGAATAACCAATTAATTTAATTAGTTAATACTTAAAAAATTAGGAAAAGGTTGAGTTCTTGCACAACTCGAAAAATTCGAGTTTGGTCGAAGTAGATAATCAAAGATATTGTGTTCTGGATAACAGCACCATAATATTAATCAAAGAAAAATACTATGAAAAAAAGAGAGAGACAATTATTAATTAATTGAAGGAATAAGTCACCATGTAATGGGATGCATAAAGGAAGTTGCAATTCAAAGTTTACCGAACTTTGAATATTTTAACTTTGTTTTTTAACCCACAAACACTTGTGAATACAAACTGGAACTGGAAATTTTCCATGTTTTTCTTGTTTTTTTTTGTGGCCGCATTTACATAAATCCTATTTTTTGGAGGTGTGAATTACTCGAAATTTTTATTTACGGAAATAATAAATCTTCTAAATCCTGAAGCAAATTGGAAGAAAATCTAGGAAAATGGTTTTTCGCATGTGATATTACTTTCCAGTTGGTCCCACAGATAGGTACTTCCTTTGTTGGACAAGCAAAATTGACTCTTCACAGACCATGTTTTCTTACCTCTTCGTCCAAAAAATCCCAGCATAATGGAATTTCTTCACATGTTGATGTTTCACATGATCGTTCGTTCAGTTTCGTTCAAATTCTGACGCACTGATTTGGACACTTTTTAAAGGTTTTTGGTCTTTTGGTAGACGAGAGTGATAACACAATAGGAACCGTTATTGAATAACTCTAATTGAATCTTTCTTAACAACGGTTGTCACTATCTGATGTTCCGATTCTTCTTTGAGTCTGAGGATATGATCGTCTGCGAATTACATCGCCTGGAAATCGTTGTTACTCCACAATAATTTGAGAAGTTTTGATGAAATACTGACTTGTGATTGAGCTAAGTTGACCTTTTAGCTTGGAGGACGTTTTCTAAGTAGTGTGATTCTGTTCTGAGAGGTAGGCGAACACAACTCAAACATGTCCTGGAAACAAGAATGGATGGCAAGCTATATCGTACAGACATATATCAGTGAAGAACTACTCAGAAATATAGTAAATTTCTTATTAGCAAGAAGCTCGAACTTAAGTGGATAATGGAATACCACTGCCTTACCTTTATCACAGTGCTTCATCTACAGACAGAGAACCAGGAGCGAAGGCACAATGCCACCATGATTCTCCCTCCTGTCTAGATATTCAATGGCAGCCGTAAGGTTTGCGGGCGGAGGGGAAGACCGTTGACCTCGGGCCCTGTGTTGGGTTAGGTCAAGATTTCGGCTGCCCCTTCACGTTGGCCCGGGTAGAGTTAAACGCACGACCTGCCGAAATTGCTTTCTTAGTAGGTCCGAACGCCGTCTCAACAAAACCTCGTCAGCTGTGCACTGAGCTTTCTAGAGTTGGTTTCTTCTCCTTTTCTATCCTTCTGACGGTACATTATGGTCGAACCAGACTACCAGCTGTTCGGTTCTGCATAGAAACACTGCTGGTAGCTCTTAGGTGCTCTTTAGGTCGTCTGCAAAAGAGAAATGATGAGGTCAGAGAGCATCATTTCATGCAGCGTTGCATCGATTCTAACATACCAGAGTACAGAACTCATAATGCTAACGGTACGTTTCTGAGATAACTCGTTTTTCACGGCTGGATGCTGCTAATAATAGTTTCCACAGGAATAAGCTCTGATCGGTAGCATGCAATGAAAAGCAGTCGTTTGTTGGATTTGCTGAAGAGCTGTCTCAGTGCTCTTGGATACATTGTATGATCGATACCATTAGAAACATTTGTTGTTTATGTTTATTCCTCAACGTGTATTTGTACGATTGGACTCCAAATTACCACAATCAGTAAGTTTTTCTTTTTCAGTAGAGCACTGAAAAATTTGTTGAGATTTTCGAAGGTTTACTCAAAACTGCATTTTTAACTTGCATAATATGCATTTTTAACTTGCATATTATGCGAATCAAAACTTTCTGAACAAATGTGATTCTATTGATATGTCTGTCAGAAATGTAGGTAATTAAATAATCACTGTACTTACCTCCACCAATAAGCAAATTGTATCACCTATGTGCTGAAATGAAAATTTTCACTGTAACAAAATCGAGTGATCACAGTAGTCTCTTTGAATGTGAGTAGGAACCACAAATTTATATTGCTCCTGTGGTACCTTTGACCCGTGCAGATCATAAATTACGGTAATTTTGTGATGATAATAATGTGTACGATAACATTACTCGTATATAAAAGTAAATGAGGTACCGCACTTCTTTTCTTACTCGTAGAAACTTGAGGCCTATGAATACTTTTGACGTTGGAAATATCACTTATTCGGGCATAACCAACGTGACGAGCATGATGTGGGTGGTGACACCTGAGAGTACTCATGCCGAACTTCGTTGGTCGAATAGCTGAATGCTCATACACCCCATCGTGATATTGTTTGATGCCACTACTCCATGAGTACATGTACATTTGCACAGGTATAAATTCGTACGTACAACATAGGTACAACGTTCTCTGCCGACTCCAATCCCGCATTTTTCGCCTTTCAGGTCAATTGAAGGATTGAACGTTTAAATAATGAATATCTTAGATCGATTAATGGAACATCAGCTTAGAATTATGCAGGATTCGTTGCCTACCTCCTCACAATCGAACAGTGATGCAACTAATGCATAATAGACCGACTCACTTCGATCATTATTTCTAGCAAACCTTCATCTAATCGTACGAGTGTTCGAAATATAAACCGGATTAAACCGCAGAAGGAAAACACGGGTTGGAAAGGATCTGGACGTTGACGGGCCCTTGTCCGGGTAATAGTAATTTTACCTCTGAGGGCGCTATCCGATTGAGCTTTTCTTAGAGGGTAATAACAGGTTATATTCGACCAACTCATGATAATAAGTTGAGAACTAATAGTAGGTAAACACGGCTCATTGAAACGACTACACCCGGTTATATTCGACCAACTCATGATAATAAGTTGAGAACTAATAGTAGGTAAACACGGCTCATTGAAACGACTACACCCGGCTGAGTGGCAAGTATTAATTTTCATTCGCTCCTTGCAGTAAGACGTGCGATTCTCAATTTATAAACGTCGAGAAACCGGCTCAACATCATTCACTCGTTGGTGTTCAGGATCATGATTCTTACCGACCGAACCCTACTACTAAAATTAAATTCGACAAATTAAAAAGCTATATTTTTTAAACTGAACCCTTGAGCTCTCATTCTAATGGAGACTCCTAGTTCATAGGGCCTACTGAGAAAAGTTTATTGAAAACTCGTTCTCCTCACTTTTTGTTCGTTATTTTCAATAATATACCTTTGGACCGATTTTGATGAAGTTTGATAATGTGGACTCCATTTGTGCCCTGAAGTCACTTTTAAGAAGTGGAAAGTAGGGATTGAAATGTGCCAAAATGCTCTAGCTCTAAATGTTGATATAAAGGTATTGTTTATTTATCAATTTAAAATAGCATTGCATTTTTAGAATAGAATGATACCACCCAGAGCTCCGTTTGCTTCCAAAGAAGTCATAAAGCTTTTTTAAGTTTTTAATTGGCATTGTTTATTTACATTAAGCCATGCATAGCAGGAGCATGATATTCAAAATTATACTCTATGTATTATTACATTGAAATAATGGTGAACCTAATAGGTCTTAAAGTTAGGACGAATAATACAGCAGAAACACCAGTGTTCATTGACGAAAATAGGCCAAATCTCTTTTCAAAGTTCTGTTGATAAAAATGCAATATTTTTCATTCTCCGATTAGAGTATTTATTAAGTAACTCAACAGAGTGACAACGATGCAGCTTCCCTAGCAACCACGAACCAAATTTCGTTGGTAGTATGAGGCCTCCCACAACTCTCGAATCACGAATTTAGAAGTGTGTGATCTTGATAGTGAACCTTGACCAAAGTATGGTAGGTAGATACTTCTTATGGAAACGCCGTGTTTTTTGCAGGTTAGTGATCTATATAGGAAAATACTTGAACAATTTATAATCATTTCCAGCGTTTTTGCTTCCCAATCTACCATAGCAGTGGAAGCATTGTTTTCACTTTTCAAAGTTGAAAAAAAGTTCTCCAAAATCAAAATTTCCATATTTGTCATGAAATCCTTGTAAGAGCAAAACTATATGAAGTTATTATCTGATTTCTATGAAATTTTCAGGGATTATGCGAATTGGGTTTTTGATCAAACTATTCGTCGATTTGACCATCATTTTTCAACTTGTAGATTTTTTAAATTTGTTGATTTTGTAGAATTGGGTTGTTGATACGCTGATCAGAAAATGGTCTATCTTAATTTGTGTTCAGCTATAATACTCTTAGCTGCTGACTCGATTTGCCCTTCAGGACCACATCAACGATGGTTTGACATAGTCAAGATCAAGGACCACTCCCGAAGGTGAACCAGCTTGTCCTTGAGGAAACTCCACCCACCAGTTTCCACACGGTCTCATGAGGCTTCGAAACTTGATAAGTACGGGGAGCTTGTATAAGAAAACCCGCTGAACTGGTCTATGAGCTCTAGAAGAGTCCTATTTAATTAGCAAGTCGGGTTACGAGTAAACAAATAAAATAATAAGACAAATAAACACTTCAGTTGGTCGTATTTCTGAGGTGATGAGAAGAGGTGAATGTAATTCGCAGTAGAAAAGCGTGCGAAGTGTTCAGCTGCTCAAGGAACTCGCGTGGGAATAATTTTACCATAAATTCACGCTATATGTTCATTCTGATCATCCATAATGGCCAAGGAAGTTCGTTGAGGCAAATACAATCCAGGTTCGAGGATGCCAGGATCATTTAAATCCTCCCAAAAGGTTCTTCAAAAATTTTACGATAAACTCCAGCTAAATGACTGGACCTTTTTTCAAGCTAGAAGTACTTTAAAGAAAGATGTGGGAAATCTTTCTTTAGTAAAGAAATATATGGGAAATCTTTCTTTATTAAAGGAAGATATGGAAAAATCCACGCAAGCTTGATAGATCACAACAATCCTCTGGTAGCCGCTATTCCAGCGATTCCCGCAAGACTTCTTATTATAGATCCAAGTGTATAGGTAGTTGGAGTGAAAAATGCACTAAATTCAATATTCTTCGAAATAATATCTGGTTAAGGGCAGCCACTGGGTTGTGCCTCTGTTCAAGTAGCATGCAAATTAGAGTAAGTCTACTATAATCGTTATAAACAAAACTGTAATATTCTATTGAATGATAAAGTTATAATAATTATTGAAAAATCTCGGACCTTCGGGCAAGCCCCCAGGACCCCTGGATGGTTACTGCTTAGAGCCTTCGGCTAAAATTCAAGAAACATGGAACATGCTTTAGCCGTGTTTTGTTTTTTTTGCTGTTTTCTTTTAGTAGCAATTTGTTGTCTATTGTTTTAATTTAGCTTTTTATGGGCCTGCTTTTCAAATTGCTCGTCATTTCATTTACCTCTGATGTCCCAAAGGTAGTGCTATTATTAAGAAATCGAAGAAATCTATAAAAACGTCGAAGAACACATCGCAACTAAAAACCTAGGTTACAAGATCCTTTGATTACTTTTTGGTAAAAACGATGCCAGCCAACTACCTACATAAATAAAAATCCGCTAAATCATAAAAACCAAGCCAACAAACAACATCATTATAATCCACTAAATCGATGTTGGTTTTTACCGCGAATGTTGTTTACAGTTCTTTAAATCAGAAGTGTATCTCAGCTTCATCCATATTTACAGTGTTTTGGCAGTATATAATTTACGCATAAGTTGAGGGCTTTTTAAACGAGTGGGACGATTTTTGTGGGATCAAAACTAACGGTGATACATTTCCTTAGAAACGGGTCGGTTGTACGTGAAAATCATTACAAAATCCCGCGCTACTTTTGTTCCTCAGTTTCGTCACGTTTTTGCCCAGTTAGGTGATGGCTAAAGCATGTTCCATGCTAAGAAGATGTACTATACTCCTAGCAGAAAGTTTGCATTTGGGGGTTTTCAACGGCATTGTACTGGATTTGAGGTAATCATTTTTGTTGATTTTAGCTAAATAAGTTTTCTATCTACCTTGAATCCTCCCAGATCCGCATTCGTACTGGTACGCATGCACAGAAATCATACATATTCGATGTTTTCTAACAAATTTTCTTCTCGATCGAAGGCTACCTAATAAATATCGGTAAAAACTGAAACCTCCATTAAACAGTCGAGGATAAAACGTGGCCCTTTTTTCACCGAGATTTATATGCCCGTATTTCCAGAACCCCCTCTCCTTCGACCGACCACAACTTTGCAGTCGAGTTGTCTCTGAACCTTATCAGAACCCGACACGGATCCCCCTCATCTCTTCAGGAGGTTAGTCTGAAGGTCTATTAATATTCCGACTATCTTCCGGAGGACTTGGGCCAATTAAGGACCGTGATTTTCTTTCCCGATTTTAAAATGTTCGATCGAAAAACTAATGAATCATCGGAGAGTGGGAGTATTTTATAGGATAGTAATGAGTATCAAACGTACTACCACTCCCTTAGATTAGGAAAGGCATGAGTTGTAAATTTAGCACTCTAGACTCAATCACTGGGCTCTAAATAAAATCGTGCACACGAATTCAAACTTATATAATTGATATTAAAGAATTTCTCCCTTATTTCATTATATGTGTCATCTTTTGTTTGTTGGTACATACTGACATGAGTAACACCACGCTAAATGTAGATAAATAATGGTAGGTAAAGAAATATTAGGGGTATTCATGGTCCGGGAGATTCGACGTCGAATCGTCGAATCTTCGAATTTGGAGATTCGACGGGAGTCAATGCGCATGCGCACCGGCAAATACGACGATTCGATTTACGACGGGCTGAAGGCGTCGAATTACGAGATTGGACGTCGAATCACAAACCCTAGCGCTAGCGGCCGTTGTGCGAAGCAACTATCATAACAACAACAAACAGATCTTCTCGTCCTTTCATTTTGAGTTTTTATTTTAACAACACCTTTTTTAATTTTTATTCTGTTTTTCCGTTCGTTTATTTCTTTTTTATTCTGTTCGAAGTGGGTTTTTTCTTGATTAAATGAGTGGAGCTGAGCCACCCAAGCGGCTAAGGAAAAACGCGACCATCTGATGGTCTGCTGGAGAAGTGGAAAAATGTTGCTTGCTGGCATGAAAGCGAGCTTAGCACATTCTCCTTTCTAGCATCGAACATGTTTCAGCCATGAGATATCTACCAAAATGCATTCAAAATTGTATGACGGAAGTAGCAAGGGTTTTTCTTTGAGACAAGACTCCTCATCGGTAGGTAGGTACCTATTCAGTAGTCTGAAGCATGATCCTTTTGGTTCATTATTTCTAATAATAAGCCTATGTGATCGTATCGCAACAAATTTTTATAACCCCACCCCCTCAAACTTTGTCACTTTACGTTTCAAGGTGCGTAGAATCCAAATTTGCAATGTCCGTCCGCCGTCCGCTGTCCGCCGTCCGCCGTCCCCCGTCCGCCGTCCGCCGTCCGCCGTACGCGGCACTTTTCTTAGCAACACTGGACCGATTTGGTTCAAATTTGGTACATGGGCTCCATTTGGGGTCTAGTTGTGCCGCGAAGCTTTTGGTTGATGTAGGTCACTTCTAAGGGGTGAAAATTAAGGGTTGAAATTTTGAAGAGTGCCCTAGCTCGAAAACTCTCGAAATAAAGGTATCGTTTTTTCACTAATTTTAAATAGTACTGAATTTTAAAAAATTTTTGAGACCACCCGGAGCTCTGTAGGGCAAACCGTTCGGTCCCTACGAGTACTTGAAGGTTTTCCTTCGATAAAACAGAATCATGAGTGTGAATCGCAAAAGAGGTCTAATCTCCATTCAAATTTTATCGGACTAAAATGCGATCGCTGTTCATTTTGGTTTATTATTTTCAATAATAAGCCTTTGGAATCGAGCAAGAAAAAAAAAATTTTAACCCCCCCTCAAAATTTGATGTTTTACGTTTCAAGGTACGTAGAATCCGAAAATCGAATAAAAAAATTTCCGTCCGTCCGCCGTACGCCGTACGCGGCACTTTTCTTAGTTACCATGGACCGATTTCGATGAAATTTGGTATATGGGCTCCATTTGGGGTCTAGTTGTGCCGCGAAGCTTTTGGTTGATGTAGGTCACTTCTAAGGGATGAAAATTAAGGGTTGAAATTTTGAAGAGTGCCCTAGCTCGAAAACTCTCGAAATAAAGGTATCGTTTTTTCACTAATTTTAAATAGTACTGAATTTTTAAAAATTTTTGAGACCACCCGGAGCTCTGTAGGGCAAACCGTTCAGTCCCTACGAGTACTTGAAGGTTTTCCTTCGATAAAACATAATCATGAGTGTGAATCGCAAAAGAGGTCTAATCTCCGTTGAAATTTTTTCTGACTAATATGCGATCGCTGTTCATTTCTTCGATTTGTATACAGTTTTGCCTTCTGCGTAACCAGTAATCAAATTTCCATAATCAAAAGTCAATGGAGAATACTGAAGGCGCCTGAGTGGTCACTGATCAGCTGAGTGAGCTCCAAGGCCATTTCCTCTCCTGTTGAACGCAGGAACCTGAAATTTGAGAGGGCGGGTCAATTGAGAATGCTGAAGGCGCCTGAATGGTCACTGATCAGCTGAGTGAGCTCCAAGGCCATTTCCTCTCCTGTTGAACGCAGGAAGCTGAAATTTTAGAGGGCGGGTCAATGGAGATTGCTGAAGGTGCCTGAGTGGTCACTGATCAGCTGAGTGAGCTCCAAGGCCATTTTCTCTCCTGTTGAACGCAGGAACCTGAAATTTGAGAGGCAGGGTCAATGGAGATTGCTGAAGGCGCCTGAGTGGTAACTGATCAGCTGAGTGAGCTCCAAGGCCATTTCCTCTCTTGTTGGACGCAGGAACCTGAAATTTGAGAGGGCGGGTCAATGGAGAATGCTGAAGGCGCCTGAGTGGTCACTGATCAGTTGAGTGAGCTCCAAGGCCATTTCCTCTCCTGTTGAACGCAGGAAGCTGAAATTTTAGAGGCAGGGTCAAAGGAGAATGCTGAAGGCGCCTGAGTGGTAACTGATCAGGTGAGTGAGCTCCAAGGCCATTTTCTCTTCTGTTGAACGCAGGAAGCTGAAATTTGAGAGGGCGGGTCAATGGAGAATACAGATGGTGGTAGGTGCTATTGATGGAGAACCAGTGATGTTCATGCACATTGAACTTATTATTGAGCCTCTTATCGCACCAGTAGGGAATGTTGCTCAGAGACCCACCCCCCTCCGCACCTAACAGGATAAGACTCTTCCTTCGGTCGCCATTTGCGTCTACTGTTTCGATCGAGTGAAGTGCCCCCCATCCGCCCCTCTCGGAAAACCTGTCGGATTTCTCGGAAAATCCCCGAAACGCCTACCTATCTTACGTCTCCGTGGCCACGGAAGTCTTCCCGCGGGATCCCCTCCAGGTGAGTCACATTCCTGTGTGCGATCTTAATAAATTTGCTATTCATTGAACCAGCCCTGGGCGGCTTTTACAGTCCTCCGCCCAATTTTAATTGTTTAAGAACATCAGGGGAGAAAACTACCAATTTTACCGGGGAGTTTACCTTTGCGTCAACATTGGTCCTTGCGAAGCCGGATATAAATGAATAGTTAAATCGTTGCATTTCAATTATTAATAGGTAATTGAATTGAGGGGCCTTGACTTGAGGGGCATTGGACAAAGTATTACCTACCTGTGGAGTCATGAATTTATTGGATACCAGCTTGTGAGACCGTAATAATATTATTGATCATTGAACCTGTTTATTTGTCGAACTGTTTATAATTGTTATCAAACGTCAGTGATTGACGAACAAACATCCAGATAATATTCCTGATCCTTTTGCACTTTTCTACCTGTGATCTGAATCCTGTGATTGTCCCTGTTCTGTCCAATCAACTTCAATCCTTGTTGAGGAAAATAAATAAAATCAATAGGTACCCTGCTTCCTTGTAAACCCTATACATTTTATTTCCTCTAGCTACCTTTGTTTCGAATAAATTACGGTATAAAACAGCAAGTGGTATCAACTAGTAATACGCATTCCAATTTTGTTCTGGCCGTCACTGTCCCGTTATTCACTGTACTGAGAGGGCAATCATTATAACCTACTGTTGTTACCTTATTAGAAGAAATATTCAATCGTAAGAAACTCGCACGGTTTGGTTTGTTTACAACTGCCAGGTGTCAACTTTCTTTCTATTGTTGACCAAGCTAACAGTCGACCCCGCAAAACTGCCCGTCTACCTGTCGCTCGTTAACTCGATAGTTCACTAGTAGGTTCCTAGTTCGAGTTGGACACCTTGGTTTGTTTACAATATTCAGCAGCTAGTTTGTCTCCTTTCAACAGCGTGTTAGTCCGTTGTCATTCGCCTTGTAGGAAAGTCTGTGCAGTGCAATTATTATCGAATTATTGGTTTGGGCACCTGTGAGATTTGTCTAGTTTATTCAATTTTTATATAGTTACATAGGTATAGTAAACGGGCAGTGACGATCTCGATCGATACAGTGACGTAATAATTTGTCGTCGTTATTTGGATAAAACGACTTCCTTCGTTTTTGGTTCGAACGTAAGCAAAGTTGTACCTACCTATTTTTGTTTAAATTGTTATTGATATCTAGATCGAATTTGGGTTGTTATATCATCTCAGATATTTACCTACCTACATTAATAATTAGTTATTTGGTACAGTATTTACATTTGAAGTAGTATAAATACCTACCTAATTTGTTTTAAACATGCCTGCTATCGATGAACACCGTTTTCTAATTAAATCCCTTATGGAACGAATGATTCGTATTGATAATGTCGCAAAAAACGGTTGAATTGGCACCTACTAACAAAAATAAAAATTTATTGAAAGTAATGGCAGAGAGGGTTAGACGATTATCATGCACAATTTATGAGTACTCTTCAGAAGATAGTAGCTTATAATTTCAAAAATGGCAATAGAGGAAGATTTGTCCCCTGAAATGTTAAGTTTGAAGATCCTTACTATAGTGTACAGGCGGTTATGGCAGCAGCGTTTCCTTCCAATCTCCGACCGTCGCTTGATTCGTCCGCTAGTCCATCTAACCCTGGTGGAGGAATTTGAATATTCAGTTGCCAAAAATTAAGTTACCTGAATTCAGTGGTGAAATCAGGTCTTGGCAGGCGTTTTCTGATCTCTTCCTGGCTACCGTGGATGCGAATACCCAGTTGAGTGATGTTCAAAAGCATATGTACTTGCGGTCGGCTCTTTCTGGTGAAGCGTTGTCTCTCGTTGCTTACCTCCCCCTTACTGGACCAAACTTCAAGGTTTGTTGGGATACCTTGAGGAAGCAGTATGATAATCGTCACTTGCAAACCTTTGCTCATTGGAAACCTTGTACTCCCTTCCTGGTACAACTCAGAACCCTGCGCACATTCGCAGTTTGCTAGTCAGGTCACTGAGTCAACTGGAGCTTTGAGTGCTCTAGGATACGACGTTGAAGGGTGGGCGGTACCTCTGCTGTTCATTTGCTGCAAGAAGCTTCATGGCAAACTCCGTGAGGATTGGGAGCGTCACCTGCTGACCGCACCAGACCCATCCATTCAGCAGTTCACTTGGTTCCTTCAGGAGCAGGCTCGTGTTTTAGAGGCATCTCGTCCTGTTAGTGACTCAATACCAGTGAAGAAATTCCCAGTTAAGCAACCAGCATTCAAAGGAACTACAACCTTGATGGTCGGTGCTACTGGTAATACTGATCGCTGTCCAAAATGCAACAAAAATCATGTATTGGACCAGTGTGGGGTGTTCCGTCAGAATGATGTGCACCATCGTCTTGCATTTGTCAGAGAAAAACGGCTATGTTTGCTCTGTCTTGTCCGTGGTCATTTCGCAGGAGACTGTCCTAGGAACAGCAGCTGTAGGTACTGTCCAGGACGACATCATTCTCTCTTGCACATTAGACGTCCTGAAGCCACTAATGAGTCAGTCCAGCCAGCTGTGTCTTCCAATGGTGGGCGGCAAGGTCCGACGTCGTCAATGCAGATATACACATCTGGTAAGAGTGGACAGGTGTTGTTGGCAACGGCAAGAGCTCAGGTGATGGATGCAAAAGGCAGTTATCACAGTGTTCGTGTTTTGATTGACCCTGCTAGCCAGGCAACTTTTGTGACTAGATCTTGTGTTTTGAGGTTGGGCCTCAGGATCTCCGCTGCAGAGGTACCAGTATTAGGTATGGGCCAGGTCTCGTTGGGAGTTTGTCGTCAAATGGTGCGTTTGCAATTTCCGCCCCTGTAGAATCGGTCGAGCTTCAGTTGATGCACTGGTAGTTGACCACATCACTCGTGCTCCAACTGAATGGGTCAGCCCGCTTCCTATTGGACAACTTCGTGGACTTCGACTGGCAGATCCGGACTACAATAAACCTGCGCTGTGGACATCTTGCTTGGTGCAGAATGGTTTGGCTGCATCGTTTTGGAAAAACCGATTCAGTGCCAACTGGGTACTCCGAGTTTGCTAAAAACCATATGGGGTCACTGTGTGGTGGGACGTCATCAGAAGGTTGCAACTGCTGTGCAGAGCTTGTGCATGGCTGTGGCTAATGATCCACCATCCACTGACACACTCATTCGAAGATTCTGGGAGCTAGAAGAGCCACCCAGAGAGGAAATTTTGTCACCTGAAGACCAAGCTTGTCGTGACCTGTATGAATCTACTGTCTCGCGCTCGTCTTCTGGTCGATATATTGTAGCACTGCCGTTCAGGGCTGATCATGAACCATTGGGTGACAGTCGGCAGGGTGCTTGAGTCGTTTCTTGATGCTGGAGAAACGGTTGCGTCTGAATCCAGCTCTGAACACTCATTATCAGGAATTTATGAGAGACTATTTGAATCAGGGTCACATGAGTGTGGTGCCTGCTCCTGCCAAACCTTTTGGAAGTTATTATATACCTCATCATTGCATTTTTCGGCAGAATCTTGATGGCTCAATTGCCAAGTTTCGTGTTGTCTTTGATCGTCTATGACCACCAAGAATGGACCATCATTGAACCAGGTGCTCTACAAAGGACCGAAGCTTCAAGCTGATATTTGGACATCCTGCTGCGCTTCCGATTGCATGAAGTTGTACTGGTGACTGATATTAGACAGATGTATCGCAACATTGCCCTCCATGATGATCACCATGATTTCCAGAGAATACTGTGGCGATTTTCACCTGAGCAGTCAATTTCGGAGTACTGCCTGTCAACAGTGACCTACGGAGTATCATCTTCTCCATTCCTAGCCATCAGGACTTTGCATCAGCTTGTGGAGGATGAAGGACAACCTTTCCCTAAAGCGTCAGAGGCCCTGTTGCAAGACACTTACATGGATGATGTCATAAAATCTGTGTCATCAGTTGAGGTGGCCATCCAATTGAGATTTGAGCTGGAGCAATTGCTTGGGAAGGCGGGCTTTGAGTTACGCAAATGGATGAGTAATCGTGAGGAGGTTCTGAGGTCGTTGCCTCCTGAACACTGTGCTGTGTCTGCAGAATCTTTGTCCTTTGATGGTGACGGAGAACCATCTGCTAAGATCCTTGTTTGGTTTGGACGCCTAAGGCCGATTTGTTCTCTTACAAGATCTCTGAGGCACCTGCATCAGTCACTAAACGCTTAATAATGTCTGACATTGCCAAACTATTTGATCCCGTTGGCTATGTATCTCCTGTTGTTTTCATGGGGAAGTGCTTGATTCGGAGGTTGTGGCAGTTGGGAATTGGATGGATGAGCCTCCGCCTGAGGATGTCTGCGAGCGCTGGAATCGTTTTAGAGAGGAGTTGAGTGCTCTTGAGAAGTTCTCTCTACCACGCTGGGTTCAGCTTGACAACCATCGGTCGATGGAATTGCATGGATTCGCCGATAGCTCTGAGCAAGGTTATGCTGGAGTTGTGTATCTGCGGTGTCTGCTGCCATCTGGTGAAGCCCGAGTCTCGCTCTTGATGGCCAAGTCCAAGGTGGCTCCCATAAACGGACATACCCTTCCTCGACTTGAACTATGTGGAATTGAGCTGGTTACTCGACTTCTAGAAACATGTCTCTCGTATTCTAGCACCATTTGGCCAACCATCAGTTGTTGTGGAGCGATTCAACTGTTGCGTTGCACTGGGTAAGGAATTCGCCTCATCGTTGGAAGACATTTGTAGCTAATCGTGTTAGTGCCTGCCAAAGAAGAGTACCTCCAGCTTGCTATCGTCATGTGCCTACGAGTTGTAACAGCTGACTGTGCCAGTCGTGGAGTGTTCCCTCAGGAGTTGATTAATCATGATCTTTGGCTTACAGGTCCCTCTTGGCTTGCCATGCCTGAGGAAAATTGGCCAAGCTTGCAGCTTTTCGATCCACCAGATACAGTTGGGATTGAGGCACGATTGGTCTGTCATGTTGCTGTTGGACTGGGAGTTGATGAACGTCCCCTGTCAAATGTTTTTGGTCACTTTCATCGTTAACGCGACTTTGTCGGGCTGTTGCTTGGTACTTGCGCTTTGGAATAATCGTGTACTGCATCTATCCCGGGGTCTACCACTCAAGATGGGACCTCTGACTATGTCTGAGATCCGTGATGCCATGTCTGCATGCTGCCGTTGGGTGCAGCGAATAGTGTTCAGCACCGATATGCTATGATAAAGGAAGGACGAAACGCCACGAAACCTCTTCGCAAGTTGAACCCTTCCTGGATAATAGAGGACTTCTAAGAGTTGGAGGCCGACTAGGCACTCGGG
>CM019180.2:10840251-10927220 GCA_009739505.2 Apolygus lucorum
GGGGACTGGGAGACATGGGGTTAGAGATATAGAAGAGAGGAGTAGACAAGAAGTGGGTGAGGAGGAGGGGAATGATTGGGAGAGAAAGAAGAACAGAATTGGAGGCTTCGGGGAATTGGAGGACTGATGAAGAGGAGAAGAGCGTGTTAGAGGGGAGAAGGTTAGCCAGTGGGACGTGAGAAGGAGTGGATGGAGGAGAGAAGAGACAATGAGCACATTAGGATCACTCTCATACCAGTCCTGACGGACCAGAGTGATCAAAACCTGAGTTGGAGGACCACCTGCAGGGAATGCGCTCCATTGTGGACCCCAGGGAGGAGCCCCCGCCGCGAGGCTCTACTTTGCACCTGGGGAGCGGTGGAGGACGAGTCCTCAATTATAAATGAAATTAAACAAACAAGAAATAAAATACATCTTTATTTCAACTAACCTACCATCAGCACCTACCGAGCTGAGTCGATACCTCTAGCTAAGTAGCTCCTAAACTACGTCCTCTTAGTTTACTAACTACTAAGCTAAGTACCAACTAGCTCAGTAAGTACCTACGAAAAAATGGAAAATTCTCGTCTCTTATATACACAATAGCGAACTTTGAAATATCTATTCAACGGGAACGGACTAAATTTTATTAGCCATCAATGCTATTGAGAGGAGTAAGTTGACTCATACACTCCAGCCAAACAACATCTAGAACAAGTTTTCGCTCAATTCAGTAAGATGTGCGAGGGCAGGAAGGTTCCTTGAAGGCCAGCGGAAGGAAAAAGCTGACTTAAGTTGAGTTGAACTAGCGATAAAGCCCCTCTATTGCGCTGACTGTTAGTACACAGCTGCTTCAGGCCACTCGAAGTCATATCTGCAGAGAGAGCAGTGTAAGGAACTTCTCTTCTGTTCATCTATGAGCATCATAACGTAGTACACAGCCTCCTGAAGACTTCTGCAAGTGGTAGCAAGAGACCCCAAAGTGTAAGATCAGCTTTGTGAGCAATCGAGCTGACCTCTCTACTGTTCATCTATGAGTTCTCAAATTTAGTAGGTACTTTGCCTCAGAGGCTTCTGAAAGCTGTAGCAACGGACCCCATAATGTCAGATCAGCTGTGTGAGCAATCGAGCTGACTTCTTTCCTGTTGTTCCTTGAGATCTCAAATTTAGTACACAGCCTTCTGAAGACTTCTACAAGTGGTAGGAAGAGACCCCATGGTGTCAGATCAGCTTTGTGAGCAATCCAGCTAACTTCTTTCCTGTTGTTCCTTGAGATCTCAAATTTAGTACATAGCCTTCTGAAGACTTCTGCAAGTGGTAGGAAGATACCCCATAGTGTAAGATCAGCTTTGTGAGCGATTGAGCTGACTTCTTTCCTGCTGTTCCTTGAGTGCTCAAATTTAGTACACAGCCTTCTGAAGACTTCTGCAAGTGGTAGGAAGATACCCCATAGTGTAAGATCAGCTTTGTGAGCGATCGAGCTGACTTCTTTCCTGTTCTTTTTCGAGTGCTCAAATTTAGTAGGTACTTTGCCTCAGAGACTTCTGAAAGTTGTAGCAACGGACCCCATAATGTCAGATCAGCTGTGTGAGCAATCGAGCTGACTTCTTTCCTGTTCTTCCTTGAGTGCTCAAATTTAGTACACAGCCTTCTGAAGACTTCTGCAAGTGGTAGGAAGAGACCCCATAGTGTCAGATCAGCTTTGTGAGCAATCGAGCTGACTTCTCTACTGTTCATCTATGAGTTCTCAAATTTAGTAGGCACTTTGCCTCAGAGGCTTCTGAAAGTTGTAGCAACGGGCCCCATAATGTCAGATCAGCTTTGTGAGCAATCGAGCTGACTTCTTTCCTGTTCTTCCTTGAGTGCTCAAATTTAGTACACAGCCTTCTGAAGACTTCTGCAAGTGGTAGGAAGAGACCCCGTAGTGTCAGATCAGCTTTATGAGCAATCGAGCTGACTTCTCTACTGTTCATCTATGAGTTCTCAAATTTAGTAGGTACTTTGCTTCAGAGGCTTCTGGAAGTTGTAGCAACGGACCCCATAATGTCAGATCAGCTTTGTGAGCGATCGAGCTGACTTCTTTCCTGTTCTTCCTTGAGTGCTCAAATTTAGTACACAGCCTTCTGATGACTTCTGCAAGTGGTAGGACGATACCCCATAGTGTAAGATTAGCTTTGTGAGCGATCGAGCTGACTTCTTTCCTGTTAATCTATGAGTTCTCAAATTTAGTAGGTACTTTGCCTCAGAGGCTTCAGGAAGTTGTAGCAATGGATCCCGTAATGTCTGATCAGCTTTGCGAGCAATCGTGCTGACTTCTTTCCTGTTATTGCTTGAGTGCTCGAATTTGATACACAGCCTTCTGCAAGGGTTAGGAAGAGACCCCACAGTGTAAGATCAGCTTTGTGAGAAATCGGGCTGACCTCTCTCCTGTTCATCTTTGAGTACTCAAATTTAATACTTTGACTCAGAAGGCTTCTGGAAGTGGAAGGGAAAGACCGCATGATTTTTCACCCCTCAAACGTGACTAATATGAACCAAAAGCATCCGAGAGCAGAACCTCAGATGGAGCTCATTCACCAAATTTTGTCAAAATTGATCCAAGGTAACCAAAGAAAGTGCTGCGTAAGGTAGACGGCCAAGAATTTCTTTTTTGGATTTTTGGATTCTTCGCACCTTGAAACGTTAATCATACAATTTTATGAGGGAGGGGGTGTAATAAAATGTTTATTGCTCGATTACAAAGGTTCATTATGAAAAATAATTACCCAAGAAACGGGTTTATTTATGCACGCACCACTACTGATTGTCTCGATGTAATCTGCTGATTTCACTCAGATCTAAATGGTAGGTAGGGGTTGATTCTAGAAATTATTTCCACAAATTTAAGCGTGTTCCGATCTGCAGGAGCCAGGCACTTGCTTTGAACAATCGACAATGTACGACCAACCATCACATTGTATTTCACGAAACCATGATGCCTACCTTTGGAATCTTCTATTCTCACATACTCACTTTGCATTCACACTGCTAAGCTATTAAAACCGGGAACTCATTGAATGGTTGAGCGTTTCATATAATAGACTGTACTTTATCAATTATTATTCGACGTCATGTGAATTATGGAACGAGAGAGGGGTGTAAAATGGATAATAACGCAATTAACCGAATTTAAATGATTTCATTTCCTTTTTTTCAAAAAATTAGTCACGGTTTACGGTTATTCGATAATTATAAATTATCATTTTAATGATCACGATGAATTCATAAATATTATTTTTCTCAAAAGGTTTTCCTCAGTACGCGGTGTGGAAAATAGTGGTTCCAATTTAATTTTTCAATTATTATATTTTTACGACAGCCTAGGCTTGTTTCTTAGGATGAGTGGTTTAGTATCATCACATGAGTCGAGTAGGTAAAATTCATTTCGTCGATAACTTAATTCTGCCGCGTTCTTTGCCGTATTTTCTTAGTCCTCTAAGATCTTCTTATATTGGCATTAAAGCGACCTAGCTCAAAAACTTTCAATATAAACGTATTGTTTTTTCTTCAATTTAAAGTACATGTAGTATTGAATTTTTAGAATCGAATGAGACCACCTAGGCTCTGTATGAACAACCGTTTGCTCCCCATGAGAACTTAAGGGTCGGACTTATGATAAATCAGAAACATGAGTGTGAATCGCAAAAGAGGTCTAATCTCGAATCGGATTCCCTAATGAAGGCACCCACAAACCCCTATCTCTTCGAATTGAGTGTGAAGCTTTTAATTCTTCAAATTAAACTTGGTTGGTAGGTAGTGACAAAGACAAACCTGTGTTTTAATAATCTGCAGCGTTTTTCTTGTTCGATTCCATACTTCATCGCTGAATGTAATAAACCAATACGGAACCTCTGTAACCTATGTAATGTTAATAAAACAATTCAAAACTGTAAGTCCTCCAAAATCAAAGATTTTTGATTAATCAAAGATCGATTTTGATTAATCTTTGTCTTGAACTTGAAATGGTCAGGCACAATTCAATAACAACCTTTGTCATGCAGGAGGTGAGTTCATGATGTTTTTGGCTCTCTCTGTTATCCTCGTAGGTTGACAATCTTTCGGTAGCGAATATTTCACAGTTTTTCTAATAGAAATCAATAACTCAAACATACCATAAAAATGAACGGATATGGGAAATGAGGAATTTCACACTCTGAGCTGACGATGACGAACGAAATTCGGGTGAAAACTTCATTGTGAATCGAATGTATTTGCTCGTTTATTGTTTTATCGCTCATCGTGTGGCAACCTTCAACGGAATTTTCTCGCCTATGATATCGGGATTGGCAGTTTCGCAGCAATCCTTTCACACTTGTTGAATAATAGAACGCTTCACTCTTTTCACAGGCTCAGTAACGGCGCTAATGGGCCTCCGAGGTTGAAGAAACTATAAAAACCCATGCAACGAGCGCTAAGTGGCAGCGCTCATCTTTTGATCGATCAAGTGACAACGGGGTTTGTCAACAAATTTCGTCGTATTACCGAGTCGACAACTTCATCGTTTGAGGTCAGATTGTTGTGAAATCCAAAATATGTATGAATGCTGTCGACGTAAAAAAAATACTACCTGGTTTCTCTTCATCTGCTCAATCGGAAACATCAAACAAAAGTAATTTATTACTAATTTTAATCTGAAGTAAATGGTACTCATCGATTATTAGAAGCGTAAAATGTCTTATCGTTTTGCGAATAATCGGAAATGAAAAACAGTAAACAGTACCCATGGCTTGATGAAAATAGACAGTATTGAAGGGCAACATCTGTAGAGCAGCGCTAGTTTCTTTTTCATATCGATGGATATTTCACTAAGTCAAATATCCGTGCCATGCCTGTGGATGAAAGACTTCCTGTATCTATGTTCACATATTGTTTCGAACTAAGAACTGAACTTAGTGAAGAAGGGAAACTTTAAGTAAGCAATACAAATTGACTTCAAATAAGAATATTTATATTTCTTGCCTTCTTAGAAGTACGTGAAGGATAATGATTCTCGAAAGGAAAAACAGAATAGATGATGAAGAATAAAATACGATCTCGCTGATGGGGGTTGGAAGCATCTCTTTCTACTCTTTCTACTGTTCGTCAAGGAGACGAACTCTGAAGGAAACGGTGAGGTCAATTGAATTTGGGAACCAAACATACTCTCCGGCAGTGAACATAGTGACTCACTGATTTGGGGGAGGGCACAAACGATGGACTGTGCGTCGAATTACTTCCTTGGCTGTCCGAATGTCAGCCACTCGGGAGACGCCATCAACACCTGGTGCTAGGTCCTCAATCCTTCCAATGGCTCATTGTAATAGGGGAAGGACGATATCTACCGTCTTGTACAAGGACGATATCGCCAATGGATGCAGGTGGCGATGGGCAATTCCATTTGACCTTCTCCTGGCACTCAAGAAGAAACTTCTTCCATTGTCCCTAGAAAGTCTGAATTGAATGTTGGACGAAATCACACTTAGATCTCAATGAGTTTCGGTCGTTCAAACCAGGAGTAGGAGGAAGCAAGGTAAGCGGGCACTGTGCAAGAAAGTGCCCTGGCGTCAGGACAGCCAGATCCTGTGGTGAACTTGAGATTGCAGTCAGCGGTATCGAGTTCAGGACTGCCTCAATGCGAACAGATATGGTTGAAAAAGACTCAATGGTGGGTAGTTGGTTCCTGAGAGTAGTCTTTAAGAGGCGTATGGCAGACTTCACTAGCTTCCCACAATCCTCCAAAGTGTGGGGCTCTGGGAGGTATATGAAGTGCATTCGGTGGCCTGCAGGGCAGCATAGTCGATACACGCATTCTGATGCTCAGACTGGCAAAATAGGGCATTTAGTTTATTCAACTCATTAGAGGCACCCAGGAAATGTCTCCCACTGTCACTCCACACTGAGGCTGGATAACCACGACGACTGACAGAACGATCGTTTGGCTCCAAGAACCGATTACTTACATACAATTTTATAGCATTTATGTAGCATTTTACAAATTCAAGATTTTACAAACCAAGGAATGTAAATTGGCCTTGAACTCATTTGAAGAGAAAAGCAGAACAATGAATCGACAGTTTTCAACCTTCAGACATTTAGGAGAGATGCTGCATGATACGCGCGTAAAAAGGAATGGACGTACAGAATGAATTCTTGGATTTTTGCTTCCGGGTCTACCAAGGTAGCGGAAGCTTTGTTTTCACTTTTCAAGGACAGGAAAAAAAAGTTCTCCAAAATCAAAATTTTCACTCGCGTTTTGCGTTTTAGACCTTTCTGAACAATTTTGGTTCAGTGTCTGTGTGTCTGTCTGTCAGTGTGTCTGTCATGAATTCCTTGTAACGCGCATAACTATACGAAGTTATTGTCCGATTTCTATGAAAATTTCAGGGATTGTGCGGGTTGATGTGTAGACGGTCCCATATGAAAATCGTCATCCTCGGACTGATAGAAGTGACTGCGCATGCGCAAACGTGAATTCCTTGTAACAGCCATAACTCCCACATTTTCCATCGGATTTCAATAACATTTTCAGGGATTACGCGGATCAGGTTGTAGATGGTTCCCTATGAAAATCAAGGCCTTAAAATTTATAGAAGCCTCTGCGCATGCGCACAAGTAAAATCCTTGTAACAGCCATAACATTTACATTTTTTCATCCGAATTTGATGATATTTTCTAGGATTGTCCAGATTAGCGTGTAGATGGTCCCCTATGAGGGTAGTGAAAGGTACTTAGAGATTGGTGTTTTGAGATTGACTACTATGCATCGGATCATCTATACATATAATCGGGTTATGGATACGAGGAAGCTATGTGCCACACCCACTTGGCAGACGTTTTCGTTTCGGGATTTTAAATTAGGAAACCTACTTTTCCTAATTTAAAATCCCGAAACGAAAACCTGAGTTTTGCGGGCAACGATCATCGACAGAAAAATTTATAGTTATGTTCTCAACAAAATTGACTTGTCAACTCTCTACTAATGTGTAATTCAATTCGGAAACAATCTTGAGGTTTTTTTTACAGAGAGGGGAATTTTGCCGGGGCTACACCCTGAGAAGCCTTATGGCGCCAAACCTGTCTCTATGGGTTGTTCTCTCAGATTCAATATTGAATATTCCTAATTTTGTAACAGACTGTGACTTCAGTTTTAATGTCACTGAGAAGATGGCTTTGGTGACAGTGAATAATGAAAAACTTACCTACCCGAATGAAAGTACCAACCTGATAATGACTGCTCACCAGTCGAAGGATGATTGTTGAAGATGGGGTCAGTACGCACCTGAAACATGAAGTTTCGAAACGGATTACTGGTGGGATAATTCTATTATTAAGAAAAAATATTGAAAACATAAGGAACACTCGGTCTTTTGGGCCTTGCCAAGGAGAAAGCCCCCTGGACCCCTGGATGCTGTTTTTTTTTTTTGCCTTTGGCTAAAATTTAAGAAACATGGAACATGCTTTAGCCACACTTTTCGGCAGAGTAGGGATGGGGTGGACGGGTGTCACCCGTTACTCTCTCCGCGACACCCCCCATCACTTGTTACACTTTTCGGTTAGTTAGTCCGAGGCTAAAGCATGTTCCATATTCCAGCAATGGCTAGTAGATACACGCAGTGTTATCTTCAGGTATGAACTATTTGGAAATTTTAGCTAAACGTACCTACAAGTGAGAAAATCCCTCGCAAGAAACATTTTCTAAACTTTCTAAAGAAACATACTGTTTGTTTTATTGTGCCCAATTCCAAGTCTATAATTAAATTTTAAAAAAACACATTTTTTTAAAATTTTTTTTTAGTAACTATAAACCAGTATTGTCAATATTATTACTTTTGTGTAGTAAAATAAAAACCAATTAGATTTCTGCAGAAAGCGGTTTTAATAATTATGCAAAAACATGTTCCATGTTTAGTGCTTTAGGACCAGTTAGTGCGTAGGACTACTTTTTTTTTTCGAAAAAATTGCTGTTAGCTTGTTCAGTTAGCTAACCCTCTTTCAAATATTGCATTTCCCGCGTTGAATATTTGGTAATTCTGAGGTTTACCTGAGTGAATGTGGATCATAGCCCTCTTTTCCGTCTTCAGAGTTGAATGATCTGAATGGACCAACACCAACCCACAGGCCGTTGCGGTAGGTCAGGTCGGTGCCCGTTTTAGGGGGTTCAACGACCTCCCCTTCCTCAGCACCACCTCGACGGGTCCCACGAAATGCTTCTCGAACACGCGATACCCCCCCCCCCCCCTGCATCAACCACCATCTTCTCACCGACTTCCTTCGCTGTTTTTTATTGTGGCCTTGAGGCCCGAAACCTCGATAATTCGCGGGCGTGGAGCCCCCCCCCCCCCCCCCCCCAAACGATCACTCACTGACTTGCCGTCTTGATTCCTTCCTTTCTCATCAGGACGCCCCAAAACGCCAATTCGATCTTCATCTGTCGACAGCTTGAAATCTATACTAATTTAAACACTGCAAATTACTAAACAAAGGTCTGTTATTTATCTGAATAGATCACTCTCCTGCAAAGAACACAGTGCCATTGTCACTACCTATCAATCATATTTTAGCTTCACAATACAGGGTGTCCCATAAGTTATCCACCAAACTTTGGGAGTCGATTTTACAACTAATTTGCAACAAAAAATGTCTCATAGCAATTTTTTTAACCCCCTTAAAATCCGACTTTTAAAATTTTGTTCGTGTTTTGGACCTTACACCTTTAAAACGGTCATAACTCCCTTAAATTGCACTCAAAAATCAAAAATAAGGATACCGTTGGAAAGAGCGTGAAATTTCTCAATAGATGAGCTGTTGACAAATTGAGGAAAACTGAACGCTAGAGTAGTTTTTCACTTCAAACTTTGTCAATTTATACGGGGTCTGCTCCGCCGCCCCTCCTCCCAAGCACCACGTCTACACGTCAAACCGTCGATTTCGTTGAAAAAAATACACGTTTTTTTGCATTGAAACATCGTTTTCTCCCTCAAATTCCACAGTAAAACTGGAAATTGGGTGACCGTTGGAAAGCTGATGAAATGGAGCAGTTTTTAGGCTTTTGAGCTCCTCTGGCAAATACCTTGCTTCAATGAGGAAAAATCATCAACATTTTCACTAAAAACAGAAATTGACTATTTTTCAAGTTTGAGGTAAAAATACTACTATAGCGTTTTGTTTTTCTCGACTGGTCAACGGCTCATGTATTGAGAAATTTTACGCTCTTTCCCACGATATCCTTATTTTTAATTTTTGAGTCTAATTTAAGGGAGTTACGACCGTTTGAATGGTGTAAGGTCGAAAACGCGAAAAAAATCTTAATAGTCAAAAAAGTCGGATTTTAAGGGGGTTAAAAGAAAATTGCTAAGGAGACTTTTTTTGTTGCAAATTAGTTGTAGAAACTACTCCCGAAGTTTGGTGGATAACATATGGGACACCCTGTATAGTTTATTTCGAATAAATACCTAATAAGTAAACGTTTCAAATTAAATTCGAAAAAGTAGAGGGTTGTGGGTGCCTCAATTAGAAAATCTGATCGCTGGTTGCTAAGGACGAAAAACTGAGTACAACTCGCAAAAACAATAAACGATCGCAATTTGGTCTGCTAAAATTTGAACGGAGATTAGGCTTCTTGGTGAATTTGCGGTTCACACACATGTTTCTGATTTATCGTAAGTAAGATAAACCCTTAAAATTTCATGAGGGGCGAACGATTGATCCTAGCTCTGGGTGGTCTCAGTCGATTCTAAAATTCAATGCTATTTCAAATTGATGTAAAACAGTACCTTTATTTCAAAAGTTTTTCAGCTAATTCGTTTTGAAGATTTTATCCCATATTTTTCAACCCTTAGGAGTGACTGACATCAACCAAAAGCAACAACTGGACCCCAAACAGAGCCCATATATACCAAATTTCATCTAAATCGGTGAATGCTAACTAAGGCAAGTGCCGCGTACGGCGGACGGACGGTATTATTTTCATTCGATTTTTGAGTTCTACGTACCTTGAAACGTGAACCAACAAATTTTGAGGGAAGGTTAAAACATTTTTTCGGTCCATACCAAATGTTTATTAGGTATTGAAGTTAAAAAACCTAAAATCTGTTAGGTGTTTGGAATCACACTTACAAGGCTTAACCTACATTCGCCAAATTTGGTACCTCTGCAGAGCCTACCACCCCACCCCAAGGCACTCAATCATGATTCAAGTCTGCAACCTACACTTTCTTCCGGCCGTCATTAGTACTACCTAATAGCAGTAATCGTTATAAGAGTTATGGGTGCCTTCATTTTGAAATTTGACTGTTGGACACAACTGAGTGCAGCATGAACTTCAATCCAAGCAAAGGAACAACGATCGTATTAATTTGATCTTGATCAGCAAGTTTGAACGGATTTCTTTTTCGTGGCTCTTTTTTATGTAAACTGGCTCCCGTTGATCGGAACTTGATGAAGTCAATCATCAATTAGCAATCATCTTGGGCCCAGTCTCAGACTACCTTCTAAATTTAAGCAAAATCTTGTTGTATATTGTTTGAGTGAAATCACGTGCTCAGACGCATTGGTCGGGCCAATTTCAATTAAGGGGGTCTCAGTCGGCCGCCTTTCGTTCCTCGTTCCGGGTTAGTATATTCTCTCACTTACCGGCACTCAAACTTTAAAAACAGAACCTAAATTTGAAATTTTCAAGGATTTTTGAAATTTATTAGTGCATCTGCCTGGGGAATTGAATAACTAAAAGATTGCTGCTGGAGTCATTAAAATCGAACAATGATTGCAGGCGAATTGTGGAAAAGCTTATTCAGTTAGGTTTTTCCCTATTGATGGTTTTTCCCTTTTTTCGATATTGATGATTCCAGCGGCAATCTTTTAGTTTTTCAGTTCCCTAGGCAGATGAACTAATAAATTTCAAAAATCCTTGAGAATTTCTAATTTAGGTACAGTAACGTGTCATTAAAGTGTGAGCGCCGATAAACGAGAGAAATACTAACCCTGAACGAGGAACGAACGGCAACCTACTGAGACACCCTTAATTTCAAAGAGAAACCTAGGTGGGCTTAACCCATTTCCTTTGCTTTTGATGCGTTTTCGCATCGACTTTTTTTGATTATTGAAAATAGTGAAAAATCTTCGTAAAAAAATTTCCTTAACTGTTATGTTCCTAAACTCGTCAAAAAAATTGTTCGACGTTCGGGAGCTCGATGCTATTTTGGAATTTTTTTTTGTGAAAAGGAGGCCTTTTGACGAAAAGCATAATTATGGTGGCTCAAATTCGATCCTGGGCGATTGAGCGTTCGAAACGAATTCCGTTCCATAAAACAGATTTTTAAATTTTTACCAATAACAATGAATCGTATAAGTCACATCGATTGGAAGACTGGGGGCTCTTAAATCCCATTAAATTGTAAAATTCATGAAATTTGGAGTATTTTCGCTCTCAATTGGTGAGCAAATTATGCCTTATTTCGGCCACCATGTAAAACAGTCCATCCTCCTCTTCTCAGTACTCTGTTATTTCTACCCTTGGCTTGAAATGGGTTAAACCCCTGTTAACCGTGGAACTTTTATTTTTTTAAATGGACTATAATTTTGCATAGTAGCGGACAGACAGACACGGATTCAAAATTGTACCTAATGTTGAAAGCTCAAATTCGGAAGGTTTTGGGTGTAATCTCCAATACGATTATCTCCAAATTTACTTGCTATAAGGATCAAAGCCCGTCTTCCTTTTCTCTGCCTTCTCCCCCTACTTCCCATTCACTTCATTACTCTTACCTTTCATGTTACTACGTAGTTTCATGGAGGTACGTCGAATTTCTCGAAAAACAAACTGTTGCCTTATACAAGGTACTCGACCCGTTTTGTAGCCTCTAACCCTAGATTTGGTTCTCTCCTCTGGTGACACCTGATTACGTCGAGTAAATAAATATACCGACTGGTATCTACACGAATTACAAACATTAGGTATGTTCCTTGCAGTATGGAAGTACGTGCCCATAAGTATACCATTCTAACTTGCCACATTTGTCCCGTTGATTTGTTAGATTTAATGGTCCACGAGAGTCGTAAACTATCGCCCACAGTTAGACTCAAGGTTTCTGCTCGGGTTGAGCGAAAAAAGAGAAAAATCTGTAGGCAGAAAACCAACCTCCAATTGAGTTCCTAGCTCACTTCTACGAGGTTATTACCGATTTTTTTCAATCGTTATTCATCGTCGTTAATAAAGAAAATTTGGGCCAATAAGTTGGCTCTTTGACGGTACAGACACACAAAGACATACACCGGTGGTGCTTTCGCGGATTTGTACGTGGTTATTTGTTTCACCAAATTTTAAAGGAAAATTGAACTATTTCAATGGACTCCAAATGTTTATCATGGACTTTTTTGATTTTTTCTCACTGAAATCCGTTTTGGAGCACTTTAAAACGATTGGTGAAGCTTTTCCAAAAATCATATACCTATATGAAAACCTGCGTATATTCGTTGTACCCAAAAACGCAATAGCCGTGTGGGTACTCTATGATTTCGGGGAGACGAGTATTCTGAGAACATGAATATGGACTCCTAATATCGTCAAAACATACCTCGCGCTCACAGTATGTTGGTATAGTATACAGAAAATAGGAAAAATCTCAGCGCTTCGCGACTCGTCAAGGGGGCAAGCCCCCCTGGACCCCCCAGATGCTTCCTACATAAAGCCTACGGCGTAAAAAAACATGGAACATGTTTTAGCCAAGTTCAGTGCAGAACTTTTAGTCGTATGTAGATGTTATATTATACAAAAGTTATATTATCCCTAGCATAGCATTAAGAAAAACTCCGCGCCTCGAAAACCGGAGTGTTGAAAAAGGCGTATGATCTGAGTGTTGGAAAAGGCGTATGATTTGAGTATTTAAAACGCGCGTGACCGTTTTCGTCCCCCTTTCGCGTAACGTTTTTCGGATAGTTACCCTAGGTCAATAACATGTTTCATGTTAAATGAAACATGTTCGTGCGGGTACTCTGCGAGTTCGGGGTGAGGAGGATAGTATTTTTTAGGTCAACAGAAATTATTACGAAGGTATTGATTGTACAATTTAATAGATTCGTGCTACGTGTCACACCCACAAGTCTGATCTCTCTGTCATAAGACAAATGTTTCGATTTTGTAACCGCAACTTCAAAGATATCATTGAAAACTTGCTCATTAACTAATACTGCATGAATAAACTTTTTATGTCCAAATTTTTCATGCTTTTGAAACTTCTGAAGCTCTCTTGCTCAATGAACCTCTGTGGCTGAACCTCCTGCTTATAGTGTTCACGATAGTTTTTTTGTTGCTAATTATTAAGAATCTCAAACAATAGAGTTTTATTGCATTTTATCATAACTGGACAATCGGTTCATATTGTACGAATTTTATTTAAGGGGGTCTCAGTCGGTCGACGTTCGATCCTCGTTCCAGGTCAATATTTCGCCAAAAAAAAGGGCCAAAAACTTAAACAGTTATACTTAAATTGGAAATTTTCGAGGATTTTAGAAATTCATTAGTAGACGGCCATAGGGAATTTAAAAACTGAAATATTGCCGCCGGAATCATCAAATTTGAGCAATAATTGTCAGAGAAAACGCTGCAACTTATTACACAATGGTTTATTATTTTTCTCTATAGATCACTCGTCTACAAAGCCACCAATCATCCAACATGAAGAAAAACATCGATCGCATTTCGGTCAGCTAGAATTTGAACGGAGATTAGGCCTCTTTTGCGATTCACACTCGTGTTTCTGATTTATCGTACGTTCGAACTTTAAATTCTCGTAGTGAGCGAACGGTCTGTCCTACAGAGCTCCGGGAGGTCTCAAAAAATTCTAAAAATTGTATAGAATCTTAAATTGAAGGAAAAAATACCTTTATACCAAAACTTCTTGAGTTAGGGCGTTTTCAAAATTTCAAAATTCATTTTGGAACCCTTAGACGTAACCTACATCAACCAAAATCTTCGGGGCATAACTAGACCCCAAATGGAGCCTACATACCATTAACAATGTATATTTGGAAAAAATATTTCACCGCTACAATTGATGGTATTGTACATAAATAATTACATCACAATATTGTATCAGCACTTTCAGCACTCAGCAGTCATGTCCATCTGGCTACTTGTTATCAGGGTCCGAGATCCGACCCCGGACATTGGGGTGAGGGACAAGGTTGAATCACCTTATCCCACAAATGATGGAGGGAGGATTGTGCCTCTTCTGGCTATGCCATCAGTCGACGCTTCTCCTCCCCATGGGTTTCGAGTTCAGCTCCAAGTCCCACGGGGCCCACTTGCTCGAGCCGTGGCACGCCGTCGTTTGACTGTAGCCCTGAATTTAGACCAGATGAATGATCCTCCTGTTAGGACTCGGGTGGTCATCCACTCCAGGATAAACAGTGGATAACCAGCCCGAATCAGATCCTTGGCTGACTTGCCATGCCATATCCCTCTCCAGGTGATCGTTGCTCCAATCACCTTCAGTTGGTTTCGCTGAATGTTTGCAAGTGGTGCTGCAGCATCTAGTAATGCGTCAACTTCATATTTTTGAATTTTGGAAGCATTGATGTCTGCGATACATACCAAATTTCATCAAAATCGGTCAATGCTAAGTGGCAAAAGTGCCGCGTACGGCGGACGGCGGACGGACGGCCAAATTTTTATTCGATTTTTGGATTCTACGTACTTTGAAACGTAAATCATCAAATTTTGAGGGGGTGTTAAATTTTTTTTCTTGGTCGATTCCAAAGGTTCATTATTGAAAATAATAAACCAAAATAGTAATAACTACTGAATAAACTGGTTTTTCCATATTTCTCTGGCAATTATTGTTCGACTTTGATGATTCCAGCGGCAATCTTTCAGTTTTTCAATTCTCATGCCCCTTGCACTAGTAAATTTCTAAAAGCCTTGAAAATTTCAAATTTAGCTACATTTTATGGGAAAAACATTACTGAATTGACGGTTTTTCCCACTATTCCCTAGCATTCATTGTTCGATTTTGACGATTCCAGCGGCAATAGTTCACTTTTTCAATTCCCTAGGGCCGTGCACTAATGAATTTCTAAAATCCTTTAAAATTTCCAATTTAAGTACAACTTTCTTTCGTAAATTAATTAAATCGAATGAAATCGACTTGAATTTTGATTCCTTGTTTTTATAGATTCCTAGTTCGTTCTGGAGGTCTCCTCAACCCTCGGTAAGCGATGTTTTTAGAATCGAATGAGACCACTCAAAGCTACACAGTGTTCTTCCTCATCTTTTGGATGGTCAGCAGTCTCGCTGCACCCCAGCTGGTTTCTACCTTATTTGCACAAGCCGCCTGATAAGGAGGGCAATTTGACACAAAATGGTGGGAAAGGAAACTGAAACTGCGATAAGATGGTCGAATTAGATTTCGCAAGTCGGTAATTCGAGTGTGTGGGTGAAGGTAGGAGTGTTGGAGTACTCGCCGTTATGAGTGGGGAAGCTCGATTGATTAGGAGATACTCCGGGAGAGGACGCCTCGCGGCTCGTAAACAGCGACATCAAGAGAGCCTCTCGGAGCCCCATTTCGAGGATGATGAGAACTTACGACACTCGCAAATCAGGGTGGGCGAGCAGCCTCGGCCCGCTCCGCACGTTTCACGGCTACACCGTCGTTGAGATACGGGCGAGGCGGGCCGGCGGGTCTTCGGCGTAATCTGCGGAACGTACGGGCAACATAACTACAAATCAACTATCAGGTCGGAGCACCGCCGAAACGGCGCACCTTCCCCGCCGCCTCATCTCCGATCTCTCTTCATTCACTCGATACGGCCGAATCTTTGCTATCTGCCCTGTAATTCATGTTGAGTGAGCGCACCGGTTATCGTCCTCGGCCTCTGATAGGCACCAGATGTTGTCACTCCCAATTATGGTTTATTATTTTCAACTAGCTGAAAAGCCTACTAAAAGCAGGCACAAAAGATTCCTCCCCGCGACCCACTCCCTCCGAATCCTCCCGCCTCCAACTCCTCCCGCCTCCGATTCCTCTGACTATCCTCGCCTCCCACTCCCTCCGACTCCTCTCGCCACCGACTCCTCCGAAGATTTTGATTGATGTAGGTCGCTTCTGAAGGTTGAAAAATAAGGATTGAAATTTTGAAAACACCCTAGATCAAAAAATTTCGCTATAAGGGTGATTCTCAGAAAAAGCTCAATAATAATGTTATGGTAGGTTTTCTACAAAAGTGCGTCCTAGTGTTTCTTTCTATTGGTTTATTATTTTCAATAATAAGCCTTTGGAATCGAGCAAGGAAAAAAAAATTTTAACCCCCCCTCAAAATTTGATGTTTTACGTTTCAAGGTACGTAGAATACGAAAATCGAATAAAAAAATTTCCGTCCGTCCGCCGTACGCGGTACTTTTCTTAGCAACACTGGACCGATTTGGTTCAAATTTGGTATATGGGCTCCATTTGGGGTCTAGTTGTGCCGCGAAGCTTTTGGTTGATTTAGGTCACTTCTAAGGGGTGAAAATTAAGGGTTGAAATTTTCAAGAGTGCCCTAGCTCGAAAACTCTCGAAATAAAGGTATCGTTTTTTCACCAATTTTAAATAGTATCGAATTTTTAAAAATTTTTGAGACCACCCGGAGCTCTGTAGGACAAACCGTTTTGACCCTACGAGTACTTGAAGGTTTTCCTTCGATAAAACAGAATCATGAGTGTGAATCGCAAAAGAGGTCTAATCTCCATTCAAATTTTATCGGACTAAAATGCGATCGCTGTTCATTTCTTCGATTTGTATACAGTTTTGCCTTCTGCATAACCAGTAATCAAATTTCCATATTAAGCTTTCTATTTTTCCAATCGAGTGTGAAGCGTTTAGTTCTTTCTAATAAACTTGATTGTGAAGGTATGAAGCCAGTATGGTGTGGTAGGTAGTACCTAGCTGGTAGGTAGAAAAAAGTTGGTAGGTAAAAAAAATGTTGGTGGGTAAAAAACGCTGCAAATCATTGCTCAAAGGCTTCTTCACTCTTCAGATCACTGATCAGCTGAGTGAGCTCCGAAGCCATTTTCAATGCTATTGAATGGAAGTGCTCTTCCAGGCGTCTCCAGCATTCGAGGAGATCTTCTTCACTCCTCAGATCACTAATCAGCTGAGTGAGCTCCAAAGCCATTTTCAATCCTATTGAATGGAAGTGCTCTTCCAGGCGTCTCCAGCATTCGAGATCTTCTTCACTCTTCAGATCACTGATCAGCTGAGTGAGATCCAAAGCCATTTTCAATCCTATTGAATGGAAATGCTCTTCCAGGCGTCTCCAGCATTCGAGGAGATCTTCTTCACTCTTCGGATCACTGATCAGCTGAGTGAGCTCCAAAGCCATTTTCAATCCTATTGAATGGAAGTGCTCTTCCAGGCGTCTCCAGCATTCGAGGAGATCTTCTTCACTCCTCAGATCACTGATCAGCTGAGTGAGCTCCGAAGCCATTTTCAATCCTATTGAACGCAGGAAGCTGAAATTTGAGAGGGAAGGTCAAGGGAGAATACAGATGGTGGTAGGTGCTATTGATGGAGAACCAGTGATCTATACAGAAGGATGATCTATACAGAAAATAATAAACCTTTGAGCAATGATTTGCAGCGTTTTTTTATTGGGTTAATTCCCGCCTCTGCCTACTAGAACCTCTTAAAAAATTTACTTTTATCCGAAATTAATACCTTTTCTTTTGTCTTGAAAGGCTCAATTCTCATTACCACCACCTGTAATGATTTCATTTTTGCCTACAAAAGTCTTCTCCTAGGCCTTGGAAAATATTGTATGCGTGAAAAGAACGAATGAAACTGAAAGTCTACATGTAGATCTCATCAAGAACAGAGTGGTGTGATTTTTAAATCCGTTTGGTGAAACCAATAACTTATTTCAAAAAGTGTAATGGTGAAAAGTCTCATTACCGCTCAAGAATCAAGATTTTCCCTCCCATAGCGACCAACAGGGCATTTTGTAGCCCACTACCTATATAGTAAGTACAGAACGAAAATGGCAAGCTCTCAAATTTGGAATTCTCATTACCACACATCAAACCATCTCATTACCACTAACTTAATAAAGTTCCGTGGTAATGATAATAGGCGTGTGGTAACGAGAAAATGTTGTTAGTTGAGTATTTTAAAGATGAAGTATAGATATTATTTTCTACGTTATGTAGGTATCAATTGACATTTTTTAAAAATAAAACGATTTTAGGTTTTCGAATTCTGATATTATTATCTCCATATTGCCCTATGTTCTTAGAATGAAAAAGTTCTTATCCTTCCCTTAGGTAACCCTCAGAGATGACTCGCCCTACATTTTACGCAGCTGAAAAGTTGTGCGAACAAACAAGGCAGTCTGATCGAAGAGAAGAGAGTATGGTCGAGAGTTTCTTAAAAAATATTTGCCTACTTACTATCCAGTTAATGAAACAAATCTGTGATGTAATTAAGTTAGTTATGTGACGAATATTAACAAAATTGTCAAGTTAATTAATATAAAGAGTTGAAGATTGATATACATTATGTTGTAGACTGATGAGAGTTTTTTGAATGTCATTTAACTGAGTGTTTTAGTTTTTTTACAGTTCTTCACCTACTTGGAATACATTGATACTATTCTGATTTTCATTGATTTCAGTTTATTTATTCCCTCCCTATCAATCTATAGAAAAGAGAAATGGAGATTTTTCAATATACTCATCTTATCGAACCAACTGGACAAGCTAATTGCTTGAAAGGTAGAGACAGAATTGTGAAACTAATACGATATTCTCAATACCAACTGCGCTTCTCATTACCATCACTTTAAAAAAAATTAGTTCTCATTAGGTACCGCCGCACTATAAATTTTCAAAATTGAAATTTGAGACTAAAAACTGTGAATTGAGCTCTGTCTTGCATTACAAATTCTTCTTTATGTCCCAGGAAACTTCATGAATTTTTTGGTAAAGGTTCACTTACTTAAAGTTTGAGCATGGAAGATTGAGTTTTTTCTGAGAATTACCCATAAAGGTATTGTTTTTCCTTCAATTCAAGATTCATCGCTCCCTACGAGAATTTAAGGGGGTCTCAGTCGGTCGCCTTTCGTGCTTAGTATTTCTCGAAATTGAAGGAGCAAAAACTTTAAAATTCGTACCTGAATTTGAAATTTTATAGGATTTTAGAAATTCATTAGTGCACGGCCCTACGGAATTGAAAAACTGAAATATTGCCGCCGGAATCATCAAAATCGAACAATAATTGCCAGAGAAAAACGCTGCAAATTATTACACAATGGTTTATTATTTTTATATAGATCACTCGTCTGCAAAGCCACCAACCATCCAACTTGAAGAAAAACATCGATCGTATTTCGGTCTGCTAAAATTTGAACGGAGATTAGGCCTCTTTTGCGGTTCACACTCGTGTTTCTGATTTATGGTACGTAAAACCCTTAAATTCTCGTAGCGAGCGAACGGTTTGTCCTACAGAGCTCCGCGTGGTCTCAAAAAATTCTAAAAAGTCTATAGAATCCTAAATTGATGGAAAAATAATACCTTTATATAAAAATTTTTTGAGTTAGGGCGTTTTTAAAATTTCAAAATTCATTTTGGAACCCTTAGAACAGACCTACATCAACCAAAATCTTCGGAGCACAACTAGACCCCAAATGGAGCCTATATACCAAATGTCATCAAAATCGGTCAATGCTAAGTGGCAAAAGTGCCGCGTACGGCGGACGGCGGACGGACGGCCAAATTTTTATTCGATTTTTGGATTCTACGTACCTTGAAAAGTAAACCATCAAATTTTGAAGGGGTGTTGAAATTTTTTTTCTTGATCGATTCCAAAGGTTCATTATTGAAAATAATAAAGCAAAATGGGAAAAACTACTGAATGGGTTTTCCCCTGTTTTCCCAGCGGCAATCTTTCAGTTTTTCAATTCCCCAGTGCACTAATGAATTTCTAAAACCCTTTAAAATTTAAAATTTTGGTACAACTTTTTAAGTTTTGGCCCTTTAATATCGCAAAATACTAGGAAGGAACGGCGACCGACTGAGACCATCTTAAGTTGGCTGGTTACAGAAGTGGGCTTTAGATACGATGGGATATTAAATAGCATAATATGCTGTTATAATATAACAGCTATATTATGACAGCTATGTTATTCCTATATAATATTATTATATAGGAGATTATTAAAGTTTAGAGATTATTAAAATTAAAGAACATTAAAGTAAGTTGACTTACGTTAGAGATTGTCAAATAGCGTCCTTTTTTCTGTCCAATCATGAATTGTTTAGTAATTTACTTATTACTGTAATGTATAGCAGATATCTATTAATTTACCGATATGGAGCGATTTTGCAAAGATCCTACCCTACAACACGGGCCAAGTCTAACGTCGGGTAGGAAATTTGAGCAAATCGCATCGCATCATGAATTTATCTTCTTGTGAAAGTGTACAAAACAGCGCCAAATGAACATATCGATACCTTAAAGCACAAAGGCGCTATGTCCATCCATCTTCCACATTTTTTTATTTTTTTTTTAATTTCAGAAAAACTCGAATTCAACAAAACTATTATTGACCTTCTTGACGATTATTGGTTGACAATTTATTGAAGAAATTGAAATGTTTAGTGTAACACCCATTATTTTAGGAATTGTGCATTGGTGATAATTTCTATTGCGTTTTTCTCAAAACTCCGTTTTTGGACATAGCGCTTTTGTGCTTTAAGGTATCGATATCTACCATCTATCTATCTATCACTTTCGCGAAGATTCACCGAAAGTTTGCGGTGAAAACTGAATCAAATGTTCAGGATTGATTGGATGCCACAAACGCGAAAGATCTAATCGAAAAAAAAAAACAGGATTGCGAACCCGGTTAGCGATCGGGCGGAACTCCGAAGGTTTCTTGACCTCGGGTAACTTATTCCTTCCCTGACCTCGCCCAAAAAAACGAGGAAAAAAACCTCCGAGCGGTTACGGGGCCCCTTCAGAACCCCTCCTTCCATCATCAACGGGTTAACAGCTAAGAAAACGGACGGTGGATAATTGTGGAAGAATGCGGAGAAAGTTTTGGGAACCGAAATCGCGTGAGGGGGGGCCCCCCTACGGATGGGCCCCTCGAAGGTGGAAGGGGGGCCCCTTTCGGAGCTCTCACGCCCAACGGCTCCTATAATAATCGTTCGAAAATTAGCTCTCCGCGAAATTACCAGCACTGCGCTCTTTATACGCATAATTACCGACATCCAAGGAAGGAAGGGTTTTTTTCTGTAAATTATTATAAAATGTTTTTTTTTTTTTTGCTTTCCACGTCAGTAACACCATTAGGGCCCCACTATTCTCGAGGATCCTCCTCCTAGGATAATAAAGTGGAAAAGAAAAAAAATCAGGAATTTTGCAAGAAAAAATCCTATTTGTGCAGCATGAGTGAATGAGCGAGTAAGGAAGAGATTTGAAGAATTTGCCTTGCTATCTTTACTTTCCCACTCTAACTTGGTATTTTGATGACTACAGGACAATATGACTTATGCAACTTCATACGACGTGGAAGTCGAAGGGAAGCAGTACAGGCGTGACAAAACATGGTTAAAACCGTATCATTCTCCGCTAAGTAGGCCATCCTCGACCATCGTTTCCTTTTACTCGGGAGGACAGCCCAAGGAAGAGCCTGAGGCGATCCAGCGAGGATTTGCCAAGTCCCCATCTCCAAGTACCATCTCCAGAGAATGCGTCAAGGAGATCCACGGTATCACCAACGGGCAATTTCACACACGGCGAACAAAGGAAGCTTAGCTCTCATCAGAACCCCACGATCAAGGCAAGTAAATCGCCACGTCGTCCAGAGCCAGATAAGAGATAGCCAGAGATATCCAGCAGCACAAGACTGATGTGCAACACCACAAGCCCACCTCAAGCCACTTCAAACAGAGCCTACCTCCAGCAGAAGCCAAATCGTCACAGCACTATCTCTCTCTGATCAAGAAAACTGCAACGACCACTAGATCAGGACGAGAATCTAAAGCTCCCAAACGTTTAACTCTATCAAGAAACTAACAGCAAGTGAAAAAAGTAAAAGGTGATGGTGATTCAAATTTTAAAAATAAAAACAAAGAAAAATAATAGTAACTAGGTATGTACTAGAATAATAAGAATATATAATAATAGAATAATAAAATTCTAAAATAATAGAATATACTAGAATATGGAATATAGAAACATTGGAATGAATAAAGGACTAGAAGTGTATTCTAAATAAGACTGATAAGGTAAAATCTACGATTATTGTACATTCATCGTGCATTTTACCTTATCAGTCTTATGTAGAATATACTAGAATATAGAATATAGAAACATTGGAATGAATAAAGGACTAGAAGTATATTCTACATAAGACTGATAAGGTAAAATGCACGACTATTGTACATCAACAACAAGTTTCCCTATAACAAGTATAGGGAAATACAATGTATATGTCTAGCGTAAAGTGACCATAGTAATAGATGACTAATTCAGAGATCTGCTGTTCTCGAATATGTTTTAGCCTGAAGATGCTGGCAAGTTGCCCCATCGAAACTATTGCTAGAAAGAGAATTAAACATCAGAAAATCAACGTTTCCCTTTCTTATTCACACAGAGAACCCAGAGTCGTTTCGACCACCAACAAGACTATATCATCCGACTCATCACCCTTCAACAATTAAACAAAATAATACCAATAAATTGTTATAAATATATATACATATTAATATAATCAACTATCAAAGCATAAAGTCCTAATCAATAACTATTAAGTGTTCACTCTATTTAATATTGTTTTGCAACTCAAAATTTTCTAACTGATGAACTGTTGTTCATAATTCAGTATTGTTCATCTTAGAATTTAACGTCATTATATTTACTATAGCAAAATGAAATTTGTAAAAGAGGAAATTTTTAGATACTTATCATCGATACATCGTATCGACCATCTAAGAATCGATGTATCTAAAATCGAGTTGTACGATCGACAATAAACCATCCGGGCAGTATGAGATCGGACGCCGACCAGATATCTGATTGCATTAGTGTTTTTATTAATTAGCCATCGAATCCTTACAGAAAGAGAACTTTAACAAAAACGCTGCAAATTATTACACAATGGTTTATTATTTTTCTCTATATGTAGATCACTCGTCTACAAAGCCACCAACCATCCAACATGAAGAAAAACATCGATCGCATTTCGGTCAGCTTTAATTTGAACGGAGATTAGGCCTCTTTAGCGATTCACACTCGTGTTTCTGATTTAACGTACGTAAAACCCTTAAATTCTCGTAGGGAGCGAACGGTTTGTCCTACAGGACTCCGCGTGTCTCAAAATATGCTAAAAGTTCTATAGAATCTTAAATTGAAAGAAAAACAATACCTTTATATCAAATTTTTTTGAGTTAGGGCGTTTTCAAAATTTCAAAATTCATTTTTGAACCCTTAGAACTGACCTACACCAACCAAAATCTTCGGGGCACAACTAGACCCCAAATGGAGCCTACATACCAAATTTCATCAAAATCGGTCAATGCTAAGTGGCAAAAGTGCCGCGTACCGCGTACGGCGGACGGACGGCCAAATTTTTATTCGATTTTTGGATTCTACGTACCTTGAACGTAAACCATAAAATTTTGAGGGGGTGTTAAAAAAAAAATTTTCTTGGTCGATTCCAAAGGTTCATTATTGAAAATAATAAACCAAAATGGTGGACTATTAGGGCTGGATTAGGGTCAAAGAGGATAACAACATAACATGGTACATTGAGATTGAAAAGGGATCTCCCTCCACTTGAGGAAATCGATATGTGAAATTATATCAACAGGTACGTCTAATTTCACGTGTTTCCCTCCATCCAAAGAGAAAATTGGCGCATTACAGAGGGTGACAAGTCGAGGGTAAACATCGCGAGAGCGCTGGATCGAGTAGAGCAAACAGACGATCCTCAAACCGCAACGTCATCGCATCAATTTCGCTATTAACCCTCCATCCGTTGGTGCGGTCTTCCATAGTCACGACCGATTTGTGAATGACCGACGGCCGATTGAGGTGCGGCGATGCGTCCACACCTGGCTAACCGTCCCATTAGGTCTTCGAAGTGAGTCGAAATGAGAGAATTATGGACAAGGAAATCGTGGCGTCAAACCGCAATTACATGGGAAAACTGTGATTTTCACTGTTTGTTTTTTGTGAGAACTGAGGACGGGTTAAATAACTGAATTGACAAGTTGCTGAATCACCGTGACCCTACCAAACGTGCATTGGTGGTCTTTGAATCAAGGTGGCCGCAGAATGAACCCATCCAAGGTCTGGCGAATCAGTATCTTCTGGCTTGGAAGTGTGGATAGTAAGCGTAATTGGGAGGGAGAATCAGGTATCGTATAAACTCCTCTGTGAACAACATTATATGTGCCTATCCAGTGGAAAGGAAAATCCTCGAGTCTGTTGACAGTCCTGAGAAGTAAACTCCATATCACTGGCTGACTCCTCACCATCCTTAAAAGGAATGGTGCAAGCTGTAAACACCAGTCATGAAAAACCCTCACTAGTAAAATTTCTGTCCAGTAAAACTGTTCTAAAAGTCAGTAGCTCATAGCTAGCTACACTAAAAATGTGTCAGTTCAGTGTAAAAACCCCTTGCCACTCGACTGTTTTCAGTAGTAAATCCCTTGGAGTTGGTGGTTTCTCAACCACGAGAAAAGTACTGTGATCGTATAACTCACCCCAAATCATGTGCCAGTCAAGTGGTAAAAGCAAACTTCAGAAGTAAATCTCATGGCAGTTGCTGGTTCTTCCACCACATGAAAAGGATTGGCTTCAAGCAGCATAGTGTCCTCAAATCCTGCAAGCAGATGGAAAACCTCATAGCGCCCATATGGGAAGAGAGTGGAAGGAACTCGCCACTTGTGAGTCCCAGGAGGTGTGGTTGTGGCCATCATCCCTACCTAGGTTCCTGTTTGCTATGCACCCCAGGTTAGACCGAGCCGTCCAGCTAGAGCTCTACCGTGACAATATTGGTACTCAAGTTCGAAATAGAGCTCATATGCTGGCATTCTTCTGAGGATACCGAGTCCTTGCCCATGGAGTAGGGTATGCTCTACTACGATTCAAACTTCAACTGGGGGGACACTTAGACCGAAGCCAGTGTGTCAGTAGACCGGGGCAGTCGACTGTCTGGGAAGTAAATTCCATGCCAATAGCTGGTTCCTATAGGACATGAAACAGCACTGGCGCCAGTGACAGGCAAGGTGTAAACCAGAGCTGGAGTGCATTAGCTGGCTCCAGTCACTGGACTCGCGTACGAGCGCTTTCAAAACAGAACCATAGAATCGAAAATACCCAGCTACTTCAAGTTCAAGAATCAAAGTACATATTATTGTAATAACCCAACCTCATCAGCCTTCATTCCTGCTTCCATAGAATCTTATTACAATTCAACTATAATTAAGAAAATTCTGAAATGGTTGATGAATGAACTGGTTGAATCACATCTGTACCAAATTTCCACATCAATGTCGTAGAAAATGGGAATCAAATAACTCTCATGAAAAAGTTGTAGTTTTGCAGCATGAATTATTTTTGACACGATCAACTCTAATGCATTTTAACTAACTAATTGGCACTACAGCCCAGGGTGAGCCTTGGCCTCATATAAGACGCTTCTCCACCTTGTCCGATCCGGTGCCGTTGTCATCCATTCATGGCATCCAAGTTGTGATGTGTCCTCTTCCAAGTTGTCACTCCATCTCTGCCTCGGTCTTCCTTTCCTAATTGTACTATTTGGTCTGGAGAGCAGCAGCTGCTTGGATGGGTCGTCGTCATCCATTCGGAGAGCATGTCCAGTCCATCTCAACCGTCTCTGCTTCACGACTATATTTTGTCTTTTGTGGTCTCGTAACAGTGTTTGTTTTATGGGTCGTTAGCCCTACGCCCAACCCCCAACCTCATCATTTGAGGTCAGGATTTCCCTACCCTAGGCCGAATGCTGAAAAGCTGAAACTACCCCCGTAGTTACGAACTTCTGGATTCACCAAGTGCCTTCGATTGTTCAGAATGAGCCATCATGGTAAGTGTGTTACCTCAACCTCATTCTAATAATGGTAGGTGCTGCTGCCTTCTACCATGGATGTAGTTTAACGTCATACCCAAGACCATTAATGCATTTTGATTGTGATCTTATGGTGTCCTTGGTAGCTTCTGCGCACGTGTAAACTTGAAATCCTTGTAACAACCATATTTTCAGTTTATTATCCGTCTATAATAATATTTCCTATACTATTGACATTTTATGTCTTTACTTTGGCATATAAACGAAAAATCGTTACTAAATTGGTCACAGAAAAGCGTTACAGTTACTGCTATAATGATTTTTACTTACAACCACGTCGTTGCTCCGGTACTTCATCATCGTCATTGGAGTTCGTAGAAAAATCGTTCTCCATTCGTTGGATAGCCCTAAATTTATGCATGAATTGCCCCATTTACCATATCAAAGACAAATGTCCCAATGTGTAGCAGACTCGTATGCAAGCGTTTATTTCTCGATATTGACTTCGAATAGCAACTTCAACATTAGGTACCTTGTCATTGTGGTCCCAATAGTTCCCTTGAATCTTCATCGCCTCCAAATTGATGAAATCCTTATGAATACCACTCTATTCATCAGCTCATGATCCCAAGACATCATTATCATCTAAGCAATTGTATTGTTTTTTTAATCAACTCAAAATTTGGGTGTAGGACTCATTTATATTTATTGACTATCTCATACCAATTATACTTGTAATAGGATCATGAGTAGCCACCTCGTATGCGCAAACATAAAGTACACGCAATCTCATAACTCCCACAATATTCATGATAATTTTACATAACTCATCATTATCATGATATATTTTTCTGATCACATGAATAACCGCATTTATGACCTCAAATTGGGACCCCGCCTTATTTCCTATCGCACCACCGAGCGTAGAAATCGACGAAAAAAAGTTAAATAAGGATTTGATCAAATAAACCCTTTTTTCAAAGGTAAAGAGACTATTTCCCGTAGAGGTAGTCTTTCCCAGCAATGTATTTACCTATCTGCTATCCGTTTCATCTAAAATGCATTTATTGGAACGTCCGAGAAGGGGCCTAATACTCAAATCGTTTTATCCCCTTCGCCCCGTGGAAGGTTTTTTCCAATTACTGGAACCGTGCGGGAAAGGGAAACGAAAAAACTTTTGAACGAGGAAAAAAAAACATTCGAATTTATAGAACAATTTCGGTTTTAAATTTATAGATCCGACATCGGTGCGAGTACGCCGAGTGGAGTTGAAAAAAATCGCATAGGAAACCCGGGATTATAAACGCTTCACGGACACCTGCATCTAGATTTAAAGATTCCCGAACGCAAAAATCAGTGAAATGAAAAAAAAAAAAAAATGTCGACCAACACGCAGAGATTCAAGTGTAAACTATCAGGTGGAATAAATCTGGGTATTGGCGAGGTTTTGGCGAATATCCGACGATCTTCGAATGGTTGAGCGGTGGATAACGGAGTGATCGGATTTTTATAAGGGGGACGAACCAGCGAGAAGTGGACTTGATAAAATCGGATGTTCCAGCCGTATTAGCGTATCTTTTGGTTTCAACTCTACAAAGGGCGTTTTCCCCCTCGGTGGAACTATAGGTAGGAACTTGAAAACCTGACGGTCCAAGTATCAAAAAACTTATTAACAAAGTTAGGTAGGTACGTAGAATCCAATAATCGAATGATTTTGTATACAAAAGTATTGTTTTTTTTTTCATCGATTTAAAATAGTTTCGAATTTTTAGAATCAAATGAGACCACTTAGTCTGCGTAGACCCAACCCTTTGCTCCTTATAGAGTCAGAGTTGAGAAGAATGGTTAATCATAAACATGATTGTGAATCGCAAATGAGAGCTCACAAACAGAAGTAGGTCAAAAATCTCCATTCAAAGTTCAGCTGGTAAAAAGCTATATTTTCTCTTTCATGTCACTCAATTATACTTCCTGAGCAACTATGAACCAAATTTTGTTATAAATATGAGGGCACCCATGGCTCCCAAATTACGATTTTGTGAGCTGAAGAACCAAGTTCAGTATTAGATAATCCTAAAACTACTTACTCATAAATTAGGTGTTCGGGTCAAAACAAGATAACTCAAAGAATACCAGAAATTAATTTCATTTTTTACAAGTTTAGTAAAATAATAAGATAATTTAATAAACTTATGTTTGAAAATGGACAAAAACAAAATCGATTTTTAATTTTAAAAACTTAGAAAAGCCTATGAATATTTATTTTTATTACAGAAAAATTATTAAAAATTGTGTTTTATTCCCTACTCACGCCCTTACTTCAGCTTTGAGCAATAAAGAAATATGAAAGTGCTGTCAAAGTTAAACGGTATGAAATACTTGAAAGATTGAGAGAGGTTATTTGATTTATTTCTGGATAAGAGTTTATATTTGCAGCAGAATTTGTTTCAAAACGGATAATCACCATTTTCGATTCCAAATTGGACAGAGAGTTTTGTTGTTCGACCCTGTCGAGGTTGTAAGTTGAATCGGTCTAAAATTTGAAGGAAAAATTGGGGGGGGGGGGGGGTTAGCCCAGTGACAATTATGGAAAACTTCCAGGATATCAAAAACGCTGCAAATTATTACAAAAAGGTTTTTTCTGTATAGATCACTCGCCTGCAAACCACACAGCTTTGCCACTGCACTACCTAACAACCATAGGATTGCTTCACAATCAAGTTTAAGTTTAAGAAATAAACGTTTCACACTCAATTCGAAGAATTAAAGAGTTGTGGATGCCTTCATTAGAAAATATTATTTCTGGTGGCAAAAGACGCAAAACTGAGTACAACTCAAAGAAATGAACAACGGTCGCATTTTGGTTGAAATTAGACCGGAAATTCGGCCTCTTTTGCGATTCACACTCACATTGCGTTTCTGAATCATAAGTCCGACCCTTAAGTGCTCATGGGGAGCAAACGCTTCGTCGTACAGAGCTCTGGGTGGTTTCATTCGATTCTAAAAATTCAATGCTATTTTAAATTGATGAAAAAACAGTACCTTTATATCTGAAATTTTTGACCTTTTGTTGACCTGTAACCTGAAATCTTTGGATATTGCCGTCATAATCACTGGAATATAATGGTATATTCGGATTCAGCCCAAAATTTCTGATATAAGTACAATTTCGGAAATTGAAAATTGTCAAAAAATCGTAAATATACCGGGTGGTATGGTTTTAGGTGCAAAATAATAAAATTGAGTGAATGCCGCTAACCGCTTCGCCAAAAGCTTTTCGGCACAACTGACCCCTAATAGAGCCCTCATACCAAATTTCATCGAAACCGGTCCATGGTAACTAAGGAAAGTGCCGAGTATGGCGAATGGAGGTCAACATTTTTATTTGATTTTTGGATACCACGTACCTTGAAACGTAGGTAAACCAACAAATTTTGAGGGGGAGTTATTATTATTTTCTTGTTCGATTTCGAAGGTGCAATATTGCAAATGATTAACCAAAATTTTCATGATATGCAATTTGATGGATTTAATGGCCTCTCCTGTAAAAATTTAGTTTTGTCGACTTGTCCGATTTTGATCCTAAACGCCTCAAATCTCGATATTTACTTTAATAAAATTATCATCAATGGTCTCGAATTAAAATTTTAAAATGTTCGATTATTTTCAATAAAATTCAGGAGTTTAGGTACCTCGAGGAAATGTTTGCACAGCCTGCTGCAGCTAAATAACTTTTCTCTGTCGATATGTTTTGCTGAAATAGATCCCGCCCACTAGATTGGCATTTCGAATGTTTAAGGTCAAAAGAATGATGTTATCAAAGGTTGGGAGGTCGAGAGGATTATTAGGAACTCCTCATCCCAAGCCCAAGTAGAATTCTATTGTTTGCCCAAAGCTTTGTCACCTGCCGCCTAACGAGGCACAACCGCACGTTATGTGGGTCAAAGGCGGATCTGAATGATAGACAGGGAGAAGTAGTTGGCCTCAATTTACATCGACCTATTGGAACACGATGAGAAATTGGGAGAACAGGGGGTTCAGCCGATGGATGTTATGTCAATACCTATGAAACTCAAGTGGAGTTAAGCAGGTTTTTGTTGCGGTGATACAATTCATCGGCCCTGGCTTTTAACCAACCGAAATACGGTCTAACAACATCCACAACAACCCTATGAAGACCTCGGATGATTAAGGAATTAATTAGTAATCTGATCAATTCAATAATGAATTCTTGCAACAACGAATTACACCCATTCAACAGGCAGACTTGTATCCTCTTTTCTATTCCTTCTCTTCCTGTACCTACCACATTTTCACTCATTACTCTTTTCCTACAATCTACGAGTAAATCTCATTCCATTTCTGTACATTCTTCACTCACACTTTCGCATTCCATATCTCATTTAGTATTTTCTTCAATCTTGCGAACACAAATTAAATTGTATTCAACAACCAAAATCATAGTTATGTCGTATGGATTCTCGGCTCGAATTCATTAAAAGATATTTGAAAATAGTAATGTTTTGGAATACAAATTAATTTGTCGAATCCGACGACACTCGAGGAGTAGGAAGTGTCGAGAAATGCTGACTGGTTGGTAGCCTCTCTTTGTTTTCTTCAAGAACTTCAGATTGGACAGACCATGCCAATACTCCGAGATATTACCCGACGGTTGGGGAGAATATACTTAACGGTTCTGATGCTGCCATCTCTGCGTCAATCAGTTTTAGTGATCCTGATCTATCGCCAGGTATTTTTTGCCGATAAGACTCCTATCTGATTCATTGTCCCGACTTTCAGGTCTTCTTGAGCTGATTGATTCTCCCCTCCAAAATCTACCTTTGGTATTGTTCTCATAACCTTTAAGTATTTTCCTTCCAAATCTGGCGGCTCGAATTGGCTGTATTTTGCTCAGGAATTCTGATGGCTGTTTGGTTGGAATTTGAAATCTCTGCCAAGTAGTCATTAGAGTTTTTGAATCCATCCAACATTCTGAAGAAAGAAAGTTGCCCTCGCTTACCTTGAAATGTCAAAAACGCTGGGCACAATCAATAGGAGAGTATTTTTGTGGGATAGTCATCAGAGTTAATGAGTGCTATTATCATTAATTTGTAGTAATTGTAACGGTTTGACACAATTACTTTTTCCGATTGCCGAAAGAAAGGGGAAAATCATTTTGATTGCGATCGAAGTAGAAGTAGTTTGTATAGTATTAAAAGTATCGGAAGTAGTTTGATTACCGTTATTTATTCATATTACTGAAATCTTGATGAATAATGTTAATATAATTGCAACAAGTGATTGCACTGAACAATTACGATACATCAAAGTGATGATAATTGCAATGATACTTTTCGATAACCCAGGTGAAAATCTGGGAACCCAGGTACCGGAAATCTCAATTCGGTCGTTAGGTACGGGATGGTAATAGGCACAGAACCCCAGAAATACAAGAAATACTAGCAGGAAATTCAGTCAAGCGGAGAGAAGAGCCTGGCAAATGAGGGACTGCCAGCGTTCATGAAGATTAGGAACAGCAGAGTCACCCTTTTGTGTCCTTATCGGAAGGACACCTCGCGATAACGGAAACGGGTCCTTGGAAAAACCCTTCATCTTTGCTGACGTATCTGACACGTAGAAGAGGAAAGAACGGAAGCGTGAAATGAAAAGAAAAATAATGCATATTGACAAAACATGGAAAAAGGGGGAAGCCATTATCAACGAATATGAATGTATGATATTTATTTGTTGGAATATTGATGAAAAGAGGCTTGCGAGAACTGTAGTACACTCATGCAACCAAACTAGCTTACTCATTAACTGCACGATGTAAATACTCAAACAGATCATTTTTCATACTTTTATGAGATGGGTAGAAACTTCCTACTTAAAATCCACAACCAAGTAATACTTTATAAGACCGAACTACCAAATGAGCGACATATCTGGATCAAAGTATTTTTTTAGATATGCATTGTGACAATATGAGCAAACTTTTGAGATGAAAGAATCTGCTTTCTACTGTATGTGATTGTAACATGAACCTAGAGGCTTATTGGAAGGAGAATACGTCTTGGAGATTTATGAGATGTGATTGAGAGAGTTAATGAATATGTAGAGTTATCGAATAAAGTTTATCATAGTTGAATACAGTTTGTTTAAATTATTAAATTATTCTCAAACTTAATTCAATGGCAACTAAATTCATTGGCGACTTAATTCAATAACACTACATTCATTCTTAATCGACAATCATCAATATCTTAGCTTCTTCTCTTGGTTTATTATTTTCAATAATAAACCAAAGGAAACCGAGCAAGAAAAAAAACAAAAATTTTAACCCTCCCCCCCTCAAAATTTGATGTTCTACGTTTCAAGGTACGTAGAATCCGAAAATCGAATTAAAAAAGAAACTAGGCGCTTTGCGCCTCGGCGGGGGGCTCCGCCCCCCTGCACCCCCCGGTTTATTTCTTTTTCCATGCTCTGTATCAAATCATAGGAACACAGAATGTGTTTTTGCGATGCTAGTCATCCGTTAAATAAAAAACAACAATAATAAATGTGGAGTCTTTGGCAATAATAAAATAAATAATTGTTAGACATTTAATTTGGTCTAAAACCATATAAGTGTTATATAAATAAATATGTAACTACAAGAAAAATACTATATAAATTGAGAGCTTTCCAACGAATGGTGAACAATTTCTGTGCAATGAACACTGCGGGAGTTCTATTTCCTTACCAACGGCTTGGTTGCACGTGAAAATCATTATAAAAGGCGCGTAACGGTTTTTTCTGTCGCTTTTTAGGACGTCCCACAGTAAGACTTGGGCGTCCTTATGCGATCGATCTGGGTTGAAGTTGGACAACACTCAACAGAAAAAAAAATAACCACACAGTAATCCGTTTTAGACCATTCTGAATCCAAATCCGCGAAAAAAACTATAGGTGTATGTCTGTGTGTGTGTGTGTGTATGTGTGTGTGTGTGTAACAAAATCTTGTGTACTCTGCACAGGCCTTAGTTCTCAACCGATTTTCCTGGTTCTTTTTTTGTTCGTCGCGGAAAACTATCTAGTTGTGCACTACGTCGCCGGACTTTCGAATTTTGCCTTTTAAGGGGGGGAAGGGGGGATTAATGCTCGAAAAACGTGCGTTTTTGGGCTTTTTGGGCGTTTTTGGGCTTAGTTCTCAAACGATTTTCGTGGTTGTTTTTTCGTTTGACGCGGAATACTATCTAGTTGTGCACTAAGGCGGCGGAATTTTGGATTTTGCTTTTTAAGAGGGGGAAAGGGGGGGTAAATTCTTAAAAAACGTGCGTTTGCGTGCATAATCTTGTAAACTCTGCCCAGGCCTCAATTTCCAACCGATTTGTGTGTTTATTTTTTTGTTTGACTCAAATAACTTCCGAGTTGTACATGATTTCACCAGAGTACCAAAATTCGCACGGGGAGGGGGTGAGTGGGGGATAATATTCACAAAATATCCGATTTTTCAATATTTCGGTTCCTTTACTGCTTACTAATTGTACTCGAGCTTTGAAATTGAGGAAAAATTCCCATTATACCTCCGGATTTTCATGAATTATTCTCTGTACCACCATGGAACTAATAGTGGTGCCACCATGGTGCCAACATGGTGCCAGGACACCATAAACCGCCTATTTCGTGTTTTTTTTTTTTTTTTTTTATGTTTCACCTTGAATACGGATGTGAACTTCGACGGACTGCCTACCAAAACTAACAGATGAAAGTTCAATGTTACGACGTATTTCCGCTTTGGTGCCAGACTGGCACCATTGTTGGCGTTGGTGTGGCGGGGGGGGGGGGGGGTGAACTCGAATTCGCATGTTGGGTATCGTAGATCATGGATTTTAAAATGCTCTTCAGATTCGAGGCTCCCATGCCGCTAGAAATGTTATGGTGGATAATGGTGGGGGGGTCAGTATTTCTTGCCTAAAGTAATAAATAAATTACATCGAGTGAAACAGTTTTTTCACAATGGGACGTCCCCTGGAATGCATGCATTACTAAACAATATGTTTCGTGACGATTTTTTTTCGGTAGGTCATCGCAAAAACACATTCTGTGTTAAAAGTTTCTTCGAGTTGTATTGTATTCAGTTTTGCTTTCTTAGCAATCAGTACCTAATCAAATTTCCCATATGAAACTCCCTATTATTCTCCCCATTATTTCTTAGAAATAAACTTGATTGTGAAGGTGTGAAGGTAATTATGTAGTAGGTAGGCAGTAGGTAACTATGGTTGGTAGGTTAAAAAAAAAATAGTGACAATGGCGGAGCTGTGATCTTTTCAGACGAGTGATCTATACGGGAAAATAATAAATCTTTGTGAAATAAATGAAGCGTTTTAAAATAAGTATCTAGGTGCATGTTACAATGAACGAATATCTAAATTACTGTATCTACTTACCCTATGACCTTACTTTCTTTAAGAACGAATATTGTCAAGGCTGTGGGCAATTTCCATGATTAGGAACCCCATTGTGGTGGGTATGGACTCATTTCATGAATTTCATTCACATTTTTACGTACTTCCGTTAAGCGGAGTTACCTTTAATTCACAAAAGTCCTTGACTTTTTATGGTTGTAGCGAAGATTCCTAATTTTTCCCTCCTCCTAATCTCAATTCATCCCTCACTTTTGCGTTTAGTAGTCACCACATTGGTAGATAAGGCCGATCCATGAACTTCTAAACCAAACGGTGGCGATAAAAGGGCGAAAAAGTGACCCATTTTTGCGGCTTTCTTCGAACCCTTTCAGCGAGTTTTTTCTCACCGCTTAGCTGAGGGCGAGACAGGGTGAAAAGAAGTAGTGAATAATTAGAGGAGAAGGTGTGAATCATGAAACGAGAGACCTCTCCAACACTCGAGGTGGATTTAAAGAGATTGTATATATTCACAAAGAGCAGAGATGTTGGCTCCATTACATGTCACATAAGCAAAAAGTGTCCAAATGTAGATGTAGGTACTCATTGTCAAAGCGTAAAAGATTTTCATAGCAACGGTGTGTGAATAGGTTCTGAGACCATCATGCTCATTCCGATTGGATGTATTTATACAAGTCTGCCAAGTGGGTGGGGCAATGGACATTTGAATACTCAATCGATATAATTATGGATCAAAAAGAAATTCTTAGGTCCAACTTATACCATCTCTGAATATTTCATTTGAATTGAAAGAAAATTTTTAATTTTGCTTACAAAAAAGAGCTACTTCTCTTTGCGCATGCGCCGAGGTTTCCATCAATTAGCTTCAAAGGAATTCATGGATGACTTTGAAGACTCCAACCATCTCAACGATTTAGAAAGGCCAGTGTCTACCAATGATCACAATGAAACTGTAGATGACATTGTAGTTTCTAACTCGCATCATTGAAAATTTCGACGATAACTTCGTTTCGGTTGATTGCTACAAGAGTTTTATACTCAGAGAGACAATCAACCAAAATTGTTTGGGAAAGTTTAAAACGTAAATGCAAGAAAAATTTATTTTAGAGGACTCTTCCTAAACGCTCCTGCTACCTTGATAGATTCAGGAGCAATAATGAACTTTGCCAATTGGGAGTGGCCCATTGCGTCATAGTATCCATAACTTCAGTGGGTGGATAATCGGATACATTGGGGACCAATTATACAATCTTCGTCTACCCCTCAGAGATATTCATAAACGCGCAAGTTGAATGGGTATACAAAGTCTAACTACAACGAAATAGCACAGGGAACCTAATCTATATTACCATGGATATTTTCAGGCAACACGAGGATCAAGATGCAGATGGCCCTCCAAGGGTAAATTTTCATCGGTATTATACCAAATCATCCATTTTCTCACCCCGCAACACAACAAACTTGATTCTACTAAAATACAATTTGTTCACTATTTCATCGTCCAAATTGCTCAAATTTTAAATCTAGGTTGAGAGTTGGTTCTAAAATTGTAGCTGATTATTTGATACTAAATCGTGATCAAATAATCGCATTTTTTGACTAATCGAGAAAACTTTGTGCTGATGTTTTTAAATCGTGAAGTTCTTGTTTCATATCAGAGAACATTGAATGATTGTTCGATTATTTACTGTTCTCAATTCTGAGCTAAAACCACTCTTATGCGATACAAAACATGAAAAATTGAGAGGAGATGATCGTCAACCTACCTACTACTGGTAGAAACAGCGTTCTGTGTACCAACCCTGCTTGTAGCCGGTCACCCGAAAACTGAAGGCTTTGGGTTCTAGAGGTTGCCGAATATCCGAACTCCTAGTGACCTGTGTAATCAAAGAGGTGACTATCAACCCCTTGAAAATTCGGGCGTTAAAATTTTCATGGGTCGAATGTGAACCAGACTGTATACACATCCAATAGATCACTCTTGAGAAGTTCGGGGCTTATCTGCTATGAAAGGCCCTTCAGTCGTTGTTACCCTGTCCAGACCCAACTTTGCCCTTTTTGCGGTGGTTCGACTATATTTTCCGGTTCCGCTGCCCCAGGCAGTTTCCCCTCCGTCGACGTTGGCGGAAAGGCCTGGGAAATGCCTACCCTAAACCCATCCTGGTGGTCAGGGTCAGTGGAGTGAACGTATTTGAAGGGTACACAAGGGTCATACACGTGGAGCTACCTCACTCCTAGACGAAAGGTTTCTTTACCGAAGTATATTAAACGAACCCGATTAGCAAAAAGCCCCGTGCAAACCAAAAGACCCTTGGTCAAGCGTTCAAAATGACCTGATGGATTAGGTTTAATCAAAATAATACAAATAAATAATTTTCTTCATTGTTCCCTTCCAGCATCCAAACCGCTGAAATGATTTTATTGGATTTCCATTATGATCAGCAAGTTCCAGGCATCGTCCCTGTTGACTTTAGATTTGACGTGTCGTGACCGGCTTTCTTAGCAACGTAACCTTACCTAAGGAACATAAGAGCTATTAACTATTTTACTAAGTTACAGTTACCCTCTTGTTATGACTTAATAACGATCACTTTCAGTTCTCTCTAAGTTTACATTATAAGTGTACTATATTCCATCGCTGTAAGATATGGTCCAACGTTTTCAAATCAAAGTTTCGGGCCAGCAAAACAAAAGATAATTTTCGAAAGAAGGATCATGAGGAGGAACTTTGGACCAGTCTGAGAAGGAGTAACATTGCGAAACAGATGGCACCGAGAACTCGATGAATTGATTGACTATGAAGATATGGCGAGATTAATAAAATCCTAAAGGCTCAGTTGGCTTGGGCGTTTGGTAAGAATGGATGATACATGATATGTATATCTGGGATATATTATATCCCAGATAAAGTTTTCGGATAAGAGGTCCAGGGAACCCGAAGACAAGGCCGACCGAGAAGATTGAGGTAGTGAGATTGAGGACAACAGCTCTTGACTGGCCAGCTTGGACGAGTAGTGTATTGCAGTTTAGAGGAGAAGTGGATGTCAAGGAACTAATACAGAGGAAATATTTAGCTTCTGCTTTATCGCAGAAGCAGCTGATTTGGCCTCTCCTTCGATCACTCTCATAGAGGGTCCTAAGATCCTCTATACAAAATCGGGCTTCATTTTCAACAGTTGGGTTTTGATCGCCCAGCTTCTTCGTATAACGTGTAGGACAGGAGCGCCTTCCCAACTTAATTTAGAAGAGTATAGCAGTTTGTGAATAAGAAGAAGTGGGGGGTTCAATATAGATCTACTTTAGCTTTATTGCTCTAACGCTGATTAAGCTCCCTTACGACCATTTTTATAGAGGGCACCAAAATTTTGTAGACCAAATTGGGCTTGATTTCAACGGTTGGATTTAAGCCCAACTACTTCTTCTTGGAATGCATAGGACAAAAGGCTTTCTGTCACTAAATTGCGAAGAGTGTAGCGTTTTATGAAGAAGAAGAGGAGGTAAGGATGAGAGGGTGTTTCAGGGAGAGCACCCGACTCAAAAACCACGCGAGGATCCGGATCGTTAGGCCTCGCTTAATAATTTCGTAGGGCCTATAAATTAGGGATTTCGCATTGAAAAGCGAACCCGATGCAAATAGTTCGCAGTTCGGTCACGATCTCAGGGAGGTACTGGAAGAGGTGAAGAGGGGGGCTGTGAATCAGAGCGAGGAAGGGCCTATGCGGGATGGGGGTCGCTAAATTATGTCTACTCCCCTCTCTTAGTACTCTTCCCAAGGTACCCCCCCCCCCCCCATATAGTCTTTAATCTCCTCTCAGGTTCACAGTTTTCAAACTGGGCCCATATTCCTTTTTGCAGTACCGTCACTCCTCAGGAGGTCTTCCAAATGGGCTCGAGGATTTCCAAAAGAGCATTAAATTCGATCTGTTCTTTTCATCATGAATATTTAAACTAGCTTACTACATTTCGTCGCTTAAGGACCTAACCATCGTGAATAGATAGATAATGTGCTTTATCGAACAAAAATATAAGTGATTCAATTAACAGTTCTGCGGTGCCATACAAAAAGTATAGTCATGGTCACTGTGTGACCGTTTGATGAGTTTACTATTACAATAAGGACACAGTGCAATAACAATAACAAAAAATTACGATGTTAGGAATAAGGAAATACAAATTTTGTTACACCAAGGGCAATAATATTACTAAAGATGATCATAAAAACCATATTGATTCGTAAATATATAAATCATAATTATCATGTATCCAGATATTTCCTATGCAACGCGGTTCCAAGTCAGATTATTGGCAAATGACACCCTTGATGGAGTACACCTACAATGTCGAGTTGATTGATATCACTTGTGGACCGAGGGTATTGACGAGAAACAAAAGAATTGGCAGACATGGTCCGATAGGTTGGAGGGGAAAAAAGGAGGAATTGTGCGGGAGAAACCAAAGTTTCATTGTCCATCCATCCTGTATTCACAATGTATCATCTATCGCGATGTAAGCTGACTGCTCTGCACCCCTTCAATGTAATGGGAGGACTCGAACATGGACGGCTACATCTGAAGTGCTTGTTTGAAAATAGACTCTGGTTTCATAGAGGGAAAACCCAAGTATGAGGTACATGGAGGGGAACCTGATAAAGAACCGACATAAAACCTCCCTTTCACCTCCACCCATCAACCATCATGCCATCACTTAATAGGCTCAGAAAAAGGGCAACATGGCGCAGCAAAAAGGGGCGTGCCCTTCCATGATCTTTTATACGATGAGCAGGACGAAGGGCTGTGAAATGGGGGACACTATTGGTGGAAAACGTATACTAGGGCCGAAAGAAAAAGTTCACTAATTCAACAAAGAGATGGATGTAATAAGATACACAATAAAATTCGAGGACAAAAGACCCTTTTTGCGACGAACAAGATCCTGAGAAGCACTAGAACTTGTTGAATAACCGTAATCTGTCGTGGAGCTCTTGATGGATTGTTCCATTCATTGTAGAACATCCAGTCTAAGCAGACGCCTGGGCGAAGTGGTACTGAGAATGGGAGGAGTGTCGTAAGGTACCCCAGAGCCTCTAGAGGGTTAAAAGGGGGTACTTCTGAGGGTTCCTTAGGGGTACTCGTTTTTCCTCGTAATGAACAAACCGTTCATTTCCGCTCCGAGGGGTCCTTCTTATTCCACTGAAGGGACAAAAGATGCTTTTCTCACTCCTCTTTGACAGCTTAAGAGATGGAAATTGCCATCATTGACGACATGAAAAGCATTGCGCTCGAGTAATGGGCGAACTTGGAAAAAGCCCCTTCCAGAGGATCTAGAAACCTCTGAAAGGTTGACTTTTTATTCACTACAGTGTTTTTTGGAAAATTTCGAAGTAGATTTTTGTGGACTACAATATTCCAATAGAAAGTCGTCAACGTCCCATGGTATGCCAGGACATATAGGCAGGCGCCGAATATTTCAAAAATATCCCTATGTAAATCCGTTTCGGAACATTCAAATTTATTTCTTAAGATTAACCCCTTTTCGTATGAGTATTCAGAAAATAGGAGTACAGAACTGTACAGTAAAATCTATAAGGTCCTCTCATGGACTGTAAACACCTTGAAACTTGAAAGAAGAAAATGTCTTTGACATTATCTACTATATATATTATTATCTAAAACTACTATATTATAAATATCCATAGAATTTAAAAATTCTATAAAATTAAATTAATTACCTATCTATAAAATTAAAAATACTTATAAATATCTATAAAAACCTTGTCAGCAACACCTTGTAAAGACCTTGAAACTTGAAAGAAGAAAATGTCTTTGATATTCTACTTTATACATTATTAGCTGAAACTACTATATTATAAAACAATATCTATAAAATTTTCAAATTTTCTAAATTTGACATTTTAGTAGTGTCGAATCGTTTAGACTACGAGTAAATACTTTTAGGTTGTCATTACTTTTGGAAATTTCAGATCCCGTATTTCAATATATGCATTTGAGAGTCAGCGATATTATTTAAACTGATCGATTGGTGGAATCGGTCATGGAATGACAAATGAGCTGTTTCAATTGTGTTTCACATCCGGACTGCCCATCGCCTCAGAAAGAATACGAGCTCAACATGTAGGTACCCAAATGATCTGACTTCCTGCCAATCGTAAAAATTGTCACTGAGTATCAAATTTCTTCATTAATGTTCTGAGTTCTGACATCTGAGCCTGAATTGCACTTCCGTACAATCATTTTTGAAGATTACCTGTGCCTGTTTACCGAATTTCAGGATTGCATGTTGAACTGCAGAGGACGGCTAATAACTCATATACTCGATCTCATTTTATCCTGATCACTTCCAGAGGTTCCAAAAGCGCCTTGTACAAAATTTCAGTACTAAAAGATAGCCATGCAGTACTTTCTGATGGTCCCCAAAAGACTGATTTCGTTTAAATATTACGATAGTAAATTTCAGCACTCCACTATGGTAGTCCTATTTATGCTATTCTGTTACTCAATTACGATATAAAACACCTAATGTTATATTCGGTAATGAAATGAGGTTATTCGACAAGTTTTTGGGAAGATTATGAGCTATATAGGCGATGTCCTAGTACCTCCTCCTTCATCATTGAAATCGTAATTCCTTGTTCGATTTTTCATTCATTTTCATCTTGCTTAAATAAAAATTGATGAATTCAAAATTACATCTAGATTAACATCGACATTATGATATTTAAGAAAGGAGAAATCTTTTTTCTACGTACCTTTGCTTAGAGGGAATAAGACCTTGCATATTCTTCTTCCTTTAGATCATTTCTGGAACATTTAAAAACATTCCATTGTATAAATTTGCGTTGTAATTGGATTACCATGAGTTGATTTAGAAACAAGTTTATTATTTGCTGTGCCCAGCCATTTAAAGATATCTTGTTGGCATAAAGCAAGTTGTGAAAAGATAATACCTACGTTACTTACTAAAATATAAATTACTAAAAATTACTAAATAATGCATTATTTTTTTAGCATGGAACATGTTTTAGCCTTGAGCTAACTGGCAAAAAGAGTCATGTTTTTGGGAAACAACCAAGTCGTTGCTACGAAACTTTATCTTCGTCATTCGTGTTCGTAGGAAAATCGTTCATCATTCGTTGCCCTAAATTTATGCATAAATTATATACTGCCAAAACCGCTTTAATTATGGAAGAAACTGGGATATATCCCTAAGTTAAAAGAACTGTCAACAACATTCGCGGTAAGAACCATCACAGATTTAGCGGGGTTTTATTTCGATTTATTATGTTATCTAGTACCTAGTACGTTGTCAACGTATTTACGAAATGGAATCTGAAACACGGGTGTAATATAAGATAACATAACACTTATACTTCCATTTAAGGTGCTCGAGAGTCCTAATTTACTTATCACCATAATTACGTCATTTACATGTATCAGTTTTGCTCCATCTGTCCACCGGTGATGTTGTGACCTGTACCAGAATTCCCTCCTACAACGTATTCAGGTGTTAGTCTTCATCAATCTACTCATACGTCTACGTCTGCAAAGAAGTCTAAAACTGCTGCCGAACGCAAAAATTAATGTGGAGCACGGCTAAAGCATGTTCCATGTTTCTTGAATTTTAGCCAAAGGCTCTAAGCAGTAAGCATCCCGAAGGCCCGAGTTTTTTTAAAACTCGTTTATTTTATCCTTGGTTACATACATGGAGGCTATTTAAAATCCTCAAGTTCTGTACATATTATGCGCTTTCAATAGCCCCTACTGAACTCCTGGGGACTTTTCATGTTACAATAAATTTCTCTGTGTAACAAGCCTGTACGAATTCATCACTAAAAGTCAGTTACCGTCTATTTCAAGCTAGATGCAGCCAAAAGCCCTTTACTATCCCATATTTAAGCATTTTTGTCCAAGAGCTGCCGCCGTCAGTAGTAAATTAGCCAACAACCATCTCAAGTTGAATTTTCTTCCAACTGACATTCGTGATGTGTCGGACGTCATCAGCTGTCTCTCAAAGAGAAGATCAGGATTAGCTCTGATAATTTCACTCAAGGCTACTTGTGCCTTCACCCGCCTGAGTGGAGCAGGACTTAACTTTGGCGGTCTCACGGGAACCGAAATCAGGTGACGGAGGTTGGTTACTGCCGCCAGCATTTAACATCTAAATTCGATATATTGGATCCATCGCAAATGGGTCATACTCAAAGACACTCTGAAATCAAATTCTATAACATAATAATTGTGTTCCTATCTGTCGTACATGGCGCACGTTAAATAGGAACTCGCATCTTGTTAACTAAAATGATACTCTTGAATCAATTTATATTATACAGTTTTGAATAAGAGTATAATATACTCTTATCTTACTCTGTTATCTGCATTAATTAAATTGCTAATTTCTGGAACCCCCTATGAACACTATTCTGCATTTCGAGATACTAAATCGATGAGAACTAGCCAGTATGCAGTCGCTTAATGGATTTCAATGCATTTTGAAGCAATAACGATGACCAGTATTGTTTTCATTACAATGCGCATTATTGTTTTATTATTGCATTATTGCATTATTGTGCACTATTGCATTATTTATTATTGCGCATTATTGCATTATTGTTTTCATTACAATGCGCCTACCCCTAAAAAAACCAAAAAATGCAAAAAGTCAATTTTGCATTTTTTGGCTTTTTGGGGGGGTTTTCAAAATTAGCTGCTAGTCAATTAGAATTCACCCTATTAACTACCTATTCACCCATTCGAGTTAATTAATTCGAATTGTGAGATTTTCCACTTCGACACAGACGTTTTGAAAAAGATCGAGCTGAACAAAAAGACCTGGAACAAGCAGAAGTAGTTGAGGGGTCGGTCGTTTTCCAGAATCCTAATCTCGATACTTCGATATCCTTGGAGAATCCTGAGTTCGAAGAAGACACCAACGGAGTTCGAAAACCTCTTGGAGTTGCTATCTCAGAGGTGGCTGGTCCTCGAAGGTACGAGCAAGATGCTACGTGAGACCGAGTGTTTTATCTCGGCCACTGTCAAGCCCTCCGCCGTCTCCGACATTATTTTTGCGGAGTCGGCACATGAGAAGAAGAAGAAGAAGGAAGAAGCGGAGGAAGGGGGCAAGTGATTCCAGTTCACCTCACGCATCCTCCAGGCTCCAGAAGGGCGAGTACTTCTTTGTCGAGTTCTTGACGAAGAACCTCCAGATCGTCGTCACGACAGAATAAGTCCATCTCGATGGACCTTTTGAACCTGGGGTAGTTCAAATTCTGATAAAACGAAAAGAGAAATACAACATTCTATAGCGGGTTGTAGAATTTCTTAATTATGAAGTAAGGAATGATGTATTTGAGAGTGTTCTAAAACAATTAATCCGGCGAAGACATTACCATGATTATGCTTATTAACTGAATAATGAGATCTAATTTCTTTAGTTCAACTCGTTCCACTTCATTGGTCTTTGCAAAGTCATAGGTCGCTGAGTTGAAAGCGCAAGCACGTTGAATACGCTTTTCTCCTCCTTTAAAAGATATGAAGTTAAAGAAATTTAGTGGACTTCAAAAAACATATACTATCCTCGAAGTATCCTTGACTTGGCTGTATATGAATAGTGCCATCACGATACATAGACAGTGCTCAACGTCGCATTCTTCGCATTTTCCAATTTTAAGCGAATCAATAGCGAGAAAATTAGCACAAGAAGCATTCAAATCCAAGTCAGCTACTATACCTACTAAAATGGGTCTGTCAAGAGATCCAACCTGCACCCAATCTATGAATTCAATGAAAAATATTGTAGGAATTACGTGCAGTAGAAGCTTTTTCTGTACATAGTTTTTAACTTAATTTTAATTACATATTTTTAGTGACAATATGACAGAAAACCTTCACTGATACGAAAATTTCAACTGGATAACTAGGAAAAGTGAAATACGTTTGACGAACCAACGTCTAAACCGCACCGTCAGCATCAGTTCATTTATCCTGTGCTAGGGCTAAATTCCAATTTCCCTTGAATCAGCTGCATCGCATTATCTCCAGCTTTATCAAATTCCTGAGCTTATCTCATCAGTCCAGTCGTTTTTATTATTCTCTAGACGCATATTTCCAATTAATGAGGTTAATGTTTATTTCGTGCATACAATGATGAATTGTTACTTACAAAGATCGGAAAAATTTGAGTAGACATTTAACCATTGGGGTAATTTCTCATGAATGTTACTTATAATCTTAATGGTAACATTGTCGCCCAAGCCGAGGATACATGTACTAATGCTGCCGGTGCAGTTTAGACTTTAGTATACTTTTGGAATTTTGTTACTGTAACAACCCATTACATTCACTCCAATCCCCAAGAAACGGAGTGAAAAATAGTGCAAGGAGTCTCATAAGTCTAATGACCCATGTATTGAAATTGTACTTCAAGGTGATGTGTAATAGAATACTTATTAATAGCTTGAGAAAGATCACACAGGGATCACACCTGACTCGGATTTTGGAGTGGGTTTGATACCAGAGAGGCACTGTTCAGGTTTGATGACCTTCCTCAATGATGCTGTGATATATGTATAGGCCGATTTTGGTGCCTGCTTTCTTGATTACGAAATAACATTTGACCGCGTAAAGCATGGAAAAACTCGGAATAGATAGTAATGATTTGAGAATAACCTTGAATTTTTATCAGGCCAGAACGCCTTGGAAGTTCCCAATCCGATAGTGTGTCGATTTTCTTCACTGCTGATAAACGTATTTGCTGAGGGCAATTTTTGATGTGGATGTATGTGGAATCTCCATTAATGGTGTACTTGTTAACAATCTGCGGTAAGCGGCGGTACAGTAGTTGGTGCGTCCAATATCAATGACCTTCAACAGCTGGTGAATGGTGCAAGCACCAGAAGTATCCACAAAATAAAAACATTTTTTAAAATCAAATTTTCATTAAAGAATGATGAACTTGACTGGAATGGTTCTGTTGGTAATCTATTTATTTTTTTTTTTTTGTAAAATCGCCGGACACCTTAGTGATGACCTTCGAAATGCCCTCTGCCGCTACCTTGTTGGTCCATTCGGTAACAGCTTTCTTGACTTCTTCGTCACTCCCATGTTTTTCGGTTTCCTCCTCCTTCTTTTTGGTAGAATGGTGGTAATCGTGCGAGACTTTGAAAGAGCAGCGATGGGTTCGAAACAAAAGACGAGAAAAATTGACATCCGGTATTTGCCTCCTTCATGAGAATGGGCGCCCTCATGTCCCTCAATCCACAACGGCACTTCTGACGCAGTTTAGTAGGGATCTCCTGAGTCACCCACCGTACAGTCTGTCAATTTTTCTCGTCTGCTGCTCTTTCAGGGTCTCTCTACCTCCTTTTCTCTGAAATGAAGGAACAGTTAGACGAAAAACACTTTGGAAGTAACGAAGAAGTTGAGGAAGCTGTTGCAAATGGATCAACAAGGGGGCGGCAGATTTCAATTCAAAGGGCATTTTGAAGCTCGTTGCAAGGTATTCGAAGTGCATTGATGTGTCCAGCGATTTTATAGAAAAATAATAAACATTCTCGAGAACAATTCCTTATTTTTTGGAAGAACTTATTTTTTGGACACCCCTTGTGAGAAGCTGGGTCTCAAAGTAAATCCGTATAGTACCATACGAATGAAGATTTCTAAAAGAGAACAACAAGTTGAGCAGTTGATGGTAGATGGCCAGAGCAAAGATGGTTTTTTTCGTGTAGGCTACGGTGGTTCCTGAAGCTGGGAATAATGAGGCTAAGATTCGCTCTAACATTGAGCAAACTTGTTCTGTATTTACGAGAATGAGTAAGCACAGAGCTCCCTCTGGATTTGAGATTGCGTACAGGACACTGACACAATAGCTATCTAGGCGCAATGTACCGTTTGAGATGTATTCGCCCAACAAAGGACCGTGAAGACTCCGTGGACCGATCGGGTCACCAATGCCAAAGTCTTGACCAGAGAAACAGTCAGGACTTCTAACCACGTTCGTCACGTGAAAATAAATTATAAGTATTTCCTTCTCAAAAACATTCTGCGGGACCGAAAAGATGGTGACCGAAGGAGGATATCTTGACTTTGCAACCTCCGCCCATGGTTTGGAGTTTCGACTGTGTTGTTATCCAGGAAAGCAACCTATAACATTATGGTGAAGATGATGATTGCTAACTCCCTGCCAGGGCACAGCACTTGAAGAAAGAAAAAACCATATACCTGCATAATTATCCAGATTGAGTGGAAATTGAAGCAGAGTAGTCCGAAAAATTCTGGTCTACTCAAAAATTTCAATGCAGTTCCAATCATGACAAATTATTTGTAAAAATAGTGAATAAAACAGTGGGCTCAGTAATGAAACCTGACGTCAGTTTATTGAATCCAGAACAATGAACTGAACAGGACTACTCATACAATTATGAAATACCTACCTACCTAATGATGATTAACACATAGAGGGGTTGTACCCTAGCTGGTAACTTGTTAATTCCTCAATTTTTCTCCCTCCACGACAATTTTCTCTTATCTCCCCTCTTCTCACGATTGGATGCATCGTTCGAGAAATGGGACAATATTGTAACAACAAGGTGTTACAATCTAGATCGTTACCTCCTGCAAAGTGAGCTGAATGACAAGTAATTAGGTGTCATAATGTGCAGAGGAGAAAAACGCATGTTTCCTGTTTCCTTTTTGCGTGACGATCCCCACTATGACGGAAAAACGTAAACAGTTATCAACAGCGTTGTAAATTGAGCGTTTCCTCTATTCCCCGTATACGGGGTCCTCCTCATCGCTTCTGGAGGGGATCTCGATCGAAACACTGGACAAATAGGAGTTCTTTCACAATGCAAGAACCAAAACGGGGGTGTAGTCAGAGAAAGGCACGAAAGATTACCTGGGGCAGAGAACAACTTGCCAAATATAATTCGAAATTGGTTGGAAAACCATGTACAGTTCCCCAAAATGATTCATTATATATTGACTAGTGACTTAATGGAGTTGATGAAGCACCACTCTAGGACTGGAAAAAAAGTTCTTTGAACATCTAATCTTAGTTAGTATGAATTTACACTGCGAAATCTTAACAAAGTCATCTGACATGCAAATTTTATGAAATAGAACTGAGACAAAGTTGAAAGAATCTACCTTGAAAGCCATAAATTTCTTCAAGAAGCTGTAGATACTAGGTTCTACCTTTTGAAGAAGTCATTATCGCTGAATATTCACCAAAAATTACGTTAAAAAGTACATCCCAAAAAGGTTATTTACCAAATTTTGGGAGTAGTCTTCCCTAGAAGAGGAGAGAGGTAAGCTTCATCAATGGCACAGTTGGTTTGACTGCCTCCCAACCATCGCCTGCAGAATGCAAGTGAATGTATAAACTTGGCTTCCTCTTTCACTTTTAGTGGTGACCAAGATGAAGAGGTTGCTAAAATTCATTGCTGCAGGAACAACAAGAGCCATATCTTTCCATCAGCTGACATAACTCACTCAGAATTCAAGTCACCTTTACCTCTTTAGGAGATTTTGTATTTAAAAAAAAAAAACAGACAAACACACAAGCCAATATATATTTTGGCATACTTCGGCCTACTGATTAAACCTAATGGATTATTTATGTAAAAACCAAAATACGTATTAATTTAATCATACTCTAGTTCCATCTGTAGACCCAATCACCCAGCGTATGCTCAATCAGCCAGTGATGAATAGAAAGTTTTCAGACACTAGTGTTCGTAACAGCAGTTGAAGCTTCGGCGTAGTTCAGTACGAAATGGTTTGGCAGCTCAGGAAGCAAAATTACGAATTACTAAGCATTCAAAAGGTAACCTTATCAGCACTACGACAGCTTCAAACCCATGACTAAGAAACAATCTCAGCTGGAAAACATTGGAGATAAAGATCCAATAAGAAGAAGAGAAAGATTCAATATTCATGAAACTCGGGAAATTCATTCCTATTAAGAGTAGGTACTATTTTTGCCCCTTCACAGAATAAATTACTTATGAATTTAGGTCCGAGCATTCAATCCAGTGGCGTAAATATCCGGGTATATGTATGTCAAAATCAATTGTTAGTAAATAATTCATTCTCCGAATATTAAGTAAATTTGGTAAAGCCTTGACGAACACGAAGCGTTGGCAAAATTCTTCTTTCTTTCATCCTTCATACAGAAATTCCATTGAGAAAGAAAGACAACAAGAGCCCCAAGATTACACCACGCAGCAAAACCTCCGCCAAATAAAAGCATTTTTTTTTTTTTTTTTTTTTTTGTAAAAAAACAAACAAACACCAAGTTTTGTTTTTTGGACAAAATGTAGGTAGTTACAGAGTGGATAATTCTTCTAACTCGTACAGTTTCTGTAAATATTAATTACAACTTTTTGTTGATCTTTAAAAATGAAGGGTTTTATCTTAATTTCAGCGTTGGTAGTCAAAAAATGATGAAAATCGTCTTTTTAGTGAAAAAGTCCTACACAGCAAGTAAGTTTTGGCACTCATAAAATTCTTATTGCACCTTCCCTCTCCAGTGCAATTAGTCACCCATGATACCATTATTGCTGTTGTGATTTCTAAATGAGGCTCTCAAATTAAATTCTTCCTGAGACGTACCAGCGTAAGGGAGTAACCCGTTCATTAGAAGGCCCTTTTACCTCATTCTTTGGATCGCTTCTCAAGCATCGCCCCCAATCAAATGCCATATCATTCCAATAAAGGTCATTCATCACCCTCTCATTAATTTATCGCACATCAATTCATCAAACCCCATTAGTGGTTCTTTTTTGCGGTTTTTTTCTTCTGGTTGATGGGGAAAATCTGAATGGCTCAGGGTGAAAATTGAAACGTCGAGAGGTAGATCCTGAGTTCTGGCTTTTTATCGGATCGAAATCCACTCCATGGGGAGAAGTACCTCGTTTTATAGCTACTCGATGTTCGTTAGGGGTTGGGTAGTTCGTTAGGGTTGGATGGTACCCACCTATGGCAGTACCGATCAATTAGCGGCCGACGGGTTTTCACGGAGAAGACATTCGGCGCGGTTCGCGAGGGTACGATGACGTCACGGGGGGTGCGGGCCACCAGGGGGCGGAGCTGGGGCGGTGGTTTCGGGCTTCGCCATTGGAGCTCCCACTGCATTCAGCCCCCCGGCCTCTAGTGACTCTTCAAAGGACCACCCTGCGCCAACGGGTACAACCTCCCTTCACGGTAAAAATGGTCGTCGAAACCCCTTTTTTCAACGATCCCCCTCCCTAAAGTGAAACTGGCCTTTTTTTTCATGTTGGGGGGTCCGAAGTTGAAAATTTTCCCAGAAAGACGAACGTCATGAAAATTTCCGTTTGTGCGAGGAAACAAAAGGCGCAGCTGTCACACATGAACAAAAGCACAGAGGTGGACCCTTAGGGCATACAACCTTCATCACGGCTCACAGATGAAACATTCACTCCAAAAGTACAAGGAAAAATGGAACATGGAGGTTCATTTAGCTAGCAATCGTCCCCGTTCGTATTGTTCATTCACTACCTACAACGCCTGGAATACGTACATCATTAGAAGCTCTTCGTACTGAAGGATTGACGGATAATTGCCAAGTCTCCTCCAATACAAACAACAAAGAACCTGAACAATATATTTGAACTCGGCAGCACATAAGAGTATCGATACCTGATATTTCAAAATATCGGTATGAAAGCATCGATATATTAGTATCAATACTGCACTCCGATATTTTTTAATATCGATACTTTTGATCATATTTCTAAATATCGGACATTGATAGGTTTTCGCGGAAAATTCAACGTAATTGCTGAAAAATGGAAAGATGAAGTAGTTAGCGAGACAGTTGGGTCATTACTTATTAATTGTAGCTTGACCTCGTTAACCCTAATTGGACCATGGTATCACTAGTGACACCAAAAACATTCAAAATCAACAATTTTCAAAATTTTTTTCATAACATAATTTTTCACTTTTAATTAACTCAAAAAAAATGGTTCGAAAAATGAAAAAATGATGATGATGTCCAACAATTTTTAAATTGCAATTGAAATATAGTCAATCTGGTGACACCTTGGGACAGCTGTCCCCCAGATTCCCAAGATTTTTGTTGACACTAGTGACACCGTGGTCCAATGAGGGTTAAGCTCGAATTTCGTCACATAATTTATATTACGGATACTATTGATTTATACAGTGGAAAAAATGTTCAATAATACATTCACAGATTTCAATCATTAACGGTATGTTGTGTAAATACACTCTGCTTGGGGCACTTGATAGTGAGAAATGAATGAACATTGCAGAGGAAAATATTTTCTTTGCGAATATTAGGTAAGCTAATATTTTGTGACATGAAGTATCGATACTCACGCCAAATGATACTTGGGATATCACTTGTCTGCAACGAACACGGCTTTGCCATTGTTACCAACCATAGGGACTACCTACCACATACCTACTTCAAAATCAAGTTTATTTGGAAGAAAAAGACGCTTCACACTCAGTTCGAAGAAACAGGGAGTCGGGGGTGCTTTCATGAGGAAATTTGATTACTGGTTGCTAAAGACGCAAAACTGAGTACAACTCGAAGAAATGTACAACAATTGCATTTTGGTCAGATAAAATTTCGTCTGAGATTAGGCCTCTTTTGCGATTCACACTCGTGTTTCTGATTTATCGTAAGTCCAACCCTCAAGTTCTCATAGGGACCGATCGGTTGGTCCTACATAGCTCTAGGTGGTCTCATTCGATTGTATACTATCTTAAATTCTCAGTAAAACAATACCTTGCTATCAAAATTTTTTGATAGGGCGTTTTCAAAACTTCAACTTTTATTTTTCAACCCTTAGAAATGAATGATATCAACCAAAAGCTTCGGGGTACAACTAGACCTCAAATGGAGCCTACATACCAAATGTCATCAAAATCGATCCATGGTAACTGAGGAAAGTGCAGCGTACGGCGGACGGTTGGCAACATTTTTATTCGATTTTCGGATTCTACGTACCTTGAAACGTAAACCAACAAATTTTGAGAGGGGTTAAAATTTTTTTCTTGGTCGATTCCAAAGGTTCTTTATTGTGAAAATAATTAACCAAAAAGAGTGAGAGGTGGTATTCAAGGAATGTGACGGGATAAGACATAGAAGGTTGAAAGGGATGAGGTCATAAGGACTGAAGATTATGAAGAGTAAGAATTCGCTCTTACCAGCAACTGGGGTGGATTTTGACGAGATATACTATTCCTATCCTGAATTTCGGACTATTTTGCGACTGTTACAAACTCCACTGTTTCAAATCAATTTCCCGATTTCGTGATTTATTTAGACGGTGTAAATCATTGTCCGACATACTCGCTGAACCACTCATTTCAAAGATGTAATAATGATCTAATGAGTCTGGAGTAGCTGAATTACTTTAGGAGTACTTTTTCGTTTTTTTAATCAAACCAGAAGTATAATATGCGTCTATACAGGCTGATAACGTCCATCAAAAAATGTCTAAAGTGTGAATCAGAATTTGAGCTCCAAATTGAAAACTTCTTAATTTTGCAAGTTCCCCAGTCGTCTTGCTACCCTCCACGATGGACTCATTTCTCCCAGTGCCTGAAGTTGCACATCTGCCATTTCATCCTATTTTTATCAAACTTGACGAAATTCAAGATGATAATATTGTTAAATAGGGGTTTTCTAGGCTGCTGAAGTTTTGAAGTCGAAACTTCAAAATTCTCGATCTAGCAATTTCCCGAGTCTAACTGAAATGGACCAACAACAGGCCTGACTGACCAGACCATCCACCCGGATAAGGGTTGTTATTGAAACGATCCCCGTAGAGGTGGTTTACAATGCAGAACAATCACAGTGGACTTCCAGTAATGACTGGGGTAGGGAGAACCACTCTGAGATGATTACGCAGAGAGCTAGTTTCGCTGAATATTGTTTAATAGTGGACGGCAGTCGTTAGGGTCCTGGAACGACGAAAAGGTTCAGTGGAACCATTGTGGACCGAACCCAACCATTGTAAATTGCAAGTCGCGTCTACGAGTCGTATTTGTCCGCTTCACTTCCACTATCACAAATCATTCCCGTCTTATGAGTCCATCTGAAAATTGAACACGTGATGTGAGTCAGTTTTAATTTGAGCAGAAAGTTTTGAAGAGAGGCTGGCATTAAAGTACACCTTTTTTAAATCCTCAACTCACCATTTGAATTGAAGTGATTACATCAACTTTAATTCCTGAATTTCATCTAATTTTGACAAAAATCAGAAGCAAAACAGAAAACAAGTGTTAGATGGTGACCTCATAGATGGACGACACTACATACTTCTACTGGTGTTATTCAACAAAAGCAATCACAATATCAATCATATTTTATGCATTTCAATGATTAAAATGTTTTAAATGTCTGTGCCACGTTGTACATCCTCTCATATCCGATGGCACGTGACATCACGTGTAGGTAAGATGCACCTCTAAGTATCTGCAAAACTGATACACTAAGGTGAACTGCATTTCATGAGAAAGTTCCCAGGACTCGGATGTCTGGGGTAAGATATCTTTCATGAGGAACACGTTCGCAGAAAGACGGAATATATCAGATGATGGCCTGCCTCAAACGTGATGAATACTGCGTGCTCTTAACAATAATGTCGACTAACCAGTTTATCTCATTCACTTTTCTTATGTAGCAAAACACCATTAAATGCCTCGATATAAGTGGAAGGAGGAAGTAAAGTCCGATAGAACTGTGAATATAGTACCCAATGCTATATACAAGTCGCACGCCTCGACGAATGCAGTAAAGTCTTTAAGAAAACATTTAGTTGTGTGAAATCGCAACAAAAATGTTGGCCATTGGTAACTAGGGAAGGTTAGAATCGTCGGTTAGAATTAGGGGATGTTAGAATGGTCGAGAACATTTTAGGTGCTCTACAAAGGGTTATTAGCAAACATTTTTTTAAATCCCTGACAATTTCGTTGAAATTTTATGGAAACCATGAAACTTAAGTTTGCTAGGAGAAGTTTACAGAGAACCACATAGACCCTAATTTATACAAACATTGAAAGTTTCATCGAAATCTGACTATAACTTTGTATTCTATAACTCAGCTTTACACGTTACAAGAATTTAACGATTGACAGTGTTCAGATTCTGCTTTAAGCTCTGGTTCATGTGCCCTAAGACGGCCTCAAAATTCATCGAATGGAGATTTTTGAATATTTATTTCCATGAAAATCCGTTTTGGACCATTTCATAACTAAAATAAATCTGACGAGCCAAGGTTTTCAGTGAAGATTTCAATGGTAAATATATTTTTAAGAAAATGGTAAAATTGAAATCAGCATAGAAAACGTTTAATTCGTGTGTACCTAATAAGACATATGTAAATCGCCTCAATGAAACATGCAACTCTATAAATTCTTCTGAATGAAATTTGAGCCAAAAATTGCAAAATTTTCCTATTCATCCCAGATTTGTATAAGACTTTTCCACTAGATGGCAGCTCCGGCGATTGTACCAAATGAGGCAGTCGTAATTCACGTTGTTCTCTCAACCAGTTCAAACGATTTCAATTTTTAAAACGGAAATTCACTCAATATTGTAATTTCAATTTTATTCCAAATTTTAAAGTACAAATTTTGAAACATCTCCAATTTTTAAGAACTTAGCTAACCTTGTTGTTTTTTTGATTCTGCAAATGCAGCAATATAAATAACCCAAGCAAAAAAAAATAAAATAAAATAAAATTAATAAAAAATTAAATTAAATTAAAAAAAAAATTAAAAGTAATTTTATAAAAATAAAATTAGGTACTTCATTTGACCTACACTCGTGTTTATAAACATTCAGGCGTAACTGAAGACGTGGTATTGTGATGGACGTCGAGCCAGTTCGTGATTTCACGACCAACTTTATGCAAATATGACGTCCGAAGGTGTTTATATTAAAATAAAACTCTCACTAACCGAGAAAAACCCACCAAAGCGTCGCGGGAACTCCAACATTCTGAACAAAATGTGATGAACAGTCTCTTAAAGTGGGAGTTCGAGCGGGTAATTGTGGATGATTTCTTTAGTTAATGATCAAAAACCATTCATTTTAAAGTCAAATCCGTCTTTTAAGTATCAGGGAAAACGGGCGATGATACATTTATTATTAATTTTCCTTGTGTGGTTTTCTTCATTGAACCAGCAATTTGCACGTGACCACCTAATATTGTTGAGCAATCTATGTTGCTCCAGAACATAAAAGAAGAAAAAAATGGGTAACATAAGTAGTCTGCGAGATAAAATTTCACTCAGATCACTAATCTAGCAAAGTAAATAAATGTATACGTGAGGGTGTTAAAATGTTCTTTATTTCAGTGACGTCTTTATCTGCGGTAGTGAAAGCAATCTCGTTTATTCATTCGCACACGTTGCATTAATAACAGCTAATTATCTAATAAAGACACAAGCATCCTACCTTATGCTGTGAGCCCCCACCCCTTCAAAAATAAAATTTACTCTTAAAGACCATAAGTTAGAGGTAATGCAATTTTACATTTTCCCTGTTCTATGGTACTGGATATTGACGTGCGTGTTACTGACTCTCGGAGCAAATTGTGGAGTGAATGAAGCATCGCTTACCAACTATACGAAAATTAATTGTCTACCTACGTATAATTAAGTATTGAGTATGTTCAAGTCAGCCACTCATTTACTACAAAAGTATTTTTGTGTCACCTATTCTCCTCATAGAAGTAAGTTTGATTTCACCTATTTTCCTCATAAAAAAATATCAAAAAATAGGGTTATTATCATGCCAGGGTGTCCGTCGATTCCCCGAAAAAAAATTCCCTGAGTTTTCCAGGTTTTCCAGCGTCAACTTTCGACTTTTTCCAGGGTTATAAATAAACTAAAATATAAATGAATTTGATCATAGTTTCTCAAAATGCAGGTTTTTAAGGTTATTTTGAAATGGTAAAGCACTAGAAAACGTCTGGCGATTGGGTGTGGCACATAGCTTCCTCGTATCAATAAACCGATTGTATAGAAAGATGATAAGATGCATTGTAGGCAATCTCAAAACTCCAGTCTCTAAGTACATTGCACTACCCTCTTATAGGACCATTTACACATCAACCCGCACAATTCCTGAAAACTTCGTCATACATACACGTTTGCGCATGCGCAATGTGTACTATCAGTCTGGGGGGGGGGAATGATTTTCATAGGGGATCTTCTACACCCCAATCCGGAAAAGTCCTGAAAATTTCATCGAAATCGGACAATAACTTTCATGAAAGACACACTGACATTCAGGAAACCAAAATTGTTAGGAAGGCCTAAAACGTAAAACGCGAGTGGAAATTTTGATTTTGGAGAACTTTTTTTTTAACTTTGGAAAGTGAAAACAAGGCTTCCACTACCTTGGTAGACTCGGAAGCAAAATCTCATTATGAAAATCAATAAAATAACATGAATCAGACTAGTAAATAAGGGAGAAACAGGTACGCCTTGCCGGTTAGCATTCATTACCTGCGAGTGTCCCTTTATCAACACTTTTTGAGAGAGCAAAAGCAAGTTTTTACGAAAAAAAGTGAAGCAATTGCAATGGCATTAATATTAATGTCAAAAACTTAAGAAAGTTAAATAAAAATCTATATTTTGGTTTATTATTTTTGGAATATTATAGTTGAGAGAATTGTCTACGTTTGGAACATCAATAATTATAGAAAAATACTTCTAAAACCGTACTTTTCTCCCTCAGGCTTTTTTCCAGATTTTTTCGGGAGAAAAATGAAATTCCCTTAGTGTCTCCTGAGTTTCCCTGTAGAGTAAAATTCCCTGAGTTTTCCAGTAGAGTGAAATTCCCTGAGTTTTCCAGTAGTGTACAATTCTCTGATTATTCCAGGTTTTCCAGGTCGCTGGACACGCTGCATACATAATGTGAGCCAAAAGGTACAACGTGTAGATTAAGTTACGATTAAAACAAGCCATAATGTACTTGTATAAATTCATTGCACAATTCAAGTTAAATATTACTCCCCGTCATACATCCTTGTGTAGGCTATAGACCTATTAGGTAAGTACTCGTACGTGGCGAAAAAAATAACATGATTTATCTCGTGTTTCGAAAAGGTCAGTGCGAACCAAAAAGAGTTATCGGAACATGACCTTCAATTTCAGGTCATAGAGCTTCAACTCTGAACTAGTTCTCCGACCAGTGGCTCGCCTTACATCGATCGGTGCCATCAATGTATCACTTTCACTAATGACGTAATGACACACACGGCCATTCATGCTTCCCAGCAGTACTAAAGTACCTAAGGCCTCCTAGGTGATTTGGAAATGAAACTTGAATTTGTATGAGTAAGTGATTTGGAAATGAAGCTTGAATTTGTATGAGTAGGAATTATTAAGGTAGATTGAGCTTCTAGTGGTACGATTAGATGAAACTCCATAGTTAACTTTACTCAATAAGTTGCTCTTCAGGTAAGTACACAACCACGGATATACGAGGGATGTTGCCTTTATTACACTATCCGTGGCTACAACGATTTCGATGGGGATTTGTGAGGGACAAGGGGACAGAGCCTCTTGGGAACCACTGAAAGTTATAAGGAGGAATTCAGCTGCGTGAGTTGTAAAATAGCTTCTCCCACATCTTCGTCCAAGAGCTCTGGAATTTGATTTTTAGCCTCTTGGGACCAACTTGACTTATTAACAAGAAGTTTTTAACCCACTTTCCTCCTGTTGTTTTTAGTTGTCTTGTGGATCGCAGTAGTTGCTCAGCAAGATAATACTCATGAAGATGTTGTTTATTAATGCATGGATCCCATAGGTCGTCCCATTGGATAAAGATTGCTTGAAGTTCAACCAGTAAGCGATAAAACATACATTTTTATATACCTTTCTATTTCATAAAACTGCCCCACTTAATGTACCTTGTATTTTAAATAGTATCTTGAGCCAGAAATAATATTCCATCCCTCTATAATGCCTCTATAATACTCGTACATTTTCACATTTTAAAATTCATGATCTAAGTTAACGAACATGAACATTCAAGCCCCCCCACTCAACGGTGCCAGTCTGGTGCTACAGTAGTAATACGTCGTAATTAAGAACTTCCTTTTGTGAGTTTTGGTCGGTAGTAGAAGATCACATCCGTATTCAAGGTGAGACACCCAAAAACTCACGAAATACACAGTTTTTGGTGTCCTGGCGCCATGATGGCTCCATTGATTTGTTCTATGGTGGCACAAAAATAGATCATGAAAATCCAGACGTACCTATATTGATAATTTTCCCTCAACATTAAAGCTAGGGTACCATTAGTAAGCCGTAATAGGAACCGATATACTGATAAATCTTATAGTTTGTGATTATTACCCTCCACTCACCCCCTTCCTCTGGGAATTTTGATACTTTGGTGACGTAATGTGCAACTGGGATGTTATTTGAGTCGAACTAGAAAAATGGTGCAAATCACTGCACAATGGTTTATTATTTTTCTGTAAAGATCATCCGCCTGCGAAGAACACGACATCTTCTGACCCTTCTGGGTACCTGGGGAATGTGGTGGTTGATTTTTGTAGGGAACCATAATGAGTATATTATACTCACCAATCCGTACAATCTCTGAAATTATTTACGAAATCGGATGAAAAATGTGGAAGTTATGACTGTTACAAGGAAATTTGTTTCAGCATGCGTACCTACTGGCTGCTATCAATCCGGGGATAATGATTTTCATAGGTGACCATCTACAATCTGATCCGCATGATCCCTGAAAATTTCATCGACATCGGATGAGATATGTTGAAGTTGTGGCTGTGGCAAGGATTTCACGTTTGCGCATGCGCGGTGGCTACTATCAGTCCGAGGGAAATTATTTTCATATGAAACTATCTACAACCTGATCAGCACAATCCCTGAAAATTTTATTGGAATCGGATGAGAATTGTAGAAGTTATGGCTATGGCAAAGATTTCACGTTTGCGCATGCGCAGCAGCTACTATCAGTCCGGGGAATGATGATTTTCATAGGGGATCGTCTACATGCCAACCCTGAAAATTTAATCGAAATCGGACTATAACTTTGTATAGTTTTGCCCATTACAATGATTTCATGACAGGCACTTAGGTAATCACATAAACATTCGGACACAGACACGTACAAAGACTGACACGGAATCAAAATTGTTCAAGGAGGCCTAATACGTAGAAAAACATCGCGATATTTTGGATTTTAGAGAACATTTTTTTTTCAATTTTGAGAAGTGAAAACAATGCTTCCACTACCTTGGTTGACCCGGAAGCAAAAGAACCCATTAATCAGAACAACGCAATTCATTGTTTTTTGGCTCTATTTAAGAGTTCTGAATGAGAAGAATTTGAGCTTGGAAGATAAGTGCTCACAATTACATGAAACTCCAAAGAGAACACTTCATCCGTCTAGATTTCAAACACTCACAATAACCACCTTTTCATCCAAAAATCGCAATTAAGTACATGAACTGTATGCCTGTAGACATCTTACGTTCTAGATATTCATACCAGATTTGTTTCTTGGAGAAGACGAATAGTCTGTCAAAATTTTAACCCCCTATTACGCTCTCTTTCATCCGAAAATCGCAAAAAATACGACCTGAAAAACCAAGATGGAAGACGATCACGGCGGGTGAGGTGCGTCAGAATTGGTTGGTTCTGCGACACAACCAACCAGTTTTATCTCCAAACATAATAATAACGTAACTTATTGTACATGTAGACACCTAATAAATTATTAAGTATCATGACAACGATTACGGTCTCTTACCTGAATGAACTGGAGTTGTTGAATCGATGTCTTCATGTGGAGGAACACAGGTGACTTCCAGCGAACTCAAATCACTCACTTTCACTTGAACGAATCGGATACGGAAACCGGAACGATACTGAAATGATACTCGGAAACCGATCGCGAACCACAGCAAATCACAACTGGGGAATCTCATTATTAAATCTGGAAGCACTGCATAGTTTCAAAAGTGATAGGCCCGAGACAGACGTGAAGATGGCGGTCAGCCCAACAGCCACTCCTTCAAGAGTATCCAATGTGACTGTTTAGAATATTGTTGAGAAGGCAGTGTTGATCGGGAAATTGGAAGAACAATTTTTTATTATTGCATTAAAATTGCGTTGGTAGGTTAAATAATCAGTTTTCAAGAAAAGAATTTATCATTGTGACATGTATGCCGACGTATTCAACTGGAATAGGTATTTCTACTCAATGTAACAGCTGTTCGAGTTGAAGTGCTAGGTATTCGCTTCTCGTTTTGCGATCTATCGTCATACCTACATGAGATATTTGTGTGTTTTATCGTGTACTAATGTAATATTTTTTCGGATATCTTGAGTAGAGTCAGTAATTATTGGAATCACTGCTACATGTACTCCGGCATATCCAACTGCAAAAGGTATTTCTACTCAATGGAACAGCTGTTCGAGTTACTTTGATTCATCCTTGTGATTCATCATTCGCTTGTCGCTTCTCGTTTTCGATTCGCGATCTATCGTCATACACGAGATATTTATATTTGTGTGTTTTATTGTGTAATAATGTAATATTTTTTCGGTTATCTTGAGTAGAATCAGTAATTATTCTTACCGGAATTTTTCAAAAGTACGTATTATTCTATAATACGAATACATTGAATAATACTATTATAGATAGTAGCGAAACTTTCGCTTTGCAGTGAATCTGAAAATCATGGACATATGATCAGCTGTGTATTTCAACCCAGATTCTACCAAGGTTCTGGTACCTTATTTGCACGTACTGCAAAGTTCCGCCACTAACCATATTTTTCGCTTCACAATAAAGAATATTATTTTGAAGAAATAAACGCTTCATACTGGATTTGATGGAATAAAACACTGCAAATCATTGCCCAAAGGTTTATTATTTTCTGTATAGATCACCCTTCTGTATAGATCCCTCTCTACCAACTGTAGGTACCTACTACCTACTAGGGCATTTTTGAAAATTTCAAACCCAACCACCAACCAAATGGAAATGAAGGGTTGAAATTTTCAAAAATGCCCTAGTACGTAGTAGGCACCTATGGTTGATAGGGAGGGATCTATACAGAAGGGTAGTCTATACAGAAAATAATAAACCTTTGGGCAATGATTTGCAGCGTTTTTTTTACCTGCCAACTTTTTTTTAATTACCAACCATTGGTAGATACTACCTACCTCACCATAATGCCCTCCCACCTTCACAATCAAGTTTATTAGAAAGAACTAAACGCTTCACACTCGATTCGAAAAATAGAGAGCTTCATATGGAAATTTGATTACTGGTTGCTCAGAAAGCAAAACTGAATAGAAATCGAAGAAATGAACAGCGATCGCATTTTTGTCTGATAAAATTTGAACGGAGATTAGACCTCTTTTGTGATTCACACTCGTGATTCGGTTTTATCGAAGGAAAGCCCTTAAGTACTCGTAGGGAGCGAACGGCTTGTCCTGCAGATCTCCGAGTGGTCTCAAAAAATTTTTCAAATTCAATACTATTTAAAATTGGTGAAAAAACGATACATTTATTTCGAGAGTTTTCGAGCTAGGGCACTCTTGAAAATTTCAACCCTTAATTTTCAACCCTTAGAAGTGACTGACATCAACCAAAAGCTTCGCGGCACAACTAGACCCCAAATGGAGCCCATACACCAAATTTGAACCAAATCTGTCCAGTGTTGCTAAGAAAAGTGCCGCGTACGGCGGACGGACGGAAATTTTTTTATTGGATTTTCGGATTCTACGCACCTTAAACGTAAAACATCAAATTTTGGGGGGGGGGGGGGTTAAAATCTTTTTTTTTTCTTGCGGAGATTTGAACGGAGATTGAACTTCTTCTGCGACTGACATCAACCAAAAGCTTCGCGGCACAATTAGACCCCAAATGGAGCCCATATTCCAAATTTAATCAAAATCGGCTCATGACAACTGAGGAAAGAGCCGCGTACGGCAGAGGGCGGACGGACGCAAAATTTTGATTTGATTTTCGGATTCTACTTACCTTGAAACGTAAACCAACACATTTTGAGAGGGGTTGACATTTTTTTCTTGGTCGATTCCAAAGGTTCATGATTATAAATTGTAAACCAAAAGAACCACGCAAATCGATTGGAAACTAAGGCCTGAGCGGAGTACACGAGATTTTTTCACATGCATTCACATAATATACATACACTCTTATGGGTTTTTCGTGGATTCAGAATGGTAAAAAATGGATTTGTATGATTTATTTTTCGTCCGTAAAGTTCCTGTTCACCCTAGATTAATTGCATAAGGACGCCCAAGTACAGTACTCCCCAAGACTGTGGGACGTCCTAAAAAAACTAACCCCCCTAGCAGTGAAGCTGGTACAAACTATACCCTTCATCTTTTTGCCACCTGAGATTTTATCAACTCGCTGTCGTTTTTCTTCTAAAAATGACATGGGCTTCAATGGCATCGGCACATCCTCTTTGAGGCCTATCGGGTGTCGCCGTAGGTGGTGCCGATGCGACGAGAAGTTTGAGTTTTTGACGCCGACAGAGTAGAAAATCGTTACGCTCCAGAAGACGTCTTCTATTTCAAACCAAGACTTCATTACCAGGAGGTATTGTAAGAGTCACTCTTCTTCAACGTGTACGATCTTTTATGAAACACAATATCCATCTGCGTCATATAATCGATCAATTTTTGTTTCAATCAGATGACTGTATTATTGCGATATTTATCCGTGAGCATCTCAGATCACCTTAGTGTGCCTTGTTTACTTGCTGAGCGAGTGTCTGATGAAATGAATTATAATATCGATCTGTTGATATACTTGTGCTGTTGCGGCCAACCTTCTAGATCAATTGGTGAGATAGGAGTGTTTTTGAGAGCGTCTCAGTTCAGGTGAATGAACCTTACCTACTGGTTTACCTTCATATACATTTTTCATTACTTAATCTATTCCAAGTTCTCTATGATTTTGGTAGAACTTAGACAGTAGTTAGGGATTGGTTCCATTTCAGGATTGCTTTACATTTCAAGGCAATCTGAACGCATGGCATACATGCTGAAAAATCAACATGAATGGGGAAACTTTATTGACATCTATATCACTATTAACATCTAAGTCACCCCATAGTGACATCTATGAGTAGTTCTCAATAGAAACTTGAGAAACTATGGTTTGGTTTACGATTTTTGACTTGAAATGTAATGAATTAATGAAATTAATGAAATTGATGATATGTGAAAACATTCAATGTTTTCGAAAATGGAGTCCCTAGAGTACAAGCCAAGTAATTTTGTAGTAAAGTTCTCATCACTATTTAGTTTTTTTACAAGTTTAGGCTTCGTAATTGCGAGATGATGGAATGCAATACCTGGGTGGAACGTTAAGAGTGTTTTCAAATGTTTTGCGTGGTTAATTAGGCTTATTTGTAAAAAAAAGGGGGAAAAAACTCGTTCTTTTTGTACCTTTGGAATTAAAATATTATCGATGTTTTTCAAGATGCGATCTTGGTGTCCAGAAGTAGCGGCTGCTTGAATCCCTCTCATGAGGAATGAGATTCAAAAGCAGGCATGAGGGACGAACTGATGTATTTGACCAGTTTATTCTCGGTATGCTCACGTGACAAAATCAAGTGGAAATCCTCTTCAATGTCGTTGGACCAGTTTTGGAACTGGTCCTAATAGGTGGTAATGAAATAATCAGGCAAGGGTATCGTGACAACACCTGTCCCAAAAACTATACTTTGGACCACTTTACCCATGGTTTCTTTACATAAGGTTCACTTCTGTGGGTATCAGGCGGAAGAAACAAGGATGGTAGGGGGAAGCTTCAAACATAACTTTGAACCACCTTCCCAAGAGCTGCTCTGGATCATCCCTGGTCCCTCCCTAAATTTTCTGGCCAGTTTTCCCCCGACAAACGATTCACTCTCGAGACATCGTTCAGTATTTGCGTAGCTCCGAGAAAATTTATATGCAGTCATAAATTGTTCTTGAAAATTACTATAGTTCCGAAGCGTATGAACTAAGGAATCGTAAACGTGATAAATACAATCTTCATTTTAATCAATTAGTAAATATCGTTACAGCAGGATGTTGATATAAATGTAAAAACTATTGTGCAGAATACTTTGGTTGACTCTCGGTCTTGTATTCGATTATGAGGTCTTTCCCATGTTTATGGATGCTGTCAAAGACAACTACACGCTGCACGACTAACCGACCCGGAAGGGTTCTGTTGGACTCGTAGCGTGAAACAGTTCACCAGTCTACACCGGTATAATGGACAACGCTAGCCCATCAATCTCGAGCACAAACACGTCCAAATAAAGGCACTTACAGACTATCTGGCAGGGAATATTCTCCTATGGAAACGCCATGCAATTGCTCAATCGGAATTCCTCCTTGAAACTCTGCCGGACGATATTTATTTCGCTCGAACACATTCGCTTCGATCGCAGCTTTTTCGCTGCCTCCTAGCTCTCTAGGTACACCTTTGCAGGAGGCACCAAGGGAGAGGGGGGACACGAATACATTAGATTAGGCACATTTTCCATTCCTGGGAGGCGGTGGATGGAGACCATTAATAACCCGACGGTCGTATCTACTTGTTTTCCTGTTGACCTAGACACAGAATGGATTGCTCTTTGTCGTTTCCAAGACCCACATCTGCGATCGGCGGATACCTAAGTATCTGCCTCACAGGGTGATTTGGTTTGATAATGATAAACTGAATTAGGCAGCAAAATACAAAGAAATATTTGCCAAGTTGGTTGGAAAGTAACGCTTGTTTACTCTAAACGACTTATTAATGGATATACAGGGTGAACACTCGGAATGAGTCCAACCTTCAAGGGATCGATCATACAAGATACTTCCATCAGAAAATGTCTTTTAGTGTTTTCAATTATAAGATTTTTTCTCGTTTCCGACCTTTATCACCAGTTGCTATAACTAGGTACCTTAATTGGCCGCAAAAACGTAAAAATAAGGGCACCGTCGGAAAATACATTAAATTTCCCATCTCTCTAATGCCAAAAAAAAAAAAATATTTTGAAAAATCTGATGCGTGGTAGGAACAAGTTCAACAACCTTCCTCAGAATCTCAATTTTCCAACAGTATAATCAAAAAAAATTTAAATCAATTTTAGGGGAGAAAAAAAGTGTTTTAGCATCAGGCTACGGGGTCGAATTAGTGACGGTGGTGCAGTAGATAACCTTCTCCAGTAGCCTTCCTGTCGTTCTGCCCCAGAGACTGATGCTAAAACGCTCATCTCGCTCAAAAAGTTCTACAAATTTCTTCCTTAAATTCAATTGTAATTTTGACATTTTATGTCTTTACAACAACAAACCATCACCACATAAATAAAAAACCGTCACGATGTCTTGGGGTTTAAACTCGTAACGTTTTCTTTCAATTTTTTGACATTTTATGTCTTTACTTTGGCACGTAAACGAAAAAACGTCACGAAGAAGCGTCACAAAATTGGTCTCAAAATCGGTCACAGTTAGTTTTTTAATGATTTCCACTTACAACCAAGTCGTAGCTACGTAACTTTATCTTTGTCATACGTGTTCGTAGAAAAATCGTTCACCATTTGTTGGAAAGCCCTAAATTTACGCATAAACTATATAAAAAACCTAAAATGTACCATTGTGTTGCAGACTCGTATGTAAGCGTTTTTTTTTTTTTTTTTTTAGGTAAAACCCGAGATTTTTGAGGAATGTTAAGAGGTAAGTCCACCGTATTATTAGATTATATAGGTAAATAAGAGAAATCATATTAATCAAAATTTTAAATGACCGTCTCCCGGTCACTCTCTGCACTAGTTCGTTATCCCAACCGGCATGTTTTCTCAAATCGTAATTCTCCAGATTAATAATTCCTTCAAATTCCAACAGTTTTTAAGTTTTCTGTTGTACCTCCCACTGGAAAGCTTTGATTATAAAAGTTTTTCTTTCGCCGAACAGAGATTGGAAGGCTAATCCCCGACGGATCAAAGGAAGTAGTGTTTTTAACAATTCAAACAATCTCAATGTTTAGGGTTACTTTTGACCCGTGAGTTCCACTTTTAAAATATTGGTTTTAAAATGGGGGGATGGAAATTTAACGCTCTTTTCAACGGTGAAATCAAATTTTGATTTTCTCGAAAATTTGAGAACACAATCACTGTATATATCAAATTTCAAGTCCCTGGTAGTTCATCTGTATTTGTCCCGATCACTTCCAGAGGTCTCAAAAGGTCTATAATATAGTATATTATACTAAATTTCAAAAATTCGGCACTGCATCCATGCTGTCACCATTCAATATTTTACGATAGTTTTACAGTTGGGCACAAGTTCGATGGTTAGAGGAAGGTATAGTAGTTCATCAATCGGCAGTACCAAAGACACTGTAGTAGATTCTTCCTATTGGCTCGGTCGTCCATCTCACCCCCAACCGTCGGTTTGATCCCAGAATCGTCTAAACAATGGTAATTTAGGAGCGCTGACGAGAAGGACCGAAGAACGTTCTCCAGGTTGAGTTGCCCGGATCGGGTGTCGGGACGAGGTGAAGGACCTCCGTGTGAACGCGTCTTCAGCAGTCCTTCCCCGGACGGTCCTCCACCACGGAGGACTGTCGCCCTCGAGGGGGACCAACCTCCAGGAGTCGAATTTCTTGTCGCAAGCCACCGCACACCGACCGTTATCTTCCCCAGCATCTCACACAGCCACACGCCTCAGGTCACCAGTCCTCCTCGTACATTTAGCCAGTTTTTGATGGGAAAAATTCGATAATTTTCAATTCCTTCTGTCCATTTGAAAGGTGAAAGGAAAACTTGAAATCTGATTAGGATAAAGACGTTTAACTCAGGCCAGTTGCTGGATCAGACCATAGCATTCATGAAAAACTAGTGTCTACCATGGTGAAATGGGCTACCAAGGCAGAAGACTGTTAGCAGTGTAATAACTCATTCCTATTAAACTTAGTGTAATAGGAATGAATTATTACACTGCTAACAACAGTTTAGATACTACTAATGGGAGTCATCTTTTGGAGTAAGGTTGTTGTATAAATTGGAAGTTGCAAGTCATCAACCCTGCCCACAGTAAATGAGTGAATTCAGTTTTCCATTTTTCTATATATTCGTAGGAAGACTAATCAAACACCTACAAACAAATTTTGATGATTTTTAAAACGGCTGATTGATATAGAGACATCATATCGAAATAAATCATGGTTGTACCTCAGGCGAGTTTTGAGGTTGTACTCAGGCCACCAAAAACGGTAATTTTAAAGCTTCTTGTGTCCAAAATTTCACGTTTTAGCTTTAATTTGATAAAATTGAGAAATGCCAGTTATTCAGTAACAACAACGCGATTGAGAACTTTTCTACGTTTGCTGTAATTTCCCCAAAATGTGTGGCAAAATTCTTCAATGAAAAATCACGAAAAATAGGGGTAGTGATTTTCAAATCGCCCTAGCCCAAAACTCTTGGTATATGTCTATTGTTTTTACATCAATTTAAAAGATAATAGAATTTTTAGAATCGAATGAGACCACCCAGAGTTCTGCACGACTAACCGTTCGCTACCATCCATGGAAATCTTTTAAGGGTTGGACTTACAATTACATAAGGGTTGGCAAAAGAGGTGTAATCTACGTTCAAATTTTAGCTGATCAAATGCGATGATGATCTCTCCCTAAATGCTCCTATGATAGTTCGTTTCTTTGAGTTTTGTTCTCAGTTGTGCGTCCTTAGCAACCAGTAAGTAATTAAATTTCGTGATGAGAGCTCCCACAACTCTCGAGTAGCGAGGTTATCTTAAACCATAGTGTAATAATTTGCAGCGTTTTTCATTCATTCATTTGTTTGTATTCATATATTCCTTTTTTATTTTTTACGTTTTTTCTAGTAACTATAAAGATTTAAATTCGTTAAATCTTTAAAAAAAACTGTTTTTTTAAAGATTTAACGAATTTAAATCTTGGTTTTGTATTTTCAATCTCGTTGGATCCAAATATTGATCCAATATGGCTCAAAATGCAGCAACATGAAATTTACAATCTGCCTTGTCTCAATACTTGTAATAATAAAGATAAGTAATCGGTTAATTCAATTAAAAAAAAAAGTAAAAAATTTCCTGTATGTTTTATTACAAAGCTGGAGATGAGTGTTCGGTTCAATGTAGGTAAACATCAAAGGATGTTGTGTAGCTATGAGTGCTACTGCCGAGCCACTCAAGCCAATTCGTAGCGCTGCTCTACGAAAATCATGGACGCGAGTGGGTCTGGAGTAGATATGAACTAACCGCACGACACTTAAGTAGGCTCAGAGAATTAAGTAAAAGCTACATGAAGCAGCCCTTCTACATCTTGCTAAAAACTTCGTTAAGCAGTCTTTCTCTAATGCAAATCAATAATAGCAGTTCTGCCACTTGAAATGTAAACGCACCTTTCTCAGCCCTTCTATGTGTAGCACCTAGGTATAATAATTTACGCTTCGCCTCGACGTGAATCCATTAGCTGGATTCCACCTCTGAGGTAGGTAAGGCCTTAGATGAAAAATATTGTCGGACCGACTGACCTGTCATCGAAAACCCATAAACCAAGTGTCCTGTTTGTAATGGACCACCACTTGCTGACATCGAGAAATTAACATTAAAGGAGAAATGAAGGTGGAGTGTAATTGGGGCGAAGCGGGGAAAGTTCTTCCGAAAACATCCAGACGACCCAACTCGCTCCTGACCGACCGTAATCGGAAACGGACCAAGTTCCACACAGGTAGACGTGTACCTACAAAAAATTTAGAAAGCTTAGAAAGTTTTGTTGGCCATTTTACTCGAGTGCGATTGAGACTTCCTCCGATTATTCCGCTGTTCAATTTCCTACAGGTAGATAAAATGGAAGGTTGCAGTTAAATAAGCCAAAATGTTGAATTTTGAGAAAAAAATTACTTAGAACACCAGAGTAGATAATTTTGGAGTCAGTTTCCTGTGCTTTCCCTGTTTTTAACCTAAAATTACGCGTTTGCGGCTTTATTTCATCCCAGAACGGGGTAGGTGTCCCAGATCGAATGAACGATGATTCAGGAATCGATTACCCAGCTAATTTGCAAAATGCATTCTCTCATAGCATTTTTTTTACCCGCTCAAAATGCCATTTACTTTGAAGTTTTTTTCCCATGTTGTCGACCTTGCGGCAGTAAAATAATCATAACTCCCTTATTTTCCATGTAAATTCAAATCTGGTTACACCGTTGGAAAGAGCGCCAAATTTCTCTGATGATGAGCTCTTGAGCATTCCAGGGAAATATTACACTAGGATAGTAATTCTACCTGAAACCTGAAAATTTGCAAGATTCTGTTTTTTTTTTTTTTTAAATATTTTTGTTATTTTTTTTTTCTGTTGAAACACAGTCATCTTCAAGGGCCCTCAAAACCCTAAAACATACTTCATTTCATCAGCTTTCCAACTGTAACCCCCTTTTGGTTTATTATTTTCAATAATGAACCTTTGGAATCGACCAAGAAAAAAAAAAATTTTAACACCCCATCAAATTTGATGGTTTAAGTTTCAAGGTACGTAGAATCCAAAAATCGAATAAAAATTTGGCCGTCCGTCCGCCGTACGCCGTACGCGGCACTTTTGCCACTTAGCATTGACCGATTTTGATGAAATTTGGTATGTAGGCTCCATTTGGGGTTTAGTTGTGCCCCGAAGCTTTTGGTTGAGGTAGATCACTTCTAAGGGTTCCAAAATCAATTTTGAAATTTTGAAAACGCCCTAACTCAAAAAATTGTGATATAAAGGTATTGTTTTTCCTTCAATTTAAGGTTCTATAGAATTTTTAATTTTTTTTTGAGACCACCCGGAGCTCTGTAGGACAAACCGTTCGCTCACTACGAGAACTTAAAGTTTGGACGTACGATAAATCAGAAACACGAGTGTGAATCGCAAAAGAGACCTAATCTCCGTTCAAATTAAAGCTGACCGAAATGCGATTGATGTTTTTCTTCATGTTGGATGGTTGGTGGCTTTACAGACGAGTGATCTACATAGAAAAATAAAAAATAATAAACCATTGTGTAGTAATTAGCAGCGTTTTTCCAACTAATCGAGCGTTCTGGCAAGAGATACTAGGGGACGGCAGAGCGGTACAAAGCGCCTCCCAGTACGATCCGCCTACGACGGATTCTCTTAGCAGAACGCTCGACTGCAAATTATTACACAAAGATTTTCTTTTAATATAGATCACTCTCCTTCAATGAACACAGCTTTGCCATTTTCACTACCTACCAACCATATTCACAGCTTCACACTCACAAAGAGAAGACTCCTTGCAATGTTTTTTTAATGCGAATAAACGTACTGAATTGAATTGTGAAGAAGAAGGTCAAGAAAAAAAGAATTGTGGGTACCTTCATAAGTAATATGAATATGGTTGCTGAGGATGCAAACTGAGTACAACTAAAAGAAATGAACAACGATCGCTTTTGGTCAGCTAAAATTTCAACTGAGATAATATGCGATTCACACTCGTGTTCCTCATTTATCGTAAGTCCAACCCTTATTTACAGTTAGTCCTACAAAGCTCTGGGTGGTCTCATTCGATTCAAAAAATTCGACCTTATTTTAAATTGGTAGAAAAAAATGTCAGCCCTTAGCTATTTTTTACCCCTGTGAAGGGACTAAATCAAACAGAGGCTTCGGAGCACAACTACACCCCAAATGGGGCCCATATACCAAATTTCATCAAAATCGGCCAATGGTAATTGAGGGTAATAATAATGGTAATAATTTCCGCTTACAGTAGAGGTCGGACAAGGAACAGCAAACGGACGGAAAAATTAGTATTCGATTTTTCTATGCTACGTACCTTGAGGCGTGAACCAACAAATTTTAAGAGGGGGCTAAAATTATTTTTCTTGGTCGATTACAAAGGTTTATTATTGAAAATAATAAACTATAGGTACACGGATGAGAAAATCTCGTGATAAAATGTGATTTCGAAAAGAAACATTTTGCTTCAATTTAACACATGAATGAATATTTGTGATTTGAAAAATTTATTTGTGTTCAAGAAAAAAGTTTTTTTTTTTGTCGAATCAGTGTCATTATTTACGTACATAAGATGTCGATTGGTATGCATAAATATTGTCATTATATGTTAATTTCATTTTTCTGAGGGCCCGTTTGATCTTTCTCCCGGGCCCGAATTTTCTGTGTCTGACCTGATCGAACGAAGACGACAAGGCAGCGAGGGGTTGTGAAGAAGGGGGTGGAAGAAAACCTCATTTCCCTAACCATTTCCCGACTTCCTGCTCGAGCCAATCGCTCATTTTGGGAAAACGGGGATGCGAAGAAAGCGTCGAAGGGTGAGAGTTTGGATGGAGCCACGAGAGAGGGTATTTTCGGGCGCGATCTCCTTTTCCACTTTACCTCGGACTGGGAAAAGCCCTCTTCATCACGGTCATCTCTTTATCGACCTCCTCCCTTCACTGAGCTACTCAGCACGGAGGAGGATGGAGGGTTGATTCGGCGGAATTAAGTTTATATCAGCTCAGCAGGGAGTGAAATTAGAAGCGCAGATGATTTCGGCGGGATTCCCTTAAGATTTTCTATCCAAATCTTTCTCCTCTTCATTCAATTCCTTCTTTGTGACCTACTTCGCTCGTTCTTTGCTCCGTACCAAGTATATATCATCAACATTTACTTTTTTATCGAAACATTGTATAGTAGTTAATACTAAACACGGAAACTTCGTAGAACTCTTTCTGAAAAGAAATGGAAGAACTATTTCCAAATTTGAAATAATTAATTGCAAAAAAGTTGAGGAGCCTATCAAATCGTTGCAACGAGATGGGTCGTTCCAAATTGAGTTAATTGTACATTAAACCAAAATTTAAAAAAAAAACCTTACCCAATTTGATCGAAGGGATTTCAGTCCCAAAACGTTAACCATGCTTCTGAAGCTAGTGGCTCATGACTCTGCGAGTGGCTTTTAACGCTAAAAAGCCACTCGTACGTCGTTTCGACGTAGGTATTACCAATTCAAGTTGCATAGTCTGGCTGTCAGGAGCACTGCAGCAGCTTGGGAGCTTAGGATTGCCCAGTCAGCTTGGTTGTGAGTCAGAACGAATGCTGGACGTCACATGCTCTGCAAGTCAAAGAGATGTTATATTATACTTCTATGTGCGTTTAATCAACGAGTGGGTATGTTAGGTACTATAGATATGTGCACATCGATTAGATGTGCATGTGGCTTTTTGCACTCAACGTATTCACAATGTTAATAAGTTTGAAGGCATCTAGGAGTGTTAGAAAAAACGATGCTTTCCTACAACTCTAGATACCTTACATTTTGGAAATTCACTATTCAGGAAACTATCAAGTTCTGAAGAACACGTTTCATCATAGCTCGGATAATGCATTCAATACACCAAGTAATTACACCCAACTTGGCTTATTGTTTTCTGTTCGCAAATCTGAAAAGTGCAATCGTATTACAGTGCAATCGATGACAATATTTGCATTTGTTTTATAAATGGTTGCATTGGTAGAAAATACAGCGTCAAAAGCCGTTCCAAGATGTTGAAACTCGCGAAATAAAAGAAGTTTACACAGCGAAATGCGAGTTGACTTCTTAGGTGTCAAGATTTCTCCAAACTCCTAGTTAGCGGCTGGAAACCGGTTTGGGTTGGCGAGTGTGACCGAATCCGCGGTCATTTGGATAATTCGAAAACGACTCGCAGAAATGATGAAATGAGCCCCGCCGGGTTCGGTTGCAACGCGGTCTAAGATGGTTTGATACCATTGTAATCGAAGCTACGAATAGGATCGACACGCATACACACGCCTACTGTGTAAATGAATAAGGTAGGTACTAACACATACCTAGTTACCCACCTAATAATGCTTATTCTTTCACTCTGAATCGCACCTTAGTATTGTGTGAGCGGCCAGAGGTGTTCCCACTTTTTCCATAATGAGCAGATACGTAAGCGTGACCTGGGGGAGACTTCCCCTTCTCTCCAGCAAAATGTTTTCTAACACCATTACGGTGGTATGATCTGATATTTTATTTTCATAGATTTTAATGAACTTTTCTTGTATAATTTATAAAAAGACGCTATAAACAACTCTGTATTTGACTCATCATCCGTATATTTGTATACTTGTGTGATATACCGAGGAGGAATATAAAGATCTCTGTATAAAATAGGAGTTGGGGTTTGGGGTTGCTGAATTGACCTTGAGATGGATGAGAGAAGAACTCACAAGTTACAAATAATTTGAAACTTATATTGTCGAAAGAACTACTTGGATTCATCGTTGAAGATCTACTGAAATTCAATATACATCACTCGTATAAACATCATGAGGCAGAAGTGGTTAAATTTGGATGGGTGAAAATGAGAATCTTGAAAGGACGGTAAGGTGAGAAATTGACAGTTGAGCAATAGGGCCCCATTGAAACCAACTGTCACTAAGCATTGATGCAAGTAATACGAACCTGAATCTTGCACTTTCTAGAGGTAGAACTAACAGCATGACGGCAACTTTGTAGGGGAAAGCTAGCAAAGACAAGGCTGACATATTAACGTCTTGATTGTACGATATCAAAGTATCATATGGAAAAACCTCTAAATCAGGCTCGACGCCCCAAGCTGATTCTGTCCTAATCAGGCTTGAGGCTTGTATTCGTAGGAACATGGGGGTGTGAAGCCAGTACAGTAAAACGATGAAGGTGACTACTTGTTCAGGGTGTATTTGTCTGAAGAAGCACCTGAAAGTGGGGAAGTAAACGTTACGAGTCTACATCTCGACGACGACAGTTTTTGTGCCAAGAAATGCATAAATGAGGTTGTGGTGTGACACACGAGGGACTATTCATACCGAGGTACCTATCTAAACCCAGCTGACTTGCTTGGCAAGCCAAAAAGTACACCATGTGGGTACACTAGCACGACACTCGTGGTATAGACAAATGTTCATTCAACTACAGCTAGAGTTCGGCCAGTGTAAAGAGCTAGAAATACCCACATAAATTTGTAAGCATAAAGAACTTATTATGATGAAAAATATTACAATGAACATGAGAGTACGATGTTCTTAGAGACGAACAGGGATGTAATAACGGAATAGATTCGTGATTTGTCTCTCCATCATGGAAGATCGTGGGGAGTTACTATGAGGGGAAGAACTAAGATTGGCTCCACAGCGTGAAAATTCCTAATTTCCAGACTGTGGCATAACTGAACGTTAGACTCGATAGTTTGCTAAATAACTCAGCAATGAAGGATAAAAACTTCTCAGCAGAAATGTAGAAGAGAAGGTAGAAGGGCATGTGGGGTCCAGCCTTCAGAAGTGCTAGGACAGTGTTTAGAGGACGCAGGTTTAGAGACAAATCTAAACTACCCCAATCCCAACCAGACCAGATCTTGAATAAAGCCTTACTGGCACTTCAGGAAGTTAACTGAAAGAGGAACAAAGATACCTCATTAGTTCACTAAACCGTAAGTTTAGAGTATATTCCTCCTGTTTGCTGAGAGGGAATATTACCAAGTTTTACGAAAATAAAACCAAGTTTGTTGCGAGGCTGTGATTTTGTTGTTTCTTGGCTTCCCTTAAAGAGACAATCATTTATTAAAATTGCCCATACTTGTACTTTCCTTGGATGCGTCCTCCAAAATGACAGGACATTGACCATCACGGCCCCCCGAGATGAATTGATTTGAAGAGTAAAAATAAGAAAAATGAGAAAAGGAACTCGACCGCGACGCGAATAAAATTGACTTGAGACGAGACGAGAGGAACTACGCATGTGGTCAGGAATGAGTTGACTGACCTCCCAAAATATCAAGGCCAGTCGGCCCCACTCCATCCTCGTCTTCGATGCCCTGACCTGCCACAATCGCTCACAAGTTGACCATCGCAGACCATTGGTCACCAATTCAGAGAGATAGGGATGAATCTACTAACAGTACCAACCAGGTAAACTTACTGAGCCAACTTTTGAGAAGGAACCTTCCTACCTAGGGCACTTTTTAATCCTTAAGAATGAGGAATGTTAATTTTGAAAACTTCATTTCTACAGAAACTTTCATTTTTTCACGAATTCCCTTCAGACGCAATTTTGGAGAGACCAGGAGTGAAGCTGTGCGGGTTTGCCTACCTTAGTAGTTCAACTTATCATTCCTGCTAATTATATAATAGGTACCGGTCAAGCCTTCGTTTTGTGAACTTTGAAATTTCGTGATGGTCAATTTCACCCTTGATGGGAAAAATAATAGATCACTAATAGATCTAGTTATTATTTTCCCCATTTCCCATCAAAAACTACAAATTGCCATGAGTTTAAATCTCATAAAATAATTACTTTTGAGGGATTGAAATGAGACTCAAACCAACCGTCAATGGCTGGTAATCAATCGTTATTTTTGATTCACGAAAATAAATCACGTATTACTTTTTTTTAAAATCTCCCCTCAACAATTATTAAAAACGGAGAGAGCACGTTAAAATAGGCTGCTGATTTCATCGATTATCCAATGCATTGTAGCTATTCTCAAAGCAAGAAACTCCATGTTTCTTACACACAACCCTAATGAGGGACCAACTACACGTCAACCCACACAATCTCTGAAAATTTCATTGAATTCGGGTGGAAATGATAGAAATTATGACTGTTACAAGGAAACTCACGTTTGCGCGTGCTCACTGGCTACTACCAGTCTCGGGGCAACGATTTTCACAGCGGACTTTCAACACTTCAATCTGATCATTCCTGGAAAATGTCATAAAATTCAGATGAAACAGAAGTTATGGCCGTTACAAGGAAATTCACGTTTGCGCAAGCACAGTGGCTGCCATCAGTCAGGGGGCGATGATTTACACAGCGGACCATCGACACAATCCTTGCACAATCCCTGAAAATTTCATCGATATCGGACAATAACTTCGTACAGTTCGTGCGGGTTAATGTGTAGACGGTCCCCTATGAAAATCATCATCCCCGGACTCATAGAAGCGACTGCGCATGCGCAAACGTGAAATCCTTGTAACGGCCATAACTTCTACATTTTCCATCCGATTTCAATGAAATTTTCAGGGATGTTACAGATTAGTATTTAGATGGTCTCCTATGAAAATCACCACCTTCCCGGAGTCCCGGGTACGATTCCCAGCCAAGCTAAGTAATTTTTTGATCCAATCACATCTTTAACCTTTGACACTCTGCTCAAACCCCCAGATTCTTCACTACTCACTTCATTTTTCATCCGAATTTGATGAAATTTTCCAGGATTGTCGAGATTAGCGTGTAGATGGTCCCCTATGAGGGTAGTGAAAGGTACTTAGAGATTGGTGTTTCAAGATTAGCTACTATGCATCGGATCATCTATATAATCGGGTTATGGATACGAGGAAGATATGTGCCACACCCACTTGGTTTTTATTTTTTTGAAACCACAAAAACAAAATTCAACAAAACTATTATTGATCTTCTCGATGATCACAGAAAAACATGAAGATTTAGTGAAGAAATTGAAGAGTTTAATGCAAAATTTTAGGAATTGTGCACTGGTGAAAACTTCTTTAGCTTTTTTCTCGAAACTACGTTTTAGGACATAGCACCTTATCGGTATCGACATAATAGGGTGCCGAAATTCAAGTATACAAGTGTCGACAAGACGCAAAGGGGTGACACAACTGAGAACTCCAACAGAAATTCCTAAATCACGTAACTCCGTAACATCAGGTACATATTGTTATCCTCCCATCCACATTACCACTGACGCGACGCTTTTTTTTATCACCGAGTTTTTGAAAATTGATCAGGTAAATACGATTTTGTATGGAATTTTAAAAACCCATTTGAGGTGCCTACGACAACAACATCGAACTCGTCCCAGTTCCATACGTTCTAAACGACTGTCAGACGTTATGCAACAAATAGCTAGCATCATTTTCAAAACTATACGAAAAATGTTCTATTGACTGAAAAAACGCCCGAGTAAATCCGACCAAACGCTGTTCCAGAGCCAACCTTCGAAGTTGAAACTGATTTTTGTCCTTACCGTTCTTCATGTTTGCGCTTTTTCGCCTTCCATAAGTCAGATTTTTTGTGTATATGCATATACTTATTCATCCTTTAGATGGGATCGAATCACGCAGACCTCGGCTACCGAAGTTCATTGGCTCGGCATCATGAAATTCAGAACTGGGAACCCCGAACTCGGCACCTCATGCAAAAACGGGGAAATTTGCATTGTAAAAACGGCGGACGTAGCGTATCCGCGCGCAAGCGATCGAAAATTCGTCCGTATAACAGTTGTTTCTAATCTTCAAAACCTACTTCGAACTTCGATTCACCCATGTCGAATTAACCTATATCAAAACGTCCGCCAAGTGGGTATGGCACATAGCTTCTTCGTATCCATAATTCGGTTGTACGGACGATCCTGTACTACACCACTACATCCGACAGTAGCGGACGATGTAGTAGCTACTGTCAAAACATCAATCTCCAAATACCTTCCACTACCCTCACAGGGATCCATCAACACCCCAATCCGCAAAATACTATAAAAATTCAACGAAATCGGATGGAAAATGTAGAAGTTATGGCTGCTACAAGGATATTCACGTTTGAGATGGGTAGTGGCTGCTATCCTCCCGAGGGCAATGGCTTCCATAGGGGCCATCTAAACCCCAGTCCGCACAATCCCTGAAAATTTCATCGAAACCTGACTGACATGCATAGTTTTGCCCGTCACGGATTTCATGGACGGACCCACAGACAGACAAGGAAGCAAAATTGTCCAGGAAGGCCTGAAACGTAAAAGGCGAGTGGAAATTTTGATTTTGGAGAACATTTTTTGTTCTATCCTGAAAACTGAAAACAAATATTCTGCCACCTCCATGGACTCAGGAGCGAAACCTACAGAAGGATAAACTATAGATGGTTGAAAATGCAATTTTTTTGGAAAAATCTAGATATGTTAACTAGTATTATTATGTAGTACCTCCTTTCACGCTGATAAAAGCCTTATATAATATATAAAGGCTAATTTATTTATAGGTAATACATTAAGGTATACATTAAGGCATAATTTGATATAATTTATAATCGTGTAAGGTATAATATAACGTATATTATACGATGATGTGATTATCGCTTGACTTCCCCCTATTAATTTGACTTTATTCCATGTATCATGTTTCCCTTGCCGCAGTGTTTTGGCGACATGTGATTCGTAGGAAAACAAATTTTCTCATAACTAAATTGAACGGATGTGCTTTAGTTTCTAGACCACCCCCGCGTCTAGAGATGATCTCATTTTGATTTCAAACTCGAATTTTAAACCTGTAAACGCCATTCTGTAGATTTTGATAGGATTCTTGTTGCGATTCCTAAGAAAATTTGGAAAAACAATTCAAATAGGACATCGAGGTTGTGTATGACAATCATGATTTGTTGATCAAAATTTTAAATTTAATTGCAGCCTCATCAGCTCTAAAGCATCATTCTCTTCTGGCATACTTCCGCTTTGTATGTTAAGTGAGAAATCATATCGTTCATGACCAACGAGTTTCCTCCATTTTTTGATAACAAAATTTCCGTCGTTAAAAAAGCTTCCTAAAAAAATCCGAAACAAGAAAATACCAACAAGTTTCAATATGTTCTTACCCAATATCTGCAAAATTATAAGTGAATAATAAGTTATGCCTAATCAGAGCAAGAACCCTCCAAAATCAGGTAGGAGTTTTTGGCGTTTCTACGGGTGGAAAAGTGGCGAAAAGCTACTCATTATTTGTTTTTTAAGATACCTATAATGTTCTATTGGTTGGTAGCCAAGAAAATTTTTATTCCAAAGGAGAGCTAAAAAAGCTTCCAAAGCTTTCCCGTAAAAGTAGTCGATCATGAAGTAGTGCATACAGTAATTATTATGGATAAGATATTAATTTATTGAGAGCCCAGATTTCATACAAGGCGGAATATTATTCTTATCTTACCTTCACCAACTGTCTTATGAAGACGTCAGTTGTATAAATGAAGGTACTAATAACACGTTGCACCTGGCCGCATCTTCCAGCTGAACCTACCCGGTCATCACTGACCAGCCTCATCGTGATTACGGTGCCCGCAGACCACAAAATCACACCGTAATCTCCTCCGCCACCGTCTTTTGTTTAGCCGTTTTCTGTATTTTCGTTTCGTGGCCACCAAAAGACGTTCCTTCGGAAGCTGAATGCAGACGTGGAGGTCAGGACCTTCTTCAGAGGCCCCCAACTAGGCCACTAGACGAACCCTCGCGGGCTCAACCGCTAATTGAGCTGCAGGTCGTGGGAAAATCATTCTACTCGTAAGTTCATATTTTGACCGACTTAGAGGATGTTTCTATTCTTCGGTGTGTCGTTTGGTACTTCCTACGAAGGAAAGAGTAGGTAGCAATTTCCGTCGCATTCTTACATAGAATTTTCGATTAAAAAAAGTTCACACAAAAATTATGCGATTTCCTCTGATAATCTCGATGACTTTCTGTGGCCCCTAGAGGCTTTGAACAATCTTCCAGTACTCCACGAAGAACTCAAGAGCAGTTCACAACTAACATGTCTCTCATTCAATCAACTCCAGTCGTCGCCAAGATAAATTTATAAATTAGATAAATTTCTATTAACTCTTAATGTCCAGAGTATCTTTTTAGAAGTCCGATTTGTAAGCTTTCTGGAACACTGCTCAACCACTTTCAAGTCAAAACCTATGTTTTGTTGGCTAAATTGATAGTTGACTATCGATTGTGTAAAAATCTGAAAAACATCGATTCCTGAGATAATATCGTGATAATATCAAACCCACCACCACCATGAACTGGGTGACAGCAAAATTTATTTTCATGAATTTGTTCAGATATCCTAATCTTATAACTTACCACCCAATTTCTTTTTCAATAGAAAAATAGCTCAAGATGCTGAGGAAATAAGAGTTTTGGCTGGAAGTAACCACGAATAGTAGAAAATTTCGATTTTCGGTGGTGTGTTTTTAGATACCTCAGGAGCAGAGTGAGTGGTGTACCTATTATATTGGAAACCTCCGGATGTGTGGAGCACTGCATCAATATAACCATTAAGATAATCCATGAAGGGTGAGGAGGGGGGTTATTTGGCTAACAATTTTGTTTGTGTTATTTCGTAAATTTATTCGTTTTGGTTTATATTTTCAATTATAAAACTTTGGAATCGACCAAGAAAAAAAGTTTAACCCCCACATCAGAATTTGTTGGTTTACGTTTCAAGGTACGTAGAATCCAAAAATCGAATAAAAATTTAGCCGCCCGTCGTAGACGGCACTTTCCTCACTTAGCATTGACCGATTTTCATGAAATTTGGTATGTGGGCTCCGTTTGGGGTCTAGTTGTGCCCCGAAGCTTTTGTTTGATGTCATTCACTTCTAAGAGTTGAAAAATGAGGGTTGAAATTTTGAAAACGCCCTAACTCAAAACATTTTGATATAAAGGTGCTGTTTTTCCATCAATTTAAGATAGTATTGAATTTTTAGAATTTTCAGAGACCACGCGGAGCCCTGTAAGACAAACCGTTCGCTCCCTACGAGAATTTAAGGGTTGGACGTACGATAAATTAGAAACACGAGTGTGAATCGCAAAAGAGGCCTAATCTCTGTTCAAATTTTAGCTGACCGAAATGCGATCGATGTTTTTCTTCATGTAGGTCGATGGTAACAATGGCAAAGCCGTGTTCTTTGCAGACGACTGATCTATATAGAAAAATAATAAACCTTGGTGTAATAATTTGCAGCGTTTTTCTCCAAAATGGGAATTTTTACTCGCGTTTTACGTTTTATACCTTCCTGAACGATGTTGGTTCCGGGTCTGTGTGTCTGTCTGTCTGTGTGTCTGTCATGAAATCCTTGTAATGGGAATAACTATACAAAGTTATTGTCCGATTTCGATGAAATTTTCAGGGATTGTGCGGATTAGGTTGTAGATGGTCCCCTATGAAAATCAAGACCTCAAAATTGACAGTAGCCTCTCCTCATGCGCAAACGTAAAATCCTTGTAACAGCCATAACCTTACTTTATTCATCCGAATTTGATCAAATTTTCCAGGATTGTTCGGATTGGCGTGTAGACATTCCCCTAAGAAAATCATCACCCCCAGACGAATAGTAGTTGCTGCGCATGCGCAAACGTGAATTCCTTGTAACAGCCATAACTTCTACATTTTCCATCTGATTTCGTTGTAATTTTCAGGGGTTATATGATTGAGGTGTAAATGGACCTGTATGGAAACCATTGCTTCCGAACTGATAGTAGTTATTCTGCGCATGCGCAAACATGAATTTCCTCGAAACCTCCATAACTTCTACATTTCCCATCCGATTTCAATGAAATGTTCATAGATGGCCCGGGATGACGTGTAGGTGGTCCACTAACACCTTATCACCTATACAATGGAGTTATGGATTTACCCACTTTGCAGACTTTTTGTGTGGTATTATTGATTATTATTTACTCGAGCGGTTATTTTTATAGAACTCGTAAGTATAATTTTTAGTTTGCGTAAAATCTTTTCGGCCTTTTTTGTAATTTTTAGAAATATTGGTTCGTCATCTTGGAAGAGGATACTCATAAGAACACTCTAGACTTACTGAGGGGCGTTCTTAAATGTTTAATTTAGACTTTTTGACATCCACCAACGCTATCTATGTTTTGAGAATCACACTAAGAAGCTGCCGACGAAACCACTCTTTGGTGTTGGTGATTGTGATTCCCATTTGCCAACCTAAAGGTAAGTCATAAACCTCTGAGAGGACATCTCCCCTCCCTCCCCGCCTTATGTGGTCACAATAGGCGGAAGCCGTCGTGCGTGAATGAACCCCCCCTCCCCTTCTGACCACTACGTACTGCAGTCACAGCAGCCGCGCCCGATCGCCTCCCCTCCCTCCACGACCTCTCTTTTTCGACTTCCGTCCAAATCCGCCTCATCCGGACGCAGACGCAGACGGTCGGTATATTTATACGGCATGGCTGTCCGCAAGAATCTCCAGAGGAATGTCGAGGAGGTTCCTGGGAATTCTAGGTTTTTACACAAAGAAAATATCTCAACAAAAACATAGTTGCAAGGCTGTAAAATGAAGCTATTTCAAAGACCACAAAATTTTACGAACATGTTTTGAAGATTTACGAATGACATCCCTAACTAAATGAAATGTTGCACCCGTTTGATATTATTAAGTACTATCTGAAAAGCCTGCTAAATCCAGGCAAAAACAAATCGTAGATAATATATCGATACCTTGAAGCACAAAGGTACTATTTCCACCCATCTTTCACATTTTTATTGTTATTATTATTATTTTTGTAAATTTCAGAAAAAAATCAAATATTAGGAGAGAGATATTACACTGAGTTACACTTCACACAGTTTGGAATTTTCGCCTCCGACTCTTCCCGACCCACAGTACTGTGAGTATGTGTAAAAAATCGAAAAAACGAACGTCTATTAGTATTGAAAAGGAGTACAAGATCCTATCCCCAGATAGTCTTTGAGCACGTTTAAATAGATTTCCTGACCTCACAAGCCTCTTACGGATCACCAGAGGGCAAGTTCCGCGATCATTTATGTTAATAACTCATTTCACCCAAAACGCTAACGATGGACTAGGTACTAGGGATGGGTATCGATACTCGATATTTCAAAATATCGATAATTTTGTACCGATACTCGATATTTAAGAATCGATACTGCACTATCCGATATTTTTGGATATCGATACTTTGGATCCGATATTTCTAAATATCGAATATCGATACTTCGAATATCGAATATCGAAATATCGAATATCGATACTGTTCTCGCGGAAAATTCAACATAATGGCTGAAAAATAATGAAGGTAGAGAGGCTTTTGGGTCATTACTCTTTGATAGCACAAGTAACGTTAAACGTTATATATAAACGTTATGATATAAACTTTATATCATGGAAAAAATCACTCTGCTTGGACTCTTAATAGTGAAAAATGAATAAAAGTTGTTGGAAAAATTATTTTCCTTGAGAAAATTGGATAATATTGATAGTTTGTGACTCTAAAGTATCGATACTCGATATTTTAAAATATCGATACTCATGGCCAACGATACTTGGGATATCGATACTCAGATACGATACAGTATCGATACAAAATATCGATACTTTTATAACGATACCCATCTCTACTAGGTAGGTACCTGCTCATTATGAGTGCGGATACCGTCATATCAACAAGTTGGGTCTTATTGCTCTTCATGACGAGTCACGTCTTTATTCACGTTTTTAAATAATTTTTGAAGTATGAATTTCCCCTAAGCACTCGGTAAAATCGTCACAATAATAATTCCCAATTTTTCTTCTGAAACCTTAACATTAAATAGTTAATTTCTCAAAAAGAGGAGAAATGAGGAATTAGAGCATTTGATGAATGTTTTCTGGCTCTATCCCTTGACTCAATCCCGTTGGAATTTGCCGCGACTAGCCGCGACTTTTTTTCTATGAAATTTTCAATCCTAATAGAAAGCTTTTTGAAAAATTAAAGTCGCAGGAAAATGTGGAGAGGAAAAAAAACCCACATCCTCGCATTTTTATATCAACAGAATAGAACAGAAAAGATTATGAAGTCATCAACCAGTATCTGATTAGGGATAACTTCATTGACACGACCACCATCCACAAAACTACCTAATGCTGTACCAAGCACATCTATGGAACTGAGTTGTGGAAGCGCTCTCTCCAGCACCAGCAGCGCTAATGACAGTGACGATTTAGATTCATCATTCAGTGTAATGCACTTCTAAAGACATCTAATTATTACCTATGTCTCGGTACCTAAACTTTTGTAAAATTGGTGAAATTTTACTTTTGTTTTGAATTTAAAATTTCAGTATTTTTCATAAACTTCTTCTAATATTATTTATTGTGCAATTTTCTTCCCTTGAAATATGAAGTAGTATGAAATCCGTGATCAGAGCAACCTTCCCTAACAGAACTCTCCACAAATTGATTTTTGATCACTTCTCCCATAAACTCACAGTACTGTGCGACCCCGACTCTTCTAACTCCACCCGCCTCCGATTCCTCCGACGTGCTTACGTACATACATGCGTACGGTTGGGGTTTTATGTAATTAGATATTTTGTTTGGTTGTCAAGAAACTAAAGGTAGTTAGGAGAGAAAAAAGTTAGGGATGTCAGATTTTCCGAAATTGATTGATTTGAATCGTATCGTTGTTATAGAAAAGAATCGATTTTTTTTTAACTCGATCATATCTTAGTAAAGATTATAGGTTTTTTTTTAATTCTTTTTTTAAATCCAAAGGTTCATTATTGAAAATAATAAACCAAACGTATTCAACGTTCAGTTACCCAACGTTATAATTTCAAACATTTTATCTTCAATTTATTCAAAGCAGTAATAAATTGAATGAGTGGCACATAGCTTCCTCGTATCCATAACCCGATTGTATAGATGATCCGATGCATTGTAGCTAATCTCAAAGCATCACTTTTTGAGTGCCGTGATCTACCTTCATAGGGGGCCATCTATGAGGCAACACTCACTATCTCTGAAAATTTCATCGAATTCGGATGGAAAATGTATAAATAATAGTTGTTTTGTGGATTTTACGTTTGCGCATGCACAGTGGCTGCTGTCAATCCGGGGGCGATGATTTTCGTTAGAAACCATCTACACGCCAATCCGCACAATCCCTTGAAATGTCATTGAAATCAGACGGCATTTTGTAGAATTGATGGCTGCTACAATGAAATACCTACACGTTTGCGCATGCGCAGTGGCAAACGAAGCTTCCGCTATCTTGATTAAATCGGAAGCAATATAATACAATTATATGAAGTATAATAAATAAAATTTCAAAATTTAGAATACTTACGTAATGTAGGTTCACAAAAAAAATAATTCAAGTGTCCTTCCGAAACGTTAAAAAAAATCGAAAAATATAGATACTTATTTTTTAAATGATACATAGGTAGTTTTTGTGCCAATTTCTTCCTGAATAATAGCAAATTATACCTAATATCGTTCCTTTCCACGCTCTCTGCTCGACCATTTAATTGCAATAATCAATTAAATTACATTCGTAATTAGCGATGAAACGACTTTATTATGAACTTTTAATTAGAAAAATCCAGGAAGAAAATTGAAGCTACCAAGCTTTTTGAGTAGATTCAGTTGAGATAATCAACTCTACAAAATGTTCTGGTTTACGAAGATTATCAGTGATGAATGAAGAAATTTTGTATGTGAAGACATTATTCTGGATTTAAATAATGTCATGAGTAGAACAATGTATGAATATCATTCGGAGCGAAGATACTCTCCCAAGGTTGCTTCAAGTTACCTCATTTTATGTTATGGTAAATCACAATTGGTCGACCTTCATTGAAAGCGCGATTGAAAGCTTAACCGTCTCATAACTAGAGAACCTTTGGTGTCCATTGCGCCTCCGTAATTACTTTCTAGATCGTAAGACCACAATAGGCGCTCTCCTCGGAGTTTACGACCAATAATGTTCGAATCCATCTGGTTTATGGACTGTTAAGGTAAGACGGCGCCTAGAAGATTAGAAACCCCACGTTTATCTTTAAAGTTTGCGCACTGATTTTGGATTCAAAATGTTTCGTGAAAATAAATTTTCTTTGGTTAACCCTAGGAAATTGGAGAGTAGTTGATATTAAGCATATTTCATATTAAGTTACATTGTTCAATGGTAAGTAAGTAGGTAAATAAGTACTGAAGAAGAGAGAGAAACTCATTGACACAAATTTGGTATTCACTCCATCCAAGTGCACAATGGATGTTACCTGAGTATTGTTTAACAAACTAGGATAGTTTGCTGCAAATCCTCGCATAATTCATTGGGGAACAGGGAAAAGGGTTCTGAGATATTTGAAAGGTACTATAGACCAAGAACTAACTATAAATAAAGGAAAAGAAGACATTTTAGGTTTATCAGATTCTGATTGGGCTGGCTCAGTTGATGACAGAAGGGCAACCACAGGTTTGTCATCCAAGTTGGAGGAACCCATATAATTGCTTCCGAGTCCACCAAGGTAGCGGAAGCTTTGTTTTCACTTTTCAAGGACGAAAAAAAAGTTCTCCAAAATCAAAATTTTCACTCGCGTTTTGCGTTTCAGACCTTTCTGAACAATTTTGGTTCTGTGTCTGTCTGTGTGTCTGTCATGAATTCCTTGTAACGCGCATAACTATACGAAGTTATTGTCCGATTTCTATAAAATTTTCAGGGATTGTACGGGTTGGTGTGTAGACGGTCCCTTATGAAAATCATCATCCCCGGACTCAGAAGCGACAGCGCATGCGCAAACGTGAAATCCTTGTGACGGCCATAACTTCTACATTTTCCATCCGATTTCAATGAAATTTACAGGGATGTTACTGAGTAGTGTTTAGATGGTCCCCTATGAAAATCAGAGAGAATGGTTTCTCATAGAGGGATTCATTCATAGAGGGATGGGCCCTTTGAGAATCTCAAATCCTATTCACTGCATCACTAGGCCTCAATAGCTCAGAGGTAGTGCATAGAATTATCCCCCAGGGGTCCCGGGTTCGAATCCCAGCAGAGGCTAAGCATTTTTTTGATCCAATCACATACATCTACTCACTTACATTTTTCATCCGAATTTGATGAAATTTTCTAGGATTGTCCAGATTAGCGTGTAGATGGTCTCCTATGAGGGTAGTGAAAAGTACTTAGAGATTGGTGTTTTGAGATTAACTACTATGCATCGGATCATGTATATAATCGGGTTATGAATACGAGGAAGCTATGTGCCACACCTACTTGGCAGACTTTTTTAAATGCAATAAGCAAAATTCAGACGCCCTGTCTACGATGGTGGCAGAGTTTGTTGCAATATCCTCGTGTTGCTTTGAAATTACATGGTTGTATCATATTCTAAAGGAACTGAAATACCCTGAGGCAGGTGATCCGGTTATCCAATGCGATAACCGATCAGCTATTAATTTTGCCAAAGGAAATAACGTAAATTCTAAAACTCGTCACATATACAATCCCATTTTGTTCGCGATTTGATTAAATTTCAAAATTTTAAATTAGAATACGAAGCGACTGTGCACAAAGCAGCGGATCTCCTGGCCGAGGCATTACCACGCCATAAGAATGTATTTTTCTAGAGTATCTTACTGGGAGACAGAAGGAACGAAAATAAGAGAAAGAAGAAGAAGGCAGGGACTGATACACTCGACACGATGTTGAAGTTGTGGCGATGGAGGTTTTGTTGTTTTTAGAAAAGACTTATTGTAATTTGTAATACCGCCGATCTGTGTTGATAATCAAATAAAATGTATAACATTGAAGAAAACACCTTCCTTTTCTTTTTATTAGACAGGGCAAGCCCTTAGTCATTTAGACCTTATTTGATCTA